>CM024696.1:4880805-5555134 GCA_014182845.1 Corymbia calophylla | reverse complement strand
AGAATCAAGGTCGTGCTTCATCCTTAATATGGTCAGTTGCCCATTGTTGTAGGAAGAATTGAACATGAACAAGAGAGCAGCAGCTATGTGTATATTTATTCGTGTTGAAAATTTATTTCTATACACACTATGTCAATTAAATTTTTGTAAATGTTTGTAAAACGAGGCGGAAAAATAGTTGTTTACTTCAATTTCTCTTTGTAATTTGTTTTGCAATCACTGCACAAGACCATAACATTATCGTATAATCTATAGCAATAGTTCAAAGGGCTTCCAATTGTTCACGAGATCATTCCAAAACAGTATGAGATTGGGTTTGTTGAAAGTAGTCATGCTACTTTCCTAGAAATAGTCCTCACATACAAGAGCAGCCGGAGATGAGATTTTCAAAGATTTTAAAAGATTTTCAATCTATGTTACATTCCATCAAATATTTGATGGGATATTTTTACAATTTTGAGGATATATTTAAAAGTATTGCGAATCTCTTTCAATCCTGTTATATCCCAATCAGAATCTAAACAACCTAACATAGACTTAGAATCTTCTCACACATGCTCACCGCAATATAATGAGGATTTACATGAATTATTCATCCGCTACTCTTCCTACCTCTTCCTTCATTACCATAGTATTTTGCTAGTTACCAGCAGCAATGCGGGTTTCTGCTTTGATCCTCCTCATTGTCTTGGTGCACGTGAGCAGTCTCGAAGGAATAACGTCGTCTCTTTATGGAAAGGCCTTGGAGAAGAGGGTCGATAGTCGCTCCTTTTTTCGCAGGCTAGGGTTTCGCAGCATGGAGCTAAGCGAGAGAAGGGTGTTGACACACACGGATAGGGAGGCACCCGGAGGACCCAACCCTGCACATCACTCGCTTGCACTCGGAGGCCGCGACCCTGAACATAACTATCTCCCTCCGACGAGACGCACAGATAGGGTTGTACCCGGAGGAGCCGAACCTGAACATAATTGGGCTACACCAAGAGCACCCCACCCTGAAACTCCAGTGAGACACGGATAGGGTTGTACCAAGGGGAACCAACCCAGAAACACATGAATAGGGTTGCACGAGTAGGACCCGACCAATAAAGATCAATGTGTACCTCCAACGTTTACATTGAATGGGACGAAGATCCTCTATTTCTATATCTTGTCGTTTGTTTATTATTATTATTATTATTATTATTATTATTATTATTATTATTATTATTATTATTATTATTATTATTATTATTATTATTATTGTAGTGTTGGTGTGTCTCAACAGCTTCAGCTGTTAATGTGCCGAACCACAAATTCAAAAATAAATTGCATCTTATGGATTAGCATCGAATTTATTGAAATTCCATATGGATACATGGCTGAAAATAAGGAATGCGCTGCAGCCCCCATGGCATAGCTTGATGAAGCTCTTGAGAGCTAAAATTCATTACTTCAATCTACTTATGCTTTCTAGGCTATTCTTATTTTTATGTTGGGTGGATATTGTCTGAGTGAGTGATTCCGTTAGTGAAGTTTTGTTAAATAGTAAGATCTAGAACAAAATGAGTGACAATACGTGAGTATTTTTATGGGACTTCTGGTCATGAAAAGAAGTCCATGTTGAAGAAAAAGGTACAACTTTTCCAGAGTAGTTCTGCAATTTTCTTGTGCACTATTAATTAGTCTCGATCTCACTATTTTCTAATTGAGAATAATGTCATGCTCGGGGAATCATGAAAAGAGACACTTTTAGGGCGCTTTGCTAATTCTTTTGTAGTTCAATTTCCAAGTTGTTCCTGGTTCGAATATTTTTCAAGCTCTATCTTCAAATAATGATCGGGTTTGGTTCAATAGGTTCCAAATACATTGGGTTTCACCTTCTTGAGATAAGCTCTTATTTAGCAAACTCTTGGTTATAGATCCATTCGGGTTTTAGATAATTCATTTTTTGTTCTTTTGGGTGACCTTCACACAGTTGCAACAAGCTTGTGTTATTTTGGATTTGGTTCACCTTGGGTTGGGATCGATATCATGTTTGATTCATTCATATAATTCAACTTAAGTTGATATTGTCTACTTTATATTTGTTTTCTTAAGTGTGGATTATCTTGAATTTGTACTAACAAAGTCTGTAACACATTAGTCCAAAGTAGCTTCACAAAACAAAGACCCCCAACACAGGAAAAATATCACATAGGTAGACCAACCCATCATGATCATGAATTGCGTGGGCGCATTAGTGAGACCTATGTGATCAATTGTTATGATTATGGTGGTTTGCAGGCTCTACAGTGGAAGCTACTTGATCAATGGCTATGAAGATAATGGTCTACGTAGGCCAAGTTTATCTAATAACTTCTTTCCCACACTAGTTGAAGCCCATCTATGCTCCAATAATATCTTGCCACAGGTCAAATTAACTTCTATTTGACCATACTAAACGAAGTAGCGCCCACTCTCTTTCGCTTGCTACACCTACTTCACGAGCCTCAATAATAATGTTGATGTTGATGCCTTGCTTACGATTGTCACCACCATTGAGAGAGAGAGAGAGAGAGAGAGAGAGAGAGGAGGCGGTGAGCGAATGCGAATGCTACAATAAGGGCGACGAGAGAGCTAGGAGGAGGAGCGGAGAAGGAGGAGAGGGGTTTGGGATTAAGGTAGGGCCTTCTTTTAACGGATTTAATCTAGCATGGTAAATGCAAAATGAATGGACATATATCCAATTTCTTTAATAGAGGATGTTAGTTAACTTGAGTGGTGGAGGAGCAACCACTTCCTTATCGCAACACAAAAATCAACACGTCCATAACTTGCACCGAAATGATTTGCGAAATTCGTTAGGATTAATGCTGTAAAATTGATAAACATAGATTGAACTAAGTCAAGTGCACCTTGCCAGAGTGATTCAATAGTCAATTTAACCAACATGCTGTGTCATATTCACTGATTTTAATCATTATTTAACTAAGCAGAATCCAAAACTTGACCTAGAACCATCAAAATACCAATGACCGATCTTTATGAAAAATGAAAGCACCTTTTGCCCCCTCCATTGTCTGTGCGGCCACAGATGTACTCCTGATAAATGATGAGAAATAAGATCAAAAGATTTAGCAAATGGACTTTTTTTTGCCTCAAGATTAATGGCTCTTTTATATTTCTGCCATTTGCTGGTGTCGGCCGAGATTCGAGCCCAATCATCAGCCTAAAATCCAAATCATGACTAGACAGACACAACAGGAAATGCTAAAGTAAACAGAGAAAGACAAGTTCTGATTGTTGAAAAAAGACAGAAAAAGCCCCAACTTGAGATGGTCCCGTCTTCAGGCGTTAACCAATCTCTCTTAACGGCCTCCTCTCACGTGTTCGCTATATATAGACTGGCAATACTCTGTGAATTATTCATCCGCTTGTCTTGCCAGAAAATCCCTTATCACTAGAGTGTTTTGCTTGTCACCAACGTTCAAGCTTGTACACAATTTTGCGAGAGAATGGCGAATTTACTAGCAACAATGCGAGTTTTTGCTTTGATCCTACTCATTGTCTCGGTGCATATGAGTTGTCCTGAAGGAGCGTCGTTGTCTCTTGATGGAAAGGCCATAGAGAAGAGGGTTGACAGCCAGTCCTTATTTCGTAAACTAGGGTTTCACAATGAGAAGCCAAGCGAGAGAAGGGCATTGTCCGACTTAGGAAGGCCAGCACCAGAAGGACCCAACCCTCGACATCACTACATACCTCCAGCATTTTCTTAGAAGGGGATGAAGATCATCTACCCCTTATGTCCTCATTGGTGTCTCAACAACCTCGGCTGTTAATGTACTGAATCACAACTAAATAAATTGCATCCACATGGATATAGTTTTTCAGATTATGAGTTGACATATGGGTATGCGGATGAAAAATAGAGGATCCGCTGCTGCTCTCATGGCATGTCTTGATGAAGCTGTTGAGAGCTGTGACTCAATGACTTCAATCTAGTTATGGTTGCCAAGATAAACTTTGTTGCATGTTGATATTGTCTGAGTGAATGATCTCTTCACTGAAGTTGATACTGCCAAGGCAAATGGCAATGCAAAAGTAACATATTGGCAATATGGTAAGAAATCCATAATAATAGCTTTTCGGTTTGTTGTTATAATGCCCGCACTTGGCAGAGAAAACTATCCAATTAACCACACAATTTCATATCTTATTTTAAGGGTTGCTCGCGCTCTTGGTTATTGTATCCTTCCTCCCGTGGATTTTTTGTCGTTCAAACATGGTCCTTGAGCATCATTTTTCTATTGCTCGAGATAAAGAAGAGTTTTAAGCATTAAGTTCTAGAACTTAATATGAGTCACGATACGTGACTGTTGGGTGCAACTTTCTCAACAACAGTTTCAGTTGTGAAAAAGAAATTGATGTGAAAAAAAATGGGACGACTTTTCCACAGCAAGTCTGCAATTTTCTTGTGCTCTATTGATGAGTGTCGATGGCTGTTGGTATCGTCATTGTTCTCCTCTGCTTTCTCTCCATGATTGATCGCGTTTGTTTCAGGATCCCACGGATTCTGAAGAGGAAATATTCGCTGTCATTCGCCAATTTCCTATAAAAATCTTTGACGCAGTCATGTGATTCTAAGGCGGATGATCCAAACTGCCTCCTCCGTTCAACAAGACAGCTTTGTCTTGTGCAGGGAAATAAAAATTGGTACTTCTAGGGTACTTTGCTAATTTTACAAAATTGATTTACTAAGTGATTTGACAATCTATAATTGAATTATATTTGACAATTTAAAATAGTTTGATACATCACTTAGTACATCAATATTTCAAAACTAATATGAGCAAAACCAGCATTTTCCATTACCTATCAACACGTTATGGGTGAGAAAGAATGTCAATTATTTAACATTGACATACTCATCCATTTAACAGTTTAAGTATTTGGCACAATTAGTGATGATACCAAAAGATTTGTAAGCCTTACCCATGTGAATAACTAGACGGCTTCATATTATATAGTGAAGAAAATTCGAGATTGTCCTAAAATTAGATTGGCACAATCTATAATAAACTAGAGACAGTAAATGTCATGCTTTGACACACTTTTGAATGAAATCGGAAAGGTGTATTCACATGTAAAATGAATTCTTGGGATAAATGTCAAAAAAGTTATAAATTTATCATACGGAAATTAATTCAGCCCTAAATCTATCAATCATTGCAAATTCAGTCCTAAAACTTTTAAATATTTATCAATTTAGTCATAAGCATATTACTAAATATTTGATCAAAAGAACTATATTAATAAATCTTCAAAAGGTTTATGACTAAATTGACAAATCTTCAAAAGATTTATGACTATATTGGCATAATAAAAAGATTTTAGATTAAATTGACAAATTGTCAAAATATTAATGATTAAATTGGTACTATTGGAGATTTAAGACTAAATTAGATTTCGCACAATAAGTTTAGGACTTTTGGATAATTTCTCTAAAATTCCATAGCTCAAATATGATTAGACTTGGCTTTTCTTTTCTTTTTTTCAAAAGCCATCTACATTGCCTAATTTCCATTATGCAATTCTTATGTGTAAACGGCTATTGTGTTTCAAGATATCATTGCCAAAGCAAAAGGGGGAAAACAGATGCTGCGCCACCCGCAGCCTACTACGCAATTGTCATGTTGTTTTGCTCGCCACTCATCATTCGCAACCAACTTGTCGATACAGATTTTGTCTGTTAGGAGAACCAAAACTCAAAGAAACATTATTCTTGATCTACCTTTCCACATAACGCCATAAGAATATGACAGCTGATACATACGTGGCTTTGGATGTATGTATATGGGTAAATATAAAGGACTAATACAATTAGCCAGTTAGGTCTAGTGACCAAGGTAAATGATCGAACCTATGACAACATGTCCAATTGGACTACAAAATTAGATCATAATTGTTAGGTCATTTTAATTTCCAAATTGTTCTTGATTCAAATAGTTTCCAAGTTCTACCTTCATACAATGGTCGGATTCTGGTCAATAGGTTCAATCATATTGGGTTTCACCTTCTTTAGATAAGGTCCAATTGAGATAACTCTAGGTTATTGGGTCCACTTGAGTTTTAGAAAATTCAAGTACAGATTTTTAGCGTGTAGCCATGTCAGTATTGACTATCAAACGATTGCACTAGTTTGATGTCATTTTGGGTTTAATTTATGTTGTGTCTAGCCTAATCTCATGTTTGATTCATTCGTATAATCCAAGTTGGATCGATATTAGACCACTTAATATTAGACCTGTTAAACGGGTGGGTTGGGTTGGGTTTGGGTCGGGTCATAAATGGTCCGACCCAAATTGACCCATTAACCCGTTTATGACCCATTTAAGCATAGTATAAAATTTTTGACCCATACTCAACCCAACCCATACCCGACCCGACCCATATTATTAAAACATTTCTCTATCTAACTAAACTTAGGAAAACTTATTCTTATAATTTTTTTTAAAGATTTTAAACTTATTCAAGTCTATTAACAACTCATGTATTTTAGTCTTTTTAATTTTTAAACCCATTATATATACATATGTCAAAATGGGAGTATAACCTATTTATGACCTATTTAAATATTAAATGGGTCATAAATGGGTTATACTAAAAGAAAACTTGACCCATTTATGACCCATTTAATATTTAAATGGGTTATACACTCATTTTGACAGGTGTACTTAATATATGGTTTCTAAAAAGCGGGTTATTTCAGATTCAAAGTGGGATTGACTTTCTACGTTAACTCAGGTTGACTTGCATCAATTTTTGAATGGAACGGTTCTTTGATGAGTCAAAAATTGTCATCTAAAATTTGTAGAATTGGCTCAATGAGTTTGCATTATTTTTCCCTATGGCCGTCGGAATGATTCTACTTAATCTTAGGTATCGAAAGGACTTGCACTGCATAATTCCGAAGGGATTAGTGTTGCTAAACCAGATGCAAAACTCGAAAGTATCACATAAGTAGACCAATCACATTATAATAGTAAGACTCAATAGCTATGATGATGATTTTAGAATCCATGGATTAAGATTAAGTAATGACTTCTTCTGACACTAGTCACGCCCATCATGCCAAATTAAATCTTTATTTGACCATACCGAACGAACTACCGCACTCTCTCTACTTGCTACCCCTCTTTATGATACTCAATAGTCCGTTTGCCTCTCTCTCTCTCTCTCTCTCTCTCTCTCTCTCTCTCTCTCTCTCTCTCCAACCGCAAATGGATTCCTTCTTGTCTCTTCGCCATTTGGTGGATTTTCTTTCTTTAGTGTCGGCTAGGAATTGAGACCAATCATAAGCATAAAAATCAAAACCATGACTAGGCAGACACCACAGGAAATATTACAGAGATAGACAAAGACAAGTTTTAATGCTTTAGTCGCAAGAAGGGCAAAGAAGGATAGAGAAGACAAAAGTACAAGTTGACGAATTGTCACATAAAACAATCTGAAATCTCCATTTTGAGAAACGACACAAAAAGCTAAAAAGCCTCAACACGAGCTTATCTTCAAGTATTAATTAAACTCTCATAAGGATATGTTTGGTAGCCTGAATTTGAATTCGAATTGTACAAATAATTGTGACCCCATGATATTATTATATAAATGGCTTACTAATTATTTAAATGCTATAAAAAAAAATGTAGTGGTTATGAAAAAAAATGCAATTCTTATGAAGATGGAATGTGATTTGATGGAAAGCACATGTTAATAGCTTGTATATAAAGTCTCATTCTCTCTGCCCAAGATAAGAAAATGCTTTATTCTATCATCCATCAAATAAAATACTTTCAGACTAAAGTGGGTTACGGGAGGGAAATAGGATTTTTTCATTTCTCCTATTTCTGCAACAATCATTTTCTCAAAGTTATTGCTATGGATAAAGGTGTGTCTTCATCTCTCTTATCGTGAATAAATCATCAAGGTTTTACTTAGAAAGAATGCATTGATTATAAGGAGACTTTTTTAGCAGTTTCCAAGAAAGGCACATCTAGGGTGCGTTTAATAACCATCCTATTTCTCATAATAATCTATGCTTAGAGATAACTCTACAGTAGTTTTCTTCTTGAAGAATGACAAGTACTCTGAGGGTGCTAAACATATGGAAATTAAATACTTATCTATTAGCAAAGAAGTTTTGAAATAGAGAGTGCCAATTGAGTACATTAACACCAATCTTATTATTGCATATCTCTTATCAAAAGGGTTGCCACCCAAAATATTTTATGAATATGTTCGAAGGATGTGTCATAAATCATATTGTATTATGATTCAATTTAAGTTTATTTATTTAACATCCCGAACTCATTTATGTGTTTATGATATTTCCTATTTTTATTTAGTAAACATGATGGAAATAGATAAATGTTTAACAAGATAGTCTCTAACAAAGACATTATAGTGGGATCATTGTTGTACTTCTCATTTATGGATCATGTTAAGTAGAGAGGTAAAATTGTAGTACATGAAAAGGACTATGTCGAGTAATGACATACAATCGCTATAATTCGCATTGATTTTCTTTACATAATTGTCATTATTACATAATAACCAATTTAAGGAAAGTTTTAGCATAATGTTATTGTGCACATTATGGTCTTTATTAAACCATGAAAAAAAAAAGATCATATGAGCTAAGTGGAAGAATGTAAGGATAATTATGGCCCACATATTATTAAAATATTAAGGGTCTAATAATTATTTAATGTTGTAAAAAAAGTATTGGCTATAAACAGATGCAGCGCTTTTGAATATGCGCAATTTTTATTAATAGATATGACTCTTATGAAGATAGAATGTTCTGTGATTGAAGGTACCTATTGAAAGCAACTAATAATAGCTTGTATAAAGAGTCTAGTTATTTCTCCACCAAAGATACTGAAAGGCTGTATTCCATCATCTATTAGATAAAATAGTTGAAGACTAAATTGGGTTAAGGAGAGAAATTGGATTTATTTATGCTTTTTCTATTTCTGAAATAGTTATTTCCTCGAAATTTTTGCTAGAGTATACCTTCATTTCTCTTGTCATGAACAAATCATGAAGACTTAATATTCTTTAATTTAGAATTTCCGCATATAGAATGATATTATCGCTTACATGATTAGGATAACAAATTATACTATCTGATGTTTGAGTGACAATCTTTGGGCACTCATATAAATATATATAGAGAGGTAGTGGAAGTAGGAGTAATCACCAGTCACTCGTGGAGGGTTTGCAAATAAGACAGAAAAGAAACTTAAGAGATGAGCACCCTACGTGGCTAAGTGTTCGCTGTGATTTGGTCGGCAAGACGCTGTGCGTTTTGACGTGGACTTTTTGGTTATCTTCTGGATAATTCTTGCACGAGCAAAGCAGAGGGCAAGAGTTGCAGTAGTGGGCGTGTGGAGCCATGGCAACATCTTTATATATGGACAGTAGAGAATGTGTAAGCCTATTTACAGTTGTGATTAAACACAAATTATAATCAATTTAATTGCATAGCTAAAGGGAGAAGATCTATGCTTTGACTCCTGACTAAAAGAATATGAAGCAGAAAAGTACAAAAAAAAAGTCTCATACCTATCATATTAATACCAATTCAGTTTTAAACATTTCAATTTGATCAATTTAATCATAAACCTTTTTCAATTGGTATCAATTCAATTCATCTATCCAATTTAGGCCGGAAATTACTAATGTTAACGTTGGCCATCTTATGGGATGGTTGATGCTAACGTTAATATGTTTTTATAATTTTTATATATTGTTTGATTTTTTTAATTAATTTTTTTGCTTTTTACCTTTAAGTTGTGGTTGGTACTTGGCCATGGCTGGTGATTGGCCATAGGTGAGGGGCCTCTAAAGAGGGCCGCGACACCCTTGCTTGTGGCCGGTTGTTGGCCATGGCCGAGTATTGGCCACGAGCCATAGTAAAAGGAAAAAAGGAAAAACTTAATGAAAAATTCTAAAAAATATTTAAATTATAAAAAAAGTCCACGCTAACATTGACCATGTTATAGAGGACGGCCAGTGTCCACATATATTAAATTAGCCGGATGAGCATGAGTGCCACTAACATGAAAAGGTTCAAAGGTTTATGAGTAAATTAGTGCCCATTCAATAGATTTACAACTTCTTCTTTTTTTGTACTTTTCCCGAATATGAAGCCATATAAATTCCTTTTTTTTTGGTGCTTCTCTTTTCAATGATAGAATGAATTTATGCTACAAACATATATACATGGATAGGTAGGCAAAAACATATATACAAGATTGAGGCCGATTCCTTTGTTGTATTTGCTTCCTTTTGTGAACCTGCCCCTCCCACTCCAGTGAGATATTGTCCCGTTAAGTGTGGGTTGGTGCCAAGTTTCACCCATTTGTATAGTTGTATGGCTGGAAATCCCTTATAATATTTGCCTTTACAAAAAAAAAACATATATACAAGATACATGTGGTATTTGTTAGATTTGGTAAATCACAGAAAATATCAAATTAAATGGCAACATGTTAAATTAAGTATACAACGTATCATATATTTGCTGAAGTCCCTCCTCAAACTCAAGATGGTTGTAAGGAAACCAACTAGAGTTTGAAAATCAAGTAATGAAAGCAATTTCTTGGTTTAATATGGTGTCGAATGTATTGGCAATCATTTCAATGTGCCTTTTTTTCATGGAAGACATCATTGTGGGTAAGCTCTATAGCATTACTCATTACAAAGTCCACCAAAAATTTTAAGCAATTAAGTAGAGAGAGACGGTAAACATAAAATTATACAAGGCACAACTCAACCCAATAATCAAGCGACGTGGGATTATTATGCACGAAGGATGTGTAATCTTACCATGTTAGCTCCAGAAAAAATATACTGAGGGATTTCTATATTTCACTAGAACAATGAATACAAGCAATGGTCATTCTTTATGTAGTCCCCCAAATAATACGGAAAGAGAAAAAAGATGCACGCAATTTTCTGAAGATCGGTGAGAAATTGCGGAAAATATCAAATGATATGGCGACATATCAAGTCAAGTATATCATGATTCCATATTTATTCTCGTCCACTCAATTTATTAGTATAAATATTTCAAATTGGAGATGCGTATCCGGTGGTCACGGTGGTAAGATCTTATAATATCTCGTTTCCCATTGCAAAATCCAATTAACAGTCATGCCGATATTATTAGGAATCTTCTTTCGAGGTTCTCTTGGATATGTTAGATGATGAAATCAGCTTCGAGAGTCAAGGTCGTGCTTCATCCTTAATATGGTCAGTTGCCCATTGTTGTAGGAAGAATTGAACATGAGCAAGAGAGCAGCAGCTATGTGTATATTTATTCGTGTTGAAAATTTATTTCTATACACACTATGTCAATTAAATTTTTGTAAATCTTTGTAAAACGAGGCAGAAAAATAGTTGTTTACTTCAATTTCTCTTTGTAATTTGTTTTTCAATCACTGCACAAGACTATAACATTATCGTATAATCTATAGCAATAATTCGAAGGGCTTCCAACTGTTCACGAGGTCATTCCAGAACACTGTGAGGTCGGGTCTGTTGAAAGTAGTCATGCTACTTTCCTAGAAATAGTCCTCACATACAAGAGCAGTCGGAGATGAGATTTTCAAAGATTTTAAAAGATTTTCAATCTATGTTACATTACATCAAATATTTGATGGGATATTTTTACAATTTGGAGGATATATTTAAAAGTATTGTGAATCTCTTTCAATCCTGTTATATCCCAATCAGAATCTAAACAACCTAACATAGACTTAGAATCTTCTCACACATGCTCACCGCAATATAATGAGGATTTACATGAATTATTTATCCGCTACTCTTCCTACCTCTTCCTTCATTACCATAGTATTTTGCTAGTTACCAGCAGCAATGCGGGTTTCTGCTTTGATCCTCCTCATTGTCTTGGTGCACGTGAGCAGTCTCGAAGGAATAACGTCGTCTCTTTATGGAAAGGCCTTGGAGAAGAGGGTCGATAGTCGCTCCTTATTTCGCAGGCCAGGGTTTCGCAGCGTGGAGCCAAACGAGAGAAGGGTGTTGACACACACGGATAGGGAGGCACCCGGAGGACCCAACCCTGCACATCACTCGCTTGCACTCGGAGGCCGCGACCCTGAACATAACTATCTCCCTCCGACGAGACGCACAGATAGGGTTGTACCCGGAGGAGCCGACCCTGAACATAATTGGGCTACACCAAGAGCACCCTACCCTGAAACTCCAGTGAGACACGGATAGGGTTGTACCAAGGGGAACCAACCCAGAAACACATGAATAGGGTTGCACGAGTAGGACCCGACCAATAAAGATCAATGTGTACCTCCAACGTTTACATTGAATGGGACGAAGATCCTCTATTTCTATATCTTGTCGTTTGTTTTTTATTATTATTATTATTATTATTATTATTATTATTATTATTATAATAGTGTTGGTGTGTCTCAACAGCTTCAGCTGTTAATGTGCCGAACCACAAATTCAAAAATAAATTGCATCTTATGGATTAGCATCGAATTTATTGAAATTCCATATGGATACATGGCTGAAAATAAGGAATGCGCTGCAGCCCCCATGGCATAGCTTGATGAAGCTCTTGAGAGCTAAAATTCATTACTTCAATCTACTTATGCTTTCTAGGCTATTCTTATTTTTATGTTGGGTCGATATTGTCAGTGAGTGATTCCGTTAGTAAAGTTTTGTTAAATAGTAAGATCTAGAACAAAACGTGAGTATTTTTATGGGAGTTCCGGTCATGAAAAGAAGTCCATGTTGAAGAAAAAGGTACAACTTTTCCAGAGTAGTTCTGCAATTTTCTTGTGCACTATTAATTAGTCTCGATCTCACTATTTTCTAATCGAGAATAATGTCATGCTCGGGGAATCATGAAAAGAGACACTTCTAGGGTGCTTTGCTAATTCTTCTGTAGTTCAATTTCCAAGTTGTTCCTAGTTCGAATATTTTTCAAGCTCTATCATCAAATAATGATCGGGTTTGGTTCAATAGGTTCCAAATACATTGGGTTTCACCTTCTTGAGATAAGCTCTTATTTAGCAAACTCTGGGTTATAGATCGGTCCGGGTTTTAGATAATTCATTTTTTTTCTTTTGGGTGACCTTCTCACAGTTGCAACGGGCTTGTGTTATTTTGGATTTGGTTCACCTTGGGTTGGGATCGATATCATGTTTGATTCATTCATATAATTCAACTAAGTTGATATTGTCTACTTTATATTCGTTTTCTTAAGTGTGGATTATCTTGAATTTGTGCCAACAAAGTCTGTAACGTATTAGTCCAGAGTAGCTTCACAAAACAAAGACTCCCAACACAGGAAAAATATCACATAGGTAGACCAACCCATCATGATCATGAATTGTGTGAGCGCAATAGTGAGACCTATGTGATCAGCTGTTATGATTATGTTGGTTTGCAGGCTCTCTAGTGGAAGCTACTTGATCAATGGCTATGAAGATAATGGTCTACGTAGGCCAAGTTTATCTAATAACTTCTTTCCCACACTAGTTGAAGCCCATCTATGCTCCAATAATATCTTGCCACAGGTCAAATTAACTTCTATTTGACCATACTAAACGAAGTATCGCCCACTCTCTTCGCTTGCTACACCTACTTCACGAGCCTCAATAATAATGTTGATGTTGATGCCTTGCCTACGATTGTCACCACCATTGAGAGAGAGAGAGAGAGAGGAGGCGGTGAGCGAATGCGAATGCTACAATAAGGGCGACGAGAGAGCTAGGAGGAGAGGGGTTTGGGATTAAGGTAGGGCCTTCTTTTAACGGATTTAATCTAGCTTGGTAAATGCAAAATGAATGGACATATATCCAATTTCTTTAATAGAGGATGTTAGTTAACTTGAGTGGTGGAGGAGCAACCACTTCCTTATCGCAACACAAAAATCGACACGTCCATAACTTGCACCGGAATGATTTGCAAAATTCATTAGGATTAATGCAGTAAAATTGATAAACATAGATTGAACTAAGTCAAGTGCACCTTGCCAGAGTGATTCAATAGTCAATTTAACCAACATGCTGTGTCATATTCACTGATTGTAATCTTTATTTAACTAAGCAGAATCCAAAACTTGACCTAGAACCATCAAAATACCGATGACCGATCTTTATGAAAAATGAAAGCACCTTTTGCCCCCTCCATTGTCCGTGCGGCCACAGATGTACTCCTGATAAATGATGAGAAATAAGATCAAAAGATTTAGCAAATGGACTTTTTCTTGCCTCAAGATTAAAGGCTCTTTTATCTTTCTGCCATTTGCTAGTGTCGGCCGAGATTCGAGCCCAATCATCAGCCTAAAATCCAAATCATGACTAGCCAGACACAACAGGAAATGCTACAGTAAACAGAGAAAGACAAGTTCTGATTGTTGAAACGACACAAAAAACCCCAACTTGAGATGGTCCCGTCTTCAGGCGTTAACCAATCTCTCTTAACGGCCTCCTCTCACGTGTTCGCTATATATAGACTGGCAATACTCTGTGAATTATTCATCCGCTTGTCTTGCCAGAAAATCCCTTATCACTAGAGTGTTTTGCTTGTCACCAACGTTCAAGCTTGTACACAATTTTGCGAGAGAATGGCGAATTTACTAGCAACAATGCGAGTTTTTGCTTTGATCCTACTCATTGTCTCGGTGCATATGAGTTGTCTTGAAGGAGCGTCGTTGTCTCTTGATGGAAAGGCCATGGAGAAGAGGGTTGACAGCCAGTCCTTATTTCGTAAACTAGGGTTTCACAATGAGAAGCCAAGCGAGAGAAGGGCATTGTCCGACTTAGGAAGGCCAGCACCAGAAGGACCCAATCCTCGACATCACTACATACCTCCAGCATTTTCTTAGAAGGGGATGAAGATCATCTACCCCTTATGTCCTCATTGGTGTCTCAACAACCTCGGCTGTTAATGTACTGAATCACAACTAAATAAATTGCATCCACATGGATATAGTTTTTCAGATTATGAGTTGACATATGGGTATGCGGATGAAAAATAGAGGATCCGCTGCTGCTCTCATGGCATGTCTTGATGAAGCTGTTGAGAGCTGTGACTCAATGACTTCAATCTAGTTATGGTTGCCAAGATAAACTTTGTTGCATGTTGATATTGTCTGAGTGAATGATCTCTTCACTGAAGTTGATACTGCCAAGGCAAATGGCAATGCAAAAGTAACATATTGGCAATATGGTAAGAAATCCATAATAATAGCTTTTCGGTTTGTTGTTATAATGCCCGCACTTGGCAGAGAAAACTATCCAATTAACCACATAGCTTCATATCTTATTTTAAGGGTTGCTCGCGCTCTTGGTTATTGTATCCTTCCTCCCGTGGATTTTTTGTCGTTCAAACATGGTCCTTGAGCATCATTTTTCTATTGCTCGAGATAAAGAAGAGTTTTAAGCATTAAGTTCTAGAACTTAATATGAGTCACGATACGTGACTGTTGGGTGCAACTTTCTCAACAACAGTTTCAGTTGTGAAAAAGAAATTGATGTGAAAAAAAATGGGACGACTTTTCCACAGCAATTCTGCAATTTTCTTGTGCTCTATTGATGAGTGTCGATGGCTGTTGGTATCATCATTGTTCTCCTCTGCTTTCTCTCCATGATTGATCGAGTTCGTTTCAGGATCCCACGGATTTTGAAGAGGAAATATTCGCTGTCATTCGCCAATTTCCTATAAAAATCTTTGACGAAGTCATGTGATTCTAAGGCGGATGATCCAAACTGCCTCCTCCGTTCGACAAGACAGCTTTGTCTTGTGCGGGGAAATAAAAATTGGTACTTCTAGGGTACTTTGCTAATTTTACAAAATTGATTTACTAAGTGATTTGACAATCTATAATTGAATTATATTTGACAATTTAAAATAGTTTGACGCATCACTTAGTACATCAATATTTCTAAACTAATATGAGCAAAAGTAGCATTTTCCATTACCTATCAAGATGTTATGGGTGAGAAAGAATGTCAATTATTTAACATTAACATACTTATCCATTTAACAGTTTAAGTATTTAGCACAATTAGTGATGATACCACAAGATTTATAAGCCTTACCCATGTGAATAACCAGACGGCTTCATATTATGTAGTGAAGAAAATTCAAGATTGTCCTACAATTAGATTGGCACAATCTATAATAAACTAGAGACAGTAAATGTCATGCTTTGACACACTTTTGAATGTATTCACATGTAAAATGAATTCTTGGGATAATTGTCAAAAAAGTTATAAATTTATCATACGGAAATTAATTCAGTCCTAAATCTATCAATCATTGCAAATTCAGTCCTAAACTTTAAATATTTATCAATTTAGTCATAAGCATATTACTAAATATTTGATCAGAAGAACTATATTAATAAATCATCAAAAGGCTTATGACTAAATTGACAAACCTTCAAAAAATTTATGACTATATTGGCATAATTAAAAGATTTTAGATTAAATTGACAAATTATCAAACTATTAATGATTAAATCAGTACTATTGAAGATTTAAGACTAAATTAGATTTCGTACAATAAGTTTAGGACTTTTTGGATAATTTTTTTGAAATTCCATAGATCGAATATGATTAGACTTAGGCTTTTCTTTTCTTTTTTCCAAAAGCCATCTACATTACCTAATTTCCATTATGCAATTCTTATGTGTAAACGGCTATTGTGTTTCAAGATATCATTGCCGAAGCAAAAGGGGGAAAACAGATGCTGCACCGCCCGCAGCCTACTACGCAATTGTCGTGTTGTTTTGCTCGCCACTCGTCATTCGCAACCAACTTGTCGATACAGATTTTGTCTGTTAGGAGAACCAAAACTCAAAGAAACATTATTCTTGATCTACCTTTCCACATAACGCCATAAGAATATGATGGCTGATACATACGTGGCTTTAAATGTATGTAAATGGGTAAATATAAAGGACTAATACAATTAGCCAGTTAGGTCTAGTGACCAAGGTAAATGATCGAACCTCTGACAACATGTCCAATTGTACTACAAAATTAGATCATAATTGTTAGGTCATTTTCATTTCCAAATTGTTTTTGATTCAAATAGTTTCCAAGTTCTACCTTCATACAATGGTCGGGTTCTGGTCAATAGGTTCAATCATATTGGGTTTCAACTTCTTTAGATAAGGTCCAATTTAGATAACTCTAGGTTATTGGGTCCACTTGAGTAAAATTCAAGTACAGATTTTTAGTGTGTAGCCATGTCAGTATTGACTATCAAACGATTGCACTAGTTTGATGTCATTTTGGGTTTAGTTTATGTTGTGTCTTGCCTGATATCATGTTTGATTCATTCGTATAATCCAAGTTGGATCAATATTAGACCACTTAATATATGTTTTATAAAATGCGGGTTATTTCATATTCAAAGTGGGATTGACTTTCTATGTTAACTCAGGTTGACTTGCATCAATTTTTGAATGGAACGGTTCTTTGACAAGTCAAAAATTGTCATCTAAAATTTGTAGAATTGGCTCAATGAGTTTGCATTATTTTTCCCTATGGCCGTCGGAATCATTCTACTTACTCTTAGGTATCGAAAGGATTTGCACTGCATAATTCCGAAGGGATTAGTGTTGCTAAACCAGATGCAAAACTCGGAAGTATCACATAAGTAGACCAATCACATTATAATAGTAAAACTCAATAGCTATGATGATGATTTTAGAATCCATGGATTAAGATTAAGTAATGACTTCTTCTGACACTAGGTACGCCCATCATGCCAAATTAATCTTTATTTGACCATCCGAACGAACTACCGCACTCTCTCTACTTGCTACCCCTCTTTATGAGCCTTAATAGTCCGTTTGCCTCTCTCTCTCTCTCTCCTACCGCAAATGGATTCCTTCTTGTCTCTTCGCCATTTGGTGGATTTTCTTTCTTTAGTGTCGGCTAGGAATTGAGCCCAATCATAAGCATAAAAATCAAAATCATGACTAGATAGACACCACAGGAAATATTACAGAGATAGACAAAGACAAGTTTTAATGCTTTAGTCGCAAGAAGGGCAAAGAAGGATAGAGAAGACAAAAGTACAAGTTGACGAATTGTCACATAAAACAATCTGAAATCTCCATTTTGAGAAACGACACAAAAAGCTAAAAAGGCTCAACACGAGATTGTCTTGTCTTCAAGTATTAATTAAACTCTCATAAGGCTATGTTTGGTAGCCTGAATTTGAATTCGAAGTGTACAAATAATTGTGACCCCATGATATTATTATATAAATGGTTTAATAATTATTTAAATGCTATAAAAAATGTAGTGGTTATGATAAAAATGCAATTCTTATGAAGATGAAATGTGATTTGATGGAAGGCACATGTTAATAGCTTGTATATAGAGTCTCGTTCTCTCTGCCCAAGATAAGAAAATGCTTTATTCTATCATCCATCAAATAAAATACTTTATGACTAAAGTGGGTTACGGGAGGGAAATAGGATTTTTTTCATTTCTCCTATTTCTGCAACAATCATTTTCTCAAAGTTATTGCTATGGATAAAGGTGTGTCTTCATCTCTCTTATCATGAATAAATCATCAAGTTTTTACTTAGAAAGAATGGATTGATTATAAGGAGACTTTTTCAGTAGTTTCCAAGAAAGGCGTATCTAGGGTGCATTTAATAACCATTCTATTTCTCATAATAATCTATGCTCATAAATAACTCTAAAGTAGTTTTCTTCTTGAAGAACAACAAGTACTCTGAGGGTGCTAAACATATGGAAATTAAATACTTATCTATTAACGAAGAAATTTAGAAATAGAGAGTGCCAATTGATTACATTAACACCAATCTTATTATTGCATATCTCTTAGCAAAAGGGTTGCCACCCAAAATATTTTATGAATATGTTTGAAGGATGTGTCATAAATCATATTGTATTATGATTCAATTTAAGTTTATTTATTTAACATCCCGAACTCATTTATGTGTTTATGATATTTCCTATTTTTATTCAGTATACATGATGGAAATAGATAAATGTTTAACAAGATAGTCTCTAACAAAGACATTATAGTAGGATCATTGTTGTACTTCTCATTTATGGATCATGTTAAGTAGAGAGGTAAAATTGTAGTACATGAAAAGGACTATGTCGAGTAATGACATACAATCACTATAATTCGCATTGATTTTCTTTACATAATTGTGATTATTACGTAATAACCAATTTAAGGAAAGTTTTAGCATAATGTTATTGTGCACATTATAATCTTTATTAAACCATGAAAAAAAAAAGATCATATGAGCCAACTGGAAGAATGTAAGAATAACTATGGCCCACACATTATTAAAATATTAAGGGTCTAATAATTATTTACTGTTGTAAAAAAAAAAGGTATGGACTATAAACAGATGCAACCCTTTTGAATATGCGCAATTTTTATTAATAGATATGACTCTTATGAAGATAGAATGTCCTGTGATTGAAGGTACCTATTGAAAGCAACTAATAATAGCTTGTATAAAGAGTCTAGTTATTTCTCCACCTAAGATAATGAAAGGCTGTATTCTATCATCTATTAGATAAAATAGTTGAAGACTAAATTGGGTTAAGGAGAGAAATTGGATTTATTTGTTTTTTCTATTTCTGAAATAGTTATTTCCTCGAAATTTTTGCTAGAGTATACCTTCATTTCTCTTGTCATGAACAAATCATGAAGACTTAATATTCTTTAAATTAGAATTTCCGCATATAGAATGATATTATCGCTTACACAATTAGGATAACAAATTATACTATCCAATGTTTGAGTGACAATCTTTGGACTATGTCTACACCGACAACTTGCTCCTAGGCCTGGAGGAAAGTTCTTGCATTAAGACCGGAAATTATTGGCCTAGTTAGATGGCGGATCGGCAATGGAACCTCGGTTTCGCTTTGGTTCGACTCTTGGCATCCAGTAGGTCCGCTGAATGTGGTTTCTCTAACTCTTTCATATACTGGTCTAGCCTCACTAGGGATGCAAAGGTGGCGGACCTTTTCTCTCCGGGTGGGGTGACTGTTCTTCATCATATCAAAAGCTGGTCTCATCCGGTTCCGCTCCTCAACAATAGACCGGATGTACTTACTTGGAAGCCTTGTTCTTCGGGTGAGTTCTCTACGGCGTCGGCGTGGGATACTATTAGGATTAAGGCTATGCATGTCCAATGGGGTTCCTTAGTATGGCACAAAACTTTAATGCCAAGATATCGGTTTTTACTTTGGTTGATTGCTAGAAATCGTCTACCTACCCATATGTTCCTTCTCTCGATTGGGAGGATTTCCGGCGCTGTGTATTTTTTGTAATTATAGATCGGATACCGTTGATCACTTATTTTTTGATTGCCATGTTACGCATGCTCTTGTTGTTTTTTGGGCGGGCAAGTGTAATTTGGCTTGGCCAAGAGAATCATGGAGTAATACCAAGGAGTAATACCATGGAGTGGGCCAATAACAACTTATATGGTAAAGGCTTCCGGAAGGAAATATCTAGGATTTCCTTTGCTACTCTGTGTTATGTCATATGGAAATTTCGTAATGATGCTTTATTTCGGGGTAAGGTGGTCTCTATTCCCTCAATGAAGCATTACATCCTCAAGGCCGTCAAGGAAATGGTGTTGTTTGGACCATTGGTTCAAGACAATATGGTGAATAGGAGTCTTCAGAGAATGTGGGAATTGAGTAGCTCCATTTTTGCTGTATAAAGCCTTGTGTATTTTGCCTGGTTGTTGGTTTGATTTGCTACTTTTAGTGTTCTTGGATTGCGGCACAATTCCACTTAGTAGGCTAGCCTAAATTGGTGTAAATGGGTGCCGCTATCCCTAGTCTATACAGTTGCTGGTTGGTTTAATATAAATTTATCTTATAAAAAAAAAAAACACTTTGGGCACTCATATAAATATATATAGAGAGGTAGTGGAAGTAGGAGTAATCACCAGTCACTCGTGGAGGGCTTGCAAATAAGACAGAAAAGAAAAAATAGAGATGAGCACCCTACGTGGCTAAGTGTTCGCTGTGATTTGGTCGGCAAGACGCTGTGCGATTTGACGTGGACTTTTTGGTCATCATCTAGATAATTCTTGCACGAGCACAGCAGAGGGCAAGAGTTGCAGTAGTGGGCGTGTGGAGCCAAGGCAACATCTTTATATATGGATGGTAGAGAATGTGTAAGCCTATTTACAGAACACAAATTATAATCAATTTAATTGCATAGCTAAAGGGAGAAGATCTATGCTTTGACTCCTGACTAAAAGAATATGAAGCAGAAAAGTATAAAAAAAATTTTAAACCTATCATATTAATACCAATTCAGTTCTAAACATTTCAATTTGATCAATTTAGTCATAAACCTTTTTTTCAATTAGTATCAATTCAATTCATCTTATCCAATTTAGGCCGGAAATTACTAACGTTAATGTTGGCCTTCCTATGGGATGGTTGCTGCTAGCGTGAATATGTTTTTATAATTTTTATATATTGTTTGATTTTTTTTATTAATTTTTCTCCTTTTCACCTTTAAGTTGTGGTTGGTACTTGGCCATGGCTGGTGATTGGCCATAGGTGAGGGGCCTCTAAAGAGCGCCACGAACCCTTACTTGTGGCCGGTTGCCGGCCATGGCCGAGTATTGGCCACGAGCCAAAGTAAAAGGAAAAAAAAAAGAAAAAAGGGGAAAACTTAGTGAAAAATTCTAAAAAATATTTAAATTATAAAAAAAGTCCACATTAACACTGATCATGTTATAGAGGATGGCCAGTGTCCACATATATTAAATTAGCCAGATGAGCACGATTGCCACTAACATGAAAAGGTTCAAAGGTTTATGAGTAAATTAGTGCCCATTCAATAAATTTACAACTTTTTTTTTGTACTTTTCTTGAATATGAAGCCGTATAAATTCCTTACTCTTTTTTTTTTTTTTTGGTGCTGCTCTTTTCAGTGATAGAATGAATTTATGCTACAAATTTTTGGAAAATCAAAGGATTATCAACATAACATAAGAATAACGCTTGTGATGCCTCTAGCAGACGAGAACGCCATTTTTGAGATTGAGTATTTGAGCAAAGTAATAAGAATATACAAGGCGAGTATGATGATCAGAAGGGAGCAGGTATTAAAAAAAATTAAAATTTTGTGTCGTAATTATTAGATTTTTATGAGAGATAAATTTCGATCTTGCCTCACCAATAAAAGAAAAAAGGGAAAAGGAAAAATCCCCCTCCTTAGTGTATACTCGCTCGAAGTTCTTGTCTGAATCCTTTCTCAAGCATAGTTCGAGCAAATAGAAAGATTGCGTTAGCTATGAAAGAAATATAATGAAGGGATTCTATATTTCACTAGAACAAGGACTGCAAGCAATGCTGATCCTTCAGATAGAAGGTAAAAGAAATTGCGGAAAATATCAAATGATATGGCAACATATCAAGTCAAGTATATCACGATTCCATATTTATTCTCGTCCACTCAATTTATTAGTATAAATATTTCAATATGGAGATGCGTATCCGGTGGTCACAGTGGCAAGATCTTATAATATCTCGTTTCACATTGCAAAAACCAATTAACAGTCATGCCGACATTATTAGGAATCTTCTTTCGAGGTTCTCTTGGATATGTCAGATGATGAAATCAGCTTCGAGAATCAAGGTCGTGCTTCATCCTTAATATGGTCAGTTGCCCATTGTTGTAGGAAGAATTGAACATGAACAAGAGAGCAGCAGCTATGTGTATATTTATTCGTGTTGAAAATTTATTTCTATACACACTATGTCAATTAAATTTTTGTAAATGTTTGTAAAACGAAGCGGAAAAATAGTTGTTTACTTCAATTTCTCTTTGTAATTTGTTTTGCAATCACTGCACAAGACCATAACATTATCGTATAATCTATAGCAATAGTTCAAAGGGCTTCCAATTGTTCACGAGATCATTCCAAAACAGTATGAGATTGGGTTTGTTGAAAGTAGTCATGCTACTTTCCTAGAAATAGTCCTCACATACAAGAGCAGCCGGAGATGAGATTTTCAAAGATTTTAAAAGATTTTCAATCTATGTTACATTCCATCAAATATTTGATGGGATATTTTTACAATTTGAGGATATATTTAAAAGTATTGCGAATCTCTTTCAATCCTGTTATATCCCAATCAGACAAACAACCTAGATTTAGAATCTTCTCACACATGCTCACCGCAATATAATGAGGATTTACGTGAATTATTCATCCGCTACTCTTCCTACCTCTTCCTTCATTACCATAGTATTTTGCTAGTTACCAGCAGCAATGCGGGTTTCTGCTTTGATCCTCCTCATTGTCTTGGTGCACGTGAGCAGTCTCGAAGGAATAACGTCGTCTCTTTATGGAAAGGCCTTGGAGAAGAGGGTCGATAGTCGCTCCTTTTTTCGCAGGCTAGGGTTTCGCAGCATGGAGCTAAGCGAGAGAAGGGTGTTGACACACACGGATAGGGAGGCACCCGGAGGACCCAACCCTGACATCACTCACTTGCACTCGGAGGCCGCGACCCTGAACATAACTATCTCCCTCCGACGAGACACACAGATAGGGTTGTACCCGGAGGAGCCGAACCTGAACATAATTGGGCTACACCAAGAGCACCCCACCCTGAAACTCCAGTGAGACACGGATAGGGTTGTACCAAGGGGAACCAACCCAGAAACACATGAATAGGGTTGCACGAGTAGGACCCGACCAATAAAGATCAATGTGTACCTCCAACGTTTACATTGAATGGGACGAAGATCCTCTATTTCTATATCTTGTCGTTTGTTTTTTTATTATTATTATTATTATTATTATATTATTATTATTATTATTATTATTATTATTATTATTATTATTATTATTATTGTGTTGGTGTGTCTCAACAGCTTCAGCTGTTAATGTGCCGAACCACAAATTCAAAAATAAATTGCATCTTATGGATTATCATCGAATTTATTGAAATTCCATATGGATACATGGCTGAAAATAAGGAATGCGCTGCAGCCCCCATGGCATATCTTGATGGAGCTCTTGAGAGCTAAAATTCATTACTTCAATCTACTTATGCTTTCTAGACTATTCTTATTTTTATGTTGGGTGGATATTGTCTGAGTGAGTGATTCCGTTAGTGAAGTTTTGTTAAATAGTAAGATCTAGAACAAAATGAGTGACAATACGTGAGTATTTTTATGGGAGTTCCAGTCATGAAAAGAAGTCCATGTTGAAGAAAAAGGTACAACTTTTCCAGAGTAGTTCTGCAATTTTCTTGTGCACTATTAATTAGTCTCGATCTCACTATTTTCTAATCGAGAATAATGTCATGCTCGGGGAATCATGAAAAGAGACACTTCTAGGGCGCTTTGCTAATTCTTCTGTAGTTCAATTTCCAAGTTGTTCCTGGTTCGAATATTTTTCAAGCTCTATCTTCGAATAATGATCGGGGTTGGTTCAATAGGTTCCAAATACATTGGGTTTCACCTTCTTGAGATAAGCTCTTATTTAGCAAACTCTTGGTTATAGATCCGTTCGGGTTTTAGATAATTCATTTTTTGTTCTTTTGGGTGACCTTCACACAGTTGCAACGGGCTTGTGTTATTTTGGATTTGGTTCACCTTGGGTTGGGATCGATATCATGTTTGATTCATTCATATAATTCAACTTAAGTTGATATTGTCTACTTTATATTCGTTTTCTTAAGTGTGGATTATCTTGAATTTGTGCCAACAAAGTCTGTAACGCATTAGTCCAGAGTAGCTTCACAAAACAAAGACTCCCAACACAGGAAAAATATCACATAGGTAGACCAACCCATCATGATCATGAATTGTGTGAGCGCAATAGTGAGACCTATGTGATCAATTGTTATGATTATGTTGGTTTGCAGGCTCTACAGTGGAAGCTACTTGATCAATGGCTATGAAGATAATGGTCTACGTAGGCCAAGTTTATCTAATAACTTCTTTCCCACACTAGTTGAAGCCCATCTATGCTCCAATAATATCTTGCCACAGGTCAACTTAACTTCTATTTGACCATACTAAACGAAGTAGCGCCCACTCTCTTTCGCTTGCTACACCTACTTCACGAGCCTCAATAATAATGTTGATGTTGATGCCTTGCCTACGATTGTCACCACCATTGAGAGAGAGAGAGAGAGAGAGAGAGAGAGGAGGCGGTGAGCGAATGCGAATGCTACGATAAGGGCGACGAGAGAGCTAGGAGGAGGAGCGGAGAAGGAGGAGAGGGGTTTGGGATTAAGGTAGGGCCTTCTTTTAACGGATTTAATCTAGCATGGTAAATGCAAAATGAATGGACATATATCCAATTTCTTTAATAGAGGATGTTAGTTAACTTGAGTGGTGGAGGAGCAACCACTTCCTTATCGCAACACAAAAATCACACGTCCATAACTTGCACCGGAATGATTTGCAAAATTCATTAGGATTAATGCAGTAAAATTGATAAACATAGATTGAACTAAGTCAAGTGCACCTTGCCAGAGTGATTCAATAGTCAATTTAACCAACATGCTGTGTCATATTCACTGATTGTAATCTTTATTTAACTAAGCAGAATCCAAAACTTGACCTAGAACCATCAAAATACCAATGACCGATCTTTATGAAAAATGAAAGCACATTTTGCCCCCTCCATTGTCCGTGCGGCCACAGATGTACTCCTGATAAATGATGAGAAATGAGATCAAAAGATTTAGCAAATGGACTTTTTTTTGCCTCAAGATTAAAGGCTCTTTTATCTTTCTGCCATTTGCTAGTGTCGGCCGAGATTCGAGCCCAATCATCAGCCTAAAATCCAAATCATGACTAGACAGACACAACAGGAAATGCTACAGTAAACAGAGAAAGACAAGTTCTGATTGTTGAAAAACGAGACAAAAAGCCCCAACTTGAGATGGTCCCGTCTTCAGGCATTAACCAATCTCTCTTAACGGCCTCCTCTCACGTGTTCGCTATATATAGACTGGCAATACTCTGTGAATTATTCATCCGCTTGTCTTGCCAGAAAATCCCTTATCACTAGAGTGTTTTGCTTGTCACCAACGTTCAAGCTTGTACACAATTTTGCGAGAGAATGGCGAATTTACTAGCAACAATGCGAGTTTTTGCTTTGATCCTACTCATTGTCTCGGTGCATATGAGTTGTCTTGAAGGAGCGTCGTTGTCTCTTGATGGAAAGGCCATGGAGAAGAGGGTTGACAGCCGGTCCTTATTTCGTAAACTAGGTTTTCACAATGAGAAGCCAAGCGAGAGAAGGGCATTGTCCGACTTAGGAAGGCCAGCACCAGAAGGACCCAATCCTCGACATCACTACATACCTCCAGCATTTTCTTAGAAGGGGATGAAGATCATCTACCCCTTATGTCCTCATTGGTGTCTCAACAACCTCGGCTGTTAATGTACTGAATCACAACTAAATAAATTGCATCCACATGGATATAGTTTTTCAGATTATGAGTTGACATATGGGTATGCGGATGAAAAATAGAGGATCCGCTGCTGCTCTCATGGCATGTCTTGATGAAGCTGTTGAGAGCTGTGACTCAATGACTTCAATCTAGTTATGGTTGCCAAGATAAACTTTGTTGCATGTTGATATTGTCTGAGTGAATGATCTCTTCACTGAAGTTGATACTGCCAAGGCAAATGGCAATGCAAAAGTAACATATTGGCAATATGGTAAGAAATCCATAATAATAGCTTTTCGGTTTGTTGTTATAATGCCCGCACTTGGCAGAGAAAACTATCCAATTAACCACATAGCTTCATATCTTATTTTAAGGGTTGCTCGCGCTCTTGGTTATTGTATCCTTCCTCCCGTGGATTTTTTGTCGTTCAAGCATGGTCCTTGAGCGTCATTTTTCTATTGCTCGAGATAAAGAAGAGTTTTAAGCATTAAGTTCTAGAACTTAATATGAGTCACGATATGTAACTGTTGGCTGCAACTTTCTCAATAACAGTTTCAGTTGTGAAAAAGAAATTGATGTGAAAAAAAATGGGACGACTTTTCCACAGCAAGTATGCAATTTTCTTGTGCTCTATTGATGAGTGTCGATGGCTGTTGGTATCGTCATTGTTCTCCTCTACTTTCTCTCCATGATTGATCGCGTTTGCTTCAGGATCCCACGGATTCTGAAGAGGAAATATTCACTGTCATTCGCCAATTTCCTATAAAAATCTTTGACGCAGTCATGTGATTCTAAGGCGGATGATCCAAACTGCCTCCTCCGTTCAACAAGACAGCTTTGTCTTGTGCGGGGAAATAAAAATTGGTACTTCTAGGGTACTTTGCTAATTTTACAAAATTGATTTACTAAGTGATTTGACAATCTATAATTGAATTATATTTGACAATTTAAAATAGTTTGACGCATCACTTAGTACATCAATATTTCTAAACTAATATGAGCAAAAGTAGCATTTTCCATTACCTATCAACACGTTATGGGTGAGAAAGAATGTCAATTATTTAACATTGACATACTCATCCATTTAACAGTTTAAGTATTTAGCACAATTAGTGATGATACCACAGGATTTATAAGCCTTACCCATGTGAATAACTAGACAGCTTCATATTATATAGTGAAGAAAATTCGAGATTGTCCTAAAATTAGATTGGCACAATCTATAATAAACTAGAGACAGTAAATGTCATGCTTTGACACACTTTTGAATAGAATCGAAAAGGTGTATTCACATGTAAAATGAATTCTTGGGATAATTGTCAAAAAAGTTATAAATTTATCATACGGAAATTAATTCAGCCCTAAATCTATCAATCATTGCAAATTCAGTCCTAAAACTTTTAAATATTTATCAATTTAGTCATAAGCATATTACTAGATCAAAAGAACTATGTTAATAAATCTTCAAAAGGTTTATGACTAAATTGACAAATCTTCAAAAGATTTATGACTATATTGGCATAATAAAAAGATTTTAGATTAAATTGACAAATTGTCAAAATATCAATGATTAAATTGGTACTATTGAAGATTTAAGACTAAATTAGATTTCGCACAATAAGTTTAGGACTTTTGGATAATTTCTCTAAAATTCCATAGCTCAAATATGATTAGACTTGGCTTTTCTTTTCTTTTTTTCAAAAGCCATCTACATTACCTAATTTCCATTATGCAATTCTTATGTGTAAACGGCTATTGTGTTTCAAGATATCATTACCAAAGCAAAAGGGGGAAAACAGATGCTGCGCCGCCCACAGCCTACTACGCAATTGTCATGTTGTTTTGCTCGCCACTCATCATTCGCAACCAACTTGTTGATACAGATTTTGTCTGTTAGGAGAACCAAAACTCAAAGAAACATTATTCTTGATCTACCTTTCCACATAACGCCATAAGAATATGACGGCTGATACATATGTGGCTTTGAATGTATGTATATGGGTAAATATAAAGGACTAATACAATTAGCTAGTTAGGTCTAGTGACCGAGGTAAATGATCGAACCTATGACAACATGTCCAATTGAACTACAAAATTAGATCATAATTGTTAGGTCATTTTAATTTCCAAATTGTTCTTGATTCAAATAGTTTCCAAGTTCTACCTTCATACAATGGTCGGATTCTGGTCAATAGGTTCAATCACATTGGGTTTCACCTTCTTTAGATAAGGTCCAATTGAGATAACTCTAGGTTATTGGGTCCACTTGAGTTTTAGAAAATTCAAGTACAGATTTTTAGCGTGTAGCCATGTCAGTGTTGACTATCAAACCATTGCACTAGTTTGATGTCATTTTGGGTTTAATTTATGTTGTGTCTAGCCTGATCTCATGTTTGATTCATTCGTATAATCCAAGTTGGATCGAAATTAGACCACTCAATATATGGTTTCTAAAATGCGGGTTATTTCAGATTCAAAGTGGGATTGACTTTCTTTAAATATTAAATGGGTCATAAATGGGTTAACTCATTTATGACCCATTTAATATTTAAATGGGTTATACACTCATTTTGACAGGTTGACTTGCATCAATTTTTGAATGGAACGGTTCTTTGATGAGTCAAAAATTGTCATCTAAAATTTGTAGAATTGGCTCAATGAGTTTGCATTATTTTTCCCTATGGCCGTCAGAATCATTCTACTTAATCTTAGGTATCGAAAGGACTTGCACTGCATAATTCCGAAGGGATTAGTGTTGCTAAACCAGATGCAAAACTCGAAAGTATCACATAAGTAGACCAATCACATTATAATAGTAAGACTCAATAGCTATGATGATGATTTTAGAATCCATGGATTAAGATTAAGTAATAACTTCTTCTGACACTAGTCACGCCCATCATGCCAAATTAATCTTTATTTGACCATACCGAACGAACTACCGCACTCTCTCTACTTGCTACCCCTCTTTATGATACTCAATAGTCCGTTTGCCTCTCTCTCTCTCTCCAACCGCAAATGGATTCCTTCTTGTCTCTTCGCCATTTGGTGGATTTTCTTTCTTTAGTGTCGGCTAGGAATTGAGCCCAATCATAAGCATAAAAATCAAAATCATGACTAGGCAGACACCACAGGAAATATTACAGAGATAGACAAAGACAAGTTTTAATGCTTTAGTCGCAAGAAGGGCAAAGAAGGATAGAGAAGACAAAAGTACAAGTTGACGAATTGTCACATAAAACAATCTGAAATCTCCATTTTGAGAAACGACACAAAAAGCTAAAAAGCCTCAACACGAGCTTGTCTTATCTTCAAGTATTAATTAAACTCTCATAAGGCTATGTTTGGTAGCCTGAATTTGAATTCGAATTGTACAAATAATTGTGACCCCATGATATTATTATATAAATGGCTTAATAATTATTTAAATGCTATAAAAAAAATGTAGTGGTTATGAAAAAAAATGCAATTCTTATGAAGATGGAATGTGATTTGATGGAAAGCACATGTTAATAGCTTGTGTATAAAGTCTCGTTCTCTCTGCCCAAGATAAGAAAATGCTTGATTCTACCATCCATCAAACAAAATACTTTAAGACTAAAATGGGTTACGGGAGGGAAATCGGATTTTTTCATTTCTCCTATTTCTGCAACAATCATTTTCTCAAAGTTATTGCTATGGATAAAGGTGTGTCTTCATCTCTCTTATTGTGAATAAATCATCAAGGTTTTACTTAGAAAGAATGCATTGATTATAAGGAGACTTTTTTAGCAGTTTCCAAGAAAGGCGCATCTAGGGTGCGTTTAATAACCATCCTATTTCTCATAATAACCTATGCTTAGAGATAACTCTACAGTAGTTTTCTTCTTGAAGAACGACAAGTACTCTGAGGGTGCTAAACATATGGAAATTAAATACTTATCTATTAGCAAAGAAATTTTGAAATAGAGAGTGCCAATTGAGTACATTAACACCAATCTTATTATTGCATATCTCTTAGCAAAAGGGTTGCCACCCAAAATATTTTATGAATATGTTCAAAGGATGTGTCATAAATCATATTGTATTATGATTCAATTTAAGTTTATTTATTTAACATCCCGAACTCATTTATGTGTTTATGATATTTCCTATTTTTATTTAGTATACATGATGGAAATAGATAAATGTTTAACAAGATAGTCTCTAACAAAGACATTATAGTGGGATCACTGTTGTACTTCTCATTTATGGATCATGTTAAGTAGAGAGGTAAAATTGTAGTACATGAAAAGGACTATGTCGAGTAATGACATACAATCGCTATAATTCGCATTGATTTTCTTTACATAATTGTGATTATTACGTAATAACCAATTTAAGGAAAGTTTTAGCATAATGTTATTGTGCACATTATGGTCTTTATTAAACCATGAAAAAAAAAAGATCATATGAGCCAAGTGGAAGAATGTAAGGATAATTATGGCCCACACATTATTAAAATATTAAGGGTCTAATAATTATTTAATGTTGTAAAAAAAAGGTATTGGCTATAAACGGATGCAACGCTTTTGAATATGCGCAATTTTTATTAATAGATATCACTCTTATGAAGATAGAATGTTCTGTGACTGAAGGTACCTATTGAAAGCAACTAATAATAGCTTGTATAAAGAGTCTAGTTATTTCTCCACCTAAGATAATGAAAGGCTGTATTCCATCATCTATTAGATAAAATAGTTGAAGACTAAATTGGGTTAAGGAGAGAAATTGGATTTATTTATGCTTTTTCTATTTCTGAAATAGTTATTTCCTCGAAATTATTGCTAGAGTATACCTTCATTTCTCTTGTCATGAACAAATCATGAAGACTTAATATTCTTTAATTTAGAATTTCCGCATATAGAATGATATTATCACCTACACAATTAGGACAACAAATTATACTATCCGATGTTTGAGTGACAATCTCTGGGCACTCATATAAATATATATAGAGAGGTAGTGGAAGTAGGAGTAATCACCAGTCACTCGTGGAGGGTTCGCAAATAAGACAGAAAAGAAAAATAAGAGATTAGCACCCTACGTGGCTAAGTGTTCGCTGTGATTTGGTCGGCAAGACGCTGTGCGATTTGACGTGGACTTTTTGGTTATCTTCTAGATAATTCTTGCACGAGCAAAGCAGAGGGCAAGAGTTGCAGTAGTGGGCGTGTGGAGCCATGGCAACATCTTTATATATGGACGGTAGAGAATGCGTAAGCCTATTTACAGTTGTGATTAAACACAAATTATAATCAATTTAATTGCATAGCTAAAGGGAGAAGATCTATGCTTTGACTCTGACTAAAAGAATATGAAGCAGAAAAGTACAAAAAAAGTCTTAAACCAAACATATTAATACCAATTCAGTCTTAAACATTTCAATTTGATCAATTTAGTCATAAACATTTTTCAATTGGTATCAATTCAATTCATCTTATCCAATTTAGGCCGGAAATTACTAACGTTGACGTTGGCCATCCTATGGGATGGTTGATGCTAACGTGAATATGTTTTTATAATTTTTAGATATTGTTTATTTTTTTATTAATTTTTCTGCTTTTTACCTTTAAGTTGTGGTTGGTACTTGGCCATGGCTGGTGATTGGCCATAGGCGAGGGGCCTCTAAAGAGGGCCGCGACACCCTTGCTTGTGGCCGGTTGTTGGCCATGGCCGAGTATTGGCCACGAGCCAAAGTAAAAGGAAAAAAAAAAGGAAAAAAGGGAAAACTTAGTGAAAAATTATAAAAAATATTTAAATTATAAAAAAGTCCACATTAACATTGACCATGTTATAGAGGACGGCCAGTGTCCACATATATTAAATTAGCCGGACGAGAACGAGTGCCACTAACATGAAAAGGTTCAAAGGTTTATGAGTAAATTAGTGCCCATTCAATAGATTTACAACTTCTTCTTTTTTTGTACTTTTCCCGAATATGAAGCCATATAAATTCCTTACTCTTTTGTTTTTTTGGTGCTTCTCTTTTCAGTGATAGAATGAATTTATGCTACAAATTTTTGGAAAATCAAAGGATTATCAACATAACATAAGAATAACGCTTGTGATGCCTCTAGCAGACGAGAGCGCCATTTTTTAGATTGAGTATTTGAGCAAAGTAATAAGAATATATAAGGCGAGTATGATGATCAGAAGGGAGCAGGTATTAAAAAAAATTAAAATTTTGTGTCGTAATTATTAGATTCTTATGAGAGATAAATTTCGATCTTGCCTCACCAATAAAAGAATAAAGGGAAATGGAAAAATCCCCCTCCTTAGTGTATACTCCCTCGAAGTTCTTGTCTGAATCCTTTCTCAAGCATAGTTCGAGCAAATAGAAAGATTGCGTTAGCTATGAAAGAAATATAATGAAGGGATTCTATATTTCACTAGAACAAGGACTGCAAGCAATGCTGATCCTTCAGATAGAAGGTAAAAGAAATTGCGGAAAATATCAAATGATATGGCAACATATCAAGTCAAGTATATCACGATTCCATATTTATTCTCGTCCACTCAATTTATTAGTATAAATATTTCAATATGGAGATGCGTATCCGGTGGTCACGGTGGCAAGATCTTATAATATCTCGTTTCACATTGCAAAAACCAATTAACAGTCATGCTGACATTATTAGGAATCTTCTTTCGAGGTTCTGTTGGATATGTCGGATGATGAAATCAGCTTCGAGAATCAAGGTTGTGCTTCATCCTTAATATGGTCAGTTGCCCATTGTTGTAGGAAGAATTGAACATGGGCAAGAGAGCAGCAGCTATGTGTATATTTATTCGTGTTGAAGATTTATTTCCATACACACTATGTCAATTAAATTTTTGTAAATCTTTGTAAAACGAAGCGGAAAAATATTTGTTTACTTCAATTTCTCTTTGTAATTTGTTTTGCAATCACTGCACAAGACCATAACATTATCGTATAATCTATAGCAATAGTTCAAAGGGCATCCAACTGTTCACGAGGTCATTCCAGAACACCGTGAGGTCGGGTCTATTGAAAGTAGTCATGCTACTTTCCTAGAAATAGTCCTCACATACAAGAGCAGTCGGAGATGAGATTTTCAAAGATTTTAAAAGATTTTCAATCTATGTTACATTACATCAAATATTTGATGGGATATTTTTACAATTTGGAGGATATATTTAAAAGTATTGTGAATCTCTTTCTATCCTGTTATATCCCAATCAGACATAGATTTAGAATCTTCTCACACATGCTCACCGCTATATAATGAGGATTTACGTGAATTATTCATCCGCTACTCTTCCTACCTCTTCCTTCATTACCATAGTATTTTGCTAGTTACCAGCAGCAATGCGGGTTTCTGCTTTGATCCTCCTCATTGTCTTGGTGCACGTGAGCAGTCTCGAAGGAATAACGTCGTCTCTTTATGGAAAGGCCTTGGACAAGAGGGTCGATAGTCGCTCCTTATTTCGCAAGCTAGGGTTTCGCAGCATGGAGCTAAGCGAGAGAAGGGTGTTGACACACACGGATAGGGAGGCACCCGGAGGACCCGACCCTAGACATCACTCACTTGCACTCGGAGGCCGCGACCCTGAACATAACTATCTCCCTCCGACGAGACACACAGATAGGGTTGTACCCGGAGGAGCCGAACCTGAACATAATTGGGCTACACCAAGAGCACTCCACCCTGAAACTCCAGTGAGACACGGATAGGGTTGTACCAAGGGGAACCAACCCAGAAACACATGAATAGGGTTGCACGAGTAGGACCCGACCAATAAAGATCAATGTGTACCTCCAACGTTTACATTGAATGGGACGAAGATCCTCTATTTCTATATCTTGTCGTTTGTTTTTTATTATTATTATTATTATTATTATAATAGTGTTGGTGTGTCTCAACAGCTTCAGCTGTTAATGTGCCGAACCACAAATTCAAAAATAAATTGCATCTTATGGATTATCATCGAATTTATTGAAATTCCATATGGATACATGGCTGAAAATAAGGAATGCGCTGCAGCCCCCATGGCATATCTTGATGGAGCTCTTGAGAGCTAAAATTCATTACTTCAATCTACTTATGCTTTCTAGACTATTCTTATTTTTATGTTGGGTGGATATTGTCTGAGTGAGTGATTCCGTTAGTGAAGTTTTGTTAAATAGTAAGATCTAGAACAAAACGAGTGACAATACGTGAGTATTTTTATGGGAGTTCCAGTCATGAAAAGAAGTCCATGTTGAAGAAAAAGGTACAACTTTTCCAGAGTAGTTCTGCAATTTTCTTGTGCACTATTAATTAGTCTCGATCTCACTATTTTCTAATCGAGAATAATGTCATGCTCGGGGAATCATGAAAAGAGACACTTCTAGGGCGCTTTGCTGATTCTTTTGTAGTTCTCCCGATATGAGCCTATTTATAGTGACGGAAAGCAAAATTTATAAGTGTGACGGCCCAAGCGACAATGCGAAGGGTGGAGTCCCCGGACGTGCGCAGGGGGGACATGTCTCTTGTCTGGGTTCTTTAACTGTATATACGCATTTTAAAGCCGTGTAAGCCTCGGCTCAAAGCGAACAATATATGTATAATATATATATAATGGCCTCGGCCCAAAGCGATCAATAATATATGTACAATGGGAGCTCGGGTCCTTACAAATGGTATCAGAACTGACTCCCGACCGCATGTGGAGCCATGGCCCAGGTGACAGTGCGCGAGGCAAAGTCCCCGGACATGTGCAGGAGGGGACATGTCTCTTGTCCCACATCGCTTAGGGGGAGTCCTCAGCTAGTTTATAAGCATTTAGGTTCTTTAATTGTATATACCCGTTTTAAAGCCGTGCGGGCTTCAACCCAAAGCGGACAATATATGTATAGTGAGAGCCCGGGTCCTTACAATAAGCCTCCTCCTGAGGTCATTGATGAAGGATCTTGTCAAATTGTTGGCCATGATGGAACTTTGTTGCCGTGCACACATTACCTTGCAGATCATGTGCTAGCATCGAGCTAGTTGGCCACGATGAAGCTTTGTCGCTGCATATTAGCTCTGTCTTGTCACTGCGAACGAGGCTTATCGGGCAAAGGAGCTCTGCAGGAGGTGCCTCCTCCAGATCTTGTGTCACCTTCAAGGTCTCAGCTAGATGTCGATAACAATGACATTACCTCAAAGAAGATGTCATATGCAATATCGAGACAGAGAGAGAGAGAGAGAGAGAGAGAGAGAGAGAGAGAGAGAGATGATAGCAAATAAGAGTCATGGCAGTCGAGGTAGATGATAAGAGTGATAGAGGGAGGGAGAGTTACAAGGGTTGGATGGTATTATGTTTAGCTTTGGATCAAATGTGGGCGAGGAACCAATAGAGTGGACAATTATCAACATTTAGTGAGATTTACCAAATGTGACTACGGATCCCATTTAATGTACATACAATCCATTGATGATGTTGGTCTCCATGCCAGGTACAGAAGTACAATAATCCACATTTATTAATGCACAAGTACTTAATATCATAATCATCGGAAAATAGGCATCACAGTTGACCAAAATAACTGTCTTTTACAAAATACTAGACCATGACAGATCATGAAGATAGGGTACAGTTCTATCTAAACCCAAATACAGAAAAGCAAATTGGCCCAAGCTATAACAAAAGTCTTTCAGTTTTCAAAAGATTTGAGCGGATTGCTTGGATCAATATCACCAATCAAGGGGAGATCAACTGGCAAGCTTTCCAAGCTCAAGCCCACATCCCTCAGCTTCATGATCACCTCCTCAAACACAATCTTGTTCCCAGTATGTGCTAAGTGTAGACCATCGCTGCATTTTTAGTTTGCAAAATATATGTAAAAATACAACTAACAGTTATTTAAAAGACAGGCGCAAAATACTATTTACTCAAGGCAAATATCGGATCGATGACAATCTATCGAGTGATCACTTCAAACCCAACATATTGCACATTTGTCACCAATCCAACATCTTTCATGGCAACAGTTTTTCCTGTTGATGGTACACTTCATTAGAGATAAGTCAAAATTCTTGATTCTGGAAGCACGCAATCTGGTAACTAGAACTAGAAAATTTGCAATTTGACCCCACTAAAATTGATTTAGATTTACATGGACACCCTCTCTTTTCAATTAAGTAAAATCTACTCTCTGTGGAAAAGTGCTTGTTAATTATGTCTGTAGTATCTGATTCAATGCATATGCAGTCTCTTCATACTTTAGAAGAATCGAAAGGAATCACAGGATAGTGCAATTGACACTTTCTACCATCAGCATGTAGGATTTTCAACATCTGGAATATCACTGCAATGTGGCCAAACTCACAAAATCTCATCCTAACTCTTTGACTGGGATAAATATGTAGCGTAGATTAGTATAGTACCTTAGACAGGTCTTTTTCCAACCTGGGTACTGTTGCATTTTGGTCCACAGGTCAATAACTGGAATTCCGCATTCTGCTGCAACGGAAACGCAAGCTTTAGCATACGCACCGGCAGCTTCATTAGTCCTCTCAGCCATGCCCATCGTATTCTCGACATAAGGAAATCTGCATCACCATCAAATTCCAATCATAGGCTCTCTCCATGGTAAGCTACTTCTAGATGAGTTGAATAAAAATACTCGGCATACAGAAAAATGTCAGTGCGACACCACTGAAAGGAGAAAAACAATACAAGTACACAATATTAGTATCTGAGTAGCATTGAAACTTCAGATGTGGAAGAATGCATACTTGAGGCGAGCATCTTCATCGATTGGAGGAGGAGAGATGAGAAGAATCTGAGTCTCAGGCCATCGCTTCTGAAGATTGGTAAACAAGAGTGATCATGAAACATAGGATAAGATCATGAGTGCAATTACTGGATGCTTAGCTTATTAGATTTACATCTAATAAAAATGAAACAAAACTTCGGATCAGGGTTTCTACTTGATTATGTCCTTTAGAGACTGACAAACTCGGTTCACACATCTTCATTTAAGGTAATATTTATGGTGTAGGAATCTTCGAATTCAGTTTAATACTTCTGGAACCACAGTAGCCAGTTCATGCAACAGATCGAAGGGGAAAGCACAACAGCCAATAAGCAAGTTATGACCATGAATACATAATTCATCCTAGGTCATCTTTAGGGTTTACAGATCAACAAGCTCTAAAAAACTCATTCACTTAAGAAGATTCAATCATGCCAACACTGCAATTCATAGTTCCTTGCGAAAGTAACCATTTAAGAGTGATAAAGTAAAACACAAGACATCATTCATTCCCATGCCTCATTACTTTGTCAATGGAAAACAAATACTAATCCGTGTCCTCCAAGACTGCAATCCAACGTCAACTACTATTTAAATGTACAAAGTGGACATTTAGATCACGTGGCATAAAAAGCTTGATTAGCCAAATAGTAATGCCTTATAAAAAAATAAAACAATTTGTTGTTTTTTAATCCTAAAGAAATCATCAATCATATAAGCGTAGATCCTATTGATCTATAGGTACAGTGACTTCAAATATGTAAGATTAACATAATTGGAAAAGACTGAATGGCCCTTAAAGTCCAAATGGTTCATGATCAGAAAGCACTGAAATAACAATTGCTAGGAGCCGCAAAGTAGAATGAGAACCCAGTAACACTGACCCCTGGCATACACCCTAGGCGATATGATCTTTTGAAGTGGGGCAAGGCAAGGCGAGGAGCATGATATAAATTCAAAGGCATGAGAGATATTAAGAGATGCTGTATTTCTGTTAAAGTCTAGATTAGGTCGGAGAGATACAAGGCGAATGAAACTTAGTAATGACAATATAGCTCATGACAAAAGACACATAGCCGAAAAAGGAGAGCTAGAAAATGTGGACAATGCCGAGCAGCAAGAGCAGGGCAGGACCGCCGGGAGATCCTATTCCCGCCCCACGCCTCGCAATTCATCCCGTCTCGACCCCACACCTCCCCACGAGCAGGGATTTTTCGCCATCCCTATGGCACTATTTGCCATTATTGTAAACACCAAACTCGTGGGTCCATTGACATCATAAAGCTCATCAACATCGAGCCTATGGAACGAGTCAAATAATTAAACCAACAAAAGGAATAACGCTCATGGTCCTAAGCATGCTATTCTTCTAATATGAAAAAAGATATCCCAACTACACTAATTGTGATGCGATGCGATGCGATGCAATTCTCTCCACTTTTTGTCAAAAGGGGAGGGCACTGAGAATGACAGGCGCTTGCCCTCGCACTCAAGCTTTGATCTCACCACCAAAGATGAATCGAGCCCCATTTTCATAGAAGCAGGGAGTATGTGGGAAACATCAATAGCGACAACTGGGCCTCACGCACCCACATAGTCTTTTTGGCACCATCCCTCTTTTTTATAAATTAGAAAAAAAATCATGGCACGCATTCGAAAAAAACATTGAATCATTTGTACCAGATAGATCTCATTAGACTCGTCACGTCATGTTTATTGAAAATTTAATGCCAAAATGATCCCAAGATCCATTCACCGGATCCATGCACTATCCAAAATATTCGATCCATGATCTTAACCGGCTCACTCCTTTCTTTTCCTAGACCAACTACTAGTATTCAGGAATTGATTGACTAAGAACCTATTTGGTAATCATCCTATTTTTCTATATTCCAATTTTTTTGTTTTATTAAAAAAAAAATGAACAGAAATCCATTTGATAAGGTTTACTAATTTTTCTATTCTCCCAAATAGAAAAGTGGTCAGGGAATATATTTGGAACATAAACAAACAGCAAAAGTAATATACTTCTTTGTTCCTCAAAACAAAAAATGAAAAAAATTATTTCTGAATAAAAATTATTTTTGAAAATAGAAATATTTTCAAATGCATTCGGATACTTATGAGTACTTCCTATCTGCATCAACCCAACCCCATGAGCCGCATGCGAGAGCAACTGACTCATAAAACACCTCCCCCAGTTACGCCCACTCTAGTTTTTTAAGTGAAAATTTTTTTGGTTCTTTTTCTTTTCGGGGGTAATTTATTGGGCGGAGATTTCAGAAAGAAGAAAGAGGGGATAAAAGGTGAGGCATTCCACTTCCACTTTGTAGTGGGATCATTACGTAAAATAGAAGTCAAGGGGAAGAAGGAAACGATAGAAATTAGGTTGAGCCCACCACTTTTCGATCTCTACAAACTCGAGGTAAGCGACAAGAATGACATTCTTACAAGTCAGGTTCAAGTTTAGCATTTGGTCGTCGATAATTCCTATAATGACGAGAATTTTGAGGACCCATAAAAAATTGTATAACCTCATTTTTTTGTCGTCCCTTCATTCAAACGCACCAGATGCATGGAGGACATTTGGACTTTTAACCCATTTCGAGTTTTAAGAAAGTCAGTCCAACAACATAGTTTGAAAAATAATGTTTGTCTTACAGTATGTTCTTAGGAAATTCAAGATTGCCAACAATGATGTTGTCCGCATGGACACCATACTCTAGGAAAAGTAGCCTTAAAAATATATAATTCATACGTCATTCTTATAACATAAGTTCTATTTTATATCTTAATACAGAAGTCACTCCCTCCAAACAAGTCACTTCTCTTGTCCCCATCTGCACCAACCACTTCATCACACCGTCGTCTCTACGTATGCAACTGATGCCACTTAATTAACCTTATTAAAAACAACAAGGCCATGTGGTTGTGTGCGGCATCGACAACTATAGAGGACAAAAGAGTTCACACAAGATGGCTACGTACCTTGAAAATGGAGATGATGGAGTGGAGATTTTGCCTGTACTCGTGGAGGGGCACGTGTTGGAAGGCGGAGCACCGATCTGGGAGGCAAGCGTCGTTCGCACCGAAGAAGACGGTGATCGCGAGCGGCGCATCGCCGCCGTCCGCCGCCGGGAAAGCCTTGTCCAACACCTTCAGAGCCCACCTCGTGTTGTAGCCACTGTACCCTCTCAGCACCACATCCACCTAAGCGATCCACATTCAACTGAGGGTTAACCTATCTAAACACTTGAAAGGGTGTCTGATAAACTCACAAAGTAAAAGAATGAAGAACCGAATCAGTGTATATCACAATCAAATATGAGACTACGACACTCGAAAGAAGCAAGACAAAAACAGTATTTACGTTACCGATTTAATTCATACGGTTCGAAAGACACAAACCCAGAATTTATCTAACAACCTTCTCGAAAAGGACGGAAGAAAACCAGACAACAAAACGGTTACCGTCCGTGAGAAATGGTGGGCAAGCGAAGCGCCCCAACCACCGTCGCCGAAGGACTCTTCGGTGATGGAGTCGCCGAAGATGTAAATCTTGGGCCTCATCTTCCCTTCCTCCTTCCTTCTTTTCTGCCGGAGCTGGACTTCGCTGGCTATTCAAATGAGGAATTACCACAATTTACTTCGCGAAGCAGCAGAGCTGAGAAACCTGCAGAATCGGATACCGATCGGATCCTGCAACGCGATCCTCACATTTAATTCTGGTGCATGAGAAGATGAGAGACGCAACGGGCTGAATCAAATCCCTCGGACACTGACCTGACGATGTGAAACGCAGCCCCCTCTTTACCTTGGCATCAATGAAAGCCTCGCACCTCGTTATTAATTGCACAACACAGGGTTGGCAGTTACTACACTAGCAGTAGAGACCCAGAGAGAGAGAGAGAGACAGAGAGAGACAGAGAGAGGTTTGAATGTTGAAGGCCTGGTGAGGGTGAGAATGGGCCAATGGCTGCACCATAAATATTTTTTATCGACTTCCCTTACGTTTACGTCACCGTCTTGGAAAGAATTCATCTTCTTCCTTAGCACAAATATTTGCCCCGGAGGATTAGAAGAATTGCCTCACTGCCATTCACTTGACCAACTTTAGCGGTGTAACTGTGATCTCGACTCGAGTACATTTATGGGTCACCGTTCATGGGCCTGCAGCGCATCCACCTGTGATGGAACTCCATGTCCAAGGAAGAAAGGGGAACAGAAATTAGAAGGGAGATGTATGAGCTGAAGCACAGAAATTCGAGGCTTTTCCATGAGTTGCTTTCAAAATGGAAAAGGAAAAGGTTGGATGAGGAGTCTCTCTTTCTGTGCGTGTGCATCGAGCAGCTTGATCCCGCAGGACACACATTCGTATCAACTGCAGCATCATCAACACCATCAAAGTTTAATTCATCCAACGACAACATGCTCCGATGGTCGTGTATAGACATTCTTGATCGCGATGACAGAAAATGGGACCTTAGAGATGACGTAGAATGCATAGCTGCAGGATAGAGTCACGTCTTGATTACAATTGAGTCCCTGTGATCCTCCCAATTATAACGTCTACTTTCTAGCAATGCAACGTTTCTTAGTACATTCTGACATCTTTCTCGTGAACATATTAAGTAAGGTGATTGAGCACTAATGGGGTTGTCAGTTGAGGGTTCCTTGCATTGAAATCTTCCAATTGGGTTGACCTTCATCTTCTTTGTCTTGCTCGAACAATGACCAGGGCTTGGAGGAACTTGCTGGGCCCGCCCATATGAGCCCAATTTCTTGCTAAGCCCTCTCCTTTTGTGGACAAGCTGAGCAACATCATTGGGTCTCTTATGTGCTGAACGAGATGGAATTAGATGAAACTCCTTTGCATTTTCCATTGTCCTATATACCTTTGAAAAATGACACGGTTTGAAGATTGGGTAAACATGTATCCCACGTGGATATTGAGTGTGTTGATGCGCAGTGCTTACTAAGATTAAGCGGAAAATAAAAAATCACAATGCACTAGAGGAAAAAGGCCCCCATCACACAGAAAAAAACACTCTTAAATATATTGTATAAATGCAAATTCAATCTTAAATTTTTTAATTTTATTAAAGTTGTCACGAATCTTTTAATAATTTTCTAATATAATCTTTTCAGTTAATTTTCACTTAAAGTTGTTAATGTGGTCCAGTCATTGTCAGTGTCTTACATGATAGGGTTGGCCATCTAACCCTGCAGTCGCTTTTGTTTTTTACATCATTTTCAACCTCTCAATTGCTCCACCAAAGCTCCTCCTGTGCCTGTCCGTCGGTGCCCCCTGCTGCCTTTGCCCCTGTTGATAAGAAAATAGAGAGTTGCGATGAGATTTCACGACCCTAGGCCCGACACATTAACGTCCTTCACAAAGGCACCCGCACACAGAGGGCCGAGCACTGCCTCGTTGTAAATTTGCAAAAACAATTCGGCAAAATACTAGCATTTTCTAATGAATATCACGTTGATGTTGTATAGAGGGTTGTAATAGCTTTGCCCAGGACACGTAATTTTGACTCCTGGGCATTCTATCAAACTTGTAGAATGCATAAAGTCACTTGAATAAAGACACCCACAAAATCAACTCTTCCACTTTACCATATGATTCGACGAGCTACACCCACAAGAATCTTGAACAAATAAGCACAAAGATCTCACTTTCTCAGACGACAGAAGTGGGGAAGTGCGGCTTTCTCACTGGTCTATTTATTGGGAAGGGAGTAGGGAACCGGCGAGGGTGAGGAAGTTGGGGTGGCATCAAAGGTACGGGTTCTGACGACACCGCTGTGGGGGGCGAGGATGGATCGTCGACGAAGGGCCAAGGAAGGAGCTCGGCCCCGTGGTTGGTGAGAGATGGCCATTCCAGGGCGTGAGAGATCATGTTGTCGGACACGATCAGGGTGTTCTTCCAAACCATTAACTTTTCGAGTTTGCTCAAGATCTGCGCTTTCCCGTGCGTGTATGTTCTTCTTCCGCCCAGCCTCTCCGCGAAACCCAGCATCTTCTCCTTCTGTTCAGGCGCGAACTTAGTCCTGAGCAGTCCTGAGCCTCTTCTTCAGCCCGCTTCCTCTACTACTGCTGCGCCTACCGCCGCCACTGCTAGGGCTCGACACGTCCTCCATCTCATCCCTACTGTGCCCGCCCCCGACGCCGCTGACAGCGCCAGCGGCTGGTGCTGTTGCTGCGACGGGTTCAGGTGCAGGTACCCCGCCGTCGAGGGCGCGGCCCTATAGTAGGGCAAGAACAGGGGGCGATGCTGGCCGAGGTGATGGTGCGGGTGGTGGTAGCTGACCGGGGCCCACCCTCCCTCACCTTAAGTTCGCCGGCTGAGCTCGATCTCGACGATGGAGGACTGAAATGGCGGCGGGGTAGTGGATTGAGACGGCGATGGGGTGGTGGTGGTGGTGGTGGTGGTGGAAGGGTGTCGTCCCTGACGGAGTCAAAGGGAAGAAGAAGAAAAAACAAAGGAAAAAGGAAGAGAGGCGAAGAGAGGGAAGAGAGAAGGGAAGAAAAAATTTGGAAAAACAAATGCAAAAAAGACATTGTTTCACCCAAACGGCTGAATATGCCATATAGCACCATTGGCAATGACTGAATTGATGGCTCTAAGCTCATATTTTCCTTTGGCACGTTGCCTCCCCCAAGAGCTAGGCAAAGGTTGCCTTTGCAAAATCTAGCGAGGACTCTACCGGAACACTCACACCATACTTACTCCAAACTTTTCATTATCGTTTTATTCATACATGATTTCTCTAGCAAATCCAAGTAGTTTCATCTAACAACGTCATTTTATTTCAAACTACTTGTAGTAATTTGAATTTTATGACAATAAAGATGAACATATTTTTAAAAACTATGAATTGTTTAAGATGAAATCTAATGAGCAACCAGCTTGATTGTGTTTGTCTTGAAATTGAGAACATGTTTACTACATGCAAGCAATAATTGAACCCTACCGACCCATTAAGTGTTTATGCAATCTTGACTAAGGGAACAATTCTATATTATGATGTGTATGCATATGAAATAGAATGCATTGTTAATAAGTCTTTTTGAAATTTCTTGTCAGTGATTTCCTATGAAAATCAGCTAAGAAGACTATATTAGAAAACAATCAAAAAGTTTATGACTAATTAGAGAATGCATTATTAATGATTCATCGATTAGAGGTAAGGGCCAGTAGGCCCTCAGTAAAGATGAGGCAATGGTTGTTAGCCCTCATGCAAGCCTGGCGGGCCTTGTCTAGTGCCCCCAAACCTTGTCACCCAGGTCAAGGAGCATTGGATGAGGGCCAACGACCCTCACCCAAAATGAGGTGAGGGCGGCAACCTTTGCCCAAATCTAGGAGAAGGTTGTTGCCTTCTCTCACCTCTAGTGAGGGTCGCTAGTCCTCGCCTAGGCACTATCAACCCCGTCGGTCATCGCTGCCATCCCAACAATGATGGGGGTGATGGCCACAAGCGTAAGAAACCTCTTGCACTATGTTTTCCCTTTTTCATTGTTCAAATTTTAATCAAATTTAATTTAAATCAAAATTGTGTTTTGACGATAATATCCCTCGCTAGTTAGAATAATCATAACCACTTCAAACCCTTCTTTGAAATTGATATGACCACTTCAAACCTTTATTTAAAATAATGCCCACTTCATACTTTTATTTGAAAAACTGATAGCACTTTGGGCTCTTATTTGGAATTTTCCCAAGAATATATCATCCTCTTTGAATATGTTTTAAAATTTTTACTTTTTTAAATTTCGATTTTTCAAATTTTTTTCTTTTTTTCTTTCTTTCTTTTACTTTTTCCCCTACGAAGTGCAATGGCTGACCCTCCCAACCTGCAGGGCTAGGGCCATGAAGCTCTTACTGATAGGGTAAGGTTCGTGGTCCTTGCCCAATTGCACCAATGAGCCTCGAGCTCGCCGATTAGGCAAGGCTGATGCCTCGCTAGCCTTGGCATTGGTGCCTCGACACTAGCGAGACTCGAGCTTGCTGGCGTTAAAGCAAACTCAACCTCATTGGATCTGGCGAGATGAAGCCTCGACTAAGGCTAGCAAGGCTCGCCTTGTTGGAATTAGGCAAGCTCAAGCCTCGTCGGCTTGTGGCGAGGTTGTAGCTCATCCATTGCCGATCATGGTCGCCATGGCCCACAATTGATCGAAGAAGGAGGAAAAGGAAAAGAAATGAAAAGAAATGAAAATAATAAAAATTTATATTTTTTAAGAATAATAATAATAGAAATAAAATTTCTTAAAAGGAGTTCACAAAAATCAAATCGATTTTCTATACCAAGTGGATAATATTTTTAAATTTATTTTCAAGTTTTAACCAATCACTAGAAAATATTATCATTTTCCAAAATACCACATTTTTCATGAAATAAATGAAACCTAAATTTTTTTAAAATTATAAAATTTATCCATTAAATTTGTAATTTTATGGAAGTATTTTAACAATATATTTTAAAAAAAATCATAAGAAACAAATTTTTCTAGATTTGGTTAAATATGGAAGTGTTTTAGCAATATGGGTTAAGTCGAGTATAGCCTAGGTATGGGTTGGGTCGAGTATAGGTTAATAAATTTATATTAGTGATAAATGAATCATAAATAAGTTAACGGGTCAATTTGATTTGGACCATTTATAACTCGATCCACCCATTTCACAGGTACACATGTGACAACCATAGGGTAAAACCTCAAACTAGTATACCCATTAATTACCACGTATTTTCGAACTCAACAATTCATTAGTAAAATTTAAGCAAAACTAATGGAAAGTAAATTTACCATAGATATATCAATCTAGGGTTTTTGATGTTCAAAAAGTTTGTTTGTGGTATATTTATTATAAGTAGACTAGTTTGAAATTTTTTCATGATATTAATCCTTCTATAGTCCTATAGTGTATTATCTATTATTCATCAACAATCTATGCCCTAATCTCCGGTCAAACAACAACTTTTAATTTCGCTAGGACTTAAAGAGCCTACAGGCCTTGGGTGACACTCCGATGCAGTCAGACTCGTAATATTATTATATGTTACCATTGCCGCTTTTTTTGTTTGGTCCGAACGGTTATTATATTGAATCCTCGGATAGACTATACTTTCTAATTTTTAGAAAACCAAGGGCTAAACAGTTGAGAACGAAAACCAACTCTTCTTAAAGAAAAATGGGTAATATTTATGAATTTTGGCAACAAAATACAAATGAGATAACCTTGCCAGTTTGTGAATTTTTTATGACCCTGAGAAAAAGATTAGAGTGGATATACCTCAATGAGTTTTCTTTTTTTGGTCGGAATATCTCAATGAGTTTAGTTTGGAGGTTCTTTTGGGGTTCTTGTCGGGGGAAAAAGATGCTCAAGACTTTTCTTTGCCCACGAAAACAGAAGTCGCCGTGCGCTAACCCAAACGTTGTAATTATAGAAACCAGATACCAGCTCCGGTTTCTCGTGCGGCGGCCTTAGATCTCCCGAAACCATCAGTTACTCTACAATATCTTCGGCGACTCGTCTTCAGCTCGACATGCGTGGAATGTGTCTGCAATCCCACTTTTTAATCCCGCTAGAGTCCACAAGATTCCCCTCTCTTTAGGACCAAAAAACAGAGACTCCCCATTTGCGATAATCAAAACCAAGGACCAGCTAAAACCCACCCTCAGCTGGCAACTTGATCGCCTTCAACCAATCACCTCGGTTTCCCTGCTATCTCGCTTTTTTTTGATTGCCCGGTTCACGAACTAGCCCACTGTTTCGTGAAGGTTGGATCTTTGCACATGCCCTTTTGCTCAATTCGCCTATAAGATCACCAAGAAGGCAAGAACCTTCGAACCCATCAGAGCAATCGCTTCGTTACTGTCGAAAACTGTCTTCTCACTTGAAGCTAATCGCAGTTGATAATTCTTGGTACTCATGGAAGCTGCTAACAACGTCGGCTCGGCGCCACAGCCCATCTCGGCTTCGTTCAGTGGCACTCTAGGCAGCCACCTGGCCCGGCGGCTCGTGGAGATCGGCGCGCGGGACGTGTTCTCGGTCCCTGGCGACTTCAATTTGACCCTCTTGGACCACCTGATAGCCGAGCCGGGGCTGAACCTGATCGGCTGCTGCAACGAGCTGAACGCCGGCTACGCGGCCGATGGGTACGCGCGAGCGAAGGGCGTGGGGGCGTGCGTGGTGACGTTCACAGTTGGGGGTCTCAGTGTGCTCAATGCCATTGCAGGGGCCTACAGCGAGAACTTGCCTGTGATCTGTATCGTGGGTGGCCCTAATTCTAATGATTATGGGACTAACAGGATCTTGCACCACACCATCGGGCTGCCTGATTTTACCCAAGAGCTCAGGTGTTTCCAATCAATCACCTGCGCACAGGTAATTAAGAGATTTATGGGTGTTTTCCTTATCATTAAGATTGATAAATGTGTGAATGCTTCTTACTTAAGTTTGATCAGCATGTAATAACTTCGAATTTATGCCTAGTCGGTTTCAGGTAGACTGCTTAATTAGTGTTCAAGTGTTAAATTAGGTTGTCCAATGAGGTTCAGGTCGGTGCAACTGTGAAACATTGTAATTTCGTTAGAACAGGGCTAAAACTTCCCCTCAATTATGTTGGTCCTGTGTAAAATTTGCTTAAGAAATCTATACTTGAATTTCTTGTCATGCTTGATTGGCTGTGAAGAGAGAAATTGTGCCATAATGTGGCAGGCAGTGGTGAATAACTTGGATGATGCGCACGAGCTGATTGATACTGCGATCTCAACAGCTTTGAAGGAAAGCAAGCCGGTTTATATCAGTGTAAGCTGTAATTTGTCTGGGATTCGTCACCCCACGTTTGCCAGAGATCCAGTTCCTTTCTCTCTTGCACCAAAGTAAGTGTTTTCTGTCATTATGAGTAGTCAGTTTTCCAAAATTTAGATGATTACAAATTGAAAAGTGATGGGCTCATATGTCATCGGATGCTGGTTGGGTCGCAAAGCACTGTAGAATGTCTCTCTGTTTTATTTTTTTCTTAAAATATGGTAACATTATATCTGGCTTTTATAAGTTACAGACAATGTCTTGTGGATTAGACACAACATGTAACATCATAGAAATTAATATAATCATTTAGCTGTTCATTTAAGGACTGACACTTTTAGTCCTAAAAAAGGAGGGAAAACAGAGAAGAGAAGATTTTAAGGAGTTCCTTGATTGTCTAAAAGAACCAAGTTTCACTAAAATATAAAGTTGAATTCTGGTCATATTCGGTATTCGCTGGTCTTTCTGTTCGTGCAATGTGGAAAGATTGTATTCAGGAAGCACTGGAGCTAGTTTGCATGTGTAATTTTTGAAGTCAAAACTGAATGCTGCCTTTTTTATCATCCCGCATGTACTTGACCAAGCAAAATTTCAAATGTATCTGTTTTCACTTGTTCAATCACAATATAAGGAATATGCTTGAATATGCCAGAGTTGGCCTTCAAGTTGATAACTCTGCATTGGATGAACTTGTCAGGTCATGTGCAATTTAATTATCCAGATTCACATGATAGTTGACTGCTTTCGTTGTGAGCTTTTGCAAACTTTTGGTGTCTCAGAGCAATTTATACCTGAGCTGTTGATGCTGGTTTTCTATTCAATGACTTGAGTTGCTTGCCAACTTACTTTTCCAGATATCTTTCCCCTTGCACAATCACTAGAAACTAGATTTCATGCTAAGAATAATGGTTCCGTCTCTTATGTCCCTGTTTCACGTTGTCTCCACTATTGATGCAGGATGAGCAATCCAATGGGCCTGGAAGCAGCAGTTGAAGCAACTGCAGATTTTCTCAACAAAGCTGTGAAGCCCGTCATTGTGGGTGGGCCGAAGCTCAGGGTGGCCAAGGCCCAAAAGGCCTTCATGGAGCTCGTGGACGCCTCCGGGTATCCAATCACCATTATGCCTTCCGGCAAGGGGCTGGTGCCGGAGCATCATCCCCACTTCATCGGAACCTATTGGGGTGCTGTGAGTACAAGCTTTGCCGGGGAGATTGTAGAGTCTGCCGATGCCTACATTTTTGTGGGCCCTATCTTCAACGATTACAGCTCTGTGGGCTATTCCTTGCTGATTAAGAAGGAGAAATCGATCATAGTGCAGCCCAATCGTGTGACTGTTGGGAATGGCCCTTCCATTGGGTGGGTTTTCATGGCAGATTTTCTTAGCGCATTGGCCAAGAAGCTGAAGAAAAACACAACTGCTTTGGAGAATTACCGCAGGATATATGTACCTCCGGGCATGCCTCTCAAGTGTGAGAAAAACGAGCCTCTTAGAGTCAATATTCTATTTAAGCACATTCAGGTATGTTCCATGCCAGTATGTTGATCAGACTTTAAATTTTTGAAAGAAGAAGCTACTTGCACAGGAAAAAGCATTATCAACTGTAGGACTCATATTGTTGCTTCCTCGGAAATGGATAGTGTTCACTGAGCCTATATCTATCTACCCTCAGTTAATAGGTCATTCGTGTGTCTTCATAGCTCAATGTTCAAGGCTTGAGAACTAAAAATTCACTTCTGTAAATGCAAAAGGTGTTGACTCTAATGATTCATTTTCCAACTCGTCAAACAGGATATGCTCAGTGGGGACACTGCAGTTATCGCTGAAACTGGAGACTCCTGGTTTAACTGTCAGAAACTCCGGTTGCCTGAGAATTGCGGGTACTACAAGCTGGAATTTCGACATTTTCATTTCCAATCTTCCAAATTTTCTCTTTTTGTTTGTGGATGGTTGTCTCGGGGTTCATCTAACTTATATTCTCATATAAACTTCATTTAGGTATGAATTCCAGATGCAATATGGATCCATAGGTTGGTCGGTGGGTGCCACTCTAGGATATGCTCAAGCTGCCGCTGATAAGCGTGTGATAGCTTGCATTGGTGATGGCAGTTTCCAGGTCAGTTACAATATCTATGAAGAATGATACGAAAATTTCAAACTTCTGCAGAAACATCAACTCAGTAATTCCTGAAATTGTTGAACAGCCAAAAAGTGAACTTTGAATAAACTATACAAACCGAATGACATTTTGGTGATGTCTTATAGCTAAATTGTCAAAGAAGCTTTTTGGATGATCATGTGTGAAGATTATGTAGATTGCACTTTCCTCTTGTGAAGATAAATCTATCTTCAACCTGAGTAATTGACAAAGAAACTGACTAGTAACAACTCACAGAGTGAATTTTCTTTCTCGAATTGGTATATTTTCTTGTTAAACAAAGTGATCACGTTTATCTCACAAATCATTCGGAAGATTACATGACCTCTTTTTCTAGTCTGTCAGGCATTTTATACTTTGAAGGGACCTAAGCGATTTGTCTTTCCCTTTACTCAGGTCACAGCTCAGGATATATCGACGATGATTCGATGTGGACAGAAGAGCATAATCTTCCTGATCAACAATGGGGGTTACACAATCGAAGTGGAGATTCATGATGGCCCTTACAATGTGATTAAGAACTGGAACTACACTGGTCTCGTGGATGCCATTCACAATGGTGAAGGCAAATGCTGGACAACAAAGGTTAGCTTCAACCCGCGATGTTTTCATTTTAATTCTAACTAACGACAACGAGAAGGATGTATGGAACCCAATTGACTCGTTCCCTCTCGTAGTTTCCTTCCATTTTTTCTTCCTATGCTCATTTTGTTTATGAAAGGCATGTTAATGGAGTCTTGGGTCTGCAACTGCTTCAAATATTTGAACTTTTTACTGACTCATGTTGCGAAAGCAGGTTCGCACGGAGGAAGAGCTAATAGACGCAATCGCGACGGCGACAGGACCGCATAAGGATTGCTTGTGCTTCATTGAGGTGATCGTGCACAAGGACGACACGAGCAAAGAGCTGCTAGAGTGGGGGTCGCGTGTCTCTGCTGCGAACAGCCGTGCTCCTAATCCTCAGTAATTTCTCCATGTTCTAAGTCCTCGATTGATGAGAGAGAGAGAGAGAGAGGGGATCACTTTGTGAATAAGATGAATGCTGATGCGCGAGAGTTTTCTGTATGATGTAAAATTTTAACAAGAGTGAATTGTAAAATAAAGCTACTGGAATACCCTCTGTGGATATCAGAAGAATCACCATCACTCCTCTGTTCCTTCAAGCTTGCCAACCATAGTGATTACAGGCGAGTTTTTATTTTTTCACAGCATTCGATTTCGATTCCACGCGAGTTCGCTCGCAGTTTCCTGAAAACATCACGCCAGGTACTCAGGATTTGTAATCGTTGGATCATAAGCTAACAACTCTCGATGACATCTTTTAACTTTCCAGATGCTGCAGCACGTTGTAAGAATATCACGACAAATTGAGCTATAGAAGCTTCCTTCTTCAACGTGTCTGACTGACAATGCATTCAAAAGAAGGAATTTCACCCTTAATCCTTGAGAAAAGTAAGACAAGATTTGTAGACTGGTGGCGGAATATTAGGTAAGACATTACGGTTAGGGAGAATTATGCCCTTTTGTGAGTGAATAACATCTAATGATGTTACGATCGGAGAAAAAAATTGATCAAGCTAAAGAAGAATGTTTCTCATTAAGTAGCAGAACTAGAAGAACGATATCATTTAGCATATAAACATAATAAACCCCAAATGGATTGATGAAGCTTGAGTTGGGATGGCCATGTAATCATTGGAAGATTTAAGTTTTGATGCTCCCACATCATTCAATGATGCTAATTTGTTGACGTGTACATCTCAATGTTAGGGACAAGGGATCCGCATAGGGGATCGAGGGATTAAACACTTGATATATCTAGTGGTCTCTTAACTCATTGATATAAAATCTTGGGAGAATATGAATTAATCTTTATAAACTTGAGTATGTACCAGTGCTCGTAGCCGTGCACCCCTTATTACAAATTATATATTTTTCTTCCCTAACAATATAGAAATACTCATGTATTTTATGTTCCGGAGTTCAGATGAAATAATTTAAGGATTTATTCAGGTCTAGTTGTCTCTTAACTCATTAATATAAAATCTTGAGTGAGTATGGATTGATATTTATGAACTTTAGCTTGGACTTTTTCTTTGTGATCCCTAAGATAATTTATCCGTCTTGTGCTAGTTGTGCACCTTAACAAGTTGTATCACCACTTGTGGTCAATTATGAACGTGATCAAATTATAGAAATTTCGCACATAATTACCTTAGGGATAAAATTATTATCGATTTTATTCATAAATCTTGGGGAATTAGGAGAGAAGCTTCGATGTGGCATGTCCTTGAAGTCCACAAAGCGCAGCACATGCTATTGGAGTGAGATGTCTTTCCGTGGACTTTTCTTGGGTTTTGATAAATTGTTTTCTAGAAAAATATTGGAGGATGAAAACGATGCAACAAATCGGGAGAACGACATTCTCGACAACCTTAAAAATATCTATATATCTTCCACGTTGCTCTGTATGCCGTCCAAAACGGCCGAACCAGAACCGAAAGCAGTTCTAGAATCAACAACATTTATCTTCCCATAGGAATGACGAGTAAAGAGGTAACAACGAAACAACTAAATAACGACAAAACGACAAAACAACATTCTCATGCTCCCATGCCGTTCGTTGCCCTTCCATCTCACTCCTTCTATTATAAGCAAAGGGCACAATGAACCGGTCGAACCAATTTCAGCTATTTAAGCTCACCTTGAAGACCCCAAATTTCACAAACTGAAAATTAGCAAGGAGAGCACCTAGAATTGTTGTCCAACTCTCTTAGCATCTCTAAGACATCATCTCTCGAAAATACTCAAGAGTTGCCATGAAATATACTGCAATAATCTTGATCCTTCTACAATGTTGCCTTGCTTTGAAGGCCAACTCGACGATCTTGCATAAGTATGAGTCGATTTTCAACTTCGGCGACTCTCTAAGCGACACTGGGAACTTCCTCCAATCCACCGGGGGACATGCACCGACTTCTCCTTACGGCAAGACCTTCTTTGGGCATCCGACCGGTCGTTATTCAGATGGACGTCTTGTAATTGATTTCATTGGTATGCAGTTCTCCTGACTCTTCTTTGCTTTCTGTTAAATACATGCTTGTGTTATGGAAAAGAACAGGCATTTAAAACAGCAGGCTGCTGTTTTTGTGGAGAATATTTGGATCTTTAGAAGTATATATCCATGCTCAAAGGAAGGGTTATATTTCTACGTTCGGTGTTGACATCAGGCTCTTTCATTGACGACAGTACATATTTTTTCTTTCAAAATGGTGTGTACATGTAAAAAGGAAATGGAACTTCTCCTTTACGATGGAGCTAATAACAATCTTTAACTATCTTCATCATTGGGGTGTTAATTTTACATGTTTAAGTGGTGAATATCTATTACGTACATGAAAATGCAGTGGAAGCAGTTGGATTACCCTCTCTGAAGCCATATCTTGAGGTAGTCAACGGCTCAATTGATGCTCGTCGCGGAGTTAATTTTGCAGTTTCTGGTGCCACAGCACTTGATCTGAAATTCTTTGTAGCTCGAGGCATTCCAACATTGACAATGACGAATCATTCCTTAAGTGTTCAGCTCGAGTGGTTCAAGAAACTCAAATCTTCTCTTTGCACAACAAAGCAAGGTAAATATAAGCCCTATTTTTGGATGCTCCGATTGAGGACTAACATATATAGCAATAACTTTTTTGTGTGATCAATCTTATTCACTGAAGACATGGTCATTTGTGGAGGTGATTTGGTAGATATCATGTATATGTAGCTCGTAAATATTTTATAGGATAACCACGGAGGGTTTTTCACAATTGATTGAGATGTTCAGATTTCAAACTGAGAAATTGAAGGTCATTCATTTGAATTTTATCAACTGCAGGTAAATAGCTCCAGGTCAAGGTCACTTGCTTAGGCCAAAAGCCTAAAATTTATCAATCTATAGGGTTTGCAGAGCATTTCATAGGTCTCTCTAGATGGACGGATTTCTACTTCGGTGCTCTTGCAATATTAAACAAAAATAAAAGAAGTCTCTCAATGAGTGACTCTAGTATTGGAATATATCCGGTCATTAGGATTTTTAATCGATTGCTTGAGTCATTTCATGATTTGATTTTCTTTTTTCATTCTTTTCTTTTGCAGATTGTGATACATATTTCAAGAAGTCTTTATTTCTAGTGGGGGAGATTGGTGGAAACGACTACAATCTTGCTTTTGCCATGGGTGCAACCTTTGAGCAGCTCCGTCCCATTGTGCCAAATGTTGTTGGAGCCATCACCAATGCCACCAGTGTATGGCCCTTTTCTTTTCTTGCAAGGGACATAAGCACAATACCATTTGTTCAATAAGATCTTATGTGGTTAACCTTTTTTTTGCACTCCAATAAATTTTTCCATGGCATGTGATTGTTTTAGATGCTCATTGAAGAAGGGGCGGTGGAGTTAGTAGTGCCCGGGAATCTGCCAATTGGTTGCTCGACGTCGTTCATAGCGACAGCTCCGCCATTTATCAAGGACGATGCTAATACGACAACTGGTTGCCTCAATCGTTATAATGAATTTGCCAGGTACCACAACGATTATCTCCAACGAGAGTTGCAGGGTTTGAGAAAAAAATATAGCCATGCAAGGATTATCTATGCGGATTATTATGGAGATGCCTTGCGTCTCTTTGAATCACCAGTACAATACGGTGAGTTTCTTTTCATCTTAGTTTCACAATCAACGGTGAATAGGCACATACAACCTCCGATTGTCCAACTTGCAGTGTACGCATGAACTTACAAGGATGAGTAGTGAGATCATGTTGTCTTGTTTTTAGGTTTCTCTAAATCAACACATGTAGCTTGTTGTGGAGCTGGTGGACCATTCAATTTCAACGTCAGGATGATGTGTGGTTCCACCTCAAATGTGTGTAAAGATCCATCGGCCTCTATACTTTGGGACGGAGTTCACTTCACTGAGGCGGCGTATCGGCACATGGCCAAGGGTTTACTCGAAGGCCCCTTCACTTCTCCACGTCTCGTTGCCTAGAAGAAGTCCGAAGGGGACGATGCATAAAGCTTCGATTCTAATGTCAAAGATGAATTCTATGCTCATGGTCATCGAGTCATAAAGAGTCAAGCGTGTTCGGTCGATGGGCATTTTGTTATACTACCTCTTTGTTCCCGTTTCGGATTTCCATCCGGTAACCTTTTCTTGTTGGATTATCATTTATGTGATGAGTCATGAATACTGATGGAATCAAAATCTTACAAATTATTGTTGATATTGCGAGCCACTCCACTAATTATCTAGCCAACTTTTGGATAGCACAAATTTGTTCTCTTTATTTTTACTTTTATTCCCATCATTTCTTCCCATTTTTCTTCTCTCATTCTAAACCTATCCTCCTTAACTCCACTAGATATATACATCCTCCGCCGTTGTCATCCCCTATCGTCGACACCGACCTTAGTCCGAGCAACCCAATCAGCACAAATTCTTGTTTCCATTTTCTTTTCTTCCAATTTTTTCCCATAGTTTTCTTCCTCAACTCCATCGTACACAGACCTCTGCCGATGTAACCCCCCAGCGACCCAACACCTATTGCCTTGTCCTCGCAACCGTCGTGCACGGGAACGAAAAGATCGCTAGAAGCGCATGCATAAAACTAGTGTATTATTAAGGGAAAACATGTGTGCTGTCAAGTTGCCCATCCTCCTCTAGTAAAGAAGCAGTTTTGGTCGAATGGTCTGGTCCTAGGGATGTAATGTATGGTAGTTGTACAACTTTTGCCTTGACCTAAAGGTTTCTCTCTTGACCCTTCATTCGAGTCATGTCTATTCCCATCTAGTACCTATTAAAATATGTTTTGAGTGTGAACCCATATATGATATTTGATCCACATGCTCAGCTTTTATTAATACCCTGAAAGGGACAAGCGCGTTTGTAGAGCTTTCAATGAGAATGGCGCCAACTTGGCGCATGAAATAGACATGGACATGAGTTTATTTGCATAACTCCACATCCATTTTTTTCTTCTTCCTCATTAATGCATGAATATGGAATGTGCATCCATGCCCATAGAATATTGTGGGCGCCCAACGTCTCTCCCCTTCTTTTGGTCATCTTTTGTGGGCTTAATTTGTTTTTTTGGGTTAATAAATGGCCAAAGAGAGAAGGAAAAGAAATGAGGAGCTAAGAGCTCTTCGTGCATCAAAGTCAAAAGAAAAGGACACCATCAAGAAGAGAGAAAGAGTGAAGAACACTTCCTTGTATTGCAATATATGATGAAAGGCTTCTCTTGATTACAAAGAGTTCCTTGAATGTGGAAGGTGTGTCTTTGAGCACCAAGAGAAGAGAGAACTTTGAGACTACACAGAGGAGAATTGTCCAGAAAGTTCTTGTCGTGAGGGTTTACTTGTTATAATTATACCCTATAGGGATTTAGCCAATTAAATTCTTGTGATTAGAATTTGTTTAATTCCTTGAGTGAGATTTCACTAGGAACTATAAGGAGCCAAACATTGTGTGCGTAAATGAGTGTAATTATGGCATAGAAAATACTGAGAGAGCGTTTCAATGCTCGAGTGATTATAATCTTTATTATATCGCTTAATTTTACAGTGGAATTCCATGCTAATTTCCTCGTGAACATAAGTTCCAATATTCGTATTGAACCCCATAAACCCGATGTCTGATTTCCTTTCTTTTCTTCCAACTGTTTTGTTCGATTCTCTTGCCCACTATATTCACAACAATTGGTACTAGAGCCAGTAGTGGCTAACTTGTAGCCAATTGATAACAATGAAAGAAGGAAAGGTGAGAATTGACTGATTTGGTGGGAAATATTTTGCTTTCTAGAAAATGTAGATTGAAAGTTATTTATACAAGAGAAATTTTCCCTCACCCTTATTTAGGGGAGAAACGAGATTCAATTAAAGATTCTAAGTGAGAATTGCTAGATAGACAAGCGAATATCATATGGCTAACATTGGCTTGTAATGTCGTGCTTAATATCATTGAAGAGAAAACCATTTTTATCTAATGAAAGCCTTGTCGAACATGTATGAGAAACCCTTTGTAATCAATAAGGTCTATTTAGTGCGACGTCTGCTTCATTTAAAGATGGGTGAAGGTATGTGGGTTGCTGAACATATCAATGAATTCAATGTGGTTGTTCACCAATTGAGTTCGGTTGAAATTCCCTTTGAAGATGAAGTACATGTTTTGATTCTGTTATCTTCATTGCCTGATAGTTGGAATACTGTTGTTACTGTTGGTGTGCATCTTAACAAGTAGTATCACCATTTGTGATCAAGTACTGGCCACCAATAGAAAATTTCACGCATAATTACAGATTTTTAGATTAAATTATCATTACGTCACAATTGGGTTGAAGAGAATATGTACGGAGGCAGGTTTTACAATGCAGCAATGTGGGGTGGAGGTTTACTAGATATAAAAAGTTGACTCATAATTCTGATTTATATTATTGTGTAAATATGGATTCAACTGCATAATATAAAAATAATGGATTCCAACTTAGGCTCATTTACGGAAATTTCCTCATAATGGGGAATTGGAATTTTGCGGCCCCACCCAATTACGATAGACATGAGGCCGAGGGTTAATTTGCATTTGATTCTTGACGTAATGTTACACAAGAAAAAAAACTTATAGTTAGATCGATTGAATCAAAATCATGTGAGTTGGCATTTAATTTGAGAAAAAAAAATTCATTCTAGGGGATAAAAAATATTATTAATACTTAAGCAGACAAAAAATAATTTGTGAAAATAAATAATTCTTGAGCAAATTAGACAACACAAAACAGATAAACAAAATTAGAAAAATGTAATCACTAACTCAAAATAAAATTTTCAATGTCATTAAAAATGTTCATTAAATTTCGCAGATGATGAGTCACTTTGCTAATCTCTTACAAACTTATATTTGTGCAAAAGAAAAAGATAATCACGAGCATAAAAATATTATCAGTTTTTCTCATAAATCTTGAGCAATTGGAAAGAAGCCTTCGGTGTGGTATTGCTAAGTCCTTGAAGCCCACAGAGCGTGGCACATGCTAACGGTCGGCTTTACCCGAGTGAGATGTCTTTCCGTGGACTTTTCCTGGGTTTCGACAAATGTTTTCTAGAAAGAATATTGGCGGAGGATGAAAATGATATAGCAATTCGGGAGAACGGCATTCTCGAAAACCTTAAAAATATCCATATATCTTCCACGTCGCTCTGTACGCTGTCTCAAACGACCGAACCGAGGCCGGAAAGAAGTTCTAGAATCAACAACCTTTGTCTTCCCATAGGAATAACGAGTAAAGGGGTAACAACAAAACGAATGGATAACGACAAAACGACGTTCTCATGCCCCCATACTGTTCGTTGCCCTTCCATCTCATCCCTTCTATTATAAGCAAAGGGCACAATGAACCGATCGAACCAATTTCAGCTATTTAAGCTCACCTTGAAGACCCCAAATTTCACAAACTGAAAATTAGCAAGGAGAGCACCTAGAATTGTTGTCCAACTCTCTTAGCATCTCTAAGACTTCATCTCTCGAAAATACTCAAGAGTTGCCATGAAATATACTGCATTAATCTTGATCCTTCTGCAATGTTGCCTTGCTTTGAAGGCCAACTCGACGATCCTGCATAAGTATGAGTCAATTTTCAACTTCGGTGACTCTCTAAGCGACACTGGGAACTTCCTCCGATCCACCAGGGGACATGCACCGACTTCTCCTTATGGCAAGACCACCTTTGGGCATCCGACTGGTCGTTATTCAGATGGACGTCTTGTAATTGATTTCATTGGTATGTAGTTCTCCTGACTCTTCTTTGCTTTCTGTAAATGCATGCTCGTATTAAGGAAAATAACAGGCATTTAAAACTGAACGCCGCTGTTTTTGTGGAGAATATTTGGATCTTTAGCAGTATATATCCATGCTCAAAGAGGGTTATATTTCTACGTTCGATGTTGACATCAGGCTCGTTCACTGACGATAGTACATATTTTTCCTTTCGAAACGGTGTGTACATGTAAAAAGGAAAAGGAACTTCTCCTTTACGATGGAGCTAATAACTATCTTTAACCATCTTTATCATTGGGGTGTTAATTTTATATGTTTAAGTGGTGAATATGTATTACATTCGTGAAAATGCAGCGAAAGCAATTGGGTTGCCCTCTCCGAAGCCATATCTTGAGGTAGTCAACGACTCATTTGATGCTCGTTACGGAGTTAACTTTGCAGTTGCTGGTGCCACAGCGCTTGATTCGAGATTCTTTGCAGCTCGACACATTCCAGCCTTGACAATGACGAATCATTCCTTGAGCGTTCAGCTCAACTGGTTCAAGAAACTCAAATCTTCTCTTTGCACAACACAGCAAGGTAGATACAAACCCTATTTTTGTATGCTTCGATTGAGGATAACATATATAGCACTAACCTTTTTGTGTGATCGATCTTATTCACTCAAGATATGGTCATTTATTGAGGTGATTTGGTAGACAACACGTTTATGTAGCTTATAAATCTTTCGTGGGATAACCACTAGGGGTTTGACACAATTATTGGGATGTTGAGATTTACAGCTTAGAAACTAAAGGTGATTCGTTTAATTTTATCAACTGCATGCAAACAGCTGCAGGTCTGGGTTTGCACAGCATTTCATAGGTCTCTCTCTAGATAGACGGATTTCTACTTCCGTGCTCTTCCAATATCTAAGGAAAATAAAAGAAGTCTCTCATTGAGTGACTCTAGTATTGGAATATATCCGGTAATCGATTACTTGAGTCATTTCGTGATTTGATTTTTGTTTTCATTCTTTTCTTTTGCAGATTGTGATACATATTTCAAGAAGTCTTTATTTCTAGTGGGGGAGATTGGTGGAAACGACTACAATCTTGCTTTCGCCCTGGGTGCAACCTTTGAGCAGCTCCGTCCCATTGTGCCAAATGTTGTTGGAGCCATCACCAATGCCACCAGCGTATGGCCCTTTTTTTTCTTGTCAAGGGACATAAGCACAAATACCATTTGTTCAATAAGATCTTACGTGGTTAACCTTTTTTTTAGCACTCCAGTAAATTTTTCCATGGCATGTGATTGTTTTAGATGCTCATCGAAGAAGGGGCGGTGGAGTTAGTAGTGCCGGGGAATTTGCCGATTGGTTGCTTGACGTCGTTCATAACAACAGCTCCGCCTTTTATCAAGGACGACGCCAATAAGATAACTGGTTGTCTCAATCGTTATAATAAATTCGCCAGGTACCACAACAATTATCTCCAACGAGAGTTGCAGCATTTGAGAAAAAAATATAGCCATGCAAAGATTATCTATGCGGATTATTATGGAGATGCCTTGCGTCTCTTTGAATCACCGTTACAATATGGTGAGTCTTTTCATCTTAGTTTCACGATCAACGGCAAATAGACACATACAACCTCCAATTATCCAACTTGCGGTGTATTCATGAACTTATAAGAGTGAGTAGTGAGGTTAATGTCGTCTTGTTTTCAGGTTTCTCTAAATCAACACATGTAGCTTGTTGTGGAGCTGGTGGACCATACAATTTCAACGTCAGGATGATGTGTGGTTCCACCTCAAGTGTGTGTAAAGATCCATCGGCCTCCATACTTTGGGACGGAGTTCACTTCACTGAGGCGGCGTATTGGCACATGGCCAAGGGTTTACTCGAAGGTCCCTTCACTTCTCCATGCCTCGTTGCCTAGAAGAATTCCAAAGGGGACGATGCATAAAGCTTCGATTCTAATGTCAAAGATGGATTGTATGCTCATGGTCATTGAGTCATAAAGAGTCAGTGTGTTTGGTGGATGGACATTTTGTTCTTGTTTCGGATTTCCATCATGTAACATTTTCTTGTTTGATTATCGTTCATGTGATGAGTCATGAATAATGATGGAATCAAAATCTTACAAATTATTATTGATATTGCGAGTCACTAAACTAATCAACTATCCAACTTTTCTCAATTACTGATTTTATGATCAGATCCTCTCAAATCAGGAGATGAATGTTCATCTGCAATTTATGTTTTCAAAGGGTTGACATATTAGTACGAACGATTTTGGATAGCACATATTAATCAAAATGTTTTCAAAATATTTAATTTACCACATATCGCTGACGATAGCTTGCTCATTTTTTGAGTTTCATTGACACTAATTTGTTTAGGTGCACATATTAGCGTTAGGGACAAGATATCCCTAGGGGAGAGCTGATAAGGGATTGAAGATTTTATATATCTATCCGTCTCTCAACTCGTTTTGGATTAAAGTGAGGACTAGTTCAATTGATTGTATTAATGGGCTTGGGCTTGGGCTTGGGCTTGGGCCTTTTTTTTATGATCCTAAGATAACCCATGTCTTTTCCTGGTTGTGTATTTTAACAAGTAGTATTATCACTCAGTGTTTGATTACTAGCCACCAATCTATATGTCGTGTCTCAATGAATATGATCAAATTAAAGGAAATCTTTCACATACTTGCAAATTTGGTGAAGGTTGCCATCGTGTTTCGATTTGATGGAGGAGACCATGAATGATGGTGGGTTTTACGATGTGACAATGCAGAGTGGAGATCTAATAGATATCAATAGCTAACAACTCTAATTTGATTTTGAGTAAATTTTTATTCAATTGAATATGGAAAAGTTAATATTTGGAAACTTCCTCGAAATGGGGTTTTGGAATTTTGTGGCGCCACCCAAATTATGATAAAAATGTGGCCGAGGGATATAATTAAGGCGCAAGTGGGAGCCAATAACCAAAACCAGTTTGGACCGTAGCCAGAAAAGAATAATTTTGCGTTTTGATTATCGATGCATGATACACAAGAAAACAAGTTAGAGTCAGATCGCTCTGTTCAACACCATATGACATTTTCATAGTGTATACAAATATTATCAATTTTCTTGGCGGCTAACAATAATGCCCATTAGGTCGTGCACATTATGTTCATTTTGAACCGCTTAATGCCTTAGAATGTCCAACTAATCTGTTTCACCTAACCCATTATTCCTTATGATATCGCGTTAGCCATTTACTTCTACTTATCTAATTATGGCCCCTAACTCGATCAAACACTAGCAAAAATAGTCTAAATCATCTCCTCTATACAACGTAGTGTGGTCGTTTTTGTAGAAAGAGCTAAGTCGATATTGTCACATTTGATTTGGTAGTGATCCGGAAGGATACAGATGAGGCTCCTAATCATCTAACACGTTATGAGCGGGTGGTCGTTTTGGATCATAAAGCCATGATAATCAAGAATCAACAACGTGAGTCGCCTCACATGGGGATGACAAGGAAGACTCAGACATCAACAAGACGACATTCTCACGTCCCCATATTATATGTTGGGCCTCCATCTGATACTCCTATTTATATGTAAAGGGCACAGTGACTCCTGATTACACCACCTTCAGCATTTCAAACTCTCCTCGAAAACCCAAAATTTTCACATATTAATATTAGCAAGAGAGCACACAAATTGTTCGCCAACTCTCTTTTAGCATCTCCCAGACTCCATCTCTTGAAAATACTCAAGATTTGCCATGAAATATACCATGATAATTTCGATCCTTCTGCATTGTTGCCTTGCCTTGAAGACCAATGCAACCATCCCGCGTAGTTACAACTCGATTTTCAACTTTGGTGACTCTCTAAGCGATACCGGGAACTTCCTTCACACCGGGGCAGTCGCATTTCCGGCCGTGGCAAAGCTTCCTTATGGCAAAACTTTCTTTGGGCATCCAACCGGTCATTTTTCAGATGGACGTCTCATGATTGATTTCATTGGTACGTAGTCCTCTCGACTGTTTATCTTCTTTTGTAAATGCATCTGGTGTTAGGGAAAAGAACAGGGATTTGAAGCAACAGGCCACTATGTTTGGTATAATTTTTGAGATCTCTAGCAGTAGATATCCAAGCTCAAAGAAAAACTGTTTATACATGCGGTGTTCGTATCATGCTCTGTATGCAGTAGAAATCTTTGACTATCATTATCACCATTTGGGTAACAGTTGAGATGTTTAAATGGTAACATGAAAATGCAGCTGAAGCATTGGAGTTACCCCATCTGAAGCCATATCTCGAGCTAGGCAAGGGCTCACATCATGCTCGCAGTGGAGTGAATTTTGCAGTTGCTGGTGCCACAGCGCTTGATCCGACATTCTTTTATGCTCGAGACCTTGGATCATTGTTATGGACGAACCATTCGTTAAGCGTTCAGGTCAACTGGTTCAAGAAACTCAAATCATCTCTTTGTACTGCCCAGCAAGGTAAAACATAAACCCTTTTTTTGTATGCTACGATTGAGGACTGGTATTTTAGACTATAGGAATAGCTTTTGTGTACTTCTATTTCGTACCATCGTTCTTATATGAAAAGGATATGATTATTCATCAAGTTGATTTGGTCAATATCATGTATATGTAGCTCCTAAATCTTTCATAGGCTAACTCTAAGTTGGCATGATTGATTAGGACATTGTGGGTTTGCAGCTTAGGAACTAAAAGTCATCTGTTCAAAATCTTAATAAATGCATTTAATCTATTTTGGTCAGAATCACTTGTTCAGACTTAAAGACATGGACTTAATCAGTTTATGGACCTTACAAGGTATTTTACGAACCTTCTTATAGATGTGGTTCTTCGTTCGTGTTCTTGGATTATCAAAAAAACAAGAAAAAAAAAACTTGATTTCTATAGGCTAACTACAATACATAAATGTATCCGATCATACGATCTTTTATATGGTTACCGACTCATCTTTTATCCATTCAATTTTTGTTTCAATTCTTTCTTTGAGCAGATTGTGATACGTATTTCAAGAAGTCTCTGTTTCTTGTGGGGGAGATTGGTGGAAATGACTACAACTTTCTTTTCACCGTAGGTGCAAGCGTTGAGCAGCTCCGTTCCATGGTGCCGCTTGTTGTTGGAGCCATCTCTAATGCCACCAGTGTATGCCTTTTTCATTTTCACTTTTATTTTTATATATCTCCCTTTCTCTTCTCTGTTTTTTGTTTTTTCAATTGACACAAGCACGATACGATTTATTCAACAGTGATTCCAATGTAATCTTCCATGTGGTCAGCTTAAATGAATTATTTTCATGACTTGTGATCACTTTAGGCGCTCATCGAAGAAGGGGCGGTGGAATTAGTAGTGCCCGGGAATTTCCCGATCGGTTGCTGGACGGTGTACTTGGCTTTGTTTCAGAGCTCTAATGAATTGGACTATGATCCAAGAACCGGCTGCCTGAAAGCTTATAACGAGTTCTCCGAGTACCACAACAGTTATCTCGGGCAAGAGTTGCAGATCTTGAGATAGAAATATCGCCATGCAAGGATTATGTATGCCGATTACTATGAAGCTGTCATTCGTCTCTTTCGTGCACCAAATCATTATGGTGTGTTTTCTTGCATCCTAGTCTCGTAATCGACGATGAAATATGCATATAATATAAATTCACTGAGCAGCATCGAAATTATTTGAAAGTTTGCGGTACTTTTGTGAAGTTATAAGCTTGAATATGGAGATCAAACCTCCTCTTGTTTGCAGGATTCAATGAAGGTACACAAGCAGCTTGTTGCGGAGGTGGCGGGCCATACAATTTCGACTTCTCAGCCATGTGCGGTTCCAATGGCTCGACTGTGTGTACAGATTCATCGGCTCTCATGAATTGGGACGGAATTCACTTGACCGAGGCGGCGTATCGGCACATAGCCGAGGGTTTGCTCCACGGTCCCTTCACTTCTCCACGTCTCATTGCCTCTAAGTCCCAATGGGACAATGCATTAGCTTCGATCTTATTGCCAAAGACGAACTTATGCTCGTGGTCATAGAGCCATAAACAGTCGAGGGTATTTGGCGGATGTACATTTTATTGTTTTATCTTATTGTCCTTGTATCTAGATTTCAGTTCTTTAGCTTCTCTTTTCTTTTCTTCTTCTCTCTTTTGGATTATCATTCATGTGATGTGTGGTGAATAAGGATGGAATCGAAATCACGCAAATAATTCTTGAGCTCAAATCAAAAACTTTTGTTCCCATTTTTCGTCTTTCTCGTTATAATTCTCTCGTGCAAAACACACATGGAACTTCAAAGGCAAAAATCAAGAGTAAGATAGGCATAGGCGCTTTTGGGCAGGTCCTTCTCGTTCATTCAAGTCAATTATCAGACATGCTGAAAAGTTGTTGCAATGACGAAGACTATAGTAAGACAACTCATGACACTTGGGGGACAACCACAACTAAATATAATAAGAGACCTAGACGTCTCGCCGCTTCATTTAATGAAAGGCGCCTTCTCTTGTTGAGACCGTGAGATGAGCAATTAATGCTTCACCTGCCCCAACTCCAATCCCTAAATTGGGAAGTTGAGGCTTCTTTACGAGATAACATAAGGGCTCAAGTTCAAACCCTAAGCAGACTCTTCGTTAATCGAAATTCTCTAGCATTGCTCAGACATGAAAGCCATGAAGACACTGGTCGTCTTCTTACTCTTCTGCCTCTCTTTGGATCCCGTCTTGTCGAGCCGTGGTCGCTATGAGGCAATCTTCAACTTCGGCGACTCTCTGAGCGACACCGGAAACTTCCTCCGTTCCGGGGCACTCTCATTCCCGGTCATCGGGAAGCTCCCTTACGGCGAGACTTTCTTCCACCACGCGACCGGTCGATGCTCGGACGGACGCCTCATCGTCGATTTCATAGGTATTCCATACTCTCTTTTTAATTACTTGTCTACATCTTTCGATCACTCATATTATGTCCTCCGCTATAAAATGCATTTTTGTTCCATTTCTCAGTAGCTCAAGGTTTTAGTCGCTGTTTCAGATAGCTTTGTATATCTGCTATGATTCCTAGTTAAAATGCGATGTACGAATACCGTCCAACTCCAGGTTTTCTAGCAGGAAGTTTCGTTTTCAGTGCTTTTAATGATATATTTTATATCTCATGATGAATGTGGAAATATGAGAATGCAGCTGAAGCATTTGGACTGCCTCATCTTCCACCATACCTGGCGGTGGCCAAAGGTCCACATGTCCGCACGGGAGTGAACTTCGCTGTTGCTGGTGCCACAGCACTCGACTCGTCTTTCTTCTATGCTCTGAAGATTGGGCCGCTGATGTGGACCAATGACTCGTTGAGCGTTCAGCTTCTCTGGTTCAAGAATTTGAAGTCCTCTCTCTGCACCACCAAACAAGGTAAATCTCTACCTATGACAAATTTACCTCAATCTAGTTTTTTAACTATCAAATTACGATAAATTTACTCAAACTAATTTTTTTATCATAAAAAACTCCAAATTGATATATTTGTGACAAATTTACCATCCATTAGTTTCATTATATTAGATTATTACCACAAAAATTATAAACTAATTATATCCATGATAAACGGAGGGTAAAACTCTAAATTAGTACACCCATAAATTACCACATGTTATCCAACTTAGTAATTCGGGGTATTAATCTTTAACAATAAAAAGGGGTAAAGGCATTACCGATTCCTTAATTTATATCTTAAATTTCTTTCCATACTACTTATTATTTCATTCCAAATAATCATTTTTGGTCCAGTAAATGCCTGGATGGCGGTCCACTCCAGAAATTCTACACTTCTTTTGGTATCGAGAACCGACACGAACGGAAGGACTATCATTAGGGGACCAAATGAGATAGAAAAAGTTATGGTACCTAACAATTCACCGACCAATGGTGTCTTTCTAAAAAATACTAGAAACATAAAATTGATGCATGCGATGTGTATCTTCTGACACATTTGTAGGGTTCATTTTACACGTTAGCGATAGAGATATGAATCAATGATAGACGGAAGGACGGGCTGGCGATGGCCATCGCCCCCTTCTGCGACTATTGTGAAAGATGTGCCATAATTCATCAAATTGCACACTAAAATGTTCCATTATCTCGCCTCCTTGTGCTGGGCACATATTGACTTGATGAATCTCTGATGGACAAAGCTACTTTTGGGAATGCAGAGTGTGACGAGTACTTCAAGAAATCTTTATTTCTGGTGGGGGAGATAGGTGGCAATGACTACAACTATCCCTCCTTCGTCGGTGCAAGCATTAAACAGCTGCGTGCTTTGGTACCGCTAGTGGTTGGAGCAATCACTCGTGCCGTCAGTGTATGTCCCACGAATTCACTTGATTTTTTCACATATATCTCACATGAAAGCAATCTGAACTACATTCGATAATGGAGTAATGGCGCTAATTTAAGGATCACTCTGAATCATCACGGATCATCTATGAGCATGTATTGTTGAAACATGTTTCTTAGGCATAAGCTCAAGGTTCGATTCTCGTAATAACAGATGCTAATACAAGAAGGGGCTGTGAACCTGTTGGTGCCGGGAAACTTTCCAGTAGGCTGCTCCGCAGTGTATATGACTTTGTTTCATAGCCCTTACGAATCGGCCTATGATCCGAGAACCGGGTGTCTCAGGGCTTATAATGCTTTCGCCAAGTATCACAATAACTACCTCAAGCAAGAATTGCAACATTTGAGAGAACAATACCCTCATGCAAGAATCATGTACGCTGATTATTATGGAGCCGCCAAGTCTATCTATCACACTCCCAAACACTACGGTGAGTCTTCTTTTCACCAAGCTTTTACCCTCTCGGGTTTCGTCATCAACTCATATCTTTTGCTTGAACTAATAATCTTGTAATCAACCGTAAACGTGTGACCTTTACTTTCCACGCATCACATTCATCACCATTCTTTAAAGTAGATATTTGACTACTCTTGAACAACAATCGAGTTCAATAGTTATAGATGACTTTGTATAAAAAGAAAAAAGAAAGAACTTACGTGGTCTGTACATCAAATGATTTTTTTCTCTCCTTTACCCCACAATTTTCTCCCTTTACCTCTAGAGTTGACATTGTGCTTAGTCACAAAGAACAGTTAAGGTTGGAATGACTAGTATGACGGACCTGTGTAATGAAGCCGAATCTTAAAGCATGACGTTAGTGATGGAGTGGGGGTCTGATTGATATAACATGATATCCACTAGACTGTCTCTTATGTTATATCGGCAAAAGCTAGTAAAAATTTCAAACTATAGCCATTGTGATATATTTGCCCTAATTTTTTTTCTGTGATATAAAAGATCCCAAACTTATATTTATGTGATATATTTATCCTCTGTCAAGATTCCGTCGATGAGAAACATTAAAAATCTATTTACATGGACTCTAAAAAGCAAACAATATTGATATTTTAGGTGAAATAAAAACAACATTATTTTGATTGGAAAATCATATGGCGGAACCTTAACAGAGTGTAAATGTGTCCCATTGGTACAAATTTGGGGTTTTTATGTCACAAGAGAAAATTTATGATAAATTTATCATAGTGAGCATAGTTTGGGGTTTTGATATCAAAATAAAAAGTTAAAAATAAACGTGTCATAGTAAGCATAATTTGAGCTTTTTGCACCTTTTTGTCCCTATTAAATATTAGTATCTTGCAACCTAGGCGTGATTGAAAAAGAAATCAAGAGTCCGAAAGCCCGAACCAGATAGGCCCGATTTTTCTGGGCTGTCCTATTTTTTTCCCTTTGGGCTGGTTTGGCCCTTTGGATTTAATGTTTAGGCCCGAAATTGCCCAAACCAGCGCACATTATTTCTTAAAAATAAAAGAATACATTAGTTATGAAGATATGAAAATATAAATAATGGAGAATACATTATTTATGCCCGTAGAAATTTAAAGAATATCATAAATAAAGAAAAAGAAACACGACTAAGTCAAAATGACCGAGAACTTACATGGCAATATGGGTTGAGTTCGAAAAAGTGGCTGAATACATAAAAAGTAATTTTTGATGTAAAAAATTTAGTAAATAATCATTTTTAATTATATTAAAAGAAGCAAAAGAAATTCGGGTTAGGCATGAACCGGCTAGCCCCAAATCAATTTAGCTCGATCCGGGCCTTTGCTTAAAAGATTTTTATGCAAAATATTTAATTTTATAAGAAAAAAGTCACTCTCGTCTTTTACTTTGACAAACACAAACGGCAAACATGAGCTAAAAATTAGGAATTTTTTAATAAATGAATAAAGGCGAGATTTTAGTTATTTTAGAAAACTAACTAAAGTTTTTCCAAGATTGTGCTTTATTAGGCCAATGAAAATTACCATTTTGCCGTTAGTTTAGTAATATATCTTTATAATTTATGTTATAACGAATATGGACTCTTTATGGAAATTTAGGTGAAAGTTTGAGGTTGAATGTTGTTCCGGGCTTTTATTTTATTTTTCTCATAATTAAATGTGAATAATAACGTGACCATTGGAACCGGTCTTTGGGAAAATAGTAAGTGAGAGTGAAAAAAAGAATATTGATGATAGTGATACGTAGTCTAGTGTAATGACCCATTCCCCAATTGCAATTCAATTCCACCAAACCGATCTTTCCCGCTCTATTGATGATTGGATACATTGAATTTATGCAGAGAAGTGGGTAGCAGCTTACCTACTTAGTTACTTTCCGGCTCTATTGTTATATTGATATTGTTAATGAGTGTCCCTAGACATTTGATAAATAACCAGCTATGATTGTGATACATTGAATTTATGCAGAGAAGTGGGTAGTAGCTTACCTACTTAGTTACTTTCCGGCTCTATTGTTATATTGATATTGTTAACGAGTGTCCCATACATTTGATAAATAACCAGCTGTGATTTCGATTATTCAATAAATATTTTACCCAAGAAATAGATCGTTTTTCTTGTATTATGTGTAAACAATAATTATTGAAACATTCCTTCTCGGCTGTATTCAATGCCATGGGGAGCTCCTTAACAAGTATCGTCTTTTTTTGGCTCCTAAACTAAATGTCAAAAACTTCACATATAAGATATCTATTTGAAACCCCCTTCAACCCTTTCTTGAAAGAAAAATCGAAGTGTTTCTTTCGATTTAATGAAATGCACGCACCAAATGACATACACTAGGAGATTTTGGTTGGTGCCATTGACATGATCACTTATAGGAGTGACGTAAATTGTTCAGTAGTCTTGACATGATATAAATAAAGATTTGCTTAGAAGATCGGGAGATTGACCTGTTCATACATGACGCAGGCTTTTATGGGGGCACGCTAAAGGCTTGTTGCGGCGGAGGCGGTCCATACAACTTCAATAATTCGGCAAGGTGTGGTCACATCGGTTCAACTGCTTGTAGAGATCCATCGGCTTTCGTCAATTGGGATGGGATTCACTTGACCGAGTCTGCTTATCATCACATTGCTAAAAGGTTGATCTATGGTGGCTTCACATCTCCACCGCTTCTACCTTAATTAAACTATTTACATTACAACCCTCTTTACAAACGAGGATGCCGAACCGATTGCTTTGTTTGTGGAGCCTTGTAATTGCCTTCTTTGTCATGTCCTTTCAAGCCTTAGGGTTTTGATTGACAATTGAAGTGCTACAATTAAGTATGTGTTGGTACCCAAAATTGAATATTCCTCGCATGCCGGTCACATGATCAAAATTCACAAAATTACGTATGAAAGCCCTATTGTCAGCTATTGATGGGCATCTAGAAGGAAGTAGAGCTGTTAGCGATAAGAAAGCCACGTGACTAAATATCATGACGTAGATTTCGGCAGCAAATATTAAAGGTCAAAAGGCGTGAAGGAAAGGTGGTTGATGACCAAAAATTCAATTTGAAAAGTGATCCTCAACAAAAGGAAGCATGATTATGGGATGAACTGACGGAAGAATAGGAAATGTGCTAAAGACTAAAGTCGGTGAATTCAAATTGATAAATGCTCGATGGTTATTGGGGTATCTCTATAAATACTTGAAATACTCCAATGAGAACCCCCCGAACATCATAACAAATCTCTTTATATTTTCTTAGTTGTTTTCGTCTAGCTTAGCTTAGTTGTAGTTTTAGGCTCCCGTTGTTAATTTAATTTTGGCAAGTGTCATATCCTAGGTAGTGCTATTGATTAGATTCCAATGTTGTTTGATCTGTGTCTAGATTCATTAATTAGATTCCGACGTTGTGTCCTTGTATCCATCTAGGAATGGTATCTTCTTAGTGGTGGTGTCTTCATTCAACATGGTCATTTAGATTTTCGTGTTGTATTTTCATATCCGCTTAGCAGCAAAGTCCCTTGGTGGTTCATCTTTGTCCAACATCATCGGTTAGATTCCGATGTTATGTTCTCATACCCATCTAAGAGTAGTGTCTTCTTAGTAGAGTTGTAACATCCTGAATTTCAACCCATTCCGAGATATATGAAATGGTTATTTTATCAATACGTTGTTAGTTACGTTTACTCTGAGTTAGCCCCTCATGAGTTAACTAACTGTTCGGGAAGGCAATTAAGCATCGATATGCATACGACTAGTGAATTTAATCAATGATAGGCCGCTCGACTATAAGGATCAAAGATGAATGATACCACACTATTGCAGGCCAATTAGCGAACGGAAATAAATCAATTCAGCAAAAGTATGAGGTCGGATTGTAGATGATTCCACACGACTTTGATATTGACTGCGAACGACGTTAAACTGATTATCTTTTGGTCATGTACTCAGTGTGAGCAATTAACCCCTCATGATTACATGACAATCGAGGATCGCCCTGATTTGAATATGCACGATCGTAGATTGAAAAGCTATCAACCACGAGTTAAACGTGCGAGAACCCCTAAACGCCGCCCGAAAGTTAGGTCGTACTAAAGTTGCGATTGATCGATTTTAACCACGAATTTCAATCCGGTATCGGATATTGAACTTTTAAGGATGTCAAGACTAAAATATTGGATGTTGTCTCATTGATTCTCGAATTTTTCAGTAAGCCCGAAATTATCGGAAAAGGATTCAACGGGCCGAGTTTTTGAGCCAAATATTTGGGAATTTGTGCTTCAAGGGTAAAAAGACCAAAATACCCATTTCTAGAAGCTTCTTTTGTATTTTCTTTTTCTTTTTCTTTTTCTCTTTCCTCCCATCTTCCTCCGTACGTTTTCTCCCCCCTTTTTTTTGTTGACCCACTTCTCTCTCTCTCTCTCTTCTCACCGATCAACCCCACCCCCACATTCTCTCTCTCTCCCTAGTTCTTTTGGTTTTCTCTCAAAACAGCAGCATAGGCTGCTGTGTTTTACCCAAGCCAGCCACCCTAGCCGCATGTCGGAGCCACCACACGCCGTCGGATGGTCCAAGTCGCGTCCCGCCATCGCCCATCCATGAGCCGCGCTCATCGCCGTTCTTTCTCATCGAATCGGAACCACCCCGTCGCCGAGACCCATTTTCATCGCCACTTGTCTCGACGTTTCGGACGTAGCCACGCGTCGACCTCACCGCCGCCGTCGCGCCCGTGTCGTCGGAATTGCTAAATTGTGAGTTGATTTCCTAATCCATTAGTTATGGGTTAATCTTGTTTAGGAGTAGTTTAATTAGTTTAAACTTTGATTAATGCTTTGGATGATGATTGATTAGCATTAAAATATTATTTGATTAAGCTTGCTTAGTGTTAATCATGGTTAGAATAAAGTAACCGTGATTAGATTAAAATAATTGAGGTTAGATTAAAGTAACCGTGGTTGGGTTAGTTAACCGTAGTTGGGTTAATTAACCTTAGTTGGGTTAGAATAGTAATCATGGTTAGTATTAATAGATATTTTTTTTTTTTTTGGAATAAATAATAATAATTTATTATTTTCGGAATTATTAATTAATTAATTAAATTATTTTATAATTTCGAATTATTAATATTGTTATTACTATTCATTTCTAAAAATTAATTATTTTTGGGGAAAATAATTAATTGTGATTATTTATGAGAAATGGTTTTAATTGAGTAATTTTGTGGGAAAATTACTATGGTCTAATTTTCTAAAGTCAATAGTACTTATATACTACGTTGTTAAATAACATTGGTTTATTAAAGAAGGGTTTTATTAAATGAAATTATTTGGGTTGAATGATTAATTATGGGATTGGAAAATAATTATAAGTATTTTGTGGGAGTTAAATTATTTTATCGAAATAATCGACTATAGTATTATATGCTTCTTAAATGAGTATCTTTGAGTATAATCATAGTTTATACTTATTTTGGGATGATGACTTATTTATGAGAATAGTTGACTGTCGTAGTTGTGAGGACGCGTGTTTATTTATTATTAAATATTGAGACACATGATTGGGTATCGGTAATTATTGAGGTACATGATTATTCTGGAAAAGTATGCAAGTATTGTGATGTTGATTAGTCAGAATTAATTGTTAGATTGTGACTTGAACTGTTGATTGTTGCAACTTTCGTGAATGAATGGATTGTTGATGTTATACGTGACTATTGGATACTGCTGCATTTCATTATACGTGTGTCAACTACAATAGCATGCCGCGTGAGCACGAATTATATTACATTCGCGACCAAGCAAAAACAATGACAAGAATGAACTGTTTGCTGATGTGTTGCATGGTTAGATTAAAGTTGATAGTCCCGGTATAGCCGGATGACCGCCAATCCCCATTGGGGTTGTGCCGTGACCATTGGGTCCCTTGACAGTGGTCAGTTGCGAGGCTGCGGTAATGGGCAGGCCCTATGCTCCTTCAGGAATGCCATTAGTGAGGGATAGCCCATGACATCGTTGTGCCTCGAGGTAGAGGACGATGCCTGGTCTACGACCAGTTAACCGCCAACCATAAGGTTGTGCCATGGCCTTGAGGGTCATAATAATCGGAGCACGTGTGGGTATTGAGATATGTGAACGTTGTGCAATGCTCTGATTATTTGCATGTCTTCCAATATTATTGCAGGTTGCGTGTGCCAAGGCCAAGTAGGGTCACCTGTGTTTGCATTTGCTTATTGAACTATTGTTTGATAATGTTGCTTAAGATGTGGTATGTGTTGTTTGCCGAAACTAGGTTGCATGATTAGACTACCCTCAAGGCGAGCGAAATTCCTAACTGAGGCTTAGGATTTTAACTTACTAAGATTTTATCTCACTGGTTATTGTATAACCATTTTCAGGTCCGAAGGATGGAGAACCGGTACGTGTTACGGCTCGTGGTCATATTTGAAGGGAGTAGATTAACTCTGGCTTGTTGGTTTCATTGGCTCGATAGGATGATGCCCGTGGTAAAGGCTTGTACTTGTAAACTTCTTAGGGTTAATCAGTTAGTTAATAAAGCAACACTTTTGAATGTGTTATTATTAGGTTTTCCTGCTATCCCTACTTTTGTAATTGACTGGAGGATTATGATTCGCTTCCGCATGCGTTTAATTAAAAGATAAAAATAATGGTCGGTGATGGATCCTGAAGAGTCACAAATCAAATGATCGCAAGTGAAACATGGGTTGCCGCGTACTCGAAGGTCGAGGTGTGACAGTGGTAGTGTCATCCAGCATCATCAATTATATCCTAGTGCTGTATTTTATATCCACTTAGGAGTAAGGTCCTTTGGTGGTCCATCGTTGTCCAGCATCGTCAATTAAATTCCTATGTTGTGTCCTTAATCTGTCCAAGAGCAACATCTGCTAATGTCACTCCACTAGTCCAATGTGGTCGACCAGACATTGACGTTGGATTCATACATTAATAATAGAGAAGTGATTTTCTTATTTAAACCTCTTTGCTCAGTGTCATCGATGTTAACGTGACGTTGTACTTAGGTGTTTGCCTCAGAATCCATTAATTCTTGATTATATCCCTCTATTCATCAAGGCACATTTATATTAGGTTATCAACTGAATTTCTATGTAAGGTTATATGTAGCAGGCTCTTCAAATTCAAATTCAAATATTTTTTTTTATTGTATTTGACCCTTCGTGTCCGATACTAATACAAAACCTAAGTCCATTTGTAAACAATAAAACCGAAACGCACTATTCGGTGAGAAATATTTCGTTGCGGGGATAAAACCAGCGAAGCAGTGTAGTGATATAATTTAATCGTTCTTGAACCTAAGGAAACTATAAGTATAATAGATCTTCATGACGTATCTAAATAAAAATAATGATGATGGCATATTTTCACGGGATATTTTCAAACAAAGAGAATTAATAAATAATCTATTAATAATCTATTCAAAGCATGTCGTATATGGTCCCTCCAAGATGTTGGACCCGGCACACCGGACTGACGACGGTATGCGGATTAGATATCCACTGGGCCTTGCTAGTACCAAACTTAGGAGTCAAACAATTAAAAAAATGGTGTAGATAAACATCAATTTGATTCCTAATGTCTCTTTCTATCATGATGATGAGCAGTTGGCATCGCATTTACTCCAAGGATTTGTCCGGACAGCTGCAATTTTCTTCCAGATGGTCGCACGTCAAATCCATTTGGGGACTGAGAACCATCCAAATTCCTTGCGAAATGTCTGGTTTCTTTTTTCCAACAGTCAAAGGTGGCATCTGCCTGACAGAAGTTTCCGCAAGACGAAGTCAACCTATGTCTGATTCCAATAAAACTTCCCCAACTTTTTAGCAATAACTATACAAAAGATATAAATTGATGAATAAACTTCGCCATGTCTAGCATAGTTTAGATATGTAACAGTATAAAATAGAGATTTTTTCCGAGTCAAATGATAATAAAAATGCATATGGACAGTCACGTCTAATGAAGGGTTACTTTCACATTTTCGGAGTAACGAAGCATGATGCTTTCAAATTTACACTCTATTTTCCTAGATCAAATTTACACTCTATTTTCCTAGATCAAATTTACTCTATTCGATGTTTTCTCATATTTTGCTGTATTGGACATGATGAAAGTTAATTGTGCCTAGTTTTCTCATTGAAACTGTCAGCCATTTCTTACAACTTGGAATAGTAAAATTTACTCATTTATGTCTTCATCTTTCATGAACTTGTACAACGATTATTAGTATAAGATTAAGATCAGGCCAACACAATTAGGCAATAAGCATCTACGATTGTCAACGATTAGGCAATTATAATAGCAACGAATCATAACGATGACTTTTAGTATGACGTTATCATCTAAAATGCATATGAGTCAATGAATCTACCAACATAATTAAGGGTTATGTCTCATGGGCGAAATTGAGAACATTACTTTAGAGAGACAATGCAAACAAGTAAGTCATCAAACCACCAGTATTAAGAGGTTAACACTTAATAATATATCTAACAATAAAGGTAACTATATTCATGACCACGTCCAAGCAAATGTGATATGCAATTATCACTTGCATTTCACGTTATTTTTTGAACATATATAGCAAGCTTATATTTACATAACCTTATCTATCAAGGCAGAGCATAACACCAAACCAACTTGTGTGCTTCTTTTCAATCCCACCATTAGTTTATAATGCAATCCAAGCATAGATAATACGTGAAGGACGCAGATTAGACGTACGATATGGGTAATTAATCTACTCAAGAATCCCAAATGGGACCAAAAGCAGCGATTCCTTTGCTCTTGCACGCGTTCACCACGTTCCTACTTCCCTCGGGGTTGCTCGTGACGATCACCACCTCAGCGCCCCACTTCTTCGCCGTGTCCACGCTCAACTCCGCCACGTTTGGCCGCCCGAGCACCGCCGTGTCGTGCACAATCACCTTGTCTCTTGGATGGCGGCTGACCATCTCCTTGATCTCCTTGCCGAAGTTTTGCTCCACGTTCTTGGCCACCCATAACAAGCAAACGCTTGCTTTGCACGGTTGAAGAAGGAATGATAGGAAGACACAAATGCCGGAGCCGGTGGCAACCAGCAGGACCCGGTCATACATGTTGACAAGGTAAGGTAAGCCCGCGAAGTGGACCTGGCGAACCCAGAGGTGTGTTGGCCGGTTGGCGACCAAGGACTTCGTGAAGTCGCCGACGGCTCCGGCGAGCATCATGTGTTCATCCTTGCCGTCGGAGATGATGCCGAAGGCATGCCACTCGGATAGCGGGGACGGGCTGATCCGACCCAAGATGCCTGTAGTTGAAAAAGTACGAACATTCAAACTCCAAATATGAACTTTTTGGTCAAAAAAGAAATCCAAATATGAACTCCCAATCTAAGAAAACTATAGATAGATTCGAGTTACCGGAAATAATAAAATTGGTGCAAGCCCCAGTTTTGGCATTTTTATAAAGTATCAACCTCAACTTGAATTCAACATGAATATCAGTTTTAAATATTGTAAAAACTTGATTAGAGCATATAATAATGGAGATATATTTTAATTAGTCCGTTGAAATTTTTATCATCTGGGGCCCACATTTCTGGGCTAACAATGAATGTCCTATTTTGCTAGGAAAATATTAAGAGAAGATGGATTCTTTGAAAATCTTATTGATGTAGAGAAGGAGAAAAAAGGATTTTGTCAAGAAACTCTGCCATTTCATTTTAGATTAACCTACCCCAATAATCCTCATTTTCTTCACTAGATAAAATACTTATTATTGAAAAATTCGTACGATTGGCTTATCAAACGAAACTTCACAAATTTCATATCTTGAAGTTTAAAATCAAAAGACCATATAGCCCAGGGTCTATTCGTAAGGAAAAAAAAAATTAACATTTCGAATGTATGCAGTTGGATAAAATTCAAATCGATACATACCTGCTTTCACTCCCCCTCGGAACTTGATTATGGACGCATGCCCCGAAGGAGAAGACACCTTGACCGGCACTCTCCTCACCGTCACCCACGGTATTATTATCAAAACCGTAATCCCCACCGTGAACCAAAACTCCTGTTGCCTCACCAGCCTCGACCCCAGCTCGTTCCTCTCGTAACTCTTCGTCCTCGGGTCGTACGCGACGGTGAGGACGACGAAGCCCCAGAGGAGGCCGAGGGCCGACCACCCCGCGAAGCGGTGCGTCCGCTCGAACACGTTGTGGTGGAGGTGGCGCACGAGCGGGAACGCCGCCAGCGAGGAGAGGGCGATGAGCGCGAGGATGGCCGACGCGACCCCGATGATCTCGGGCGACGTGTTGTCCCGGTCCTTTAGGGTTAGGACTAGGGCATAGACCAGCCACGCGAGGGACGAGACGCCGCACCCGCTGTGGATCCCGCCGAGGCTCTGCAGGAGGGAGGTCGTGGCCGTCTTGGCGAAGAGCGGGACCCACGAGTGGCCGAGCAGCTTCACGGCGAGCCAGAAGGCGACGCGCAAGACGGCCTCGCTCCGGCACAGGGTGAGCGCGAAGATGTTGGCGATGGAGAAGAGGACCGCCCGGTTCCTCGCGTAAGGGAAGTGACCAGTCGCCGCGAGGACGAGCGCAGCGACATTTAGGGTCAAGCAAACGACGAACAGCCGCTTGTACACCGTGAACAGCCCTTGATCGAGGAGTATGACCGACAGCCTCGAGGACTCATGGCCTCGGGCGGTTTTCGAGGGAGGCGGGTCGATCTTTGAGGCCGCCTCGGCTTGCTTTCTCTCCGCCTGTTTTTCGGGCTCGATGAAAGTGCCTTCCTCGAGCGTTTCCATAACCACATCCTTTTGTTCGTCGTTATCGTCATCGAGGTCAAGGTCGCAAAAGTGGCTACTCGCTTTGCTCGTCGATCGCTGAATCAGCGACGACGGAGCGACCCTAGACGAGCCCCATGGAAGCCAAGATCTTTTGCTACCGTAGTTGGTCGTCTCGGGAGCTCTCTGAGGTGTGGTGACGGCAAATGGATCTGCATGAGGCTTGATCTCAAATGCCACGCCACGACAACTCGAAAACCTCACTTGGTTTTCCATGAGGACTAATGCTTGGTTTGAGCACTATGCTCTGTGTTGTGTTCAAGAGGAGATGGCTCGAATTTATATAGAGGGTTGGCGCATGAGCTACAGTGAAGTGAGAATTATGCCGACGAAGGATGAGCGAGCATGGGTCATTCATCGAGAGAGTCGGCCGTCATTTAGCAATCGCTTTCAATTGGAATTGGTCAAACAAAGCATCTTTTGGCCATGCGATCGCTACCAACCACGGGCGTTGCCGCTCTTGAAAGTCAAAACTCCATAGAAGAAGTTAAAATTGCTGCGGTAACGGTCACTGTGTGTCATATAAGTAGGTCCGCGTATGAGGAACTAGTTATGAACGGATTTACTCGAGACCGTGTCAAATGGGCCTTGTTTGCATGCCAAATAGCATCAATAAATTTAGAGAGAGGAATACTAAAAATGCCAAAAATTGTGCACGACGCTTATTTTAATATTAAAAATTTCTTTTGGATCAATTAAGTACTAAATATTTTGAAAAACAATCTTTTCAGTGATAACTTTAGTTTTTTAGGCCAGAATTCTGACGTGGCTTTTTTATATTAGTTTCTAAAGCCGATGTGGCTCACCGGAGAGTCTAGTAAGCATCTAAACCCTAAAATGATGCTATATAATACATTTTCCCCAGATAAAAACCCTAAATCCCCAAATTGAAAGATAATCTCAATTTCAAACCCTAAGCCGGCCCGATGACCAAATCTCTCTCTCATCCTCCCTCCGTCTCTCTCTTTTTAATCACTAAGCAGCGTTGAAGAAATCAAAAGAAAAAGAACCAGCTCCATCATCGAAGTAATTTCCTCAAACACTCGATGGGCATATGGTGTTCCACGGCACAGAGACAAACAATAATAGAGGAAGTGGACCAAGACGTGAGAGTTGGTCTTGGCGTGAGATGCGGAGATGGGAAGCCAATCCCGTGCCTTCCTGTACTTCGTCTTGAAGCCCTCGCCAGAGGCTCCGTCATCGGTGGTGGTGGTTTCTGCCGTAATCTCCCTCTCTCTCTCTCTCTCTCTCTGATGCTTCCTGAGTCTGGTGATGTAGGGAACAAGAAAGCATGTTGTGCCATGTCGTTTAGACGTCCAAGCCAAGTAGTTGTGCGACGTGGTTTTTGTAGTCCACGTGAACTATATCTTTTAAAAAAAATTGTCAAATCATATTAACAAATTAATTATAAAGACCACGCAATTAATTTGGTCAGAATTTTTCGCCAGTGGCATTTAAGTAACTGTCTTTACTTCGATTTGACACTTAAGTAAACTGGCGAAAACTTTTTAACTTTGAAATGAGTGCCGTACATAATATTTGACACTCCTAGTGTACTTCTCCTCAATATTTTATCCATGAACTTCTCTGTAATTCTCAGTCAAAAACAAAGAAAAATCCAAATGTTGAGCTTGACCAACTATTAGATCGTACCTTATCCCATTTGGAGAAATATTACTAGTCGTACGTTGTGATAGACTTTAACGTGTTTGAATAATATGTCCGTCAGTATTTCGTTAGAGAAGGATTTGGGTTCAGAGGCCCCTTAGGTGATTGTGCTGTGACTTTTTAGCAATCGAGATGAAGTATGCTGCTGGCCAAGGAAAAAATTATATGATCGAGTTGGATTCCAATTTCACAGAAGTTCAAACGAGAAATTCATTGGAAGACACCTTTGCATCATGATATCCAATGGCAGATATTCTCATTAGAGAACAAATTAGGTAGCCTAACTTTGATTTTAATTAACCCGTCTCAAACGAAACATTATTATTCTGTCTTTCGGAGTACAAATAAGCATTTTTTCAAGAGATCATTATTTTAGTAGCGCTTTCAGTTTTCACGTAAACAAACTTAAAATTGGAGTTTCAATACAAAAGTAAATTCGTACCCAAAGGCGTCTTTGGTGAGACCACCTTAATTTATATAACTTACACATAAACACCTTCCCTTGTTAAGTACGCACTTCAGGTGGCTCTCTTCTCCTTCACCATCCAAGAATCCCGCGAGAAGCCACGTGGCTATCTTGTCCTTACGGCCAAATCGGTTGTCGTGGGAATTGTACTTGAACTGCACACCAACTACTAGAGGGTCTTTTACTTTAATACCGTGTAGTGACATCATGGCCTCCTCGCTTGTGGTTTTCTCTGCTTCGGCTCATCACATATTAACTCTCACAGTTCTCTCTTTAATTAGTAGTTAGGTAGATTTGAAAAGATCGCCCGCATTAGCAATTTTCTCATAAAACACGATTAACACACTTAAAACGGGGCTTGTAATGAGTTGAAACGGACAGAATTTTGTCCATATATTGACAAATGGTAGATCTCAATCCCTGCAAGACGAAATAATACCCGCAAATAAAGTGAATTTTGGCGTACATGACTAATTTGTCAGTAATGAAGCAGCCGGTCCGCATGTCCAGTTTGAATCAGAAAATTTCTATGTTGATAAGACTTCGATGGAGGACATCGGATTTTGCGTCTCTAAAGCGACTTTGATGAAGACGATGAATTTTCCAACTTAGAACATAAAAAACCCATGCGGAAAAACGGGATGAAAGGTCGTTCAATTTTGCCGCCCGGCCCAACATATGTTGTCCAAAGTTGATGGTAGAATTTCAAAAGCTAAGCTCAATTCAATGCCATAATAAGGCAAATAGACAATAGGGGGGAAAAACCAAAAGACTCGGTCAAAACAAAAGTCTTTTAGCATTGTCGCTCCTGGTTCTGGATCAGTCTCCAGGTCACCCGTTTATTCCAATAGCCATTGGAGACGCAAAATCTGACGAGGTCAAAGATGATTGAAACTAGGGGCGTTCGTCTAAAGCAAATGTACGCGAATATCGGATTATTGAGATCGTCATTTCGTCGTCATTTGCTTGGATAAAATACAAAAAGATGTGTCATGATTAGTTTACAGTGCCTTATAAACGAGGACATATTCTTAAATATAAAGCCATATTCATTATGAAACGGTCCATGATGAAACGGTCCATATTCATTATAGTATAAAGCCCCCAGCTTGGAGGACCTATCGTAAAATCACGCGAAAGAGAAAAAGATAATTTTAGGGTTTACGGTTTAGTTATTTCCAGGGATTAAAAAAATTGTATCTACACATTAAAAATTGATATTAGCACCAAATTATTAGTATTGTAGAAGGAATACGATAGTTATAATATAAAATTACTCTTTTTTGGTGGTGTAGCTTTCAAGGATGCTACCCTTTCACCTAATTCAAACATTCCAATTAAAATTTATTACCAGCTTGAGTAGTCGAACAGTTTATTTTGTATGGACTAGCAAAGATGCACTCCTATACGGATACGAAAAAGATGGACCTTGAGAACGTTTCACTAATTCGCCTTATTTTGAAATATTAGAATCATAAATCAATGAAAGTAAATAACTAATATAATATGAACACATTTCATGTATACATGAAAAGAAGAAAAAAAGATTCATGATATAATATCTTTGGGCGCAAAAATATTTACAAGATAGAAATATTAACTTATGTGAGAGAAAAAATGAAATAATGAATTTACCATCCTCTGTTGATGGGTAAATGAAACATTAAACTCCGATCAAACAACAATAACATGGATGGTCAGAAAGACGAATAATGCAAAAGCAGTCTTGTCATTTTATTTCTTAACCACATTAGCCTTAAGGAATAGTTAAATGTACAACTCTATAGGTGGGCATTGTTCCAATAGTCAACCAAAAAGATATAAGGCAAGGTGGGTCAATCTACTTCCTCACTTAGCAGGTCGAGGTCGGGTTAGTCCAAAAAGTCAACAGCCAAGAGCGTCCATCCAACACGTCACCCCATAGGTCCTTCATAGGGCCTTCGAACCTTACAAACCAAGCCACGTATGGATGAGGAATCAGTCCGGCCCATCCCTCATCTACCCAAATTGTAGTGATAACCCTCAAGAAAATTGCCTCACTTCCCACAGTGGTAAACATCGATATGTGTAGCTAGGTGGCAAGGACACAACGTCAAGAATCTAATTGACGATATTGGACAAAATTAGATAGTACCGAATTCTAATCAACAACATTATCTGGGATATGATGCTCGCTGGAATTGAATCAATGACAGAAGCCTAAAGCTATAACTAAGCTAAGCTAGATTAAAACAACTAAGAAAATATAAAAAAATTTGTTGTGTTGTTCGAGAGCCTTTTCAATGGAGGACTTTAGGTATTTATAGGGATACTCCAGTAACTTTTGAGTGGTTACCAACTTGAATCCACCGCTTCAATCCTCAACACTTTTCCTATTCTTCCGTCAGTTCATCCCATAACTACTCTAATCGTGCTTCCATTCGTTAAGGATAACTTTTCAAATTGTATATTTGATCATCAACTGTCTTTCCTTTGCGCCTTTTGTCCTTTGCAAATTACTGCCGAAATCCACGTCATGATATTCAGCCACATGGCTTTCTCATTGTTGATAGCTTAGCTTCCTTCCAGATGCCCATCGACAACTGATAATGGGACCTCATATGTAATTTCATGAGGATTCGAGGTGAACTTCGCTCACATGACTAGCATGTGAGGCGTATTCAAATTTGGGTACCAACATGAACCAAAAAAAAAATGGAGATGATGACAAAGGTGGAGGGGAAGAATGAAGCTAAATTAGGATTTGGCTATTTCAGGGTTCGAGTTCCTGATTCCTGGTCCCTGGGTTCCTATTCTGGTTTTGGTTCTCGGTTTTGGATTTTATAAGAATTGAGAACCAACAGTTCCTAAAAAAGTGGAATCGAGAATTTACTTATCCCTTCATAGAACTGGGAACTGAACTAGACCCGTCAGTCTGGTTCTCCAATTCTCGATTACACCCTAGAATTGTGCTCGCCCCTACCGGCAAGCATATCTAATCAAGCAAGTTCCCCTATCGCGAAGGAAATCCCTAACCAAAAATGGAAGCTACTTTTTCTTACGCATTTTTTTTTTTGGTCGTTTGACTTATGGGCTGAAAGCACGCTAATTTAAAATGATAAAATCCTTTAATTCCTTTCATCTCCCGAAAAATAAATGATTAAGAAAACATATTTCAATTGTTTCCTATCTCTTAACAATTAGTCAAGGGAAAATGGTTTTGTTGGCAACAGCAATGTATGCTTGAATATTTGTATCGATGATAAAAAAATTTCCTGTTTATTCACTTTTATGACAAAGCCGCATCTTATACGAATCCTTGCACTTCGGCAGTCACCTCATGCGCTCGTCAAACAGGTCCTCACAGTAGCACAGTAGGTGATTGGAGTTCATTTGCTTTGCAAATTTTATCCTAGACGTATACAGCACGCTAACTTTAAATGCATTGGTAATTAATTAATAGTTTTTCCCATATGTCACGTATTTATTATTGGGCCTACGCCTAGGCAAGCCATTATCTTCACCTACAGCGGTCAAAATGAAATTTCAATAGTTTATAATCGTGCAGTGAATAAAGGAGTTGTACCTAAGGTCTAAAACGTATTTTCCTCTTCTTTTTATCTTTATTTAGAAATATTTTGAACCAGAAAAGGACGTCAATAAAGGAATGAGAAATTTCCAAAATTCAAAGTAATTAAGAGGACGAACTCGGTTTTTTCCCATCTCTAAATTGACTTTGATGGAGGCCTTAAAAGTTCCACTGAAAAAAGATCCTGCGTGGAAAATATGAATAGAAGCTCGTTCGATTCCGATGGTCAATTTAACATATGTTGTATTCAAAGTCGACGGCAGAGTTGCCCCTTCAAATGCTCTTAGGAGAATGGCATCGATGAGCTATGAAAAGAGAAGCCAAACCCGTTGGAGACGCAAAATAGAGCCCGGTCAAAATAGAGTTTTTACCTTTGTCACTTCTAGATCAGTCTCTAGGTGTGTCCTATGTACGATGTAAAACTATTTTGTCTGAGATCTCGTACGGACCTCAGCATCCTTTAGACATAAAGCAATTAGAAGGTAGAATCAAGGACAAGGCTCGAAAAAGATTCCATCCAGATGAGAAGAAGCAGGATGTGCAGGCACTGACATGTCAAAATGAGAAATATAGTTTGTCAACTTGCCACATTAGCGTACAGGCGCAAATGACCCCTAATGGTTGGAAATAACCACTATCTTGACGAGGATACCATGTAACCAGAAACCAATTATCCAAACCAAAAACCAATTGGAGACGCAAAATAGGGCTCGGTCAAAATAGAGCTTTTAGCTATGTCACTTCTGAATCAGTCTCTAGGTGCATACTCCAGAACCTATTGGCGACGCAAAAACTGGCGAGGACTTCAATCGATAGGAGGTCAAAAGGAGCTTGAATCTTGTGAATTTCCTCCAATTTTTTTTAAAACAAATGCACATGAATATGAAATTATCTATGTCGTCATTTAGTTTCAATGAATTTAATGGTTGGACTTCACTTGAATATAACAGGGATGATCACCGTCTGAAGTTGCGGGGTTCGTAAGTTTATAGTGCCTTATTAACTAGGTCATATTTTAATATTAGATACACCGGAGAATTTCCATTATTCATTTATTGTTGCTGGAACCTATCGAATGTCGAATCAACAGAATGTCTCTTTCAAAACATTAGGGCTAATCATGAAATTCCCCGAAAGAGAAGAAAATAGTTTCGGGTTTTAGATTTTCCGGGTAAAAAAGTGTGTATCTACACACAAAATTTGGTGTTAGCTCCAATCGTTCTGATATTAGTATGTAAGTTCAGGATATTAAGCTACTCTCTTGGAGGGAATATTTGCAACTCTCGAAGATGCTATCCTTTCACCAAGTCAAAAATTCCAATTCAATTTTATTTCCAAAATGAGTAGCTAAGGAGTTCATCGTCTTTAGATTAGCAAAGATGCCCTCCGCCACGTGTATGCAAAATATATGTAATTGAAATGTTTTACCAAATCTCTTTATTGAGAAATATCTATATTATAGTTAATGAAAAGAAAGCATTGATATAATATGAAATTTTTTTACTTATTTATGAGATGAGAAAAACTCTTCAAGATTTAATATCTTCTAGCACAAGATTGTTTATACAAAATTTTAAATTTTAAAATTGAAGTACGTGAGAGAACAAACAAAATAGCTAGTTTACGCAATTGTCCATACCAACGATGCTGAGGCCGCCTATGTTTTCGTCAAAGGGAGTAGGGGTGTTGGTGCGGGAGTTGGCAATGATTCTTTCGGTACTAATATGTGGGAAGAGAAAAATATTTTCCTTTCCAAATCAAAATATTTTTCTTTCTATTTTCAGATTTCAGCCAATACCAGAAAATATAATCATGAGCAACACGCGCAGCTCACACTTAGTTGTTGTGTCCAGGTCAGTTCCAGTCGTGCCTAGCTTCCTTACCTCTTCCTCGAATGGCAATCCCATCCTTACCGCTAGGGTTTTCGCTACGTGGGCCAATGAAGCATTCTTGGTGAAACCACCATCGAGGAGCTCTTTACATGACTTGCTGCACCAAGATCCATCCACATTTAATTTTCAAGTGCTCGTGGGCGGCGGAATCCAGCCATCAGAAGATGGACTAATCTGTCCTGCCGTTTCATCTTTGATGGGACTCGATCTCGCGTAGAGCCTTCGTGAATTACTTGCTTCCTCGACCGTTTCGCCGGGTTTTGGCTTGCTGTGACGGAATACCCGTGCGTTTCTTTTCTTCCAAATCAACCACAGTGTGCCGGCAAGGAGAGCTCTCAAGGACGGTTCAGCTCGGGAAGTTAAGTTCTCCAGCATCCATTTGTCAATTCTGGTTATCTTTGTCGGGGAACCGTCCACATTAAACCGAGGGTCTGACCATTTTTCTTGTGTAAAGATTTCCCTTTGTTGGAAGTGCATTATTGCATACATTTCATGGGAAGAAGCGAAGTGGTTCATGAAGTTCTGGGATTGAACGTGAAATCCATCAGGCCTAACTTGGCTATCCAATCTCCCATACTACAAAAGAAATTAAACTTGAAGTTATGGAGTGGGCCAGGCTTGGGCCAAGTGTAGGCTGGCTGGGGCCTTTCTATGTACAAAATTCTTGGCTGCCTAAAAAGACTAATGACACTTGATTACACAAATATGCCAAGTTTATCGAAAGCCCATTTTTCGAGGCTAAATTACAGCACAAGTATCAAAACTTGGCATAAGTGGACATTGAAGTACCAAAATTTTCAAAAAGTACACTTAAATGCCAAAATTAAAGAAGAATGGAACATTTAAGTACCAATGACAAAAATATCCGATCAAATTACTGACGTGACATTTCCAACAAGATAAGTGCAAAATGACGTCATTTTTTGCACTGATGTGGCCACATGAGTGCAAAATGATGTCGTTTTTCTGCGTTGATATGACTAAATAATCTCAAAACGACATCATTTTATCTCCAAATTAAAAATTTTATATAAATATTAATTAAAATAAGTTTAAAAGAACTAATTCTTTTTAAAAAGGAGCAATTTTTAGTGAGGGCCTACACAACCCTCGTCAAATGTGTGCTATAGAAATTTTTTTTAATTTAGTTTTTAATGTAATTTAATTAATATTTATATTAAAATTCAAATCCGAGGCAAAACGACGTCATTTTGGCTCTTTTTTGCTGATTCAGCTTTCCGGCGAGCTACGTAGGTGACTTATATTTTTAAAAATAAGTCACGTCGGATTTCTGGCATCTTTTGTTAAACTTGGAACTTAAATGCCTCAATTTTAAAAAAAAGTGATACTTAAATGTACTTTTCAAAATTTTTGGCACTTAAGTGTCCCCCTACCAAGTCTTGGCACTTATGCTATACTTCTACTCTTGTTTTCTTTTTTTTTCTTCTTCTTTTTTTTTTTTCTTTTCATATCTCACTGTTATCAAGTTTATGTTTTTTCTTGTTTTCCTTGAATGATCATAATCATAACAAATGATGATAGAAGAAAGGGCTATGGATCTGGTGGTGTCGAGATAGTTGTCAATAGGTTGCTCTGCGGGTTTCTAACTTTGCTTCGTAGCCCGAACGAAAAGCGGGGTATGACCCAAGAGGCAGGTGTCTCGAGGCCTATAAAGCTTTCTTCAAGTAATACAATAATACCTCAAGCAAGAATTGCAATTTTTTAAGAGAACAATATCCTCATGCAAGATGTACGCTGATTATTACGGTGCCTCTATGTGTATCTATCATGCTCCAAAACACTACAATGAACCTTCTTTTGAACTATGAAAAATTCTATACTAACCTCTAGTTGTTGATGAAGATAGATTGAAGCTTAGATTTGCAAAGCCTTGAATGATCAACGAATGGGTGTTTTTAACCAGTTACCCTCCGAATGTTAATGGTGTGTTTTTCTAATTATTAGATTATTCCATAACGAGAGAGTTTGGTTTAGACTTATTTATATCCCCATTCAAACCCCTTCAGATAATATCTCTCATCAAAATGGTTATCTTAAAATTGGGCGATCACCACATTTATCATGCAACTTAATGCGAACAATGAAACATCAACAAAATTAATTAATATGCGCAATAATAAACTGAATGTGCGATCACATTATTGGCATCATAATACAAATATCACTTGCATTTCCCGTAAGTTTTTGAGCATAGACAACAAGTCTCAATGTACATAAATTAATCAAATAAAAGATACTACCAAACCAAAGTGTGTGCTTCTTTACAGTTCCACCATTTAATAATGCGATCCCACTAGCAATATGACAGACATAAAGTTAGACTCAAAACATCACTTAAGAAAGAAGAAAAATAACTTGTGAATGACGCACAATGAGACGTACAATATTAATGTTCAATCTACTTAAGAATCTCAAATGGGACCAAAAGCGGCAATACCTCTGCTCTTGCACGCATTCACCACATCCCTACTTCCCTCAGGGTTGCTCGTGACGATCACCACCTCAGCGCTCCACTTCTTCGCCGTGTCGACGCTCATCTCAGCCACGTTTGGCCGACCGTGCACTGCTGTGTCATGCACGATCACCTTGTCTCTCGGGTGGCGGCTTACCATCTCCTTGATCTCCTTGCCGAAGTTTTGCTCCACGTTCTTGGCCACCCACAATAAGCAAATGCTCGCTTTGCACGGTTGGAGGAGGAATGAGAGGAAGACGCAGATGCCGGAGCCGGTGGCAACCAGCAGGACCCGGTCATACATATTGACAAGGTAAGGTAAGCCCGCGAAGTGGACTTGGCGGACCCAGAGGTGGGTTGGCGGGTTGGTGACGAGGGACTGTGTGAAGTCACCAACGGCTCCGGCGAGCATCATGTGCTCATCCTTGCCGTCAGAGATGATGCCGAAGGCATGCCACTCAGATAGCGGGGATGGGCTGATCCGACCTAATAGGCCTGCAGTTGAAAAAGTACGCTTATATGTATAGCTCATTCAAACTTCAAATATAAACCTTAGGCCAAGAAGAAATTCCAGTGTAAACTCCCAATCTAAGAAAACTACCGATAGATTCGAGTTACCATAGAAATTAAAAATCGTGAAAGCCCAGGTCTTGGCATTTTTATAAAGTATCAAACTCAACTTGAACGTGACAGAAGGATACCACTTTCTTAATTCGATAGGAAAAATGAAATATTGTAAAACATAGTTAGAGCATTTTGTGATGTAACAAGGTTTTCAATTCGTAGTTGCGATCATCGTCAATAAATATATATATTCATTAGTTAGACTAACAATATATATCCTTATTTTGTCAGAAAAATAGTGAGAGAAGATGAATTCTTTGATAATCTAAATGATAACAAGGGAAGGAAGAAAGAAGTACCATGTTAAGAAACTCTGGCATTTCATTTATATTAACTTACCCTGGAAATCTTCTTTTTCTTTATTTAAATAAACGACTCATAGTTGAAAAATACGTACGATTGACTCACTAAACGAAAATTTACGATTTGACATCTTGAAGTTCAAAATCAGAAGACCATATACCCGCTTTTACTCCCCCTTGGAACTTGATTATTGAGGCATGCCCAGAAGGAGAAGACACCTTGACGGGCACTCTCCTCACCGTCACCCACGGTATTATTATCAAAACCGTAATCCCCACCGTGAACCAAAACTCTTGTTGCCTCATCAACCTCGACCCCAACTCGTCACCCTTGTAATTCTTCGTCTTTGGTTCGTACGCGACGGTGAGGATGACGAACCCCCAGAGAAGGCCGAGGGCTGACCACCCTGCGAAGCGGTGTATCCGCTCAAACACGTTGTGGTGCAGGTGGCGCAGGAGGGGGAACGCCGCCAGCGAAGAGAGGGTGATGAGCGCGAGGATGGCCGACGCGACCCCGATGATCTTGGGCGACGTGTTGTCCCGGTCCTTTAGGGTGAGGACTAGGGCGTAGACCAGCCACGCAAGAGATGAGATGCCGCACCCACTGTGGATCCCGCCGAGGCTCTGCAGGAGGGATGTCGTGGCGGTCTTGGCGAAGAGCGGGACCCACGAGTGGCCAAGTAGCTTCACGGCAAGCCAGAAGGCTACGCGCAAGAAGACCTCGCTCCGGCATAGGGTGAGCGCAAAGATGTTGGCGATGGAGAAGAGGGCGGCGTGGTTCCTCGCATAAGGGAAGTGACCAGTCGACGCGAGAACGAGGGCAACGACATTTAGGGTCAAGCAAACGATGAATAGCTGCTTGTACACCGTGAACAGCCCTTGGTCGAGGAGTATGACCGACAGCCTCGACGACTCATTGCCTCGGGCGGGCTTCGAGGGAGGCAGGTCGACTTTTACGACCACTTCGGCTTGCTTTTGCTCCATGTGTTTTTCGGGCACAAAGTGAGTGCCTTCCTGGAGCAATTGCAAAACGAAATCATTTTCTTCGCCATTATCGTCGTTGAGGTCGAGATCACAAAAGTGGCTGCTCGCCTTGCTCGTTGATCGCTGAATCAGGAACGACGGAGTGACCCTAGACGAGGTTTCCTGAGACCATGGAAGCCAAAATCTTTTGCTTCCGTAGTTGGCCATCTCGGGAGCTTTTTGAGGTGTAGCAATGGCAAATGGATCTGCACGGGGCTTAATCTCAAATGACACGCCCCTGCAACTTGAAAACCTCACTTGGTTTTCCATGAGGACTATTCTTGGTTTGTGCCCTATGCTTTGTGGTGCGTTCACGAGGAAATGGGTTGAGTTTATATAGAGGTTTGTGCATGAGTGAATGCGAGGTGCCAGTTATTCGAACGAAGGATGAGCGTGTATTGTAATTCATTGAGAGAGTTTACTGTGATTTAGCACTTATTTTCAATTTGAATTGGTCAAGCATTATTTGGCCGAACGATTACCTCCAATCCAGGCCATGTTGCTCTTGAAATTGCTGTGATAACGGTCTTTAGTGCGTCGTGTGGCCTTGCTTGAGGAAAAAAGTATAAGTAGGTCGCCGCCTGAGGAAAAATTTATAGGCATAAATTCTCGAGACCGTGTCATGTGGCCTTGCTTGCGTGCCAAATGGTATCTATAAGTTATCCATGAATTTTTCTATAATATCAGTAATAAAAATTCCAAAAGATTGTGCTTGACAAAGTGTTTGACTATCCCCAATTCCATTTGGAGAATTATTAATAGTCTTATTACATTGTGATAGACTTTAACGTGTTTGAATAATCTGTCTTTGAGTATTTTATTAGAGAAGGATTTTTGTTTAGAGGCCCCTTAAATGATTGTATTGTGACTTTTGAGCAATCGAGATGAAGTATGTTGTTGACCAAAAAAATAATTATATGATCGAATGGAATTCCAATAATACAGAAGTTCAAACTTGAACTTATCCAATGGCACAATTTGTCAAAGAACTAATAAACTATCTTAACTTTTGTTAGAATGTGCGAATCGTGTCAGAGAAATTCCACATTGGAGAATTATTGTGGTGTAGAGTAACTAATAAATCATAGTTAGTTCACCCACCGGTGGGCAGCTGCGTTGGCAAAGATGTGCAAATAGATCTCCCGCAAGGTCGAAAGTTTGAATCTCTGCGATGCCATACATGTCTTAAGTGGGGTGCCATGGTGGTGGGGTCCTACGCTAGCCTCCCTCTAAGTATTGACGATGGTCTCCGTTGGGTCGATTGGGCCGGTGGTGGCCCCGAGCACCCGTAAGATGTGCTAGGCCGGATCCTGGATATAAAAAATAAAAAAAATCATAGTTAGTTCATAACTCATTGCTTTAAGCTTTTTAGTGCACATAGGTCTTTAACTAGATATTTAATAGGTCTAAACTTGGGGTTGTCTCTTGGTTATCTCCCTAGATGAAATTTATCGGGCTTCTATTGCACCCCAAATTGATATTAGAGTCTATGGTCGATTGATAGGGTCTCCAAATCTATCCAATGTTTCATTGATGGAATCGGACTTGATTCCCGAGCAAGGGAAGCAACCCTAATACTGAGCTCTTATGTTGGGGAAGATTATTACAATGCATGTTTGATTGTATTAGTGAAATCCATGTTGGAGAATTGGTGTATTGTAAAGCAGTTAATATATTATAATTAAGCTATAATTCATTAGCTTAAAACTTTTAAGTTCATTAGCTTAACTCTTTTGAGTGAAGGTGGATCTTTAACTAGATATGTTAATAGGCTCCAACTTGGGATCCTTTTAGTGATCTCCCCATATGAAAGGTAGCGGACTTCTATTTCACGCACCCAACAATTTTGATCTTAATTATTCAATGCAAAACTTACATATTATTGAACAATTTGTTCACTTCAATCGCAAACCAACATATATTCCGAAAATGTGGTAAATTAATTGAGTTGTGGTTTAGTGATTAAGCATGATGCTTGTCCTAGTTCACTGGAATTATTGTTTGCTTTAATATGTCTCATACTAAACATGATTGTTTTGTCTTTTGGAGTATAAGCATGCGTTTTCGCAAGAGATCACCGTCCTGGTAGTGCTTTGACCCATTGGAGTTTCAGTACAAAGGCAAGTTGTTACCAAGAGGTGTCGTTTATGAGACATTCTCAGTTTATATATATCTTACACATAAACACTATCCCTCGCTAAGAATGCAGTTCAATTGACTCGTCTCCTTCACCATTCAAGAAGCTTGGGACGAGCCACATGGCTATCCAGCCTCTGCAACGACTCCATTTCCTTGTCAAACTAGGCCCTTATAGTCCCACTAATTTCGTGGGGATCATACTTTAACTAGGCACCTACTAGAGGATGTTCTACTCTAATACCACATATTGAGACCATGGCTTATTCACTCATGGCCTTTTTTGCTTGGACTCGTCGCATACCGATCCTCATGATTTTGCTTCTAATATGTACTTAAGCAGGTTTCAAAAGATCGCCCCCTATAGTAGTGTTCTCATAAATACATGCTTAATATTAGGATTCCAACTAAGTGATCACACTTAAAAGGTGCTTCTAATGAGTTGAAATAGACAGAGTTTTATCTATATATTCACAAATTGAAGATCTCAATCCCTGCATCAAGATGAAATGTTATCCGCAAATAAAATAAGTAATTCGGCGTACGTGTGACATGAGTTATGAAGCAGCTGGCCGCATGTCCAGCTGGAATTAGAAAATTTCTATGTTTTGGCCCAGAACGGCGACAAGACTTCGATAAAGGAAAAAGAACTTTTCAAAATCCAAATTAATAAGGGGACGACATATTGAGACGCTAAATTTTCCAATGTAGAAAAAAATAATCTGTGCAAAAAGGAAAAGGATAAAGCTTGTTCGATTTTACCGTCCAGTCCAAGGGTTGAGTCCAAAGTTGATGGAGAAGAAGCTACAAAAGATAAAAGGATGAAGAACACCATAAACGCCATACTTTTCATACGACCACCAACTTGGTGCTTAATTTTATTTTTTTTGACCCAGGGAACCCCTCACCCCGCCGACAACTGGGGGAGTAAACCCTGGGGGCCACACGTGCTAGCCATCATACACGTGCAACCAGGTAAGTCACCCTATAACGAAGCTGGGATTCGAACTCTTGACCTTTTGCGAGAGGATGAAAGCGCGAACCAGCAACACCACCCAAGTGGGTGGTCTTGATGCTTAATTTTTCTATCGATATGTTATCAAAATTCATGGCACATGTGATGAGTGCTCTTTTGTGATACTCTTGTAAGTTATGACAATCAAGTGATCATTTAAAAAAGTTATAACACATAAGTGAACATTTTTTTAAAAGTAATGGCACTTGTATAGTTCTTTCCCTAAAGATAGCAAGATCCATATGGAATTTTGATGATTTCAAAACAATCCTTGTTATTAATATTTATTATGGTGAGTGCATTTGGTAAATTAGCTTTACATATGTCAATGATTCTTTTGTATCAAGAAAGACTAGAAACTAGGTTGTGATGGATAGGGTGAACGAGCACCAGTAGGAGTGGTATCGCATAGTGACTTGGAGGTACCTATGTTAAGCTAGTGTTCTTGAAGGCCTTTGATTATTGATAAAGGTGGAAAGATTAGTAATCCTATCATCACGTGTCAATTCATTGGTATAGTCATTGGAGATTATCAATCAACTCACGCACAATCTGCACCTACCAATTTTTTGCCCTTAGGCGATGGGACAACTCTAGTAAACTCTATTTTCGAAAATGTGTAGAAGTCAATGGAAGCAACTATATGAGCAATCTTGATTCAAGCATAGGTCTCCAACGACTCTCAAACGACTAGTAGGTATCTTTGTAGGTCTTCAATGGTTGGATTGAATGTAACGACTTGGTCCGATAAGGGCGATGAGTGGTCTCTAGGGCCAGGGGCCTAGACAAGGAACAGCTCATGGCAGGCTTCTAGGATGGCGAAGGGGTAAGAATGAACCAAACTATACACCGAACAAGGGGAGAGTAATTATGGGATATATATGTTAAAACTGAAATTATTTCACAAAGGCACCTTTTGACATAATGATAAGATTTCGCTTTGAAACTCCAAAGTTAAGGAAGCCTAGGCTAGAGTGCTACCAGGATGGGTGACCTCTTAGGAAAGTTTCTACTTGTATGCTAATAGGATAAAACCGTGAAGTTCGAAATGGGATGGGCCAAAACGAACATTGAGTGAGTTAATCGAGGGATGTCACAATATATTATTAGAGTAAAAACCCCTCCAGTAGGTGTGTGGTTCGAGGACAAACTAGGCAGAAGCTGGTGGGCCTATAACGACCTGATTCGATGAGGGCGGGGAGTAGTCATCGAGGCAAAAGGGTCTCGATAAGGAGCAGCTCATGGTAGGCTTCTAGGATGACAAATGGGGTAGGAATGAACCGGACTATGTACCAAACAAGGGAAGAGCGATTTTGGGATATATATGTGAAAATTAGAATGAACTCATAGAGGTGCATTCTGATGTAATGGCAAGCTTTACTTTGAAACTTCAAAGTTAAGCGAGTCCAGGTTAGAGCACTACCAAGATGGGTGACCTCCTGGGAAAGTTCCTACTTATACGCTAGAAGGATAAAATTGTGAGATTTGAAATGGGACGGGTCAAAGTAGACAATACTTTGAGTGAGTTAATTTAGAGATGTCATAGAAGACTACAAATATGGATCTACGAACCTTACAAGAGGTTGGACAGGGGAATTGTTGTAGTTGTGCCTTATGCTAGAAATCCTCTCTATTAATTTCTCTCTATAAAGATTAGTTGTGTAATAGCTTATAGTCAAGTGTGCAAGTGTAAATAGAGTGGTTTTGTCCTAATAATGTGATCTATATGATAGAATAATTAAATATTAAACCAAGCCTTCTTCTAACAACTTAGGTTTTTAGAATAATTGATAATGGTCCCACAAAATTTCATATGGTATTAGAACTAGATGTTGTGAGTTCAAATCTTTTTAGACCCATTTGCCTCCCCAATTGATTATGTCCACCCTTAGCACTAGGCAAAAATACTAGACTAAGCGTGAGGAAAAGTAATATAATAATTAATTATCAAACAAAGTCTTCATCTAACAACTTAAGCTTTTAGGACAGTTAGCAATGGTTTTACAAAATCTCACACTATCTTGTGAAAGGGACAACACTTGTTAGTTGTAATTTGCATTGGTGATTACCGGTGAGTTGCTGTTGGGTTGTTAATTGGAGAGTGGACTTAGACTTGGATATAAAGGCAAACCATTATAAATCTATTGTGTGATTTATATTCAATGTTCATTATCCGCATCCTCAATGCACTATCTTCACACACGCTAGTTTATATCTTTCACCATTTGCATTGTTTTTTTTTTTGGTAACCCGAGAACCCCTTGCATGGCCAACAGCCGGAGATGGTAAACCCGGGGCGAGCCAAGCCACCTCTGACCTGGTCGCAGATGAGTCGTGCGGAATGCAGACACGGGGATTCGAACCCCTCTCCCAGCGATGAGGGCGAAGGAGCGAAACCACGCGACCACCGCGGGTGGAGGTACACCATTTGCATTGTTGATTGTTATTATTTTGCGAAAGATTTTCACTAACCTCACTCAACCTATTCAACCCTCTACTCATATTCTATTGTTACCCAACAAAATTTAACCTACTTTGAATCTCCCAAAGAGAATGGCATTCGCTAGTTCATGAAAAGGGTAGCCAAATAAGAGTGATCAGTTTCAAGGTGAATCGATTCCCACTTTGGAATTGGGAACTAACCGGACCAAATAGGGTTGGTTCCCCAGCTGTGAAATTGGAAATCAACCTACTTGGTCCTAAAATAGGACTGGATTAGACCGACTGTGATGATTTACGTATTGCCCTTTTACATCCACTTAATGGCATTTCATTAATCAAGCTTGTTAACTTCATGATATCGGTTAGAATATGAGATGGAAGAGCCAATTGGAAGATTCTTTCAGTAGCAAAAGAAATGGGAGAGCACGTCTATAGTTGGGCCTCACCATGCTTTCAGTATAAACTCGATTCGGTGATAATATGAGATGGAGAGCCAATTGGAAGATTTCTTTCAGTAGCAAAAGAAATGGGAGAGCACGTCTATAGTTGGGCCCCACCGTGCTTTGAGTATAAACTCGATTGGCCTATCACTTTCTCTTGTTTTAGGAACGGGGTTTGCAATTACCCTTGAATCCATCAAATCCGAACATAGGTAGGGTAAATCGAGGACACTAATTATGCATATTTGGTCGAGGTGGTTCTTCCGTTTGTAAGCAAGTGAATGGATGCTACAGATTTCGGAATGGAGAGCCGGAAAGATTGAATCGCAAGAATGAAGAAGTCGGGAGACGAATACGAAATCTTCAACCCCAACTCCAATGGAATTGAAAAATCAAAAGCGAGTCCCATGACGCGTTGGCATTCCTACTTTCACAATTGGAAGACAGGCTGTTGTTTCATTTGGAATTCGGACAATTATTTTTCAATCACGACGGCGGTCGGCCCACTCAACACGCCAACATAGTGCAACCCCCACAATATGTGACCAAGTCAAAGATATCGAGAGAAGACTGAATAGTGAAAAGATTTGACTAAATTATCTGTCGGGATTACATATTGCTCAGAATATTCCTCACATTTATCTTAAAAACAGTCGTGTTACATTCTAGTTAACAATTCTCAAGAACTAGTTGGTTCTTGATATATCTTACCCTGGCCACCTCCTTGTCAAATTGTTCTCTCTCCTTCATTAACGCATCATGGTCGCCAAGATTTTTTTTTTTTTTTCAGAGCTTCATTAACCCGAGCTATGTCAGCATTCTTGAGTTCCCTTAAATATCAAACCTCACCAAGTTGCTTTTCGAGATCCGCCTCTTGGATAGCAAGTTTGGCTTCTCATCACTTACAGTTCTTGAGGCATCATGGTTGGCCTTCACTTTAGTGTTTACCTCCTCAGTAACAGCAGTCTTTTTGCAATTTTGCTGATAAGTCTCGAACCCACTAAGGAATTGGGCTTGGACTCTTCACAATGTTTACTGAAACTAGGAGATTTGGTAAAGCGAATATTACTCCTGCATAGCCCACCTAAAAAGCCCTTGACCTTCTCTTCAACCATCGGATCAGTTACAATCGATGGATAGCCACCCTTAGAGAGTTGGAGGAACTCAGTCCACTTAGCTTTGATTACCTCATTTTGTAACAATAGATGTCGATGAAGACCGAAAGGTGGCACTGGTGGAGCTAGTAGTCCTGGAACGTGAGACTTTCATGGCCCTCTCAAGAATAGTTCCTACATAAGTGTTGGTACCCTTTGGACATGGTATTGCTTTGATATTGATTGGACCCATTGGTTGCGGTGTCAAGAAGATTGTTGACGATGGGTGCTCAGTAGATACTATGTATGCCAGATTGGTGGGAGCATTAAGCATCAGTGTAGATTCTTGAGAATCGTAAGATCATCAGCCGTCCGGCCTCCATCCGCTGGAGGGGATATCGAATCAGGCATTTGTCTTGTTGGAGGTGGATAAACAGGAGTTGAACTTCAATGCCTAATGAAAAAGGATGCAATATACGCCAAGAAATATTCTGATAAGGTAAATGAAAGTCACAACACATTGAAAAGCAAAGTTGATACCTTGTTTCGGTGCTGTGAGTAACAAAGAAAAAAGCGAAAGATTGGATGGCAAAGCCCTGGTAACCACGCCGACAGCCTCTTCAGACTGACTCTGATAAAAAACAATTGCACTCCGAATGGTTACTCCGACAACTGTCGACGCATCTTCAGGAATTTATCCCAATGCATTGGCGTTAGCCTCTATTTATAAAGAATGGGTACCTAAACCTTTGAACATGAAAGAGGTACTAACAAAGATAAAGACAATGCATAGAAGTACAAGAAGGTACTGATGGCTGTTTACCATGCTCTGTTGGAGTTAGAAGAAGAAAAAATTGCATTATGGAGCAAAAAAGAAAGATCAATGTTGAGGTTAGTGTCTCTCTTAAAACAATATCATGACTTAATTTTTCTGTAGTACTAGTATTAATACCTAAATTTTGACGACTCATTTACATATCCATTGCAAAGAAAAATTAGAGATCAATCATGACCCCTAAGCAAAAATATTAGTTCAATTGCATTTACTTGCATTAGACTGGACCTAAGGGATTTAAGCAAGGAGGGAAATGAGGATTAGACCCATGAAGTAGCAAATTGGGACAAGACCGTAATCCTTCTACAATGACCAAAAATCGTAAAATAGGGTGTGCCAAGCTAGAAATTAAATTACAAGTGAACTTGGAGAGTAATTAAGCTATTATTATTATTATTATCAAAATTTAAATCCATTAAAGAGAGTTTTCCTATTCTTAATTATATCATATATGTCTTGAATCCAATATAGGAAAGTAATCTTACAAAAAAGCCCTAGACTTATGATCACGGTGGGCTCTTTTTACATGCTCAGAAAATATGGAAAGGCCAAGGACATTGAAGTCCTACGGAGGCACGTATAAGAGGAACAAATCCTCTTTCCCATTAGCTATCATCGCTGTCGGGCCTCCCTGCCGCTGCTACTTCCGCCCTTAGCCTCGCCGTTGTGCCACCTTGCACCAGCAGCTGCCCCGTGAGCAACTGCCACGCCTCCGTGCCCTGCAGCAACTCCACCGCCTCACCTGCACAATGGCGGTCTCTCAAAAAAGCAGCCAGCAATTCCGACGGTCGGCAGTGTGCATCCTCGCCTGTCCCGGAGTGACTCTATGATCCCGAAGAGTCCAATAGCCTAGTGGCGTCCTGGCGCTGCTCGTCGCCCTCTCAACCGTATTGCACCACCACGCCGAGTCCATTGGCACTAATCCAATCACCTTACTGCAAGACTTAATTCCTCCTAATATGCAAAATGTCATCTGGAGTGATTTTTTAAAAGGAAAAAATAGTGTATTGATTAGATCATAAATTAAGAAAGTGAAAGCATATCACCTTGCCTGTGCTAGTACACTCGAACTGTTAAGTCGCAAGAATGTTGACTTGCGTTTTGGAACATGTTTTCCTTGTAGCTACTTTCAGATTCAACCCCCTGGTTTAGCTCAGCATAACTATGCCAAAGCACTGCTAAAGGCTATTAATGCACAATTTGAAACTTCAAAAAAGTCACATGCCATGATATGAAGTTTTCATCATTGAAACTCACTTGTGTTAGAGGAGTGGGTGAGCACATCATGAAATGGTGAACATTGTGGCTCAACCGTCTATTAGCAAAATCACAAAGTCCATTAATTGCTCAAGTCAACTCTTTTCAACCTCTTTAGCTGCATTTGTTATATGTGTGTGCGCGCGCCTTTATCATTATGCTAGTTGGAAAAACTTCTTCTTTCAATAGCTTTACAAAATGTAAACCCTAAAACTAATGATCAAGAGGAAGTTCGGATTTAAGAGAGAAACATTGACATAACCAAAATGATGACTAATAAACATTGACCCTACGGTCATGATGACTATTAGAGAAGTCTGATGATGTCCATGGTGCATAAAGAGGTCGGGCTAGGCCAGTACTAGTCTAGTTCGCTCTGGCCCTTTTTGTATGATTGGACAAGGCCTGGAGATTGAGCTTGAAAAATCCAGGCCCGGCCTATTGAGGTGGGCCAGAAAATGCCTTGAGGCCTTGTCCGCCGACCCGTGCTCACTTCTGATTGGAACCTACAAACAATCAATAATCGGGTATGATTTTAGCGAGTATGTAACTTGAAAAAATTACTTTGCCTTGTACTTTGACTAACACGAATGGCACACACTTATATGTAATTTAATAATATTGAGTTCTTTAATAAAGGAAGAAACGTGAGATTTTAGCTTTTTATTTTCGTATAATTGATTTTGATTCTTCCAAAATGAGAAAGATTAATTTTAATATATATTCCAATAGATTTTTATAGGATGATATGGTTGTGTTTTTTACTATTAAATTACCATTCGCTCATAGTTTAGCAATAGATGTTTGTAATTCATCGGATAACAAATATGAACTTTTCATGGAAATTTAGGAGAGAGTTTAAGGTTGAGTATCGTTTTTGGGCTTGTTTTCTCGTGAAGAGAGGAATAATAAAGCACAGCATTGGAACCGACCCTTGGGAAATAGGGAGTGAGAGAGAAAGGGAAAATAGTAATGATAGTGATACATATAACGACCCTCATTTTCCATTTGCAATTCAATTACATCCAATCAAAGGTAATGTCTTTCCTTTTTTGGTTGTTGTTGTCCGTAATCACTTATTGGACTTGCAATTGTCAATTAAATTAATTGCGGTTGCCTCAGTTTTGGTTTGACAATTTGATGAGTGGCAATTGCAACTACATTGCTGATTATGATAATTCAAAGCTGGTCGAACTTCATTGCTCCATCCAATTTGTGTTCTTGAGAAATTTCATGTCCTTAATTAATTTTACTAATTTAGAGTTAAGTGGTGCATCTCTTCATATATGAGTATTTGGCAACGTAGTAGGTTAATAAAGTGCCAGAATTACATTGTAGCTTAATTGCATGGCATGGAGGGATTAACATCAACTGACCCACATAATTGTGCAAGCAAGCAGATGTCGTTTCACATTTTGATTTCTATTAGGGGAGCTTCATGTCATACATAGGTTAAGAGGTGGGTGGCAGCTTACCCACATGCTTTCTGGCTTCATTTCTTACATTGACGTTGTTAACAAGTGTCCGAGACATTAAATAAGCAACCAAATGAAAAAAAAAAAGTAATAATTTTCTTTATCGCACGGGTGTATATATATATATTATATGTATATGTATGTTTTTTTTTTCTTGTATTATGAGTAAATAATAATTGTTGAAACATTCCTTAACAGTTACATGTAGTGCCATGGGAGCAAGTTAACAAGTACCCCATCTTGTGGCTTCTAAAGTAAAATCCCTATACTTAAAAACCAATATCGATTTGAAACTCCTACACTCTCTGGAAAGAAAAACTGTAGTATTTCTTTGATTTCATAAAATAAACCAAATCACATAGATAACATTAGAAAATTTTGGTTGATGTCATCAAAATGAACACAAATTTAGTTACATGATTTATTTAAAAAATCTTGATGTGATATAAATGAAGATGTACTTCATACTTATTGAAGATCATGAGATTAACCTATTCATAAATAAATGTGTGATTTCATGCAGGCTTCTACGGAGGGGCACTAAGGGCTTGTTGTGGAGGAGGTGGTCCATACAACTTCAATATGTCAACAGTATGTGGACTGCCCGGCTCAACTGTTTGCAAAGGTCCATCGACTTTCGCCGATTGGGATGGGATTCACTTTACCCAGTCTGCTTATCGTCACATCGCCAAAGGATTGATTTACGATGGCTTCACATCTCCACCACTCCTATCTTAATTTAATTATTTACACTACATTGGGAAATTGTTTGCTTGCCAAAAAGGAGGGAGGACTAGGGTTGCTCAATCTAAACCTATGGAACAAAGTTTTATTGGGCCGCATGTTATGGAGCCTCATAAACTGTCTATCGTCTTCCTTATGGAGTAAATGGGTTCATAGTACCAAATGTAGAAGCACTCCAATTATGCAGCTTGAAATTAAAGGTAGTATGACATGGAGTTGGCGCGGTATTCTTAAACTAAGGCCAACCTTAGCTCCAGCCATATCTAGACAAAGATATTGTTGCAAAGAGTTATACAATGAACTCAGGAATGTGGGACCGATTGTGGGATGGTAATCAGGTGGGGTTAGCAAACACAATTTTATCGAATAGCTAGTTTGTAGAGGCAAACTTCCAACAGCAGATATCATATCACGTTGGATGCCCGCAGTAACAATCCATTGTAATTTCTGTTTGGATAATCTGGAAAATCGAGATCATCTATTCTTTCAGTGCACATGGACGGGAAGCATATGGCATATTATCCTTGCACAATACGGAATCCGCCATAACTTAAGAGGATGGAATGATGAAATCCAATGGATGATCAGGGCTACCAAAGGCAAGGATTTGGCGACAAGGCTTCTCAAAGTAACTTTTTTAGTAACCATTTACTGCATTTGGATGGAACGTAACTATAGACGTTTCCAAAACAAGTCGAATGATGTCTCCATCATTGTGGCTAAAATTCATAAGCTTGTCAGGGGCCGAGCATCATTTTACAAAAATTTTAAACCTTCCAAGACAAATGTAATTTTAGCTACTATATGGAGAATCCCTCACTCCATTTTTTTGAGTTCTTAGTTATCTTTTGTAATGATGGGGAATGCCCCTAAGTTATTGTACGTCATCTTATAAATGATACTTACATTTCAAACCAAAAAAAAAAAAAAAAAAAAAACGCAGTCGGACAATTGTTCTATTGAAGTTTACTTGCACATTAGTGGAATAATGAAGATTGGTATGTTATACATATAAACATATCACGAATATTCTTGTTTATAAATTTATCTCGCAACTTCACATCGTATTTGTCTAAATCTAATTTACTAGGTTCAGCGATTTCTCATATATTGCCGTATTGGACATGATATAAGGTAGTTGTCATTGTTTTCTCATTTGAATTGTCAGCCGTTCTTTAACATTTAGAATACTGAAAATTTACTCATATATATATATCTTCATCTTTCACGAACTTGGACAATGATTATTCAGATAATAAGATCAAGCCGACACAACTATGCTTTAAGTATCTACGGTTGTTTGACTATTGGGCAATCCAACAGCGACAAATCACAATGATGGCCCTGGTCTAATCCGTGTGCGCCAACCTCTTAAAGGAGTAATCAATTGCTCTTGACTACGACAATATGTCGTAATTTCGCGAACTCATTTTTTAACATGTTACAACATTTTTATACTTAATTATGATAATATGTCAGAATTTTGTATGCTTCATTTTGAATTTACGAAATTTTGCTTCAAAATGCAGTAGTGTTGTTATAGCCTTCCACCCAATCCATGATCTCAGTCGCCGATACTATGAGTGCCATGTGAATCCCACAAAGTTCAATTGTTGTGATTGCACCTGGTTCTAGATCTGAGTCTAGACAAGAATAAGCCATATATAAGGATGAAAAAAATCATATTTTTTAGTTAAAATATATATGGAATAATACATCAATCGCAAGTAATGGCTTAGCTTATGTTGAATTGATTGTATACTACTGTCAATCCTCAATCCCGTTTGGTGTAGCTATGGCTGAGGAATCTATGGTTGAACTGTAATTATGTCTTACTGTAGCTATGTTATGAAGTGCTATAACTTGTGCTGTAAATGAATGTGGACGCTAACTGGATCTTGCAATTAAATTAAAGTGAAATTATCAGAGAAATAAATGAGGAACAATAAAATAAAAAAATTGAGATTTGTATGGTTTGGTCCAAGTTATAGTACCTACTCCATGAGGACAGCCAACGATAAATAATATACTAACCAAATTGGAGAATCACAAAGTTTCAATTGCTTATGCACTCGAGTGTTTCCCACATCTTAAGTAAGCCCAAAGTAAACTCAATAATATTATCTCACAATCTCTTATAGAAAACTCATATAGAAAACTCACAGAGAGAAAAAAATGATACTCCCTCTTGTTTGCTCTAGTGTATCTTATGTCAAAGTAGTGTGTGTATATTCCTATCCAAAATAAGAAACCTTTTTGGTTTTTCAAGAAACCTGCTCAAACTAGAGGTATACTCTCAATTACTTGTGTATTTAGTGCGGTCTAAATAATACTAACACTGACGCGTAATACGTAATACGTAACACGACATGACACGTCAACATGTCATTTTTCAAAAAATAAAGAATTCTCAGACACGTTGGGATATATTATATATTAAATGTATATTTTTATATAAACATAATATATTATTATTTTTATGATTATTTCAATCAAATTAATTTGGTTTAAATCCATAAATAAATAAATAATAAAAGAGCCTAGGTGGAGTTTACGCTAAAAAATATTACGTAACATCCTGAATTGTTGACCTAATTTAGATTATATGAATGAATATTTCATCAATGCATTGTAAGTAAAATCTCACTCTAGACTTATCACTCATGAAATACTAACTAAAGAGGAAATGCTACAAAGGATTCAAGTGCATGCATGACTAGAAAACTTGATCATGGATGATGATTCAGCCATAAGAATTGACGAGGGTCGAACAATCGATCTCCCGCAATTACATGACAATTGAGGTCATCCCTAGCTTAAGTTCACTCAAAACACGAATTAATATTATTTAACCATGGGTCGAATGCGCATGACTACTCAAGTCGCTTGTTAGTCTGAAATGTATTAAAGTAGCAATTGATTAACTTAGTCATGATTTTTAATCCAAACTCGGTTATCGAGTTTTTTGGATGTCAGGACTAAATTGTTGGATTTTACCTCATTAATTCCCAAATTTTCGGCTCACTTGAGAACATCGGAAAAATGATCGACAGGCCGAAAATATAAACCCGAGACTTTGCGACTTTTCAGTTCTGACGAGCGAACGAAATATATCAATATCAGATACAACTTCATCTGAGATGTCTTAAAAAGGGTAATGTTATTGTGAAAAGAATAGCTACAGCAGAGAACTCGACAGACATGATGACTAAGTATATTCCTTTGATGAAGCTTGAGCTCTCCTCGAGCACAATTAGTGTCTATAGAGAGTAAGCGCCCATCAGGGCATTGGGAGAGTAGCATGAATGATGAGCGCTATGACTTGATTTCAAATATTGAGTCAAGGTGGAGAATTGTTGAATTAATGTCTCGAGTTTGAACTCTTACGAATAAGATTTCGATTTTTTCCAAAATCTATTATTCCTAATCCGAATCAAATTTGTTATTTTACTCTTGCGCGTTGGTTCTCCGTGATACTCCAAAAGTGCGTTACGTTTTTCAAGGACTCCAAATTTCATTTGGAAAAGCTTTGCACTAAAAGACAAAATCGAGGTCAGAAAAGTCTTTTGCTAAGAAAAGAAGTTACTCTTCTCTCACTTGCAGAATCCGTGCGAAAGGAGGACTCTGCCATTCCTTGTTGGAGTTGCACGGGCCTGGGTCACATCTAAAAACGCAGGTTTTCTTTAGTGAGACTTGAGCATTGCACGAGAAACCCAGCAAGCCGAGGAAGCAAGCCACTGTACGGGGAAAAAGAAGAGCAACACTGGGCTTCAATTTTTGGCATAAGTAGAAGGCTTTAACATACGATGAATTTGTGCTGTGAGGTTACGTTGTTTATTTGTAAATGTAGGAAATACTCGAACATGTGAGCGATTGTAACTATAATTCTCCGATTATAATGGATTATTTGCTATTAGCTCTCTTCGTGGATGTATGTATCAATACTCAGATCGAAACACGTAGATCTTCGATATCCTTATTATTCCTCATTTATTATTATGGTATTTTTGCATTGACTTAATTTACAATATCCTATTATTTCTGCATATTATATTACAACATTTCTCACCATTTCAAAATAAGTAAAAGTATTCTGAATAATATGATAGAGGTAACATATATTGTAAACAATCTCTTGTCAATGCATATAATGCCCTGGTGCAAATGAAGAGTTGTTAGATGCTTGTACGGCTGGTTCGACCTATCGCATCCTATTCCTTTTGGTCATATTTAGAAGGAAGAGAAAAGTCAACCAAATTATATAATAAACTTCACGGCATTTCAATGATCTTTGTATAAAACATATGCACTCAATGACGTGTGGTCATTATCCTTCTTAAGTTAAAAAAGTCAGACATTTGTATGAAAGTATGTTAAGGAATCGGAATATTCTTATGACTTACTTGAAGGCCTCACCAATTTAAACAACCCATGCAAGAAACATTTTCTTCAATTATCAACTATAAAAATAGGTAAATCACAAGAAAGATTGGTAATTTAGAAATGTAAATTAAGGATAATAAAAAATAAGAGAAGTCGGTAACTTGAAGAAAAAAGTAAACATGATAACTAACTCATATAAGAGTTGGCAACGTAAAATTAGTTGGCAAAATAATAAAAGAAGGTCGTCAATTACTCTAATCGAGGTTATGTAATTTCTAAAAAGATTAATAAATTTCAGAAGTTGTAAATACGGCAAATAAAAGTTATCACTGAGCAGAAAGTTGAATCTTAGGAGAAACGAAGAATATTGGTAAGCAACTTAAAAGAAAGTGGGTAACGCAATAGTAGTTGGTAATTTAATCGGGAAAAAAAAGTTATTGATCACACAAATAAAGGTTAGTAATTTCATATAATGTTGGTGAAATCAAACATCAGTAAGAAAGGTAAACTAAAGTTGGTAAACAGTAAGAGAATTTTTCTTTTTGAGATTAGAGAAGTTGGTATATTACAAAAAAATAACATAATAAATTTTGGTGACTAGCTGAAATAATAGTTAGTGACATACAATTAGTTCATGACTTAACTAGAGAAAAATTGATAATCACTTTAATTAATAAGATAATTTATAAAAGGAGTTAGTGTACAAAATGTTGATGAACAACACAAAAGAAGGTGATGACTCGATAGAAAAGTTAGTAAACTTAAAAGAAATGTAAGAAACAAATACATGTTTATAAGCAACTCAAACGAGAGTTAATAAACAAATCTAGTTGATAGCTTAATTGAAAAGATAAATTGATAACTCACTCAAATAAATGTTGATAATTTCATTAAAAAAATGATGAATTTGAGGTTTTGATAATATAGGTAAATTAAAATTTTGTTCAATATAAAAAGTTGATAATTTAATGAGTCAGAAAAAATTCAGTAACACAAATAAAGACATAGTAACAAAAAACTAGTTTGTAACTTAATCAAAGAATAGTTAATAATTGCTCTAATTAAAGTTGTTAATTTCCAAAAATAGTTGCTAAATTTCATAAGTTAATAAGTAAGACAAATAAAATTAGTAATTTCTCTAATTAAGGTTGGTAATTTCTTGGTAAGCAAATTACTAAATTGTGTAACTCTGTAGAAAAATTTATAAATTAAAAAGAAAGCATGTAAATGTGTAAGCAACTCAAATAAGGTTGATAAATTTATATAGGAGTTCATACACTTAAGATGTTTATAAAATTATATATAGTTTTGGTAACCAAAAGTTCATATAAGAGTACCGTCGATAGGAAAAGTAAATAAGACTTAGTAAAAGAAAAAAAGAGAAAAGGTTAATAATATGGAAACTGTGAAGAGTTGATTATTTCCTAAAAGTATCGGCAAGTGACAACGAGTTACTAGAAAGTCAGGTGACTGGAATTTATTTTTTTTAGCATTAATCTTTTAACACTTACCAACTCTTTCAGAAATATACAATAGGGACAAGAATCCGTTATTCGGGGAGTGGCATAGTAACTATCAAAGTCGAACAAGATTGTTGCGTGCTTATCTAGTTTATAAAGCAAGAAGAGAAAAACTAGGCAGAAATCCAGGACATCACAGGATGATCATGAAGCACGCAAGTAGAAAGAAAGCCTTAACACCTTTACCTTTCTTACAGGGAAAGGAAATAATCTTCAGCATATTCTTTCTTTCTTTGGTATATCTGAGATTATCTGCCACGTCCTTCGTTGTGTAAAGTGAATAAAATTTATAAAGTTACCATGACAATATTTATCTGAATGGTGAAAAGTTAATCCAATTTACTTCTCTTTAGAACTTTTGCGGCATCAGAGCCATAGCGAGGCAACGAAGCATGTACATGAATAGGGTTCAGCCACCCTTGCCGATGACTGAGAGGTGTCACCGCCACCCTCCATAAGCCGGCGTCTCACCTTGAAGGAGTTTCAATTTTATTTTATTTTTTTCAATTTCTTCTCTTTGCTTTTTTCAATGGCGATGTTGACGCCATGAGCTGCCAAGTAAGAGCCAAACTGGCTTTCAATGGCTGCATCAATATTTCCACAGGAACTTCTTTGACTTCAGAATCAACTTGAATAACGAGATATGTACAGTTCAAGTACCTGATTGGACCCAAACCATTTCTTTATTGTCTACACGTATGACTCATTATTCTTCAAATCATACACCTGTGGCGGTAATGTCGGCCGCCCATTGAATGAAGTGTCGCCAGATCCACATGAGCAAGGCACTTGTCGCGATACAATTAGAACGAAATGCATTGTCCCGTCGTCTTTTGAGTTAAAGACTTTGCCAAAGTAGCACGAGCAGCAAAACTCAACGTTGTCTACGTAATAGATGAGATGGTGAAAAATTCTTCACGTCATCTACGTAATACAAGATCCTGAATATCTGACCCCGCCATTTTATAAAAGGTGCCATTTCTCGTTGAAACTGCAAGTGAGCAATCAAAGCTTCTCCAGCCCGAATTCCAGTGCATGTATTGGGAAGGTGAGGTTGCTCTATGATTTAACGTAAGGGCTCAAGCTAACCCTAAGCAGACCCTTCCATCATTGATATTCCCTAGTGTTTCTCGACATGAAAACAATGAACATACTAGTCTTCTTCTTGTTCTGCTGCCTCTCTTCAAAGTCCGTTTTGTCGAGCCCCAGTCACTACAATGCAATCTTCAACTTTGGTGACTCTCATAGCGACACCGGAAACTTCCTCCTTACCGGGGCACTTGCATATCCATTCATCAAAAACTTCCCTTATGGAGAGACTTTCTTCGGGAGAATTGCCGAAAAAGTCCTAAACCTATTGCAGTTGTGCCAGTTGAGTCCTAAACCTTTTTGTTTGACCGAAAAAGTCCTAAACCTATTGCGATTGTGCCAGTTGAGTCCATCCGGCCAAATTTGGCCGGCCGGAGCTGACGTGGACGCCGGCCGGCGCCGGCGACAATTTTTTAATAATTTTTAATAATTTTTTATTTTTTTCGAATTTTTTATTTTTTTTTTTTTTTTAATTTTTCTTTTTTTTTTCTCCCCTCCCCCCCCCCGCCGGCGGCAGTGGCCGGCCAGCGCCAACGAGGCTGCCGGCCACTGCGCGAGGGCCGCGGAGCTCTCGCCGCGACCTCGCCCCTGGACTCGCCTGCACTGGGGCCGCCGGCGAGGGTCGCGGCCCCGGCCGCCCGGATCTGGCGAGGCCGGCCGCGGCGAGGCGCCTTCGCCCGATCCGGGCGAAGCCGGCGCCGGCCGCGGCGAGGCGCCTCGCCCAGATCTGGGCGAGGCGCCTTCGCCCGGATCTGGCGAGGCCGGCCGCGGCGAGGCGGCTTCGCCCGATCCGGGCGAGGCCGGCCTCGCCATGGCCCGGCCGCGGGCGAAGGCGGCCTCGCCGCGCGGCCGCGGCGGCGGCCTCGCCCGCGGGCGGCGAGGCCATGGCGAGGCCGCCTCGCCGCCGCGGCCCCCTGTGCCTCGCCCGGTGCAGGCGAGGCCGCCGGCGAGGGTGGCCGGTCTGACGGGGCCGCGACCCTCGCGGCCCTCGCGCAGTGGCCGGCGGCCTCGTCGGAGCTGGCCGGCCACTGCCGCCGGCGTGGGGGGGAGGGGGAGAAAAAAAAGAAAAGAAAAAAAACAGAAAAATTTAAAAAAACAATAAAAAATTCGGAAAAAAAAAAAAAATATTAAAAAAATATTAAAAAATTGTCGCCGCGCCGGCCGGCGTCCACGTCACTCCGGCCGGCCAAATTTGGCCGGATGGACTCAATTGGCACAATCGCAAAAGGTTTAGGACTGAATCGGTCAAAAAAAAAGGTTTAGGACTCAACTGGCACAATTGCAATAGGTTTAGGACTTTTTCGGCAATTCTCCCGACTTTCTTCCACCATGCAACTGGTCGATGCTCGGACGGACGCCTCATTGTCGATTTCATAGGTATTCCATGCTCTCTCTTTAATTTCTTCTGTAGCCCGATATTTCAGTTTTTGATGCTAAAACTAAAGTATTTATAACCTCACGATTAACGTAAAATTATGAGAATGCAGCTGAAGCGTTTGGACTGCCATACCTTCCTCCATATCTGGCAGTAGCCAAAGGTCCACCAGTCCACACGGGAGTGAACTTCGCAGTTGCTGGTGCCACAGCGATCAACTCGTCTTTCTTCTCTGCTCAGAATATTGTGTTGTGGACCAATGACTCGTTGAATGTTCAGCTTGGCTGGTTCAAGAGTTTGAAGTTGTCTCTCTGCACCACCAAACAAGGTAAATTTCTCCCTTGGGTGATAGAGAAGTCAACCAATGACGGACCAAATAAGGGGCTAGCGAAGGGTGATTGCTGCTTGATGCTTGACGCTTAGGATAAGTTTGCTGACACATGTGCTATAATTTATCAAACAGCACATAAAAAATTACTTTATCTTGCCTCCTTGAGCTGTGCTATAAGTTTTTATTTTCTTGGGTGCAGAATGTGATGAGTACTTTAAGAAGTCTCTGTTTCTGGTGGGGGAGATAGGTGAAAATGACTACAACTTTCCCTTTCTCTTCGGTCGAACCATTACACAGCTACGTTCTTTGGTACCACAAATTGTTGGAGCCATCATTCGAGCCGTCAGAGTATGTCACGCCAACTTACTTCATTTTTTCACATGTATTCCATAGAAAGAAATCTAAATTGTGTTTGTAAATGGAGCAATTACACTAATTTGTTCTTCTTTTGCCATGGCCATATCAAGCGAACATTAGGACATAAAAACTTATGAAGAAGTACTTCATTGGCTCGAGCTTAACGTTGAATTCACATAATAAATTTAAGAAATTCTTTGAATCATTATGCTTCATCTTTGAGCACATATTGGTGAAACGCTTCTTTTAGTCATGGGCTTAACATTCAAAATGACCATACAGATACTGATAGAAGAAGGTGCTGTAAATCTGGTGGTGCCGGGACAGTTGCCGACAGGCTGCATCTCCGCATATCTAACTTTGTTTCAAAGTGCGAATGAATCGGCATATGACCCAAAAACCGGGTGTCTCAAGGCTTATAATGCTTTATTCGAGTATCACAATAACTACCTCAAACAAGAATTGCAAAGACTGAGAGAAGAATACCCTCATGCAAGAATCATGTACGCTGACTATTATGGTGCCTCCATATCTATCTATCGCACTCCAAAACTCTATGGTAAACCTTCTTTTCACTTTTTTTTCCCTCTCATATGTCATTCTCAACGTATATTTTTCTTTTTCTTTTTTTTTTTGGTCAAAATAGAACATTTCATTAAATTAGCCCAAAGTAGGGGGGCCCGAGAAGTGGGCATCAGTACATAGTAGGTTTCAGAGACAGACGGGGGGATTGGACCCAATTCGAGAGTAAGCATTTTTTCCTATGATTCTTCGCGACCCAGTCTGCAGTGGTATTGGCCTCACAGTGACAAAAAACAACCTGAATATTGGGCAGACGCGACAGAAAAATTTTGCATTTCCGGACAAGGACTTATATTAATAATCTTGTAATGAACCATAAATGTATGACTTTTTTGCTACAACGCATCCATCATCATTCATATAAGTAATTATAGATTTATTTTTAAATAACAATCGAGATTCATAGTTATAAAGATAATTTGAAAAAAAGAAAAAGAATTGAAAGATCTGTACATCAAATGGAAGCCAACTTTTTTCCTTTTTTCCTTTTTTCCCCCACAGTTTTATCCCTTTACCTCTAGAGTCAAGATTGTGCTTGATCACAGAGGGTAATAAAGGGTAGAATGAAATTGAATGGACCGATATAATGAAGCCAAATCTTAAAGCATGATTTGTTGCTGGAGTGAGGCTCCAAGTGAATTGATTCGATATATATGGGATTGTCTCCTATGTTAAAAATCTGCATCCTGGAACCTAGGAATGAGCAAAAAAGACAAGGAGTCCGAAGGCCTGGACTGCCCTGATTTTTCTGGCCTGAATTTCGGGCTTGTCCTCAATTTTACTTTCAGTCAAACTGGTCTGGGCTTCAGAGTTTGAGATGCTTAGGCCAGAAATAGCCTAGTCCATCCCTAAGTAATTTTTAAAAATAAAAATCACATTGGATTTATAAAAACATTATTTACGCTCGAAATATTTTAATGAAGTCATAAATTAAGTTTCCTTTATTATATATATTTTTTCTCAAAAAAATTATTTTTCTCGTAATATATGTACATAACAATTATTGAAACATTCTTTATCGGTTATATATAGTGCCATGGGAGCTCGTTAACAGGTAACTTGTCTTTTGGCTTGTAAACTAAAATCCCAAAACTGAATAAATATATATATTTCGATTTGAAATCATGTGCTCTTTCCGAATAGACAAGCCATAGTATTTCTTTAATTTCATAAAATACACCAAATCACATAGATAACATTAGGTTCTTTTGGTTGATGTCATTGACATGAACACAGATGAAGTTACATGATTTGTTTAAAAAATCTATTATTGAAGGTATACTTTATAATTATTGAAGACCAGGAGATAAACCTATTCGTAATAAACAAGTGCATTCACGCAGGGTTTTACGGTGGGGCTCTAAGGGCTTGTTGTGGAGGAGGTGGTCCTTACAACTTCAATTCGTCGTCATACTGTGGCCAGGCCGGCTCAACTGTTTGCAAAGATCCATCGGCTTTCATTGATTGGGATGGGATACACTCGACTGAGTCTGCATATCATTACATCGCCAAAGGGTTGATTGACGGTGGCTTCATATCTCCACCTCTCCTATCTTAATTTATTAATTTACATTACAGGAATAATGAAGATTGGTATGTTGCACATATAAACATATCACAAATCTTCTTATGTATAAATTCCAACTTCACTCCCTATTTGTCTAGATCATATGTACTAGGTTCGGTGTTTTCTCATATAATGCCGTATTGGACATGATATAAGGTAATTGTGCCTAGCTTTCAAATTGAAAGTGTCAGCCCCTTCATAAAATTTAGAATACTAAAAATTTATTCATATACATCTTCATCTTTCACGACCTTGGACAACGATTGTTCAGATAATAAGATCAGGCAACACAATCAGGCTTTAAACATCTACGGCTATTGACTATTAGGCAATCCTAACAGTGTCAAATCACAATAACGACCCTGGTCTGATCCATGTACACCAACCCTGAAAAGGAGTAATCGATTTCTCTTGATTACAACAATATGGGATGATTTCAGAAACTCATCTTTCGACATGTTACAAAACTTTTGTACTTAGTTATGATGAAACGTAAAATGTAGTATACTTTAGCTTCAATCTTTGAAATATCACTGCAAAATGTAATGGTATTGTTATATTGGTCGCCCCATAAGGGCAAGTACTTGCCTTCAACTCAATCCGGGATAAAAGGAGTTAATCTCAGCTGTTGATCCTATGAGTCTCATGTGAATTCCACAAAATTCAGTTGTCGTAATTGCCTTTGGTCCTAGATCCGGGTCTAGGCAAGAATATCTAATACATAAGGATGAAAAAAAAATATATTCAACATATAGATGAGATATAATTCGTCAATCAAAGAAATAACTTAGCTTCTGTTGAATTGATTGACAATCAAAGAGATAGCTTATGTTGAATTGATTGTACACTACAATCAATCTTAGAGCCCATTTGGTGTAGCTATGGTTGAACAGTAGTTGTGTGTTGTTATAATTGTGCTATGACTGTGAAGTGCTACAATCTGTGTGTTTGGTGCGGTGGCCTCTTGAAAATTGTCACAAGTTGCTGCAATTTTGGAAGTGATATAGTTATGAAATGTTTACCAATCGCTTTTACAACTGAAACTATTAGGAAATGCCATATCAAATAGGTTTTTTAGCAGACAAAGATATTGTTGCAAAGAGTTATACGATGAACTCAGGAATGTGGGACCGATTGTGGGATGGTACCAATTGATATGGACATGTGGAGTTAGCAAACACAATTTTATCGGATGGCTAGTTTGTAGAGGCAAACTCCCAACAGCAGATATCATATCACGTTGGATGCCCGCAAAGCAGCAATCCATTGTAATTTCTGTTTGGATAATCTGAAAATCGAAATCATCTATTCTTTCAAAGTGCACATGGACGGGAAGCATATGGCGTATTATCCTTGCACAATACGGAATCCACCGTAACTTAGGAGGATGGAATGATGAAATCCAATGGATGATCAGGGCTACCAAAGGTAAGGATTTGGCGGCAAGGCTTCTCAAAGTAACTTTTTTAGCAACCATTTACTGCATTTGGATGAAACGTAATTGTAGACGTTTCCAAAACAAGTCAAATGATGTCTCCATCATTGTGGCTAAAATTCGTAAGCTTGTCAGGGGCCGAGCATCATTTTACAAAAATTTTAAACATTCCCAGACAAATGTAACTTTGGCTACTATATGGAGAATCCCTCACTCCATTTTTTTGAGTTCTTAGTTATCTTTTGTAATGATGGGGAATGCCCCTAAGCTATTGTACGTCATCTTATAAATGATACTTACATTTCAAACCAAAAAAAAAAAAAAAAAAAAAAAAAAAAAGGTTTTTTAGCGAAATCTTACCATCCAAATACCTCGCAAGCAGTTAGAGTGCTCACACGAATTAGAAAGGAGATTCCTTATTGAATGAATAAACAAGGACCAAACGCAATCTTCTCGCATCGAGAATTAATTCCTCTAAATAGTTCTCTCTCTCTAAATTTTTTGGTGAAAATTTCATCTCGATGGTTCACGATATTCAAAATGCTCCAACAACACATGTTTTTGCAATAGATCTTGAATTATAGTCTCGTTTGTTTCGCAAAAAATAGATTATTTAAAATATATATTTTTAAAAAATAATCACTCATATCACTCGAAACAATTAATCAATGAAAGATATTTCATCATCGACAACAATTTTATATCTAAACATTTTTATATACGATTAAAGTATTTTTTGTTCATTAATTTTCATAAGTGATTCAAACTATAATTTTTTGAAAAATATTTTCCAAATCATTTTACAAAACAAATGCACCATATATCTCAAGCTTTTAGTTATTTGCATAAAAGAAAAAAAGAATGCCGTTGTTAGAACCAATTTGAATATTGTCATTAAACAAGTACGTACGATAATATTCACTGTAGCATATCGGACACCAACCAAATGATGAAGTTTTATGGAACATATATAGGCAAAAAAAACGTAAACACAGTGGAAGCAAAAAACTAATAATTCCACCATATATGTATCTCCAAAAGCATTGTTCATGCATTTTAATAAAAAATCAGAATATCAAACTGGGGGTTAAATGGATTACCTCTCAAAGAGTACCTTAAACGACTTGATTAAGATGTCTTTTAGTTTGAGCCCCCACAAACATCGAATCTCTAGTTCAAACACACCACCAATACACTTCGAACGAAAAAAAGAACTCATAGGTAATTGCCACTATGATTGTGCAAGCAATCTCATGAAGACAATCACGTGCACATAACCATCTAATCCTCTCTCCTCTCACTCACCCTCTCTTTGCTCTATATATAATGTCATGATGAAGTCAACATTTAACTTCCTCTAGAAACTAGTCTCTAACCTCTCAAAGAAGTTAAATGATTACTTCCTCTAGAAGCTGGTCTTTAACTTCTCAAAGAAGTTAAATGATTACTTCCTCGAGAAGCTGGTCTCTAACTTCTCAATGAAATTAAATGATTAGTTTATAACTAAAAAGGCATTTTTTTCAAACTCCACATGAAGTTGCTTATGTTGATGTGAGATGAGTGAGCAAAGAAAACAACCCTCATGAGTGAGCTGTGTCTGTAAGAGAATGAATGAATTGTTTATCGTGTGTGATATCTCTAGGTTTATCACTGAATTGGTAATAAGATTTGCACTAACACATTAGTACTCCCAAGAGAATTGATCGTCACAATCAATCTCTAAGTCTTCCAAGCCATGATTGACATCTAGCGATATGTCATGACTATCCAAATAATGTGAATGCTTTAAGAACATAATGAATTTATTAGCTTTGACTATAGTATAACTTAGTCCCTCTAACTTACTATGTCCCAATCGAACAAAGACCATGGAATATTTGTCAAGTCACCAATTCGATTATATGCACAAACCTAATTGACTTGCATTTTATACAAGACAAACAATTCATTCTTGTGTGACAACCCCGACCAAGGATTTTAATGCAGTGTCTTAATTAGATTGCATAGGACACCATTACTATACCTTGCATGTAACAAGGAAACATATTCCATGTTGCGCACATGTGTAACTTTGTATATGGACAAACTATGAACATTAGGTAAAAAGACAGATCAATGAGCCGACACTATGTGCACCCATGAACTATAGCCATCTAACACATAAGTCAATATTGTGCCACGGGTATAAAGATTATTTACATAAGACCAATGATTAGACATTGGCCACGCTAGAGGCTTCCATATCGCTAATCGTTCCATGAATGTCACGTTAAGTGAACTTGTCTAGTACAAGCACTAGTGTTCTAAGTCGGGCATCATAATACCCAATGACTTGTAACTCATCATTTCTTTAAGTATCCAATGCTTGATGGTGAAACTAAAAACATAGTTCTCGATAGGATCATTAATAGCCACTCAATGATCCATTGACTAGGAACAATTTAAAGATTCAGTCTGACTATAAACCCGTTACACATATTGTTAACGTCTCAAGAACAAGTCAAGTCGCAACTGTCTTATGGAAACATACATACATACATACATACATACATACATACATACATACATACATACATACATACATACATACATACATACATTTAGTACTCCCAAGAGAATTGATTGTCCAATCAATCTCTAAGTCCTATAAGCCATGATTGACATCTGGTGATATGTCATGGCTATTCAAATCATGTGAATGCTTTAAGAATATAATAAACTTGTCAGTTTTGACTATGGTATAATTCAATCCCTTTGACTTACGATGTCTCGATCGAACAAAGACTATGGAATATTTGTCAAGTCACCAATTTAATCATATGCACAAACCTAATTGACTTGCATTTTTATACAAGACAAACAATTCATTCTCGTGTTACAACCCCGACCAAGGATTTTAATGCAATGTCTTAATTAGATTGCATAGGACATCATTACTATATCTTGCATGTAACAAGGAAACATATTCCATGTTGTGCATGTGTAACTTTGTATATGGACGAACTATGAACATTACGTACAAAGACGGATCAATGAGCCGACACTATGTGCACCCATGAGCTATAGCCGTCCAACACATAAGTCAATACTGTGCCACAAGTATAAGGAACATAAGACCAAACCATGAACGATTAGACATTGACTATGCTAGAGTTTTACATGTTGCTAATCGTTCCATGCATGTCACGTTTAGTGAACTTGTCTAGTACAAGCACCAGTGTTTGTCGTGACCTAAAATTTTCGAAAATAATATAAATTTAAATATATTATGTAGGTTTAGGGGTATTGTTAATTTCGGGCCGACGGCTCTTAATTAACTCGGGCTCTCCCAAGCCCATACCCCGCGCGACGTTGGGATATTTGTAAAAAATTTCAAACAAGGAGTCGCCATTAGTCTATTGAGGTCGACTAGGAACCGAGTGAGACATGGGAGCGTATCTCACTTTTTACGCAACCAGAGAGTCTAGGGTCGGGGACTTGATTACGTTAGTCACGCGACTAACGCCCTTTCGGTACCTAACTTAATCGTGCATTAGTGAGGTCATGGCAACGTATTCGAGGAAATTAAAGTCTATCCTAATCATTTTAAAATAAGGGAATAATGTCTAAAATATCATTGCAAAACAAGGTGCAGGAGAAAATCCTATTGTAGCCCTAAAGGCTTATTCGATTTTGGTCTTTTTTCTTTTTTAAGGGTTTTTTTTTTTTGGGAATTTTTCTGAATTTTCTGAATTTTTCTGAATTTTTAATATTTTTTTAATATTTTTAATATTTTTTTAATATTTTCGAAATTAAATAAAACAAGCATTCAAGATTTTTGATATTTTCTGAATTTTCTGAAAATTTAAGAAAAATATTTATTAACTTTTTTGGAATTTTCTGATTTTTTTCTATTTTTTTGGAATTTTTTAAATATTTAAATATTTTCGAAAATAAAATAAAATAAAAATATTTGGTTTCGAAATTTCCAGATTCCTGAATTTTTCCATGCATTTTCTGAATTTTCGAATTTTTTTAATATTTTTTGATTTTCTGAAATTTTTTGGTTTTTTTTTAGATTTTTTTTTAAATTAAAAAAGGTGATTCGGACCGGATCGCGAGACCCGGCCCCACTAAACCGACCCGGACCCTATCGGTCCGGGCCGGCTGGCCGAACCGCCCGGTCGAATTTTCTTTTAGAATGGCCCATTAACAAAATAAATTAAAACAACCCATTTCATTTTCCACAAAAATCAGCCCAATCACCTAGCCTAAGCCCACTCAAAGAATATTCAGCCCAGCCCCTATTTAACCTTCGGCCCTTTTTTTTTAATTTTTAATTTTAATTTTAATTTTTTTTTTTTATTATTGGTCTTCGTCTTCTTCGCAACTGTAGCACGCCCCCATGCACGTCTTCTCCCCATGCACGCCTGACCGAAGCTCCTGCAGCTTCTTCGCTTCTTCTTCTTTTTATCAAACCGACGACCCTTGACACGACCGACCATCCAGCTTACGACCGCCATTTCTCAGTCACTCCGATCGACGTTGACCGTCGGCCATGCCCTCCGGCAACCCATCTTCTCCCCCGCCGGAACCGAGAACACCCACTCCGACCCGACGTGAACCGTTCATAAGATTCGTCATAACACCAAGGAAATACATGAAAGAAAACGCATATTCGCAATATATGGACAAATAACCATTAAACTAAGCTGTCGGGCCAGATTCGGTGATAAAAAATTCTGCGCTTCATTCAGACATTTACTCGAACAGGTGATGTGCGTTATAAAGTCCTAAGGTTTCCGACTCCGTCGAGACTCGAACGTGCACCGGGCTCACGAGACATGGAATAAAGGACATCACTACAACCATAAAATGGATAGACAGGGGCTAGAGCTCGCGCGAACTGACCGGCGCGAGCTCCGGCCGACCACCTCGCCAAAAAACAGAACCGGGATACCCTTGGAAACAGCTTACCTGGTTCAGTCGAGGCTTTACGGCGGACGGCGACGAGCGGATGGCCTCCGGCAGTGACAGCAACTCCTTCTCGCTCTCTTCTCCTTGCCTGAACGCTAGAACAGATCTCGCCGGGAAAGCTTCCTCAGAAATCCAGAAAAAGCCCGGCTAACCTCCTCCCCGTTTTCCTCTTCTTCTTTTTTTGACTGCCCCTGATCTCTGCAAACCGAGCTCCTGTTTTCCTCTGATTTTTCTCCGTTTCCGGCGCCGGAACTGAAGCACCGCGGAAGGTTGTCGGCGGTGGTTCAGGCGAGGCTGCCGACCACGTCCCCCTTCCTCTCGGATCTGCCCTCACTTCTCCTTGTTCCTTTTCTCTCCTCTGGTTTTTTTTTCTCAAAACTCCAGAAACCGCCCCTTCTCTCTACCTTTTCCTTCTCGCTGGTTTTTCTTCTCTCTCTCTCCTTTTTTCTTCGTTGTTTTTTTTGTCTCTGTGCTCTCTCTCGGTCTCTCCCTGCTCGTGGTTTTTTTTTCTTCTCCCTTTTCTTTTTCCCCAAAAAATGCTGCTCGCTCTCTCCGTTTTCTCCCCCTCCAAAGACTGCCTCTTCCTCCTCCCTTTTCTTTTTCCGGTGGTGGGGGGTTATTCTAGCGGCGTCGTTGCCCTCTACCCCACGTTCTGCTCCTCCGCTGCGTTTTTCGCGTGTGCGTGTGAATGTGGGAGAAGAAGAAGAATCCAAGGGAGGATGGGCCAGGCCCAAAATAAGAGGGAGGTGGGCTGAAAGAAGAAGGAAAAGAAAAAGAAATGGGCGAATAGAGGAGTGGGCTGAACTGAGCCCATCCGATTTTTTTAATCCTTTTTTTTTTTGTAAATTAATATGTATTTATAAGTGCAAAATAAATGGGCAATTAGAACCAAATAAATAAAAATTCGGGTGTCAACAGCGTTCTAAGTCAAGCATCATAATACCCATTGACTTGTAACTCGTCATTTTCTTGAGTATCCAATGCTTGATAGTGAAATTAAGAACACACCGTTCTCGACAAGATCATTAATATCCACTCAATTATCCATTGACCGGAAATAATTTAAAGATTCAGTCTGACTATGAACCCATTACACATATTGTTAACGTCTTCAGAACAAGTCAAGACACAACTGTCTTATGGAATCATTTAGAGAGAGATATATATATAAATTATTGGACAAATAAATGAATACATCTTTGCCACATGTAACTATTACGTGATAACTTGAGGGCATACATCTAACACCAAAATCGATGCCAAAGCATAATATCCACATTCATTTTGTTATTTCACATTGGAAGGGTGTCTACATTCATTCTAGTTTATATTCCTCATGAGTCCTTTTATCTTTCTAGGAGTCTCGTAATTACTCATTACTTATAGGGTTGTTCCAAGATCATCTATATAAGCATGATATAATGAATAAGAAGGTAGATTTGATTTGTGTGATAATTCATTTAGCCTTTAACTTGAGAACAAGAAGGATTTTTTTTTTTTTTGCACTCTTATCTCTTAGGTAGATTCTTACAAGTGAGCGACCTATTTACTTTAGTTCTCATTTTTATCACCTCATACTTCTTTACACTTTCTTCGGCATAAAAAATCATCCGTGGTAAAACACCTTATGAAATTTTGCCCGATAACACGCCCTTCTATAACCATTTGCATAATTTTTTATGTACATGTTTCGGGCGCAATGTCAATGTCAATCACAGCCTTGGTAGGAGTGCTTTGCCGAGAGAATGTTCATTGACTATCTTTTTTCTCAAAATGGTTACGAAATATTCATCTTGGAACTCAAACATTATGTTAGCCATAACGTCACTTTTCGGAAAATGTTTTTTCTAGGGCAACATGATACACTACCCTGTTTTGTCTATCCCTTTCGCAGACGTTAGTATGCCAAATCAACCCACTTCTTTCTTATATGGTGCATGATTCTTCACCAGTCATAGACTCCGTTATTGCCGCTGATGCTCCGTTAATGTGCCAACAAATTATTAGACTTTCATTTAATAATTTAAGCTTTTAAGATAGTTAGCAATGATTTTATAAAATCTCATATTTCGAATCTTCTACACCCCTGTTTGCCCTTGCAATCGAATTCCATACTTTATACTAAGACTAAAATCCAGCCCACGCAAGAGGGAGATTGTTAAAATATTTAAATAATAATTCACATCTTCAGCTCAAAGAGCAAGAGAGCCTCCACTAAAACACATGCCGGTCAATGCCTTTTTTCTTCTTAGTAATGGCTTATCATTCTAACTACTTAAACAAAATCAGATCACTTTCACCTAGAATTATTCCTTAACCTAATTTAAGAAGGTTGGCGTAACTAAATTACTCTAAGTAACAACTTTTCCGCTCTTAAGATAATTTGTTCAGATAAGATCATTACGCAGGACTCAACGCCATCGAAGTTGCGACTAGTCCTTATGATTTGGCTTCTCAAATAAGCAAAGTTTCTTTATACCCGTTTGACTCGCGCCGTGGGATTCCATAGGGGCTTTACCCATTTTATAAAAGGGAGTCTTTTCTTTTTGTAACCGCAAGTCAGAAATTGAAGCTTCGTCTGCCCAAACTCCAGTGCTCTATTGGGGAGGTGAGGTTGCTCTATGATATAACGCAAGGGCTGAAGCTCAACCCCTAGTAGACTCTTCCTTCATCGAAGTTTTCGAGTATTGTTTGACATGAAAGCCATGAAGATACTAGTCTTATTCTTGCTCTGCTGCCTCTCTTCAAAATCCGTTTTGTCGAGCCTGGGGCACTACGAAGCAATCTTCAACTTCGGCAACTCTTTGAGCGACACCGGAAACTTCCTCCTTTCCGGGGCACTTGCATTTCCAGGCATAAAAAATCTCCCCTATGGTGAGACGTTCTTCCACCACCCAACCGGTCGATGCTCAGACGGACGCCTCATGATCGATTTCATAGGTATTGTATGCTGTCGTTCTAATATCTTCTTGACATTTTTCAACCACTTGGATGAAGCCATTTACCATAAATGCATTTTGGTCCCTCCTAAATAGATTAAGGTTTTACCAGAAAAACAATTTCACTAACAACTCAACAGCACATCATTACAATGCTATATCACATGAAAACAGCACATCATTACACTTCCAAAGGTCGTCTGACTTATGTAATTTAGACAACTTTGCATGTCCTATACAAATCCCATTTAAAATGAGATTAGGCTTTCCAGCAGGAATTTGCATTTTTTATGCTACTAATAAAGTGATTTTAATCTCCCGACGAACGTACAAAAATGAGAATGCAGCTGAAGCATTTGGACTGCCATATCTTCCACCATATCTGGCAGTAGCCAAAGGTCCACCTGTTCGTACGGGAGTGAACTTCGCAGTCGTTGGTGCCACAGCACTAGACTCGTCTTTCTTCTATGCTCAGAAGATCGGGTCATTGCTGTGGACCAATGACTCGTTGAGTGTTCAGCTTGGCTGGTTCAAGAATTTGAAGAAGTCTCTCTGCAGCACCAAGCAAGGTAAATTTCTACCTTCCATTGTCAAAAAAAAGGGGCACCACTTTAGGTCGGGCACTGTCGAGTGGCCGGTCCACTTCAACAATTCTAAACATATTTTGATATCACGAGCCAACAAGAACAAAAACATTACAGTTAAAGGACAATGATCCGGAAAAAAAAAAAAAAAAAAAAAAAAAACAGTTAGAGGACCCGATGGAATATTTTGCAAAACTTTCCGAATCAGTGGTGCCATTATCCAAAACAAAATAACTTAGATGTATGCAATATGTATATTTTGACCCATATCAGGGAAATAGCTATGAGAGTGCACACCCACTCGTCTATCAATCAACCTTTTTTTTTTTTTTGTCGAGTAAAAATCAACGTAGTCGGGTTCCTTTTTACGTTAGTGACAGAGATGCACGTCAACGCCAGACCAAACGAGGAGCTGGCAACGTCTGTCCCCTTCTTCCGGTACTTGGTGCTCTTTAGTATGACTTTTATGGAAGTATGTGCTACAATTCATCAAATTCAACATAAAAAATTCCCTTTTGGTTGGGGAGACAGGGGGGCATTGACTTTTACAGATAATATGCTTAGTACAAAAGCTTCTATGCAACATGTGCTACAACTTCTATTCTTTTATTTTTTGGGTGCAGGATGTGATGACTACTTCAAAAAGTCTCTGTTTCTTGTGGGAGAGATGGGTGGCAATGACTACATCTTTCCCTTACTTGCTGGTCTAAGCGTTAAACAGCTACGTAATTGGGTACCACAAGTCGTTGGAGCAATCGCCCGTGCCATCCGTGTATGTTCCACAAAGTTACTCTAGCACCAACTTAATGTTAAATTTTCATTATAAAATCAAGACTCGCTCTAAATCATTACGTTTCATCTAGGAGCAAATATTGATGAGACGTTTACGTTTCTCTTTGGCATGAGGCTAACGTCTAAGATGAGCACATTGAAATCGTAATGATACAGAAATGCCTCCATCACTACACTGTTTGGAGAAATTTCTTATTTCAATAGTTGTACCAAATGTAAACCCTAAAACTAATAATCAAAGGCAAAGTTGAAATGTCACAACGAAGCATTGACAATAACTTAAATGGTGACTAATAAATCTGAGCTTTTATGCCTACCAAAAAAGATCCACCTTACTATTGTGCATAGACTCTGTCAAAAAAAAAGAACCATCAGAGAAGTATGATGATCTCCATGGTGCATAAGGCAGTTCCATATACTTACAAAAATGATCCACAAGATTTCTCTCGAGATTCCTTTTTTATTATTTTTATTAGTATTATTATTTTCATTTCTCACTATTGTCAAGTTTCCCTTTTTTCGTTCTTATTTTCCTTGAATCATGGTAACCATGACAGATACTGATAGAAGAAGGAGCGGTGGACATGGTGGTGCCAGGACAGTTTCCAATAGGCTGCTCCGCAGTGTTTCTAACTTTGCTTCCTAGCTCTAACCAATCGGCATATGACGCAAGTGGGTGTCTCAAGGCTTATAATGCTTTCTTCAAGTACCACGATAACTACCTCAAGCAAGAATTGCAAAAATTGAGAGAGGAATACCCTCATGCAAGAATTATGTACGCTGATTATTATGGTGCCTCCATACCTCTTTATCGCACTCCCAAACGCTATGGTGAGCCTTCTTTTTGCCTATCCTTTTTTCCTCTGAAATTTCATTGACAGTGCATATTTTTTGCTTGAACTAATACTCTTGTAACAAATCATAGATGCATGACTTTTGTTTTCCATTTATCACATCCATCACCATTTGTATGAGTAATTATAGATTTATTTTCAAATGACAATCAAGGTCCATATCTATAACGATGACTTTGTATAAGGGCCTTCGGGCATGATATGCTTAGGCCCGAAATGGCCCTAACCAACCCTAACTACTTTTAATAATATAAAAAATTAGGAATATTTGTAAAGATGACTTTGTAGATGGGCCTTTGGGCATTCCTTGTATGATCGGGCCAGCCTGGAGATCGGTCTTGAGAATTCAAAGCTCGAATTATTGGGGCGAGTGAATGTATTTTGATTTCATGAAAGGAAGAACCCTAGTGCCTTGTTGATTTCATGAAAAACACCATATGACATACGTAACATTAGCACATTTTGGTAGATGTCATTGACGTGAACGCATATTGTTACATAATCTGTTCAAATTTATGAGTGCATTCACGCAGGCTTTTATGGAGGGGCACTAAGGGCTTGTTGTGGAGGAGGTGGTCCATACAACTACAATGATTCAGCAAGGTGTGGTGACCCTGGCTCAGCTGCTTGCAAAGATCCATCGACCTTCATCGATTGGGATGGGATTCACTTGACCGAGTCTGCTTACCATTTCGTCACCAAAGGGTTGATCTACGGTGGCTTCACATCTCCACCACTCCTATATTAATTTAATTACTACATTACACATAAACCACATGCGGACAGTTGAGTCTATCGAAGGTTACCTGCACATTTTCGGAATAATGAAGTTTGATGTGTCACATATAAAAGTACATCTTATATATGTTCGTTTGTAAGTTTATCTTCCAAATTCACACTCTATTTGTCTAGATCAAATTTACTATGTACAATGTCTTCTCATATTTTGCCATATCGGACATAATAAAAGGCAATCGTGCTTAGTTTGTTCGTTGAAAGTGTTCGGCATTTCTCAAACTTAGAATACCAAAATTTATTTATGTACATCTTCATCTTTCATGAACGTGGACAATGATTACTAATATAAGTTTAGGATTAGGCCGACATAATTAAAGCTCCATTTGTTTTGCAAAAATAGATGATTTGAACAATATTTGCCTAAAAATGATTACTTGTATCACTACAAAAATTAATGAATAAACTTTTTTGTGATCCACAAAAATATTTAGATATAAATTGTTATCGGTAATGAAAACGGTTTCAATTAATTAATTATTTTAAACGATACAAGCAATAACTTCTAGAAAAATATTAAATAACCATCCATTTTTCTTGAAACAAATGGAGCCTAAAAATGTCTACGTGTATGTTATTAAGGTTTTGTCTCATTGTTGAAAGAAGATGCAAACAGTAAATCATCGAACCACTAGCTAGCTCCATAAAATCTTCTAGCAAGTTCTAAGAGATTAACACGTCATAATAACTGTAATAATCACGACTATGTCCAAGCAAATGCGATATGCAAACATCACTTGCATTTCCCCTAAGTTTTTGAACATATGTAGCAATTTTCAATGTACAGATCAAGGAAAAAAATATACAACCAAACCCTAGGACGACGATAAAAGGAATTTCACCTAAGGTGTTTGCTTTTTTTCAATTCCACCAATGATTTATAGCTCGATCCCACTGGTCATATGGCATGTATAAATGATATTCCAACCATTACTTCTTCTTTTTTTGGTAAGGTAAGTATATAGAAATCGACCAAAGAACTGTACAAAGAGGTGAAAAATGGCACCAACAGGCACTCAACTAGACAACATGTCAATGGAGTGACAGGGTACTGCAATCACAATGTTAGGAAACATAAGCAAGCCCCGTATGATATGATATGTACGAATAATCTACTCAAGAATCCCAAATGGGACCAAAAGTGGCAATCCCTTCACTCTTGCACGCATTCACCATGTCCCTACTTCGCCGTGTCCCCCGCGCATCTCCGCCATGACCGCAGAAGCCAAAACAGAGTCCTTTGGTTTTGTCACTTCCAATTACCAGTATTCCAAGATCTACTGGAGATGCAAAAACTGGCAAGACCTTTAGTTGATAGGAGGTCATGGGTTCCAAATAAATGTACGCGAATATGAAATTGTTGTGTGGTCGTTTGGATGCAACGGATAATAAGAAATGATTTGTTGGAAATTGCGGTGTCATAATTAATTTATACTCCCTTGCGTATTTATTCTTTTGGTCGAATATGCGGCCTTGTTAACTATGCTACATTTTTATATTAGACATGTCGCAAATTTCCCATCTTATTTAGTCAATGGTGAAATGGTCCATTGTTTCAACCATAAAACAAGTAGTCCAATGTTCTTTATATTGTTTACGGATTTATTGGCGGAAAAAAAGATGTGTACCTACACCTAAAAATTTTATATTATCTCCGAAATATTTCAATTTTAGTATGTAAGTTAGGATATGAAACTACTCTTTGGGAGGGAATACGTTAGTTAGGATATTAAACTATTCTTTGGGAGGAAATATGTTAGTTAGGATATTAAACTATTCTTTGGGAGGGAATAAGTTATATTGAGGACATTAAAACTACTCTTTTGGAGGGATGATATGTAACTTTCGATGATGCTATCCTTCCACCTAAGTGGAACATTCCGACTCAATCTTTTTTTTTTCCCCAAATGAGTAGTTAAAAAGTTCATTTTCTATAGACTAGCAAAGATGCACTCCGCAGCGTGTATGAAAAAAACTAAACATTTTAATTTTTTTTAAAATTGCCTTATTACGAAATATTTAAATTGTAAATTTATGAAAAGAAATTTTTAATATAATATGAAATGTTTGTACATAGAGGTAATTAGTTCCTGGTTTGGTTTAGTTCCAAGGTGGAACCGGGAACCGGACCGAGAGAACCAATTCCCCATTTCCAGGACCGGGGACTAGACTGGCCGGTCTTGGAACCGAGAACTGGACCAATTGATCATTGCGGTTTAATCAAATGGAACCAATCTCTATTTGACTTTTGCAGTGAATCACAAATATGCAATAAAAAAAAAAGCTTAACAAACCCCTCCCTCACCCCTCTTTCGCTCCTCTGAAGAAAAATAAAACCATCAAACACCATGTAAAAAGAGTTGCACATCAAGAAAAATTGAGCCAAATACGAAATCAATCAATAAAGTTACACCTTGTCTAGAGACGAGAGGGAGAGAGTTGTCACTATCGAGCACAAGACAGACGCAAGAGGAAGGGATTGAATGATTGAGGGAAATTGTGAAAGTTAGGGTTTATTAAGAAATTTAAAAATATAAAAATAGATATAGTTGGTCCAGTTCGATCCAACTCGGTTCGGTCTAGTCCAATTCCACCCTTGAACTGAGAACTAGATTGACTGGCCACCGGTTCCAAGAATAGGAACTAGGAACTGGGCTGCCGTCCTTGGGAACTGCCCAAAACCTGCCAATACAAGTAATCCCTATTGCACACCCCTATTTGTACATATATATGAAAAGAGAAAAAAAATTCACAACTTAATTTTTGGCACAAGATTGGTTATAAGATGGAAAAAAAAATCAATTTTAAAGTTGAACTAAGTGAGAAATAAAATAAAATAATCAATCATGCATTCTTCCATTGATAAATTATTTATAAGAAAACCAATTGATATATTTTGTGAAAGAAGAGAAGGATCGTGATCTTTTTAAAGTAGGAGATTCTCTTTACTTCGTATGACAATATTAGTGAAATTGGCCATCGAAAATGGAAGCAAGCATAGTTGCTTATATACATGTAGTCAAACCCAACAATTGAACCATACAAAACTTGCTTCATCCTCAGATTGGTAAAACTTAATTATTTCAACAAATAATATTTAAATTTCCAATTACCATGTATACAGTATATGGAGGTTATATGTTTTCCCCAAGATGGCATTTGTGTATTATTAAATAAGAAATTAACATAATAGGGATTTTTTTTGCTAGAAATATTATGAAAATTTTGTTGATGAGTGATTCAAGATGTTTATAAATCCATATGCGTTGCATCAAGTGTATCATGTATCGTGAATACTTTAAAAATTGAAATACTGTTTTATGCTTATTAAGTTTATATTTAAGGGGCACTCTAAGATGATTATAACAAAAACCGAAGTTGAATACTTTTTCTTCCCCATACGGTCGTGGCACGTTTGACTATGGGACTCATGAAGTTAGGACTACAACTTCCCAAAATGCATTTTGAATCATTTCTAAATGCCTGTGCATCCACTGCATCTCTGATTTCTCACTGTTGGGATAAAGTGTGAAGGCACACCACCACGAGCATATCAGAAGCAATCGAGAAATTAAACATTAATCAAAGCAAGGAACAAAATCACATTGACTTACATGATTTGGCAATTCTGTCTATATCCACGGGCATAGGAAGAGTTATTTTACAATTAATTGAAAGCTCTCTAATACCTAAAGATCCGATCGCAGAGAAAGTATCTTATGTGCCGGTTTCATAAAATTAGTTTCTCATCACAAGATTCGCTCTAGAACAAATGAGAAGCAAGAGAAGTATTTCCAAAGATTATGGTTCGGGCCTAGAATCTTTGGTGAGTGATGGAAAACTAAAATACAAGGAAGCTCCTACCTAGGTTGGCCACTTACGGGCTTTGATGGGCTTCGTGGAGGGTGATGGGCCAAATTTAAAGGGCTCTTGGTGGGTTGGTCGAGCTCTCTTTGGACTTTTATTTTATCCAGTTTGGGCCTAGGTTAGGTTAGGGAGCTTAGCAGGCCTAGAAATTGGGTTTAATGGGCTTAGATCAAGCTAAAAAGTTGAATGGGGTCTACCTTAAAAATTGGGTTGGGCTGGCGGCATTAGTTGGCTACCGAGTCTCCATTGGTCAAAAGATATTAAAGATGGCGTTTGATAACATTTCTATTTTAACGAACAATTTCTTTTCAAAAATAACTTTTTTTTATTTCTTTTCCTTGAAATAGTTTTTGAGTAAAAGAACGCATTTAGTAACTGCATAAAATATTTATTCCTAAAATAGAAAAAGAATATAAATGTATTTAGTACGACTCACAATTTTTTTGTAACATAGAATTTCTTTTAATTTTTTAATAACTTTTTAGAGTTTTCTTTTTTTCCTCTCTTATTCTTCCTCCTTTAGCCAATGGCAGCGATCGGCGGCAATGACCAGCAACAACTAGCAACCGGCGGCAGCCAGTGGTAACCGGTTAGAAGAGGAAGAAAAAGAAAAGAAAAGAAAGAAAATGACTTATACTAAAAATTATTCTCAAGAACAAAAATCAACTTTTTTCTATTTCTTGTTTTTGTTTTAACACTATTTCCCGACTACTTTTCTATTTCGGGAAATGGAAAAATTGACTGATGTCACCAAATGGATTTCTCTCATCATAGTTTTAGGGTATGTTTTTTAAGGTTTCTATTTCTCGAAATTTCTATACTACAATCAATGACATTTTCGACTAGGGTCGAATCTCGACGTTATTGAAAAATTCGACTCTAAAGCCATCAATGTCAACCCGAAGGCCATGGCCATGATAGCCAGCGATTTATTTAAGTCCCTTGATCCAACAAATTTAAACCATTTGTGCTCGAAGTTTGCAGTGTAGGGACGGGACAGACCGAATATGCCCATCATCCTGGCTTAAGCGTCACGCCTCTAACCGAGTAAAGCACAATTGTCCTCAAATCGACCAAGAAATTTCTCGAGACGTCAACTCACTCCTCTCCCAATGCGGCTTGCCTAGCTACTACCAATCCTACTAGAGAAAGGGTTAGACGCTAGAGAACGGCAATGCGTTAAGCATTTCATCGATTGGGCACCTAGTTGGCCCTTAAAAAAGAGGCTAGTGGCGACTCCTAGATCAAATTTTAAATTGTCTAAAAAATTCCTAAAATAAATGCCTGTAGGCGAGGTATGCGTTTGGAAGAATTCGCGTCTGAGATTGATAGTCCATTTGTGATGTTACAAAATAATGGTCCACACAAGACTGTTGTTTATTTGAACCATTCGGACAATCTCTTAAATAAATACTTCTAAACCTATTTATGATAGGGCCTTTCTAATGCCTCGCTGGGTGGGTCACAACACATGATAAATGGTGATGAGTTCTTCAACTCCAAAACTAAAGAATTTTGGGATATGTGCATTAAAGTCCTACAACTTGTTACGAAAGTGCAATCGAATCTTAAAACTTATAAAAAGTGTAATCAAATTCTAAAACTTAGTATGTTGATTTAATCAAGTTATTCCATCAACTCTATCTAATTTGGCTAACGGAGAACGTTGACTTGGCTTTTTTTTAATTGTTATTTTTATACAATTTAATAAATTTGAACTTAAAAGATAAGCTCTATTTTTTTTAAATTATGCCGGCCCTCGCCGGCAACCCTTGGACTACTTAGGCGAAGGCGGCTAACCTAGGATTATATCATATTCTAAATTAAAAAGGGTCAAGAAATTAAGTCACTCCCTCAAATAACAACTTCACGTTTTCAAAGATAACTTCATCAGATCAAATTATTATGCAGGATTCAATGCATCTAAGTTGCGAATATTCCTTATAACTTGGCTTCTCAAATAAGCAAAGTTTCTTTACCCATCTGACTCTCGCCATAGGATAAGGGCTTTACCCATTTTATAAAAGGGCGCTGTTCCTATGTTAAAGTGCAAGTCAGCAATTGAAGCTTCGTCTGCCCAAACCCCAGTGCTTATATTGGGGAGGTGAGGCTGCTCTATTATATATAACGCAAGGGCTGAAGCTCCACCCCAAACAGACCCACCCTTCATCGAAATTTTCAAGTATTGTTTGACATGAAAGCCATGAAGATACTACTCGTCTTCTTGCTCTGCTGCCTCTCTTCGGAGTCCGTTTTGTCGGGCCCCAGGTGCTACGAAGCAATCTTCAACTTCGGCGATTCTCTGAGCGACACCGGAAACTACCTCCTTTCTGGAGCACCCAAATTTCCAGTCATCGAAAACCTCCCTTATGGAGAGACTTTCTTCCACCGCCCAACCGGTCGATGCTCGAACGGACGTCTCATTATTGATTTCATAGGTATTTCATGCTCTCTCTTTAATTTATTCTCTAACAGGATATTTGGTTTTTAATGCTACTAATAAAGTATTTTTAATCTCCCGATGAATGTAAAAATATGAAAATGCAGCTAAAGCATTTGGACTGCCATTTGTTCCACCATATCTGGCAGTAGCCAAAGGTCCATATGGCCATATCCGTAAGGGAGTGAACTTCGCAGTTGCTGGTGCCACAGCGCTCAACTCGTCTTTCTTCTCTGCTCAAAATATTGCGTTGTGGACAAATGACACGTTGAGTGTTCAGCTTGGCTGGTTCAAGAATTTGAAGTCGTCTCTCTGCGCCTCCAAACAAGGTAAATCTCTGCCTTTTATTGTAAAAAAAAAGGGTGAAGGCATCATTGATTGCTTGATTTTTTATGATCGATTTTAACTTTTCTCATGTCTTTCATTATTTTATTTCACGTCATCGCTTTTTGTCCGGTCAATGCCAAGTGGCCGCCACCTCAGTAATTCTACACATATTTGGATAAAAAACAATTCCATAAGCCAGATGAACTGATACATGCAATATGTATCTTTTGACACATTAGGAAAATAGCCGTAAAAAGTGACATGTACACACTCGTCTATCAATCAACGTATTTGTACGTTCGTTTTTTTATGTTGGTGATAGAGATGTAATTCAATGACGGACGAAAGAAGGAACTGGCGATGTCCGTCACCTTCTTCTGCTACATGGTGCTTAGTATTACTTAAATGAAATTTGTGCTATATTTTATTAACTTGAAGATGAAAAAAATTCCTCCTCTGGCTTCGTTGAGCTATGCTATAATTTTATTTTTTGGGTGCAGAATTTCGATATGAAACATGTGTTATAACTTTTTTTTTTTTTTTTTTTTTGGGAATGCAGAATGTGATGAGTACTTCAAGAAGTCTCTGTTTCTGGTGGGGGAGATAGGTGGCAATGACTACACCTTTCTCTCTATTTATGGTCAAAGCATCGAACAGATACGTCCTTTGGTACCCCAAATCGTTGGAGCAGTCACCGGTGCCGTCCGTGTATGTTACACAAACTTACTTCAGCACGACCTTCATGTTAACTTCACGTAATAATATTAAACACATATTGGTGCAACATTTATTTCTTAGACACGTGCCTAACTTTTAAGATGAGCACGCTGAATTAGATAATGATAAAGAAATGCCTTTATCAGTACACTGCTTGAAGAAACTTCTTGCTTCAATTGTTGTACAAAACGTAAACCCTAAAACTATTAACCTAAGACGAAGTTGCAATGTCACAAAGAAGCATTGCCAATTAACCTAAACGGTGACATAATAACTTGGAGCTTTCGTGCCTAGGAAAGGAGGTCCACTTTTTAATACAAATAGATCGCCTAAAAAAATTTTATTAGAAAAAACTTATATTCATGGTGCATGGAGCAGGTCCCAAAAGCGATTTACGTATACATACAGAATGATCCACATGATTTGCCTCAAGATTGCTTTCTTATTTAATTTTTTCAGTTCTCACCATTATCAAGTTTCTTCCCTCTTTTCTTTTTCTTTTTTCTTGAATCATCATAACCATAACAGATGCTGATAGAAGAAGGGGCTGTGAATCTGGTGGCGCCGGGACAGTTACCAAGAGGCTGCGGCTCCTTGACTCTGACTTTGTTTCAAACCGCGAATGAATCGGCGTATGACCCAAGGACCGGCTGTCTCAAGGCTTATAATGCTTTTGCCAAGTATCACAATAACTACCTCAAGCAAGAATTGCAAAATTTGAGGGAACAATACCCACATGCAAGAATCATGTACGCTGATTATTATAGTACTGCCCTGTCTATGTTTCACGCTCCAAAACACTACGGTGAGCCTTCTTTTCACCCATCTTTTTTTCCTCTCACATTCATTATCAATTCATGTTTCTTTTTCTTGAACTAATATTCATGTGATGAATCCTAGGTGCATGACTTTTATTTTCCACATATCACATTTGTCAGGATTCGTATAAGTAATTATTACATCAAATGAAAGCCAACTTTTTTCTTTTTTCCCCCCACTAGTTTTCTCCCTTTACATCTACACTCAAGATCGTGCTTACTCACAAAGAAAAATTAAGGGTTGAATGATGGACTGACGAATATAATGAAGCCAAATCTTAAAGCATAATTTGGTGATGGGGTGTGGCTCCAAGTGAATTGACCCGATATAAATTGGACAATATCCTATATTAAAGATCTATATCATGATACTTAGGGGTACCAGGAGTCCAAAAGCCCTAACCAATCCGGATCGGCCCAATTTTTCGGAGCAGAATTTTGGGCTTGTCATGTTATAATTTTTTATTCTAGCTGATCTAGGCGTTTGGGTTTGAGATGCTTTGTTCCTGAATTGCCCAGACTAGTCTGACTAATTTTTGATAGAGAATACATTGTAAATAAAATATATGAAAGTTTTAAAGTATATATAATTTATGCTCGAAAAAATTAATAAAGTCATACATAAATTTCGAAAACAAAATTGAAATGTGTATATCAATATGGGTTGAATTTGAAAAACGTGATCGAAAACATATAAAATAAAATTTTTGATGCTGAAAATATAATAACTAATCAATCTTAATTTAGAACAAAAAATGGGGCTCGGCCTTATCCGATTTAGCTCAGTCTATGCATTTCTTTTATGATTGGACCACGCCCGGAGATCAGGCCTGAAAATTCCACGCTTGGTCTATTGGGACAGGCCGAAAACGCCTTGAGACCCGGCCCGCCGAACTTATGCTCACCCCCATTGGAACCTATGAATAATAAAAAATTAAGTATGATTTAGCAACATACGTAACTTGAAAAAATTACTCTTGCCTTGTACTTTGACTAACACAAATGGCATGCACTTATTTGTGCGCTAAATATAAGAAATATTTTAATAAAGAAAGAAAGGTGAGAATGTAGTGTTTTGTTTTTTTTTTTGGAAACTCAATTTAGATTATTCCAAAATAAGAAAGATTAATTTAAATTTGCAATCCAAGAGATTTCAGCATCATGTTTTCGACCAATTAATAAAGTGCCAAGATTTATGCTAAGAAGTGGACGGCAGCTTCCCTACTTACTTGCTTTTTGGCTCCATTTTTATACTAAGGTTTTCAATGAATTTTCAAGACACTTAATTAGCAACAAATGAAATAATGCTGTAATTTTCGTTATTAAAACATTCTTTATAAGCTATATATTGAGTGTCGTGGGAGCTCATCAACGAGTATTGGATCTTTTGGCTCCTAAACTAAAAGCCAAAAACTAAAACATATCTATTTGAAAGTCCTGTATTCATTCTAGAAAGAAAACCCTAGTATTTCTTTGATTCCAGGAAATACGCCAAACCACATGCATAACATTAGGACATTTTGGTTGTTGTCATTGAGATGAAAATATATATAGTTGCATAAATTTGCTCAAAAGTTTTGACTTGAATAGCGCATTCACGCAGGATTTTATGGGAACACACTCAGGGCTTGTTGCGGAGGAGGGGGTCCGTACAACTTTAATGCGTCAGCATTTTGTGGTCAGTCCGGCACAACCAATTGCAAAGATCCATCGGCTTTCGTGAATTGGGATGGAATCCACTATACCGAGTCTGCTTATCATCACATTTCCAAAGGGTTGATTTACGGTGGCTTCACATCTCCACCGCTCCTGTCTTAGTTTAATTATTGAGATAACATACAAAATGCATTTAGACAGTTGCATATATCAAGGTCACTTGCACCTTTCCGAAGTAACGAAGTTTGATATGTAACATAAATAAATATATCAGACATATGTATAATTTATAAATGCATCTTCCAAATTTACACCCTATTAATCTATATCATGTTTATTATGTTTGATGTTTTCTTGTAATTTGTCATATTGGACATAATAAATGGTAATTGCGCTGAGTTTTCTTATTGAAAGTGTTGGGCATTTCTAAAAACTTAGAATACCAAAATTTCTCCTACATATCTTCATCTGTCACAAACTTACTTGGACAACGATTATACGTGTAAGATAAAAATCAGGCCAACACAAGTAGGCTTTAAGCCTCTACGACTATCGACGATCAGGAAAACTTAATAGTAACAAAACACGATAATGACTCGTTTCGATCCCTGCGCGCCAACCCCTAGAAGGAGTAATCAAGTGCACTTTATTAGGGCAATATGTCGTAACTTTGCAAACTCAAATTTTGTTGTGTTATCATACTTTTGTACTTGGTTATGATGTCGTGTGAATATGTTGTGTGCTTCATTTGAATCTATGATATTTTGCTACAAAAAGTAACAGTGTTGTTATACTGGTCTCCATGTAACTTGCTTCAACCCATTCCATCTTGAAATGGATTAATCTCAGTTATTTATCCCATGAGTCTTATGTAAATCCACAAGATTCAGTTGCTTTGATTGCACCTGATCCTAGATCCGCGTCCAAGAAAGAATATCTCATATATAAGGATTAAAAAAAATCATATTTCTATGTCAAATTTCCTCGATCAAAGGAGATAGCTTATGTTGAATTGCTTGTATAACACTATTAGTCTTAGAGCCCGCTTGGTACAACTATGGCAGAAGAATCTGTGGTTGTATTGTAGTTTTGCCGTGAAATGTTGTAACTTATGTGTTTGTGTGGTAGCTTATTGAAAACTGCCATAAGACGATGTTGCTTTGGGGGTGCTGCATGAATTAAATGTTTACCACGCACTTTACAAAAACTATGATACTTACTTTCACTAATGAAAATAATGCAGGAAGTTAAAAAAAAAAAAAGTCGATTAGTTGAATCTTACTATCCAAATGCTTCATAAGCAAAGCGATGAAGTCCTCATTGAATGAAAAAGTAAGGATCCAGTGCAATTATCTCGTGCCAATAATTAATTTCTCTTAATAGTTTCACGATATGCAAAGCATATGCAGTAACTTTTAAAATAAAAACACTATTGATTGAATCATAGATTGAGAAAGTGAAATGCAAATTGCCTTGCCGGGATACATTATTTACATGTGTTCATCAATGAAATAGACTGTTTTTGTTTGGCCACACATATTTTACAATAATTCTTGAATTATATTTATGCACATACTTTTTCTAGATATAAAATAGAGACTGCTCAACTATCAGAGTCATCCCCTTGTTCGACCATACCTCTATTCATCGGACACCACCATGAAGGTGGCACAATATATTTATCTTTAAAAGCATATATGGTTTTGTTTATAAGTGCGATATCACGATTAATCACAAGCTTAACGCCTCCTTTAGTCCCTTGTGTTCCTGTTGCACTGTATAGGTAAACTTCAAGATTATGCCAAGTTGAGACATTTCCAGGATTTTTTCAATATGCGGATTTATCGATCACTTGCTCTTCCCCACTGTATTCATCGGAATGAAAAGTGCGACAACTAATTTTATTTTTTTTGATAAATATAAGTATTATATATGATTTTCAGCCATACAATATACAGGGAGAGTGCGACAACTAATTCCTATGAGTGAAAGGAAATTCTAGAATGCATCATATTCTAGCGAGTTCTAGAAAGCAGCAAAAGTTTCCACAGAGGGGAATGTGCGAAAAAAAAAAAAGGCCTCCCTTTTTTCACGCCATTGTTCTTTAATTTCCTTTTCATATGACACACCTAGGAAAATAAAGGCATGAATTGAAAGTAAATTTTCCGAAAAAAATTTCTTCTTTTGTTTTTTTCAAAAGACTTAATGAATAGTACTTCTAAATTGAAATGACCTTGATATCAAATCCACAACTCACCAAAACTAATCATAGACTAACGGAAACACAAATGGAAAAATAAGTAAATGGCAAAATACAGGGATAGAAGACTTATTTAACCAATGAACCGATGGCAATCACTTGGACATATGCATAAATGGTAAGGTTTGATGCATAAAGGATGGGATTCTAAAGGCCCAATGCTCCCATTTCAAAGAAATACTGCATGTAAATAAGATTTTTCCTTTCAAGGAAAGAAGTAGGATTGAGACTGATTGTCCCATAGTTGCTAACTACGGGTGGTCCAATCAATCCTCGACACCTCCCAGGAGTTGCCTGATTCTGCGGCTGGGGTTTAATCATAGGTTGTGTATGCAAAAAGTGTAGTCCTAAAGAATTAAAGCGTGCACGACAATTTATAAACAAACAGCATTTCAAAAGTTTGAAAAATAAACATTCATTCCCAAACTCCAAACCTTCAGAACATGGGGTCAACAATTACTCCTCTTATAACTCTCAATTGCAAGAGCATTTAACATTCACGTTAGGAATGTACCCGGTATCCTTACTACCAAAAAAAAAATTTTGAACAAGATAAATTTTGGCTTAAGTCTACTAATAATTTTTCTAGTGGAGTCATCAAGATATCATGACCTGCCTTTTATGCCGACAGAGAAAAAAATATAGGTTTATGAGATATTGAGTCACTAGATGGCAAAAGGAGGGCCTACTATAGCCCTCGATTAGGCACGGACTCTATTAAGTCCATGCTTTGCACGGCGTTGGAATATTCAATATTGAGTCAAATTGATGCTATGAGGACATTTAAATGAGGAGTTTTTTTTTTTGGTCAAAAAATGAGGAGTTAACACTAGCCTATTAGTGTCAGCTAGAAACCAAGGTATGAAAGTATACCTTACTTCCTATTGCTAGGTCACCCTCGTGGTGCACCAACTAGAGGTCCGGCTAATGGATTATTAAGTCTAAACTTTACTCGGCTCTCCCAAACTTATACCAATTCGTGACTTAGGGTTTAAGTTCTTAACATGCAAATCATTTTCATTCAGGAGTTGCCACTAATTAGTTTATGGTGGATCAATTAGAAACCCAAATAAAGTATCAAGAAAATTATTTTATTCCCACAAATCAGAGACGTACAATTAAATAAACCCAACATGCAAACTATATGTCACACGACATTAATTAAATGATCTAATTTAATGATAGGCAAATATTAAATGCAACTATCCCAACATGTCACATATTTTAAATTAAGTAATCCTAAACATGCAATTTACTAAATGACATGCGATATACAAACTAATCGTACGTGACACATGCATGATTTTTTGTGTGTGTTTTTATTTAATTTAAATTCGGAAATGTCTAATATTTAAGCATGCAATCTATTCTAAGAAAAGGAATTCTAATTTATCCTAAAGCAATGTTTTTGTATGTTTATTTAAAAATTCAGAATAAAGGCAATCTAGTCTAAAATAAGCGGTATTCCAGCAAAAATCAAATCCAATTCAAATATTTTTTTGGGTTTTCTTTCTAAGGAAAGCAATCAAACAATGGATATATATTTTGGTTAGATAATACAATCCACAAACTTATATTATCTATCTATAAATTTGGTGACAATATAAACCAAAAATAATATATAAGTGGTTATAGATATTGATAGAATTTTATTCATTAAATTTGGAAAATGGGTAAATCAACAATTGTATCCAAATGGTTATAGATAGGACGGAGGATCTTCCATGCCATCGAGCATTGTATCTCATAATTAGAGATCATACGGCTGTCCAAGCTTGTTATTAAGTTACAAAAATTTCCTGACTTGAGGTGATTTCTTAGGGTTTTGTGAATATACTTTATCTAACGAAATATTTAATAAAAATATCAATCAAGAGAAATAGGCAAGTAAATATTTCAAAACGGATAAAAATAGGAATGCTACCTAATTTGAAAATTTAGCTTCTGAATTTGAATCAAATGCAATCGGCAGGATCACAACCGGCTCCACAAACATGGATGGCTTTGTGAGCTTATCCATGCGGTTATGCACTTTGCGAATAAAAATCCGTTTTCTAAAAGATCCTTGCTTTGTGCTTTGGTGGTTGTGTTCAAAGGATATCTATATGATTCGATCCATTGCATGAGGCCCACGGTCGTAAAGGAACTAGGGAAAGTATATAGAAAAGATAATTCTTTTCTATTCTATTTTATTAGTATTAGATTATTATTACTCAGTGATCCCAGCTCTTTTATATTAGTATTAAATTAGTATTAGTCAGTGATCCCGGCCTAGTGGCCTAGTGAGTCCTTTCTTCCGTGATTCACTTCTCGCATTAGTCGTACATTTTGTTTCTGTGGACTGAGGAGAAAGGGCTCTTCAGGGCGGGGGCTCATGGCCAACGGGTCAGCAAATTCGGCACAGCAAGAGGCTGACCAATGACCTGCAAAATAGAAAACTCATTGGGCCGGCTCGATTCAGATGAGCTCAACGGTAGTGCGCGAGTCAGCAACTGCTCAACGGGGCTCCGCGGGTGCAGCAGCTCATCCCCGATGGAGAGAGGCAGGGTGTTGTAGCGGCTCGATCATGGGCTCCACGCAAGGACTCTCGGCAAAGCATGGCATCATGGTGGCGCAAGGCTGGACTCGGACAAGTGGACAGCAGCCGGTTGTCCCGGGTCGTAGGTGGGTGTTGGGTTTTACTTGAGGACAGCACGGTGACAACTGTGGATGCAGCACGGGGCGAGATCGATTGACAACTTGCTGAAGTGTCCGTTGTGACCCCGCTGAGAGGTGGCTGGCTTTGCTATAAAAACAAGTTGGTTTCTCTTCGGGTGTTTTTCTCAGTTCTCTTCTCCGTGATGCGTTGTGCCCAATGTCCAGCCTCGCCTTCTGTTTTCTTTTCACAAAAAATCTGGTCAAATCAAGACAAATCTCACCGCTTCCTTTGCTATCTCCCTGTGTATCATGTCTCTGAAAGAGGAGAATATGTGCATGAGTTTATGCATGGATAGGCTACAAAGTGTACGTCCTCTCCTCAATCGGCATCAAATTGACTACGACCGCAACATGAGAACAAAACAAAGTAAATACCAGAAATATAGAGCGGACAAGTTTAATAGGAAGAGAAACAACCCAGTTTTATCGCAGCAAAATCACTAGATGGCAATTAGGCACTTGGGTACGTTGGCTACACCGGCATCCCATTGTACTTGTTAGAATTGGTGTCCGAGATGCATGAGCTCGCGCGGATTGCTTTGATGTTCACTAGATTCACTGAAAGTCGTTGAGTATTACCGTGATTGCTGAGTTATTTGGATGACTCAGGCGGTGGAGCCTCGACAGGATGGTCTCGCCAGAGCACACCATTGGACTTGCTAGACCACCTATGGCTCTAAAGGTGATCTGCTAGCGGCTGCGATCTGTTTTGGGTGGTACTACGTCGGGCGTCAGGCGGAACGGCCAGTGCTCTTGCGTGGATGAGCTGCTTGTAGGGGTCTGCAGTGATGAAGAAATAAGAAGACCGTGCTTTCGTTTTTGTCGACCTTGTCTCCCAATTCTTTGTGCATATCTCATGTATTGTACCATGATTTTCTATGTTGCACTAATGGAAGTCCCTCTCTCTCTCTCTCAACAATGTGGCCGTATATTCAATTGTGTGGCCTCTGAGAAAGAATTTGCCGACCTTCGAATCATGAGGGATAACTTCCTATTTATAGTGTAACCCTAGGTCTAGTTTTGATTTCCTTTTCAAGATAATGGGCTGAACTAAGCTGAAGACCTATTATTAGTCATGTGGGTAGAAATTAGATTAAATTAAACTCAATCCTAGCCCGTGCTCCATGTAAATTTCGGCCACTTACTCCCCCAGTGCTGGCCACATTTTCTCTCCTTTCCCGGGCTCAATTTATGAAAATTTTAAGCTTAAAACCATCTACCGCCATAAAAATGCAATTAATGAAAATATAAACTATATAATAAATGCTCCTAAAACTATATACTATGCAATTGAATTAGGATACTTTTGTTTAGGGGTTAAGAATTAATCCTAGTTTTCCATGCAATTAAAATTTATGTGTCAACACTTTTTACACAACTAGAGAATTTATGATTTGAGACTTGATGACACAAATTATCTAGCCAGTACCCTTTCAATGCCTAATCTTATTCAGTCGCCAACAAAAATGTTTAGGCAGCATTTTTACTTATTATTAGTCCTAATGTTCTATCCCAAACCAAGCTAAAAGGAAAATGACAATCAATATATAGAAAGTACAAAAAAAGTAATAATCGAAATTGAAATGCACCAACTGTGACCTAGCATTTGTCTCTAGGAACATTTAAAATTCTATTGTAAAGTCCTAAGAGTTTGTTCAAATTTGAATAAACAAATTTTTTTTTTTATCAGGGAATTTGCACATTTTATAAGGAAACTACTCAAAAATATAATTTATAAGCTTTTTCCTAATTTTAGAAAATATAATTTTTTTGGAATTTTTAAAATTTTTAAAATTTTTTAACAGATTAAATTTTTAATATGAAAATGAGACTAAACCCAAGTTGAGACTTGGGTTGTTGGCTAGATTAGGCTTGGCAAATGGGCTTGATCTAATAGCAAAAGGGCCTAGAACTAAGGGTGCACATGATAATGAGTCTATGCCCGGGAAAAAATTATGCTCAGAAATAATTATTTCTGATTCTGCTCCTAGAAGTAACTTCTGATTATTTGAATGTATTTGGTAACTGTCTAAAATGCGTTTGGTAAGATTCTTAATTTTTTAATACTTTTATTATATATTTCTTTTCTTTTTTGTCTTTTGTCTTTTGTCTTTTTCCTTTTCTTAGCTTCTTCCTCTCTTGTGGCTGATTACTGCTGCCGGTAGTGGCCGGCGATCGGCTAGGCGAGGTCCAGTGAGCTCGTCGAAGGCTTGCCTAGCCATTGCGACACTCAGCCTTGCAAATTTGGGTGAGGCTGAGCCTTGCCAGGCCATTGGTGAGGTTTAACCTCACCCAAGTGGCATAAGGTCGGTTTCACCCTAGCCAGGCAAGGCCCAAATTTACACTGGCTAATGAGGCCAAGTGTTGTTGGTGGCCAGATGAGGAGAGCCTAGCTTGGCAAGGTTGAGCCTTGTTGCTAGCCTAGTGAGGCTTGGCCTCGTCGAGATTTGCGAGGCCGAGTCTCGTGATAGCTAAGCGAGCCTCTAGCTAGTCGAACCTCGTTCTGGCCTAGCAAGGCTTCATCAAGCTCGCCAAACCTCGCCTAACTGCTCACCGACCACCATCGGTGACAGTGGCCGACGAGTGGTAGTAGGTTGGGAGGAAGAAGAAGAAAAGAAAAGAGAAAAAGAGGAGAAGAAAAAAACTTGGACTTGATTCTTGGAATTGTTCTTGGAAACAAGAATTGTCTTTTTTTATTATTATTCTTGATTCTGCTCCAAATCTATCCTCGGGAATAAATTTGTTCCCAGGAACAAAAAATTTACCAAACGAATTTCTATTCCAAATATGTTCTTAGTAATGAAAGAAGAGAATCAATTATTATTTGAACAATTACAATGTGCATCCTAACCTACTAAAATAAATTGCTAACATTAAATTCAAATTAGCCCAGCCTAAAGCCTCCACCAGCTCATGCTTGATTTAACACTAACTTGGCTCGGTTCCTAAAGTCACAATAACCTGATCCCAGGAGTTGAATTAAACTAGCCCAGCCCTCAAAAGACTAATGGTGCATTTGGTTTAGCTTTCTCGAGGGGTTTTCAACATTCAAAGCCCTTGAAGGAAATGTTGGACCATTTGACAATCATTTTGAATGAGCTTTCAAGTGAAAGCCAGTATTGAGAAGGCTGAAAGCCTAATGCTAGTAGGGACTAGCATTGGACTTTCGGCATTTGGCCAAATGTTGAAACTAATCTTTTTCTTCCCAAACTACTTTCATCAATTCTTCAAATTTTCAATCTTGTCCCATATTATGTATTTTTTTTTTTAAAGGGAATAAGACCCTTCGTCGGTTTAGCAAAGTACGGCCATCGACAAGCTAGATTTGGTGCCTAAAGTTGTCAATTGAGGTCACATGACGACCTTCAGTGGCCCTCACTTGGGTCACGTGACCTTCGTTAAAGGTCGTCAACCTTGGGCGACTTGAACCAACAATTGCAAGCGCCAGATCTAGCTTGTAGGCAACCATAGCCCTTTGTCGATCTGGCGAAGGGTTTTGTCTCCATTTAAAAAAGAAAAAAGAAAAACCCAAAGCTCATTGCAAAAGTCTTTTTGCCAAACACAACTTTGTTGGTGGCTAAAAATATAACCTAGAGGGGGTGAATAGGTTGTTTAAGAAATTCTAACGATCTTTTGCATAAATTAGCTAATCGCCAAGTAAAGATTTGGTTCACATGATGTTCTTCAAAAATGTTAAGGAGCTGTATGCAAGTAAGAGTAAATAGATGAAAATAGTAGCACATAAAGAATTATAGTCGTTTGGCTTTATCCACAAGCCTATATCCACTCTTCAGACTAATAGTCATAAGACGAGTTGGATTCCACTAGTAATTTGCTTGGAAAGTTACTAATAGCTAGCACTTATAAATACCACTATCAGGACTCAGTTGCTACTCTTACACTTGTACATTTAATCCTTAGCACAATTGCTAAACAACAGGAATATTGATTTCAGAGAAACAATATAACAAAGAGCGTATAGTTGAGAGAAAACAGTAGGAAGGAAGCTTTCTTGATCTTTTGAAGTTGCAAACTCTCACATATGGTTTTTGAGATCTTTTCTTATATAGCCACCTTCAATCTATCCATTGAAGATGAATTGGAGAAGTAGATAGCCGTTAGAGTTAACGTTGAGCTACTATCCATAGGTGGATTTTCCCATATAACTTTTTTCCTCGGACATTTACAGGCTACCTAGAAATAGCAACTGCTGCTGTCTTCTCACTACAGTCTCTAATAGACGTGTTAGACAACCTAGCTACTTGGCTATATATTTCATCTTAATTCCGTTGCTGTGCAAATCTAAAGCCACAACGGCTAGCTTGTTGTCACAACGAACATCATTAGATGTGTGTGGTTGTTATAGTACCCTCAATTTGATCTTTACAATTTTGACATAAATATCATCAATAGTTGATCTTTTGGGTTCACTACTATTGTGTTTCACATCAAGATATTTTGCAATCTCCTTTATAATGGATGACACCATTGATGTTGCATAGTCTTTTGGTCCAAACATCTGCATACACCATAGTAAATATTTTATTAAGGATAGTTTGGACATCATCAAAATCACTTGAAGATATTTCTCCAACAAACTTGAACTCAAAGTCAATTTGCAAAGAGTTTTTATCAAACACAATTTACATTTTCTCAAATAGCTTTGACTTTTAGCATTTGCATTACACTCAAAGCTCATTTGTAAAGTTGAACCAAACACATCCTAAAAGCTTACAACATGACTCCTTTCACCCTACCTAGATGACCTAATTGCACACTCCCCTGACCATGATGAGCTTGAGTCTTCAAGTAGCCGCGAATCAACGGCATGACCGACCCCAAAACTCTAACAACCCAACTAACCTGACTCGGATTTAGAACCATGACAAACTTGACCCCTCAATTTAGTTAAATCGGTGCCACGGCAATGCCAATCTACATGGCCACAAACGAGTGGTGTGGAATTGCCTTTGGTGAAGCCAACTCTTAGCCTCTTGCGAACATCGCCTTGCCATGAATGTGCCACGGCGCGAACAAAGGAAGCATGAAACAAAAACCATCATTTAGGGAGCAAATCAAAATTAGAGAAAGAGTTCACGAATCTAACTAAGGCATTTTCACACATAGGTGATCTGCAACGCTAATTGCAAAGTTTTTTACTCGATGAGGTTCTTGAACATTTTGGTTGGTGATTACATATGATTAGATACCGAAAGGGTGCTAGTTGGATAATTAGTGGAAGTAAGTCCCCGACCTTAAATTATCTAATTTTATAGGAAGTAAGGTATACTCTCATGCCTCACTTAGTTTCTAACCAACCACAATAGATTAGTGGCAATTCTTCTTTTAAAAATTCTGATAGCATCAATTTGAAATTAAAATCAAATATCCTAATTTCACGCAAAGTATGGACTTGTAAGAGCTTGTGCCTAATCAAGGGCTATAGACCCACATTAGGTAATATCTCTAAATCTATGTTTTCCCCTCTAGGGAAGAAAAGGTAGGTTGCGACATAAGTGTCACATATATCACATGTCATATGTCACTCGCATATTTAGAATGTAGCTACGTTCATAATTCAAGTATAGAATAATCCATCTTGATCTTAACATTCAAACAAAGCTAAACTAGTTTATATTTATCATTAATGAAAATATATTAAAATATCATTTAAGTGAGTCCCACAACGTGCACATCATATATTGCGTGTCATGTAGTGAGTCACATGCTTTCGTGTCAATATTTTAATAATCACAGCATCTAGATAGATTTAATTAATAATTGCATCTTATGCATTATTTATTCTTAAAAATGTACAAAAGAAAGAGTTGGTACCACATCATTAGATCATCGTTTATTTGATAAAGGTAGTTAGGTCATGTTAGGTGTCTAAAGGGCTAGTCTTTAATTATAAAGAAGAGGACACAAAAATAAATAATCTCATATAGTTTCAATAATAGGGTTAATCTCCTATCCCATGCCATTATAATTGCATATAGGTTGCATTTATTAACATAGTGTACAAGCCATTTAGGATTTTGTGTTAATTTACCAGTTTGCATATTAACTAGACCTCATATATTCATAACATTTCAATTAAGCCATGTTTATTTTAAATAAGAAAAATCCAAAAAGAATTAATCAGTATTGCATGATTACATTTATAAATCATGTCTAAGTAATGCATACATCAGATCATTATCTGGCTTTTAGTTAACATTTTGTATAGTCCTCGTTGCATAGGAAGAGAATAGAGTGTCTTTCTTTTTTAGTGCATCAAGGTTCTTTTGTCTTCTTGAGTAATTTATTTATCACTTTGATTGTTGAGTGTTGCTTAAATGTTTGCGCACTTTTCACATGTTAGTGAATTGGAATTAAAATTCATAAAGAAAACTTGCCAAACATTATCCATGAATCTTTAGTTCACATAAGTAAAACGTATTCAGCCTAGAACAAATTAATGGTGGCTCCAAATAAATTTAATGGCATGCTTAAAAATATTTCATAAAAGACCCATGTTGCGGTTGATATAAACTTGGATGAGTCCGCACTATGCGACCGTACTATATCTTTAATGAGTAGTTCATGCCTATCAAGTAACCTATTAGCCTTTTCTTGATAGTTCATCTTGAGAAAGGTCGTGATAGTGATCCCAATGGCGGCCTCTATGGTTCAGTCAAGAGGAAGAGACCACAGATGAAATGGAGGCTAGAGATTCAAGTTGAGATATGAGGTTCAAGTTGACATATGTTAATGCAGAAGGATACCAGAATTAAGAGGAAGCAGACCTAATACGGATCTCACACATAAGAGGAAAATTGTTGAAATACTTGTGTGATTGTATTTGAAAAGTCTCACATTAGATAATTGGTGTGGTGTGTAGTAGTTAATATATTATAGTTGATCAATAACTCATTGGCTTAAAATTTTAAATAAAGATGAGTCCCACTAGATATGTGGATAGGCTTGAACTTGGGTTTCCCCTGGTAATCTCTTAGATGAAGGTATTGAACTTTTGTCACACCCTCCCAATGTTTTTTAATCTTAGTCGGTGACTCTTGTTTGCTATGGTTAAAACCAATTTCAACGTTATCATAAACAACTATATATGATAAATGGTTATGAGTTCTTCAACTCCAAAACTAAGGAATTTTGGGATATATGCACTGAAAATCCTACAACTTGTTACAAAAATGCAATTGAGTTTTAAAACTTATAAATAGTGCAATCAAGAACTAAAACTTGTCATGTTGGTTCAATTGAGTTCTTCTACTAACTCCATCCAACTTGGCTTAGGGAGAATGTTGATGTGATTTTTTTAATTGTTATTTTTATAAAAAATTATTTTAAATTTGAATTAAAAAATAAGTTTTTTTTAAAAAAAATAGATAAGTGCATTGGAAGGCCTAAAACTTGTCAATAAAGTGCAATTTATTCTTAAAACTTTCAAAAAGTATAATGAAATCCTAAAACTTGTCACGAAAATGTAATTGAGTTTTAAAACTTTTAAAAAGTGCAATCAAATTCTAAAACTTATTAAATTAGTCAAATCAAGTTCTTCATTGATAGCACTTTTTAAAAGTTTCGGGACTTGATTACATTTTTATGACAAGTTTTACTTTATTGCACTTTTTGAAAGTTGTAAGACTCGATTGCACTTTTATGATAAGTTTTAGGATTTGATTGCACTTTTTAAAAGTTTGAGGACTCTATTGCATTTTCGTAATAAGTTTTAGGCCTTCTAATGTATTTATCCCTTTTTAAAAGGGTGAAGTTAGATGAGGAGAGCTGCAAGCCCTCACAAATGGCAGGCGAGGCCGGCAACCCTCACCAAGGGAGGATAGTGACCCTTGCTTGTAGCCCTAGCCGCCTAATTTCTCTCTCTTTTTTTATTTTATTTGATCTTGTTTTAAATTTATTTTAAATAAAATTAGTATTTAAAATTCAGATTTAGACCAAAGTGACCTTGTTTAGATGTTATACTTCATGCCTTAACCATGTTATTGCCACGTAAAAGATAAAAAATATTAAAAAAAGTTAGGTCAGCATTTTCCTTTAGCTAAAATTGGAGGGAGTCAATTGAAGTATTTGATTGATTAATTTGATAAGTTTTAGGATTGAATTGCACTTTTTGCAAGTTTTATGATTCAATTGTACTTTTAGAAAAAGTTCTAAGATTTTTAGCGAACATATCCTAAAAATTTTCAGCTCAAATTCATTAGCACTCATGCACCAGCACAATGCAGCAGAAATGGAAATGTTGAGCAAAAACATCGCCATTTTCTCAATGTTGCACGCGCATTACATTTTCTAGCCAATCTTCCGATGAAATTTTTTGGGGCATATGCATTGTCACTGCAGCGTATCTCATTAACCGGACACCAACCTGAATCCTCAGTGGTAAAGCACCTTATGAAATTTTAATTGATATAACGTCCTTTCATACCCACTTGCATATTCTTATTTGTTTATGCTGTCGGCGCCCTGTCAGTTTATGTTAGCTCTAACGTCACTTTTAGGGGAATTGTTTTTCCGCAACACGACAGATTCTACTGTTTTACCTGTACCTAGACGTTAGCGTGCAAATCAATCCCCTTTTCTTTACAAATACGATATGTGCATGATTCGCTTCGCCGCCGAAGTTGCCAATAGTCCTAATGGTTTGGATCAAAAAAGCAGAGTTGCTGTAGCCATGTGACTCATGATAGGATAAGAAGAGTACGCCATTCCTCGTTGAGACTTCAAGTGAGCAATTAAAGCTGCTGCTGGCCAAACTCCCATATTGGAAGGTGAGGTTGCTTTATGAGATAACTTAAGGGCTCAAGCTCAACCCTAAGTAGACTCTTCCTTCAGTGAGACTTTCCATCATTGCTCGACATGAAAGCCGTGAAGATACTATTCTTCTTTCTCTGCTGCCTCTCTTCGAAGCTCGCTTTGTCAAGGCATGGTCGCTACCATGCGATCTTCAACTTGGGCGACTCTCACAGCGACACCGGAAACTACCCCCGTACCGCAGCGGTCGCATTTCAAGTCATCAAAAGCCTCCCTTATGGTGAGACTTTCTTCCAAAATGCAACTGGTCGATGCTCGGACGGACGCCTCATTGTCGACTTCATAGGTATACCGTAATATCTCATTAAGCTCTTCTCTACCCTTCCCAATCACTCATATGATGTCACATGCTATCAATGCATTGTCTTCCATTCTCAATAGATTAAGGTTTTACGACAAAAAACAATTTGAGTAATAACCCAATAGCACATCACTACGATGCTATCTCATGTGAAAACAGTTTCGTCATTTTCACACGAGGCAAACCCTATTTGAATCATTATTTCAAGAGCTTTTAAAATAGGAACAGATTATGTGAAAATAGGAACAGCCTTAGTTCCGATAAACGTGCGTTAAACCGAATAATGTCCGCACGTCCAAAGATTATCTGACTTATGTAAACGCTTGATTTAGACAATTTCCAAAGCTACAAATGATATATTATAAATATCATGATGAACGTAAAAATATGAGAATGCAGCTGAAGCATTTGGACTGCCATATCTTCCACCATATCTGGCGGTAGCCAAAGGTCCAACTGTCCGTACGGGAGTGAACTTCGCAGTTGCTGGTGCCTCAGCAATCAACTCGTCTTTTTTTTCCGCTCAGAATATTGCGTTGTGGACCAATGACTCGTTGAGTGTTCAGCTTGGCTGGTTCAAGAATTTGAAGTCGTCTCTCTGCACCACCAAACAAGGTAAATTTCTACCTGTGATTGTTCAAGAAAAGGGGTAAAGGCATTACTGATTCCTTAATTTTTCTGATCGATCGTGACTTTTTTCCTTTTATTTATGTGTTATTCCACTTCATCACTTTTGATCCGGTGGTTCCCCAGTCGCGGTCCACTTCAGCAATTCTAAACATATTTTGATATCATGGACCGATGCGAACAAAAAGACTAGAAATTAAATGTAGAAAAAACTAATGGACCCAACTGAATATTTTGCGAAAAATTCAGCAATCATTGGTGCCTTTATGAAAAGCAAAAAAATTCGATCCATGAAATACATATCTCTTGACACGTATTAGGGAAGTAGTCATGAAAAGTGAAATTCGTACACGCGGGTCCATCAATTAATATATTCGTGGGGTTCATCTTATACATTAGTGATAGAGATGTAAAAAGGAGGGGCAGGCGATATCCGTCTTCTGCTGCTTGCAGATGAAAAATTCTTTCATCTAGCCTGGTCGAGCTGTGCTGTAATTTCTTAATTTTGGGTGCAGAATGGGAACTTTCTGGTGAGGGAAATAGGTGGCCCTGACTTTTGTCAATCATTTGCTAAGTACGACTTTTATGAAACATGAGTCATAAATCTTAATTTTTGGGTGCAGAATGTGATGAGTACTTCAAGAAATCACTTTTTCTGGTGGGGGAGATAGGTGAAAATGACTATAACTTTCCCGCTCTTTCTGGTCAAAGCATGAAACAGCTTCGTGCTTTGGTACCACTCGTCGTTGGAGCAATCACTCGTACCGTCAGTGTATGTCACAAAAACTTACTTCGGTTTATCACATGTATTCCATACGAAAGCAATCTAAATTATGTTTATTAATGGAGCAATGGCACTAATTTGGGCTTCTTTTGCCATCACCACATAAAGCAAACATTTCTATATAAAGATCTATGGAGAAGTGTATCATTGACATGACATTAAGGTTAAATTCACATAATAAAATTAACGATCGCTTTGAATCATTGCATTTCATCTATATGCACATATTACTGAAACGTTTTTCTTAGCAATGAGCTTAACGCTCAATTCTGGAAATAAAATGATAGTTCAGTTTAGAATGAGCCAGTTGAATTTGAAAATAAGGAAGAAATACCTTCAAAATTGTACTAAATTTAAACCCTAAAACTAATAACAAGACAAAGTTAAAACATCATGAAGAAACATTGAAAATAACTAATAAATTCGAGCTTTTGTGCCGATTAAAAGAAGGTCCACCTTTTAATACTTTACATAGATTGTGTAAAAAGAAAAAAACAAGCATTTTCCAAAAATGATTTACATATACATACAAAATGATCCACGTGATTTGTCTCGAGATTGCTTTCTTATTTATTTATTTATTTTTATTTCTTGCCATTATCTAGTTTCCCTTTTTACGTTTTTTTTCCTCGAATCATCATAACCATAACAGATGCTAATAGAAGAAGGGGCAGTGGATTTGGTGGTGGCGGGACAGTTGCCGGTAGGTTGCACATCCATGTTTCTAACTTTGTTTCAAAGTGCTAATGTATCGGCATATGACAAAAGATCTGGGTGTCTCAAGTCATACAATACCTTCTTGAAGTATCACAACAAGTACCTCAAGCAAGAATTGCAAAATTTGAGAGAACAATACCCTCATGCAAGAATCATTTACGCTGATTATTATGGTGCCACCATGTCTATCTATCGATCTCCAAAACAATATGGTGAGCCTTCTTTTCACCAATCTTTATACCTCTCAAATTTCATTGTCAATACATAATTTTTGCTTGAACTAATAACCTTGTAGTGAATCCCCGATGTATGACTCCTATTTACCACATAGCACATCCATCACCATTTGTATAAGTAATCACAGATTTACTTTTAAAATATAATTGAGATTGAGATCCCTAATTATAAAGATGACTTTGTAGTAGTAATCATAATAATAATAATAACTCTGTACATCAAAATTTTCTTTTTCCTTTATTAAACCCCACAGTTTTCTCCCTTTACATCTAGAGTCAAGATTGTGCATAATCATAAAGAGCAATTAAAGGTGGAATAAGGGATGACTGTCTACTATGTCAAAGATCTACATCATGGCCTTTGGGTTTGAGATGCTTAGGCCTGAAATTGCCATACCAACCTGAACTAATTTATAAATATAAAGAATACATTGTATATATAAAATATGAAAGTATTAGAATATTCATTATTTATGCTCGAAACACTTTAATAAAGTCACAGATAAATTTAGAAAACAAATTAAAATCAAATGACCCAAAATTGATTGGAAAAAAGTGGCCAAAAACATTTTTAAAACGTTTATAATAATTAATCCATATTAATTTAGAATAAAAAAGAGCAGGCTTGGCACGATCCGATCTATCTCAGTCTAGGCCTTTTCTTGTATGATTGGACCATGGTTGGAGATCAGGCATGGTCTATTAGGGGCAGGCCGAAAATGTCTTGAGGCCCAGCACGCCCAACTCATGCTCACCCCCAATTGGAACCTATAAACAATCAATAATGTGGTATGATTTAGCAAGACACATAACTGGAAAAATTACTCTTGTCTTGTAGTTTGACCAACAAAAATGGCATGCATTTATCTGTGCGCTAAAAATAAGAAATATTTTAATAAAGATAGAAAGGTGAGATTTTAGTTATTTTTGGGAAATTTGATTTAAAACCTTCCTGAATAAGAAAGATTAATTTTAATTTGCAATCCAAGAGATTTCAGCATTGTGTTTTGGACCAATTAAACTAACAAATTTCCCCATAGTTTGCTAATGTATGTTGATGATTTATCTTTAAACAAATATGTACTTTTCATGGAAACTTTGGAGAAATATTGAGGTTGAATGTTATTTTTGGGTTTGTTTCTCGCAAAGGGATGCATAATGAAGTGCAGCATTGGAATCGATCTTTGAAAAAAAGGGAATAGATAGGGAATTGGAAAATATTGATGATAGTGATACGTTGAGATCTCCGCAAGTATAATGTAATGGCACTAGTTTCCCAATTTGCATTCCAGTTCCATCAAATCAAAGCTAAAGTCTTGCCTTTCTTTGGTTGTTTTTCTCCATGAATCGCACCTGAGACAAGCAATTGTCCATCAAATTAAATGTGGTTTTCTTAATTTGACATGAAATTAGCAATTATTATGGTCAGGCGATTTCATGAATGGCAATTACTACTGCGTTGCTAATTGTGATGCTCTAAAACTGGTTGAACTTTCCTTCTAATGTGTTGCCTTGAGAATTTTCATGTCCTTATTCAATCTCTCGTCTAGAGTTAGGTGGTAGATCTCTTCATGCATAGGCATTTAGCAATGTTGGTTAATAAAGTGCCAAAATTATATCGTCTTTACGCTAAGAAGTGGGTGACAGCTTACCTAATTACTTGCTTTCTGGCTCCATTTTTTATACTGATGTTGTTAATGAGGGTCCAAGACACCTAATGAGCAACCAAATGAAAAATAGAATGCTGCAATTTTCATTATCGAGGAAAACTCATTATTTTTCTCGCATTGTGTAAACAGTGTCAGCTAAGTACTGGATCTTTTGGCTCCTAAACTAAAAGCCAAAAATTAATCTTTTCAGAAAGAAAAACCCTTATGTCACTTTGATTTCGGGGAATATACCAAATGACATACATAACATTAGGACAGTTTTGTTGATGATGTTGTTGACATGAACAAATATATAGTTGCATAATTTATTCAAAAGTCTTGACATGAATGAATGCATTCACTCAGGCTTTTATGGAGGGACACCAAGGGCTTGTTGTGGAGGAGGTGGTCCATACAACTTCAATACGACAGCAGTATGTGGTCAGACCGGCGCAACTCCTTGCAAAGATCCATCGGCTTTCATGGATTGGGATGGGATTCACTTTACCGAGTCCGCTTATCATCACATCGCCAAAGGGTTGATTTTCGGTGGCTTCACATCTCCACCACTCCTATCTTAACTAAAATCTTTACATTACAAAATAAAAAAGCATTTGGACAGTTGCATCTATCAAAGGTGAGGGGCACATTTTTGGAATAAAGAAGTTTGTTATGATGCATATACAAGTTTACCACATGTATAGTCATTTATAAATATTTATCTTCTGAATATACATCCTATTTCTCTAGATCAAATTTACTATGTTAGGTGTTTTCTCATATTTTGTCGTGTTGGACATGATAAAAGGTAATTGTGCCTAGTTATCTCATTGAAACTGTTTGTTCCTTAAAACTCAGCATACCAAAATTTACTCTTATGCATCGTCATCTTTTATGATCGTGGACAACGATAGTTCACATAAGATTAAGATCAGGCTAACACAATTAGGCTATAAGCATCTCCGGCTATCGATGGTTAGGCAATCCTAATAGCAACAGATCACAATGATGCCTTGGCCTGATCCATGTGTACCAACTCTTAAAGGAGAAATCAAGTGCACTTGACTACGACTATACGTCGAGCCTCGCAAATTCATTTTTCAACGTGTTGCAATACTTTTGTTGTATTCTCATTTAGAGTCTATGAAATTTGATTCGAAATATGAGGGTGTTGTTATGTTGGTCTCAATATTAAGGGTAAGTACATGTCTTCGATTCAATTCGTGATGAAACTGGTTAATCTTAGTCGTTGATTTTGTAAGTCCCACATAAATCTTACTTCATTGTTGTGATTCCACCTAATCAAAGTTTCGGTGGAGGCAAGAATATTCCATAGATAAGGATAAGAAATTTATATGTCTAATTAAAGGAAAAAATATATATGTAATAATTCACCAATGAGAGAAATAACTTAGGTTAGGTTGAATTGATTATATACTAATAAATTCTTGAGCCCGTTCAATAGAGTCGTGGCTAAAGAATTTATGGCTAAACTACAGTCGTGTTGTATTGTGTGAAATGCTGCAAACTTATGGACATATGGACCTCTGGAGTACCAAAACTTGGCACAGGGAAACATTTAAGCGCCAAAAGTTATAAAAGATACACGTAAGTGCCAAAATTGGAGTAAAAATGATCAGTTAAGTGCCAACGGTGAAAAAATCCGGCCAAAATGCTGATATGGCAATTTTATGGTGATTTGCGGTTGAAATTGCGTTGTTTTGGGGATGTTGACATGGCCAAATAAGCCCAAACAACGTCGTTTTGGAACTCAGCCGCGCTACGTGAGAGCCATCAACACCACACAAGAGTTGTCGACGCCTAGGAGAGGGTCAACGACCCTTGCCCAAGCCAGGGCGAGGGCGACTGACCCTTGTCCAGATCTGGGAGAGGGTCACCACCCTCTCTCGGCATCTAGCGAGGGCCGTCTGGCCTTCGCCGTCCGTCGCCACTACTCCATTGCCGGTGGGGCGGCGGCGACAGGCGAGCTGCTGCCCTTTTTTTTTTAATAATGTCGCTTTTAATGTTATTTAATTAATAATTATATTAAAAAACAAACTTTGGCCAAAACGGCGTCGTTTTGGGCAGATCTAGCTACATCAACACTTAAAACGACGTCGTTTTGGACTTATTTGCCATGTCAACATCCAAAACGACGCCGTTTTGGCTCTAACTCGTTGGAAAAGTGCCACATCAGCATTTTGGCCAAATTTTCTTGCCGTTGGCACTTAACTGATCATTTTGTCTTCGATTTTGGCACTTAAGTATACATTTTGTAACTTTTGGTACTTAAGTGTCCTCTTATGCTAAGTTTTGGCACTTGGGCTGTACTTATATCCAAACTTATGTGTTTGGTGCGGTAGATTCTTACAAACTGTCACAAATTGTTGCAACTTTTGAGGTGCTGCACTTATGAGGTGTTTACCAAGTACTTTATAAAAGCTGTAACACCCATTCTCGCAACTGAAAGTGTATCAAATAATTTTTTAGTTGACTCTTACGACCCATAAGCTTCGCAACCAGTACGAATGCTTCCATCAATTAGAATTGAGATAAAATCCTTATTAAATAATTTTAAAAGGACCAAATGCAATCATCTGGCGTCAAGGATTTAGTCCTCTTAATAGTTCGCGATATGCAAATTGTCAACTGTAGTAACCGTGTATTGATTGAATCATTGATTAACAAAGTGAAATGCATATTGTATTTGTCGTGAACTCCCTCTCGCATCCCGGAGGCTAATGGCTTAGCTATGCTTATTAGGCTTAGCCCGGACTCTCCCAAACCCATCAATTTGTAACTTATGATTCAAATTTTTAACCTGTAAGTCAAATTTATTTAAAAATGGGTCACCACTAATTAACTTGGGATAGATCGATTAGAAACCCAGGTAAAATATTGAAAAAAATATTTTTCTCCTGCGCAGCCAAAGAAACTAGGATCGATAATTGATTATACTAGTTAATTACCGATACCCTTCCGGTACCTAATCTTATTAAAACCATAATATTCCATTTTTTTGTATTTTTTTTGGAGGATTCTCCATACATTTGTGGAGAAAATATTTTTCTTAGGCTTTTTTCTGATTTTTCTGAAAATATAAAATATTTTTGGGTTTTTCTGATTTTTCTGGAAAACGTATTTTTTATTTTTTATATTAAAAATTTATTTTAATATTTCATTTGAAAAGGGACCCGGGTCGGATCTTCTCGCCCAACCCGGTCGAATTTAGCCTGGGCGCCCTGCTCAGGCCTTTGGCTGGGCCAGGTCCAACTCATGGTTCGTCGAGCCCGAGGGAAACACCTGTAAATCAACGAAAAATTAGTCAAGCCCAAGGCCAAATAAAACAAAGTCCAGCCCAAGAAAGTAGAATAAGCCCAGCAGGAATAATTCATCTCAGCCTAACAACCAACCCCTAAGAACACGATCGGATCTGTGTTCGACCCGATCGACCTGGCCCTGACCCGACTTGCGCCCTTCTCTGTCGCAGGTTCTTCGCGGTGCTAATGGGGGGTGGTTAAGCGCATCTCGGCCTAACCACGGCGAGTGACGGCTATCGTTATGAGACCAACTGACGGGACGACGAAGCGGCGGGTGGCACCGGGGACAATGGCGGTCGGCGGCAAGGACGGTGGTTGGCCTCCTCAGATGTCTCTCCAGGGAAGCCCTCTGAGCTCTTTCCTCCACTCCGTTCCTCTCCTTCTCTCTTTCGCCGCCCCCCTCAACCGAGCTCATGGCCGCTCTTTTACAGGCGAGAAGCCCGATTTGCTGAGGTGCTCCGACTGGCGGTCCTTGGCGTATTGACCAGGCTCTCCCTTGGCTGAACCAGCGTCCCCTCAGTCGTATCCTTCGTCGTAGGTTTAACCCTACCTCGGCTAGACCTGCTTCGGCATTGAAGGCGTCCGAATCCCTCGCTGTATATCGCGCTGGCGGCATTGATGTTGCCTGCTAGACGTCCCCTCCATCACCAATCTACTTTGCTCTCTATCTCCCGTAGGTTGACCTCCGTGCGTCATCGGCCTCCGCGCATGTGAGTTGCAGTAGCGGTGAAGGAAGGAGGAAGGAAGAAGGACGAGAGGCCGTGAGGGTGAGGGGGCCAAATGGGCCCGGATCCAATCGGAAGAAAAGAAAAAGTGGGGCTGGGTGCAAAGGCCCAGCTCGCATGGGCCTCCCTCTTTTCTTTTCTTTTTTAAATAATAATTATCCAGAAGGTAGTGTAAAATAAGTAAATATAAAATAAAGCTTAGTAAATGCAAATAATATTAATACTTAGGTGATGCAAAAATCATTTTTGTTAGGCCAAGTTAGTCCATAATTTTCTAGGCAATTATAACCTAAATACTTAATCAAAATTTAGGTGTTAACAGTATTGCCGTTGCCAGCACACTTAGGCTCCATTCATTTCACGGAAAATAACTTTTTAGGAAAATGTGTTCCTGATTTTCCGGTATTCGTTTCATGAAAAATAAATTCATTGGGGAAAACATTTTCCATGAAGGGAAAAAAAAGTCTTCTAAAATAGAGGAAATTATTTTTCACTTTTCAAATTGAGGATAACATTTTCTATACTTACTTTCTCTTATCTTATACCCTTACTAGTCCCAATTCTTTCTTTCTTTTATTCTATTCTCTTCTAAAAATTTTGAATTTTTTTACTTTAATTTTCTTTTTATTTCTCTTTGTTTCATCTTCTTCTTGGCTAGTCATTGACCATAGTGACGGCCGACGATCGGCCACAAGCTCGCCTCAACTCGCCAGAGGTGGGCGAGCTCAAGCTCACCTAATCGGTGAGTATGAGACTCGAGCTCCCCCGATCGATGAGGGCGAGCCTCAAGCTTGCCCAATCGGCTCTCGTGCTCCCCCGATTGATGAGCCTTGAGCTCACCGACCTTGGGCCTCGCCAATCAAGGGAGCGCCTCGAGCTTGAGGCTCACGCTCACTGATATGGTGAGCAGTGAGTGGCGAGCCGCAGCCCGTAGCCAGTCACCAGCCATCGCTATGGCCGATAACTGGCCAAGGAAGAAGATGAAACAAAGAAAAATAATAAAAAAGAAAAAATAATTTAATAATCGATTTTAAAAAAAATAAAAATAATTACAAATTGATTATAAAAATATAAAATAATAATATAATTATTGAAAAAGAGTGTATATAGGAAAATATTTGTCCTATCGAACAGCCAAAATATTTTCCACTTTATCTTTAGGTTTCATCCAAATATCGAAAAATAATTACATTTTTTAGAAAATGATTTTCTGAAAAATATTTTTCAAAAAGTCATATTTTTTACGAAATGAACATAGCCTTATATTAGTAAATAACTCTAGCATGCACTTTTAATATCAACATACTCATTTGCACAACCCAAGACAATACAACACATTCGATCTTATAAATTCAATGGACAGATTACATGAACTCATTCAATAAATCCACCAGAATTAGAGATGCAGACATACATCCATTACATTTATTCATCAATGAAATAAACCGCTTTTGTTTGGCCACACATTTTTTACAATAGTTCTTGATTTATTTTTATGCACATGATTATTTTAATAGAAATAGGGTAAGAACAGATTCAACTATCAAGGTCATCGGCTTCATGCTCCATCAACTTCCAAGAACCATCTGCCTGTTGAACCATGCCCTTATTCTTCAGACACCACCATGAAGCTGGCACAAGATATTCATCTTTTAAAGCATCTAGGGTTTTGTTTACAAGTGCGATATCGCGATCAACCATGAGCTTGAAGCCACCATTAGTCCCTTGTGTTCCTGCTATGCAGTGAAGGTAAACTTCAAGACTATGCCAACTTGAGACATTTCCAGGACTCTTTAAGCACATGGATTTGCGAGAATCGACCGCTAGCTCTTCCCCAACATCTGAATATCCAAGAAATGGATATTTCGGGACAATGTCCAAGACATTGCGGACTCGCAGAGCTCGAAGGTCAGCAAGCTTGGAAAACACCTTCTGGAAGTTTGAATCTCCAACTCTAGGGCTAGCAAATACAATGGCTGTGACCGGACAACCATTAGTTTGATGACCTATAGGCTTGTTAAGTGCATTTGCGGCGATATCAACTGCATTCAGTGTTGCAATTGCAGCGCCCAAGCTGTGCCCCGTGACTGTGATGCTAATTTCTTCATTTTTGTACAAGTCGACGAGTCTCCTTACCTCTTCAAGAACCTACATATAAATAGAGATGATATCTTCGTCAGATATTAATGTGAGAGTAATGCTCTAGGCATACTAAAACTTTTCCCTCCTTGTTGCAGTTCCCTTGAAAAGTGTTAATTGAACTCCAAAGGAATTGGGAAGTAAAAAAGCTAACCTGATGTCTAGCACTCTTCTTGCTGAACGGCGAACGCGAGTCGCTAGAAGTGTAGATTGAATACCAACCGTGGTGCACCTTAGGATTATTAGCCTTACCAAGTATTTTCGAAGCGGAAACCAAATTGAACTCGAAATCATCAACCCACTCCAAGGTTTGCTTCGTCCCTCGCCAAGCCACGACAATGTCCCTCCGACCCAATGCGTTCTTCCCTTCATCCGTGGCCACCGCAACATACCCAATCCAGTTCGACTCCTTCCTCCAAGCCTCTCGTGACAGAGGCTTGATAAGAAAAGCGTCAGGGACAGGAATTTCCGAGGTTGCATACAAGAATTTGGTCACAGAGTACTTAAAAGGGTTTCCCTTTTCGAGGCCAACCTTTGAGAAGAAATCTCTCTTCGCATATTGGCTACTCCCAGCAAATCTTGACGCCTTCTCTGTGTCGAATGCGTCATATATGGCCTGAACCATCTCTCCGTAGTGAATGATAACACGGCGGAGATCGATGTCAAGAGGATCTAGCAAACCCTCCCAATTGTTTTCTCCACTTTGGAGCCTCCATTTCCGGGGTATCTCATCCTTGAGATATCCTTGAGCTAAACATTTTGCTATTGCATCCATAATTTTGATCATATACTAAACTCGCTATACTTTGGATTAGCATTTTCATTGCTTATATACAGCGATGGGGTGCTTGAGATAGACATGAAGTAATCCAGATATCTTTGACCTTGAAGTATTTCATATTCTAATTATAGAAAGAGGGTTTGACTGAACTAAACTATTTCTCCAAGTAAGAATCACTGCTTGGAAGATAATTTCTTCAATTTCATGTGCATGCTTAGTATATTCAAGAAACGAGAAAATATTCTCCTCTTTTAATTTTAAATGGATATACATCTGTCCTTTCGAGAAATATACACTTCCTTGAATGATTGATGGAGCTAACAGCTAACTGGAAATCGCCCTTGATGAGATACATCCCCCTTTGATCAAGAGCTGCTGGTTAATCGTTTGGCTAACTTTCTTAAATTATTACAGATTGAAGCATTCAACATATCAAAATTGCTAATAGTGGGGTATTTCGTAGGTCGAAGATTTACCAATCTCTGAATGAACTTTCTCATCATAAAATAGTCCTAATGACTTTGCTTATTGGATAGAGCAGAATCATATGCTTATTTGATAAGATGCAGTCTTTGGTCTATTCAAGAAAATATAACTTTTAGTTCTCTCTCTCTCTGTGGGTGTGTTCATTTCATCCCTAGAAGGACGAAATCATTCCGAGCACTTGCTATGTGACAATGAAAATTAACACATGGGCAACCGGAGAGATGTTTAAATGAATATACGGCTTGTGCTTGCTATCACAGGTCGCATCCTGATCCTCTTAGTTATATTAAGCATTAAGCGAATACTCATCCAAATTATATTACTAAAACTTCATCTGTTCAATGGTCCAAATTTATACATTTGAACTCAATGACATCCTCTTGGCCACCAGTCTAGACCACTTGGTTTTCCTTAATACATTTCTACCCAATTTTTATTCATATCTTGAGTAATCATAAAGACTTATTTTGATGAATGTACGTGAATGTACGTGAGGCATGTGCACATTTATCATATGACCAATTGAATGTTTCCCAATTTTTAAATCATCCACAGAAAGTAGAACTAGCAAGTCATGTGTGTTCGTGCCGTGATAGTGTCGTGTCAAATTTAGATTTAAGCCAAACACGACATAATTATTATCTATAACACAAATTAATAATCCAAGCATGACGTGTTTATTAATTAAGATACATCTAATGCGTTTGAGATTTTATAAACTTATAAAAGTTGTTTTTAAATGGGTATAAACATGTCTAAACATATCTAAATGCATCACAATGAACTTAAACGAGTCATATTTACTCGAAAATATGATTAAACACGTGTAAACATGCCAAATACTGTTGAAAATCGTTAGCCTGCACATGACATGTTTGTTACTCATATGTAAATGGGTTGACCTGTCTAAAGTACGAACCTATTTTAGCTAGACACAAACACACTTATCTATGTGTCACATAAACAATTTGTTGAAATTGTAGCCTAGTCGACAGCAACGCAGGGTGATGACTGTAGAGGAAAAAAGAAAGAGAGGAAAAAATAACAACGTAGAAATAATATTTGGACCATTGAAAAAAACGCTAGATGGTGATGTCTCAATAGGAAACTAGAGAGGTCAAGAATTGAGAAGGAAACTCAAATGCAACAATGGATATACTCTCCACCTGAAGAATAAATCATAGGATAAAGGTAGGCCGTTAAATGAGTAGGTCAGGTTTAAGTGGTCTAATCTAAATTGACCCTTTTAACCCGTTCTCACCTATTTATATGCAAAACAAATTTAATGACAACCTAATCTATTTACTAAAATACTTCTAATTAATTCCACCTATTAAAATATATATTCACCTAATTAACCCACTTTAAGCTCTTTATGTGCATATGTTATTAAACTTTATGTGCATAAAGTTTTCAATTTTTGAGTTGATTCACCTTGAAGATTAAGAGAAAATTAATATTTGATGGTGATTTTATGAAATTACAGTATCAAATAACATTGAGGAATTGAAAATTAAATTAAATTGGAATGGAAGATATTGAAGAAGATGATTTATGCCAACCATGGATTAGCAATGACAAGAATTAAGATTAGAATATTAATTAAAAATAACAAATCCAAATGCAACCCAGGAAGAATATACTCCAAAAAATTAACAAACGAAACTTACATGATTAATAAAAAAAAATGATGGAGAAAAATGAAACTGTTTTAATGTTATAAATAATGGTGAAGTCGAGCCCATCTTACATGTCCACCAAAACTTTTGTGAAGTTGGAATAGTTCTAGGAGTTCTTATTTTTCATAGAGGATGAAGAGAAAATCATAAAGATGAATTGGGTAAACTTTAAACCCATTTAACACCCATATGTTGTTGGGATTTGCCATTCTAAACTTATTTACTAAATATACTTAACCCATATAATAACTCAGTCAATCAAACAAGAGTTAGAAATAGATCTCCAGCCCATTTGACAGGTCTAGATACATGGCATATAGCTCAACACTTAATGGAAACCACCAAATAGATAGAAATCATAAAATAAAATAAAAAACTCCTATCCAAGAGATAAGCAAAAATTTCATTAATTAAAAAATTTGATACTCAAGAAGGCCTAAGAGAGGTTTAATTAGACTCATCCTGCAATAATCCTCCTAGTTAGGCAGATTCTAATATACCTTATCTTTAATTTTCCAAGACAAGATCAACTTTCCCTAGACAAACCGTGAATGAAAAGGCTGAGTCTTAATTCAAGATGACTCTAGGAATTTATTACCATGCAGAGGATTCAATGGAATCGTAGAAATTGTAAAATACTCATTATCGGGCAAAACTGAGCACTATTAAGTAATGTGATAACGAAAATTACCACATGGGCAACCGGAGAGATGTTTTACATGCTTATACGGCTTGTGCTTGCTATCACAGGTCGCATCCTGATCCTCTTACTTATATTAAGCATTAAGCGAATAACTCATCCAAATTATATTACTAAAACTTCATCTGTTCATTGGTCCTAATTTTATACATTTGAACTCAATGACGTCGGCTTGGCCACCAGTCTAGACCACTTGGTTTTCCTCAATATATTTCTACCCAATTTTTATTCATATCTTGAGTAATCATAAAGGCGTACTTTGATGAATGTACGTGAATGTACGTGAGGCATGAGCACATTTATCGTATGACCAATTCAAGGTTTCCTAATTTTTAAATCATCCACGGAAAGTAGGACTAGCAATTCATGTATGTTCGTGCCGCAATAGTGTCATGTCAAATTTAAATTTAAGCCAAACACAACATATTTATTATTTGTATCACAACTTAATAATCCAAACATGGCATGTTTATTAATTAAGACACGTCTAATGCATTCGCGATTTTATAACTTATAAAAGCTGTTTTTAAATGGGCATAAACATATCTAAACGTATCTAAGTGCATCACAATGAATTTATTTATTTTTTTGTTAGTTCTACTCTTTTTTCACTCTATTAGTCATTCTCAGACTTTTATCTTGCCTTCTTGTAGAGTATGGAAATCGAAACCCACAGCCGACGTTAAATCATTTCCATCCTAACACCCCAAGAATGTGAAGATTCAAACCCCCTACCTCCTCTTTTCATATGAGAAGGGCGACTATTGAGGTAAACTCTAGTAGTTCATCGTAATGAATTTAAACGAGTAAAGTTTATGTGAGAGCATGATTAAACTTGTCTAAACATGCCATGAACCGTTGAAAATGATTAGCCCACACATGACATGTTTTTTACTCATGTGCAAATAAATTGACCTGTCTAAGAATACAAACTTATATTAGCTAGACACAAACATACTTATCTATGTGTCACATAAACAAATTTTCAAAAATTGTAGTCTAGTTGATGGCAATACAAGGTGATGACTATAGAGGGAAAAAGAAAGAGAGAGGAAAAAAGAACAAAGTAGAAATAATATTTGGACCATTGAAAAAAATGCTAGAGTGGTCGAAAATTGAGAAGGAAACTCAAATGCAATGATGGATATACTCTCCACCTAACGAATAAATTATAGGATAATGGAGAACTGTTAAATGGGCAGGTCGGATTGGGTTTAGGTTAAGTCGAAAATGATCTAATTCAAATTGATCCATTTAATTCAAATTGACCATTTATATACAAAACAAATTTGATGACAACCTAATCTATATACTAAAATACTTCTAATATTTAATTCCACTTATTAAAATATGTATTCACCTAGTTAACCCATTTTAAGCTCTTTATGTTCATATGCTATTTGGTTAAAATCACTATTTCAATTATAAGATGCTACAAAATTGACTTTCACACTACATAAAATTTTCAATTTTTGTGTTGATTCATCATGAAGAATAAGAGAAAATTAATATTTGATAGTGAATTTATGAAGTTATAGTAACAAATAACATCAGGGAATTGAAATTTTTAGATGAAATGTAAGATATTGAAGAAGATGATTTATATTGACCATGGATTAGCAATGACAAGAATTAATATTAGAATATTACATAAAAATAACATCCAAATGCAACCAAGGAAAGATATACTCCAAACACTAATAGATAAAACTTACATGATTAATAAAAAAAAAAATAAAGGAGAAAAAGAAACTGTTTTGATGCTTTTAATAAGGGTGAAGTTGGGCCTATTTTGCAGGCCCACTAAGACTTTTGTGAAGTTGGAATAGTTTGAGGAGTCCATATTTTTTCATCGAGGATGAAGAGAAAATCATTAAGATGGATTTGATAAACTTTGAACCCATTTAATATCCATATATGTTAGGATTTGCCATTCTAAACTCATTTACTAAATATAATTAACCCATATAATGACTTAGCCCATCAAATATAGGTTAAAAAATAGATCTACAATCCATTTGACCAGTTTAGATTTTTTTTTTTTGGGCAGGTCTAGATACATGGCATAAACTCAACATTCAATGGAAACCTCCAAATAGATACGTAGTCATAAAAAAAAAAATACTCTAATCCAAGAGACACAAGCAAAAATTTCATTAAGTAAAATACTTTGACACTCAAGAAGGCCTAAGAAAAATTTAGTTAGACTCATCCTGCAATAACCCTCCTAGTTAGGCGGATTCCAATATACCTTATCTTTAATTTTCCAAGAAAAAACCAACATTCCCTAGACAAACCGTGAATGAAAACGCTGAGTCTTGATTCAAGATGACTCTAGGAATATATTACAATGCAGAGGATTCAATAGAATAATAGAAATTGTAAAATACTCATTCTCGGACAAAACTGAGCACTATTAAGTAATGTGACAACGAAAATTACCACATGGGCAACCGGAGAGATTTTTAAATGCTTATACGGCTTGTGCTTGCTATCATAGGTCGCATCCTGATCCTTTTAGTTACATTAAGTATTAAGCGAATACTCATCCAAATTATATTACTAAACTTCATCAGTTCAATGGTCCTAATTTTCATACATTTGAACTCGATGACGAACCCTTGGCCACCAATCTGGACCACTTGGTTTTCCTTAATAGATTTCTACCCAATTTTTATTCATATCCTGAGTAATCTTATGACGTACTTTGATGAATGTACGTGAGGCATGAACATATTTATCATGTGACCAATTGAAGGTTTCCCAATTTTTAAATCATCCACAGAAAGCCATCTCTTCTTGGTAGCCGACGCAAACAGAGAGAGAGAGGATTGCTATGGGGGGCATCGCACTGCTCCAATGGAAATTTTTTCTTTTTTCTCTTTATCATTCAAGAAGACTGCCAATTGACGTTTGTTTGGTCTGTAATAGTGTCGTGTCAAATTTAGATCTAAACCAAACACGACATATTTATTAATTGAGTCACAACCTTGTAATCCAAACATGGTGTCCGTTAATTAAGTAGGATACGTCTAATGATTTTGAGATTTTATAAACTTATAGAAAGGGTTTTTAAATAGATATAAACATGTCTAAACATAGCTAAATGCATCACAATGAATTTAAACGAGTCATGTTTACACGAAAATATGATCAAAAGCGTTTAAACACACCATAAACTGTTGAAAATGGTTAGCCTGCACATTACATTTTATTAGTCATGTATAACTGGTTTGACCCATCTAAAATACGAATTAATTTTAGCTTGACACGAACACACTTAACTATGGGTCACGTAAACAATTTGTCAAAAATTGCAGCCCAGTTGACAGCAATACTGGGAGGAGAAGGACATTAGAGTATCTTTTGCATTAGATTTTACGTACAAAACTAGTGTTTGTTTTCATGCATGTTTGTTTTCATATTGATCAGCAATTCCAACTGCTACATGTTTCCGAAGTGTACGTGGATCCTCTATCATTTTTTTTAAGTATCCCTTGAGTAAGATCTCGAGTCTCGATGCATCCCGTTTCAATGTTTCATTTAAACTGTTAGTAACCCGTTTTATATTCGATGAATATGATTCCAATTTGATACATCACGTTAAGGCCTCGTCATTATGTTTCGAATAATGATTTTATCCAATTATGTGTACTCCTCATGACGTGGACATATTGTTGCTTATCAAAACTTTCCATAGTTTAGTTGAACTTTGAACGAGGACTCTAAGGTCTCTCTTCACAATACCCGATCAAAGTGGCTCGAACGAGGAGTCATTCATCAAGAAATTTCCCATAATATTTAATTTACCAAAATAAGCTATAACACCATTATCAATTCTAAAAACTTAAAATTTTAGATGAATGCGTGGTTTAATATTTAATTACTCTAACACTCTCTCTCAAGTTTAGTCTGGCTTTTTTGTTTAGAACTAAGTGTGGAATTTAATTGATAAGACATATGGTGTCTGGTAAGATTTGAATTCAGGACCTCTAACTTTTATACCATATGAGATTTTATAAGATCATTGTTAACTATTGTAAAAGCTTAAACTTTTAGATGAATACCTAATTTGGTAAGGTAAAATTTGTAAGGTAAGATTTGAATTTCGTCCGTTTGATCTTCATGATCTGAATAATTTGAGAACTTTCATAATCAGTTGGTATCTTCAAAAGAGTGAACGCTATAATCTTTCTGCCATATTTAGAATCACACCGACTAGACTTAAAACGAGAGATGAAATCGCTTGTCATTTGGTGCGCCAAGTAGAAGATGAAACTGGAGTAAGAGAAAATATGAATATGTCTCCAAATAATGGTATAAGTAAATGGTGGGTGTCCTCTAGCTGTCCCTACATGCATCTCCTGACTACAAAACTCAACTAGCAACCGATGGGTATCGTGAGGTTTAGTTCATTGAGCTGTAGAGCTCTACGAGCACGTCGGGCAGCACAATGAGCTTTTCCAAACAAGAATGTGCAAATTTCTAATTTGAAACAAGAGTCTAACTTTTTATATTGAAAATGTTAGAAAGTCCAACTCAAAAACCGTAATTAAGCTAGATTATGTGATATAGCACGGCTCTGATTTCATGTAAGAAAATTCAATCCAAAAGCTTAAACTTACAAATGGAGGGAGATCACATGAATATAAAGAGCATATAAGATCAATTATCAAGTGATGTTGGACCATATTTTAACAAAAACAAAATGCGGAAACTGATGTTAAGTGAAGGAGATACGTGCATTGGTGTGGGAGTCAAAGGGGCTTCAAATCTCCAAGTATGTCATCTTACTGCTAAAGTTTCTTTAGATCCTTTATTTAGAAATTTTTGGAATTACTAAGAAAATCTCTCAATCAGATCAAGACCAATCAAGAAATTCCTATACTCTTGACAAGTGTAGTGAAAGTTTCCAAAGTTGACAAATTTAATTTATCTTTCTTCGTAAAGATCATCTTATCTTTCCATAGGAAAGTTATTATAATGCGGTTATTCTAACTGATGTCTTTATATAAATCATTAGCTATCTTGTATTTTAAATACATGTAGGTAATAATAGTAAAGTGCATTTTATTCAATTTTTCATGGTACAAGAGCTCATTGTTCACAAGCACATCACTTAATTTCGTTTTTAGTTGTAGAAGAATCCCTAGACATCGGCACTCCTATGATGGTTACTAACCTCTTTTCAAAACCGCCATCATGCTCATGTCGATCAATGTAGATGTGTATAGTGCGGGAGAGAAATTTTCTGACACGAGAGTGTAAGGAATCAAACTCAAGACCTCCACCTTCGACATAAGTCGAAAGATGGCGCTTTCGGTCGTTTGTTTTGCAATAAACCCAAGAGGCCATCGATGACCCTAATCTCCAATGGGCTGGACGGTTTGAGAAAAAAGCCCACATCTTCACCTTAAGCCCAGAAACTCAACTGGGCCGGATCATCTGCCGCAAGCTTTGCTCCGCATTCCACTGACCCGATAAAGCAAATCTCTCTTTCATCCTTCACATAGGATAAGTGTTGTGTCCACCCCAACATTCTCTCTCTCTCTCTCTCTCTCTCTCAAATGGCGTCCACAGCGATCCTCTCGTCTTCTTCCCCGCCCTCTGTGGGGAGCCAAGCTCGAGGTCCCTGCGCTTCCCTCACCTTCCTCACGGGCTCGGGAAGGAGCGGCACTCCTTCTTCCGTGAGCTTCGCGAGGGCCGCGGCTCGCTCGCCTCTGCTGCACTGCTCGTTCTTGCCCTCCTCGTCTTCTCTCTCTTCCCCTAACTCCTTCTCGGGTAATGTCGCCTTTCGGGTTCTCATGTTTCAATGCGTTCGTTTTCGTGGCCTGTGGCCTTTGTGGGAAAGTTTGATTCTTGGGTGCGGTCCGTCCGTTGGTTTTTAGTTGAAATTCTTGCTTTTGAGTACATGTGTTTCGGTAGAATTTTTCCCTCGGTGCTTAGTTCTTTAGCTGGATTTTATTCTTTCCAGGTTAGATTTTGGGGAAATGGGTCTGCTTTATATTTATAATTGCCTAGTGTTGGACGATTGAAGTTTCAAATTGGGTGCTTTGTACATATGTAAAACTGGGTGTTCGAGGATCCAGTCGATCAGCTTGGGCTTTAAGAGTGATGTCTTACAGCTAGGTTCACTCTGAATTGGGGTTTGTACTTGCCAAGAACTCGCTGAAGAGATTGTTAGGAGCTCTAATGGTCTTTGCAGGTGTAGTGTCGTAAAATTAGATTGGCCGCCGATAAAACTATGTCGAACCAGTCCTCCTCTTGCAATTTCACACCTTGACAGTGATGGGGTCTCCAGAATCTAGAGACTTTCAATATCTAATGTGTATTTTTTGCTGGGTAAGCATGTTATCTCAGTAAAACCCAGCAGACTGGCCTCACTTGTAGTAAACATTCATTAGCCTTCAGAGTCTGTGTGCTCAACTCTCAATCGCGTGCACTTGACCTCCCTTGTTTGGAAATCAATAGGAATTCTACTTTAAGGCAGTGCGCGGTGCTTTCCCGCGTTCCTCTTCCTGTGGTCAAATGCATGGTTCATATGGCTTTTTAGATAATGGATGCTATTCCTTTGGGAATATATGTCATTCTTCCTTCGATCTTGGAAAATGATATACTGTCTGATTTAGCTCATTGATGACTGAAACAAGGAAGAAAATGATCTGTGCCTTTCCTTATATATGGATTGCAATTTCCAGGTTCGTCTTTGACGTTGAACTTTAACTTTCATCTTGGAACCACCACGGAGAAACGCCGTGGCCTGGTGGTGAGAGCTGGTAAGGCTGCGCTTGGCCAAACAAAAAGGAACAAGTCAAGGAAATCTCTGGCTCGGACTCATGGCTTTCGCAGGAGGATGAGAACTACAAGTGGAAGAGCAATTTTGAAGCGCAGACGTGCCAAGGGACGATGGGTCCTTTGCACCAAGTCAAATTCAAATAGCGGCAAACGTTCTTGATTGTAGTTTGATCATTTACAAGAGGTAAATGCAACATGTACCATTGTCTGGCAGATGATACTTTTGGACATTTTTGGAATCCCTTATGATTATTGATTGCAAGTTTTCTTCATTGAGATCCACTTATTTAATCAAGTATATCCGCATTGAAGCAATCCACTTCACATAGCGGAAGTGATCCCATTAAACAGCTCTGTTGAAAGTTGACTTTATTAAAGACTAGTGATCAAGTAATCTAATTGCTCCATAATCAATTGCATGAGTCTTCTTTTCCTTTCATTGCGAGAAAGCTACATGAGCTTGTCATCACATTGAATTTCTTCTTTGCCTAAGCATTTCGGGTCATTTTTGTTGTGATTCTCAAAGTTTTAAGATCTTTTGGGAATGTATATCGTTGCCCAATTCCATGAACTTCCATCTTTCGTCTGGTGTAATTTAACCGTCTGTGAAGTCTTTGTTTGGGTTGAAATTAGTTGGTGAATTGCTTATCTCTGGAAAACATTTTGCTTGTTTAACATGGTGAGGCTGTCAAATTTTTTTGTTCTGCATATTAAATTTTCATGATGTCATCCCATGTCGATTTTAATGGTAGGGTACACAACTTTTCTAGGTACTTTTGGTTTTTCCCCTTATCAATTCATGAATCTATTTTTCCCCTTGCATATATTCTTTCGCAAAGCAGGAAACCTTTGAAAAAGGCAGATTGTCTAGGCAACTGAGTCTTTGCTTATGGTTTATCAATATTATTATTTTGTGCTGATAGCACCGACAAATGGTGCTTGTCTTGACTATCAAGAATGAGTTGAAATGTAAGCCCTATTGTGGATTTCATTTTCACATCTAGCACAGTTCATGCTGTCACGTTTTTCTACTTCCAATACGAGCTTTTCAGCCATAAACCATCTGCAGAATGTGTTCTAACTTTACTGATTGTCCTATTTGAGAACGAATTCATTTTTACCTGCACAACAAGACAAAAGACTGTTCAAAGTAATAGTACCATGAGTTCAAATATATCTATATACACATATGAGGTAGTTAATGCTTAGATCGATACATATGCATGGACGGTAGTTGTTTTCAGAAACTCTGTTATGATCATGTTCTCTTTGCATTATATGAAGTTTTTGTTGAGTATAATATACGAGCGATTAGAACCTCCCATCGTTATCACATCTAGTATCGTGGTTGACTATACTCATGACAAACAGATGGTAGATCAGAATAAGTGTTATTGTTTTCTGCCTCTCATTGTGCTTGTGCTTTGTCTATGTGATTTAGCAGGGAAAAAATAAGCTTCAATACTCAATAGTAATGGATTATTTTTCTTCACTTATTTACTTCTACGTGGGCAGAGTACGCTCTTCTATAAATAGAGAGTAAGCTATCCTGTAATTCAAAATGTAGTTGATGGTTTGCTGGATGTAGCTTCTATGAATCTGCAGACTGTCTTTCATTGTATTTCTCGATTGATTCCTCTGTGATTTTCTAGGTATAGAGCCTCTTAATATTTTCCATTTGTGTGATGTTGGCCCTTCCTTCACCTCACCTGTCTTATTTTCTTCTGTCAAAATGCCAATGTCGCGTCACCTGACAGGGACAGTTACGTGATGCGCAGTTGGTGTCGCATTAACGACACAACAGATAGGAGATAGGTATTCTTCTATTCAGCCCTCAAAGTGGCATTACAGGTTAAAATCCTGTACTGTGCAATTTAATTCATCTGCCAAGTGTGAGTGCACAACGCAGCTTAGTTTTCAAACTTATTCACTGACGGTTGTTTAACCCTCACCAACCAAGCCATGGCAAAGGTTGGTTCATGGTGGCTTGGCTGACTGTTGCTGCAAGACCGACTAGGCCAATCACGGTGGTTGCAGGTTACCTTTTACCTTGTGTGTTGCTGGCATGATGCCCACCGTCTAGTTTTTGCCACATAGCAATTTAATGGAAGAGCTGATAGAGGGGATGGTTGCACTTTACACAAATCAATTTGATCTGCCTCAATATCTAGGATCACTTGATACAACTAGGTGGATTGATTGAATGATCCAAGCCGGGTTCATATGTGAAATTCAAGTTGAATTGGCAACTGGTCAAAAGTTTGCCAGCTTTCAAACAAACAAGATGGGACCAAGGATCTCTGCAAATCTCAAACATCTCACTCTGCATCCTAGGAATGGGAGGAAATAGCATAAATTTGTTCAAGATTCCATGAGATTCTACTAACTAAAGTTTCACCCCAGCCTGGAAAAGTTTGGCTTCTTGATTTTAATAATGGGTACCGATGGACAAGATAAATTTCCACTACAGATAACTTCATCATTTAAGTACAATCTTTGGACACGCGAATGACCATAACATTTTTGGGATATTTACACATGAATTTGGTAAGATAGAAGGTTCTGAACGATGAGATGATAAGATAGAAGGTTCTGAAAGCCGAGATGATACTAGTCACTCACATGATAGGATAAGAAGGATGCATAGCAAGTCCACATAGCCCTTCTGGCTGGCCAAAATCTCTCTGAATCCTCATGTAGCCAGCTTCACCCCATGTCTCTCCCCATGAATTCCTAATCTTCCAATATTTGGTGCCATCCTCGGTCGATCCATAACCAACTATGGCGACGGCATGAGTCATCGCAGTCCCGCAGTTCCCATTGAAGATGCCGCTCGAGTACGATTGGAATTCCCGCCCGCTGGCGTCTAGGGCTATCGAAACCGGTTGCATTGCCACAGCCTTTAACAGTTCCCCCTCATTGTTGGTGGGAACATCCTCATAACCCGTGATGGTGGCCACAATCGAGGATGCTGCGACAGTGTTGCACGTTCCATCCGTTGCTCGGTATGAGTAGTTAGTTTCTGAGGTTATGCCTCCATTTTGTATTATATACTCAAAGGCAGTGTCCATCCAACCACCATTACAACCATTGTTTCCGCTAGTACAATCCACCAACTGTTGCTCGGATAGTTCCGGCAAGTTACCAGTCTTGATCTGGGTAATCGATTCTACAGCGGCTATTGTTGAGAAAGCCCAGCAACAACCTGCAAATCCCTTAACGATGTCGTTATTTAATTTGAGTGGGAAATTGAATGATTCATGGCTAAACATTTATGCGCTTCGATTTTATTTTATTCCATACCCCTACGATGTGATTCTATTGCTTTCTTACATGATATTTATTGGGAAAATTACCAAAATTTTTATAAATTTATTACACTTGTACCAATTTAATCATAAACCTTTTAATGTATCAATTTAATCCTAATTTTTTTCAAATTTTACCAATTGAGTCCATTCGGTTAATTTATGATGAAAATGGTTGATATGGATGTCGCTAGTTCCATATGACATGGTTGACGTTGACGTGGGCATTTTTTAATAATATTTTAATAGTTTTTTTTTAAAAATATTTTCTTTACTCAATTTTTTGTTTGTTTGGACTCATGTTGGCAAGGTTAGCTAGGCACAGGGGAGGCCGGTGACCCTTGCAGGCATTAGGCGAGGGCATTGCGGCCCTTGTCTAGTGCAAACAACCCTTGTCGTTTGTCGGTAAAAAAAGAAAAGAAAAGTAAAGAAAAAACAAAAAAATATATATAAAAAGACTCAAAAATTAATTTAAAAAAAATGTTTACGTTTGTGATAGCCATGCCATGTAGGAAAGGTAGTGTCAATGTTAGCAATTCCCGGTCTAAATTGGCTAAATTGACTCAATTGACAAAACATGAAAAGATTTGGGACTAAATTAGCACGATTGAAAGGTTTATAACTAATATGTTTAAAACTATTTTGGTAATTTCCTTAATGTTTATTGGTATTAGTTGATTCAAGTGGTTCCAAGAATGAGAAAATTATACACATGAATTCGATGGAAAATGAGAAAGATATTATAATTGCAACTCTTACCACATTGACCTTGGTCTTTTATAGCATTCACGGCTCCTTTCTCCACCCAATCGATGCCATCCGGGACGTCGGTGACGTTAGCATGCATGAATGAGAATGGCATCGTCGAGGGGGAATTTCGACGAACCGGGGGCAACGACAATCCGGTATGAATCGCAAGGAATTCCTCGACGGTAAGGTCTGAAAACGCGTTCAAACCCAACTTGAAAGTGCGATTCCCGGCGTGATTGGAATCTTCGATGAACCGCAGATTGTCTACAAATATCTCGAAACGATTCCCCTTTTCTTCACTGTCTGCGTAAGTGCGTCCATGCTCGCGGATCCACTGCTCAAACTTTTGCTCCGCGGAAGCTTCAGGGAGTGTGCGGGACACTGCATGCACAGCCCACGAACCTAACATCAACCCTAGGCAAAGAGATAAGTTTCCTGAAAATGATAAAGCCATGGCTATGTTTCTCTAGCTTGGGAGATGATGAAGAAAAGGAGTACCGAGCTATGGTATATATAGGTGTTCGCGCATTAAGCATTTCCTAGCTTCGCATTAAGCATGAAGAAAGAAGCAAGGTTGACCCTTATCCTTGGATTAAACCCATAAACTAAAAAAGCAGAATGCTAAAATACTATTCCCATTATATGATGAAAACAAGAGATTAACTTGATATTTTATTGAGTTTTTAAGAATTTAGTGAAGTGTTGACGTTAGTTTTGGAGCATCCCCAATACCTAGACAGAGAAGTTTCAAGTCTCATCAGCAATTGAGATTTCAACAACAACCATCCCTTTGTCTATGTTTAAGAAATTTTTGGAAATTTGAGGGCCTTGGTCAAAGTAAGGGAAAATTACCATCAATTTTCTAAATTTATTCTACTTGTACTAATTTAATTGTAAACCTTTTTAATTCGGTCAATTTAATCATAAACATTTTGACAATTTACCAATGTAGTCTATCCAACCAAATTTGGCCCGAAATCAATGACGTAAACAATTTTTTAATATTATTATGATTTTTTCTTTTATTCCCTTTTCCTTCTTTTCTTTTCTTTTTTGTCACTGTGGTTGGCAAATGTCGTCAGAGCTTGCATGGCCACTGGGTAGGGTTGCATAGCCTTCACCAGTCACTGGTGAGGGTCGTGGCCCTCACTTGGCCTAGCGTAGATTTGGGCAAGGCCATTATAGTCATGGGTGAGGTTGAGCGAGGTCTACGACTGTTGCCAATGGCCGACAAGAGTCTTGGGAGCTTGCCAGCCATGCCAACCACAATGAAAGAAGGAAAGAAAGGAAGGAAAAGAGAAGAAAGAAAAAAAATATAAGGAAAATTTTAAAAAAATTTAAAAATTATTCATGTTAATTCTGATCATGTTATGTAACACAGCTAATGCCTACGTTAGTAGTTTCTGGCTAAAATTGGTTTTATGGACTATATTGGTAAACCATTAAAATGTTTAAAATTAAATTTATCAAATTAAAATATTTTTGACTAAATTGAGACAAATATAATAAGATTGTGATTTTTATGGGTAATTTTTCTGTCGAGGTAATGGTACATTTTTTTTTTCATATTGTCATTATATTTTAACAAGTGGCACTTATTGATGTAAAGGTCCTTACTTTGTCTTGTTCCGGGTCCTTATTTTGTCTTGTTTCTATTGTCATTGATTGGACTTTTTCTTTAAAACAAATTTTGAACCAAAATTACACTGTGAAGCCCGGGTCGTATAATGCAGACAATCTAGGATCGGACATTAAGGAAAGTCCGAATTGGATTAGTCGACCGATCGAATTGAGATGCAGAAGTGAACACAGAGACTAATTAACATGTAGGAGTCAGTTTGACGGGGGTGTCACGTTCCCTTTCATAAATACTATTGTTCAGATTTTGTTATTTTGTGTCATGCAAGTGTTATATGTGTCATGCAAGCCATTAACATGCAAGACATGCAAAGTGTTCTTTGCTCGTGAATTACATCTTGAAGTAATTCTTACATTTATCGCAATTTGTATAAAATAATTGTGATAAAATTAATCTAATTCTTGATGAGAATTCACGATTATTTCACAGAATACTTCAATAAAAAAATAAAATTAGAACCCTGTGTAATGCAAGTTCAAAGTCTGTGCAATTCTACTAGTAACATTTAAAAATGATATGAATAAACTTCCATGATATCTGACAAAAAAAAAAAAAACTTCCATGATCGATTGCTTCATCATGTAATTACAATCTTTGGACGACCCAACAGCAGTGCGATATAGCGAATGAATTCGGAGCTAATAAATCCTAATGTCACTTAGATATCAGGACAAGAAGGATAAATGGCAAGTCCACGTAGTCCTTCTGGTTGTGCAAAATCTTTTGGGATAAGAAATAAATGGTCCTCGAATTTAGCCCAATATACAGTGTGATCTATAGACTTTTAATTTATTCAATGAAGTTTCTGCATTTTAGTTAAATGTGCAATGTGGTTCCTAAACTTTTAATTTATTCAATATAATCCCTAAACTTTGGGTAAATGTTCAAGTTAGTCCTTGAACTACACAAAAATGTCAAACGTTGTCTTTTTATTAATTCAAATTTAAGGACAATTATTGAAATATTTTCATCTAGTTTATAGTTTAAATTCAACTTGTATCAAAAGTTCAGAAACCACACTGACAACTTAAAAGTCTAAGGATCACATTATAAATTGAGTTAAAGTTCAAGAATGACATTCAATAAATTAAAAATTTAGGAATTATGTTGTACATCAAGTCAAAGTTTAAGAACCATTTGTGTTATATTTCCAAATTTTTTTAATCCTCATGTAGCCATCTTCAACCCCCATGTCGCCCCCACAAGTTCCTGATCTTCCAATATCCGGACGGCATGGGTCATCTCGATCCCACAGTTGCCGCTCGCGTACCACTGAAATTCCTGCTCGTTGCCGTCTAACGCCTGGTGGTGAGAGCACGGAAGATCTCGATGCTGAACAAAAATGAAGAACAGTTCGAGGAAGTCTTTGGGTAGGACTCATGGCTTTCGCCAAGGATGAGAAGTTTTGAGGCACAGACGTGCGGAGAGATGATGGGGCATCCTCCCCTAGTTCAATTTATGCTACTAACTATTATCATGGATGTACCAAAAAAGATGTATGGTCTAACGAGTCTCCTATGAAATATTTACTCATGAGTGGGGCAAGGTCTTCTATTCTGATTCATGATTTCTCTTGATTATATGGTTCATCTGGGGCAATTACTTAGAAGTATATTTTGCGCAACAGCCCCTCCTATATGATAGAGAAGGATCTTGTGATTCTGAATGATCCTGTTACATGAAATGAGCCAAACCCAAAGCAAGCCACTCTTGAAAGAAATAAATGAATTCCAAAATGTTTTGGCAAATGGATTTGTAATGTTGGGATCTTGGGAGGGGGGGGGGGGGAATGTTTTGATAGGTAAATTAACTCCCCAGACGGCGAAATAATCATCAAATGTTTAAACAAATTCACCCAAAGTCGACCTTGTAAAAGAAACCGTGATTAAATCATCTACTTACACCAAGGTCCATTATATGAAATTTGCTTTTTGCCTGAACATTTCGTTTCCTTACCGTGGTGATTATGCTGATAAGAAATGGTACGAACTTGTTCAAACTTTCATCAGATTTTGCTAATCAAAACTCTCCTCAGAACTCAACGTGAATGGCCTGAAAAAATAGGGTTAACTTTTGGAATCGGTAGCAATAGATAACTTAAGCAATTTCCACGATAGATTACTTCATCATACAATTGCAATCCACGGAGGACCCAATATTCATTGCATTTGTGCGATATTAACGCATCAATTCAACACTGGTACATCCTAATCCGTTGTTATTTAGACCACAGGATAAGAAGCACGCATGGCAAGTCCACATAATCCTTCTGGTTGAGCATAATCTCTCTGAATCTTCATGTAGCCAGCTTCGCCCCACGTCTGCCCCCAGGAGTTCCTGATCTTCCAATACTTGGTGCCATCTTCAGCTGTCCCATAGCCCACGATCGCAACAGCGTGGGACATCGCCGTCCCGCAGTTCCCGTTGAAAACACCGCTTGAGTACAACTGGAATTCTCTCTCGCCGCCATCGAGGGCAACTGAGACAGGTTGCATCGCCACAGCCTTCAAGAGCTCCCCCTCATTGTTGGCAGGGACATCCTCATAACCCACAATTTTGGCCACAGTCATGGACGCTGCTTGAGCATGGCATGTTCCGTCCGATGCATTGTAGGGATAGTTAGCTTCTGAGGTGATGCCTCCATTTTTTATAATGTAGTCGAAGGCGGTATCCATCCAACCCCCATCGCAGCCAGAGTTTTCGACAGTACAGTCTACCAATTGTTGCTCCGATAGTTTCAGTAACTTGCCAGTCTTGATCTGGGTAATCGATTCTATTGCCGCTACCGATGAGAAGGCCCAGCAAGAGCCTGCACATCCGTCAACGGTGCCATAATGCAATTTGAGCAGGAAAAATAATGATTCATGGCTAAAAATTACAGATTTAATCTATTTCATACCCTTGGAATATGATTCTATTACTTTCTGACATGATTATTTTTCATATTATTCAATTTGAGTCTTGACGTGTATGGAGAAATGGTACGCATGCATACGATGGAGGCACAGAAAGTAGGATTTTCTATCTCTTACCACATCCACCTTGGTCTTTTATAGCATTTACGGCTCCTTTAGCCACCCAATCCATGCTATCGGGGATGTGGGTAATGTTTGCGTACATGAACGGTGTCGTTCTCGGGCGGAGAGTCGATGGCAACACCAATCCAGTACTAAGCTCAAGGAATTCCTTGACAGTTCGGTCCGAGAACGCGTTCAACCCCAGCTTGAAAGTGCGATTCCCTGCGTGATTGAAGTCTTCGATGAACTGCAAATTGTCTGCAAAAATCTCAAGACGCTTCCGCTTCTCTTCACCGTCTGCATAAACACGTCCATGCTCAGCCATCCATTGCTCATACTTCTGCTGAATGGAAGCTTCAGGTAATGTACGGGATGCTGCATGCAAAGCCCATGAAGCCAACATTAGTACAAAGCAAAGAGAGGATTTTCCTACAAGTGATAAAGCCATTGCTTGAACACCAATTTCAGATGATTGTCTGCGGTTAAACTACTTCTCTAGGCTTTGTATGATGATGAAAGGAAGAGATCTTTAGTTGGGATATATATAGTGTGAGATTTTACAGAACTACTGCTAGTTGTTTTAAAAACTTAAGATATTAAATAAAAATATAGTTTAATATTTAAATATTCTATCACTTCCTACATAGTTTGTTTGTTTTTTTTCCAAATATTAAGCGTGAAAATATTCCATTAAGAAGGTAAATAGAGGTTTCAACAGATTCAAGCTTAGAATCTCCTCTAATACCATCAAATGAAGATGTGATCTAATATTTAAATATTTTATCATATAATCAAGGTTTCTTTAGTTGTGGATAGGAGAATTTTTGTGTAGGAGGGAAGGTTGACCCCGACCCGTGGATTGACCCAGAGAAGATAAACAAATCAAATGCCGTGACATCGTCCAGTTTGGACATGGGAATCTTGAGATTCGTTTACTATTTCACCATGTTTCCAAGAACTTAGTGGAGATTTGACATTATGGATATACCATTGTCTGCACTTCAGTTTTTCTCTCAGGCCATCTAGCTCGTGAAAGCATCGATGCTTGCTAGTTTAGAGGTCCTTATTTTGTCTCGTTTCCATCATGATTACATGGACATTCTCCTTCTGAAATGATGGAGGGACCCCTACTTTTTGTATTTCTATATGTTGCTTGGCCCACGTTTGATGTTCTATCTCGTAAAACAATGTCCAGCATATGCTTTGTGGATACCATGAGACCTTATCATATTTTGCATTTCCCATTGGAGATGACATGATAAGTTGGCCTTTCTAGAAGAATTTTTGCACAAGGTCGACTTCCAGGTGCGTAGAATCCGGTAATGACGTTGCCGGCAATTGAAAACAATTAGCAAAATGACACTCACAATCACAACCATGCTAAAAAAAGTTAAAAAAAGAACTCTCTTTATATAATTACGGGTCAATTATAGGGACTTCCCTCCTCAAACAAAACCTTGTGTAACCCTAATTAGTTGAGATAATCAGAAGTTAACAAAGAATTATCACAAACGGTTCTGAAATATGTAGATGGATAGTTGATATCTCAATTGGAGAATACTTCGTTTATTGTAACACTTTCTAAAAAAAAAAAGAGAGTTTCCTTTGCTACAAACGGGAAGGAAGAAAGCGAATCGGTATGCTAATTCCTCATACTCAAATCCATCCTTCCCAGGGGTTAGTGTCCCAACGAATAAGTAAAAAAATGGAAAACAACCCTGCAGTTAAAAAAAACAATCTTAAATGGGTTTCCCAATTTGGCCACACAATAATACTCCGGATCAGCTTTTCTAATTGATATTATGGCCCACTCTTATATCGCTAAGAAATACTATTTTCATGTCTACGTATCATCATCGAGAGAAAATGAATGTTACTTCGACTCATTCTGTACTCTTAGTGAATGGACATATTTGCTAGTGAAACATTGCTTGAGCCAAAAGTGGAATACCTCATCAAAGCCATCAACTATTTCCACGTCTGCATATCATCATCCTGCGAGAATAAATGTCAATTTAACTCGCACAGGATTACTAGTGAATGGACAAATTTTGTGGGTGAAACATATAGCATGAATCGAAAGTGGAATACCTTATCAGTCCATCATCATCATCATCCTTATAAAAGTAAAGCACTACTTCTTTGCCAACCTCAGTTTCCATAGTCACCACACAAACGCAAAACCCACCACTGGCACTTCCACAGCCTTCATTGACAGTGCCATCTACCCATCCCATCTGGAAACTCATCAAGTCAAATCAACTTTTTTTTTGGTGCGAAATGTAATCATGCTAGTTAAAGTTTTTTTTTATTTAAAAAACTCAGGAATCCCCACACGGCCGATAACTGGAGAGGTAAATCCGGGGTGACATTAGCGCATGACTCACCACCACGACCTCACGCTTAAGAATCCCTAACGACAGCACGGGGATGTGGTCATACCAGTTAAAGTTTATTCCATCCTTAATACTAAAAATCAAGTCAAATACAACTGGAACAATCTGATTTGTTGTTTGGTCACGGAGATATGTAACTAGGCTAAAATAACTAAAGGTGAAAAAATGTTTCATAGCATGGAAGCTTCTAAGATCGTGGGAAATGGAGGAAATCAATGGAGCTTGAGAGCAGATAGAGAAGAAGGCACGTGAATTCTAGTAACGGTTGGAGGGAAGAGAAGGCACTCGAGATATGCGAAAACTCTTGTCAAACTTTCGTCCGAAGCTTTTCCTTTCGAAATGAACTCTTTCCATTTTGGATTTAGTTTCAGAGTTAAGTTTTTAATGTTTATTTCAATATTTCAATATGAGCCTATTTTTACACGGTGTCTTGCTTGGAACTATCCCGTCTCGCGCAACCCTGTCAAGTGTTTGTAACCCTCTTTTGATTTCAATTGAAGCTTTGGTTACAATACGAAGCAAATCCTAATTAATAAATTATTTTTTTTATTTTAATGTTGGGAACCTTCCACCTATAGGGAATAGAAAAAACCATAAAAAGAAGAAGAAGAAGAAAGTAATTGATTGCAAACCGACCTTGGAACTGGACTGAGTGAGCCGATTCCCAATTCCTGGTTCCATAAATGAGAAAGTAGCTCTATTCAATCTGATTTCAAATTATAAGGTGAGAATCAATCTTTTCTCAAATTAATCACCCCTAATTTCTAGAGGAATAATTAGAGATGTTAAGTAGAATGTGACCTCAGAACGATGCGGCTTTGTCCCTAGCTTTGGCCATGACGGTACATCTCTGAATGCTGTTCTGAATAACTTATATTGCATTCAATGCTTTCATTTATGTTATTTTTGTACTGTTCTTGACATCTGACCTCATGGAGTTGAAGCGGAGGTAGGGGTAAGTACATTAGGAGTGCCATAACATTCGTATGGCTCTCACTTTGGTGCCAAAACTTTTTTTTCGCTCACTTGAGTGCCACAAATTTTAAAAACGTTCACTTGAGTGCTAATTCTGATGTGGCCGCCGGAAAAGGCGACGTGGCGCCGGTGAACAATATTTTAATATATTTTAATATATTTATTAATTTTTTGATTTTTTTTAGAATTTTTTTTTCTTTAAGGCCGGCGAGGGTCACTGGTGGCCCTCGCTGGCCCTAAAATAAAAGCAAAAAAGAAAATCGAAAATTTTTAAAAAAGAATAGAAATGGCGTCATTTTGCCCGAAAAGTCCACGTCGGCGTCGAAATTTATTAAAAAAAAAAAAAAAAAATCATTAAAAAATTCCACGTATGCATTTTGGCCGGAAGTGGCACTTAATTGAACGATTTCACTCCGATGTGGCACTCAAGTGAGCGAAAAAAAAGTTTTAGCACCAAAGTGAGCACCGTACGAAAGTTATGGCGCTCATAGTGTCCTAACTCCAGCGGAGGCATGAGACAAGACCGCTGTTCTTGAGGCAAATGGAATTTCAACCGCGAGAAAGACTGGATGTGATTGTAACAGGTGCGATCACCTTTCAATCGAGCATAGATAGGTAGACGTCGCATCTTTGTTTTCAGTGTTCTGACCTTTTAACCGAGTTTGCTATTTTCAGGTGCGAAAAACTTTATATTTAATTTAGTTCTATTTCACCGGTTTAGATTCCCATGAAACATTTTTCACCGAACGGTATATTTCAGTTTTTATTTTAGGAGATTCAGATTTTATGTTGAGTATGAACAGAGAATGTTAAATGTAAATACAAATTTTATTCCCAACCTATATGTGTAACCCTATATTTTTTACTTAAACTATGTTGGAATTTAATCAAAGACACAATTTGTTTTAGGCATATAGCTGGAAATTAATCAATAGCAATACCCGAATAGGAGACTCAATGTCGAAATTTAATCAACGATATTGAGTTTGTGAAACAACATCGGAATTTAATCGACGATGTTGAATTAGATTAAGATATACACCGAAATTTAATCAATGACGGTAATCTAGTAAAGTACAGTAAAAATGTGATAAAGTAAAGATAAAAGTAAATGTAATTGTTGTGATGTTTGAGGGGATTCTTAGTTGCACGGCTTGTGGTATTTATAGTATAGCTTAATCGGTTGCTTTCCTTGAACAACACTTTTGATTTTTCCCACATTTTTCTTCTCTTCTTGACCACCTTATCCATATCTAACTGCTTATTGACTTGTCAACAACGCTTGCATGACTTGCCCATCAAGCAAATAACTGCTTCCCTATTTTCACGTGCCTTACTCGCAACAGTTATTCTTATTTGGAATTTAATGCTAATTTTGCTCAAATTTCAAATACAATGCACTATTCTCTTAGTCTGACACATGACAATTAATTATAGTCTGACACGTGACAATTAATTATCTTGCCATTGATTCAGGTATATCATTCTAGAATCCTATTGACACCCAACTCTAAATCTATTTGAGAATCTGGCATTTCTTAGCTTTTATGAGTAAAATGGGCGTATTGTTCATGTTATTGCCCTCATGACCAACACGTGATGATGTGAGTACTTTTGGGTATAAGCAAGTTCATTATTTATAAAACTTTGGATTATGATAGTATGGTGACTCTCCAATCGCGCTATGTTCTTGAACCTAGGTTTAGACATATTGAGGGTAATCAATAGTCCATTGCCATCCATTGTGCCTCAAGGATTTTTTATTATTTTTTTCATATTGTAAGCGAAATCCATCACATCTTATCTTATCTTTAATACATATGTAGGTGGGCATTAGTGGAAGGTATCCTTATCTCTGCAATGACCCTATCTGATTCAGCCGTTATCATTTTGAGTTTGTCCTTCGCATACTTGATATAGGCTCTGAAATCAAGCCCCTTTATCCCTCAAGAAACTTGCTTCCGTTTTATCTATGCTTATGTTATGAGAGAAGAAATCAATCATTTGCATAGGGATTAGTAACATCTGAGATTTCCGCAATTACTTTTCTTTAAGATATTAATCATTTGCATAGACTAGTTTCCTATAATTCTCGCACCATTCCTTTAAGCAAGTTACATTTCTTGTCACTTAGGTCGATTAATCAAAATCCATTTCACACTCTACTCTTGTGAGCTAGCACACCCTTTTTTTCTTTTCGTCGATTTTACTTTACTTCTTTTCTAACTCTCACTTTCAGACTTTTCCCCTACCTCCTTATAGACCGTGGGAGTCGAAACCCATATCTTAAACTAAATTGTATTCACACCAATTATTTCTGAGAAGGTGAGGATTCAAACTCCCACTTCTCCCTTTCCATGTGAAAAGGGTAGTCATTGGGGGTAAACCTTAATGATTCTAGCACACCCTTGTTTTTTTTTTTTTTGGTCGAAAATATGCACGTTTCATTAAAAATTAGTCAAGTGGGTTACATCTGAATATAAAATATCCAAAAGTCTCGATGGGGGATATTGGACCCAATTATTCGATAGTCTATTGTTGCGATGGGCCTTCACTATCCAGTTCGTAGTTCTATTGGCGCCTCTCCTGTAATGGGTAATCTTCATGGGCTGGATTTTTGCTAAAAGGGCTGTTGACACTTAAATTTTGGCGATTTGTTTTAGCATTTATTAACTACATTGGAAAATTAGAGATTAGTTTCTAATCTCTTAACAAAAAATTCTTTCGTTAAAATTGCATCACATATAGACATTAGGAGCATTTGCATCACTAGTTTTAAAATTAATTAAAAATTAAAATAATTAATTAATTAATTAAAAAAATCGAAAAAAAGAGGCCGGGCCCGCCCGGCCCCCCCATTCGGCCCTTTTCCCTTTCCTCGCATGGGCTTGGCCCATTTCCTTTTTTTCTTCTCTTTTTTCTTCTTCTCCCTTTTGTTTCGGCTCGGCCCACCCGTCTCCTCCTTCTCTTCTTCCACGCGCGCGGAAAAGCAACAAAGCAGCCAGTCAAAGCAGCAGGTGGCAGCAGAGAGGGCAGCAGAGCAGAGGCAGAGCAGAGGCAGCAGCAGACGCAGAAAAGCAGCAGCAGCAACAAAGCAACAGCAGCAAGTCAGCAGAAGAAAAGCAACAGCAGGAAGTCAGCAGAAAAAAAAAAAGAAGGACCGAGGGGGAGGCTGTTTTAAAAAAGAAACCAGATCTGAGAGTGAGGGGGGAAGCTTAACCCGAGACAAAAAAAACCAGAGAGAAAAAAGGCGGAACCGGGCGGCGAGAGTTGAGAGGAGCTCGAGGGAGACCGGAGGACCAAAGGAACAACAACGAGAACCGGAGGAAGAAGGAAACCTCGAGGAGCAGCTAGCTGTCGCCGGAAGCCCGTCCGTCGCCGTCGTCCGCCGCAGCTCGTCCCCGAACGAGGTAGGTCTCTTTGAATCTCAGTAGCTCTATTTTCTAGAGAATGCCGGGCCGGAGCTCGCGGCCGACCGGCTTGCGCAAGCTCCGGCCCTCGTCGCCCTTGCATTTCGCTCCCCTTTTCCTTGTATTACATGTCCGAAGACCCCTAGAGCATGTTCGTGGCTCGGTAGAGCCGGAAACGTTTGATTTTAGCAGCGCCCGCTAACTGTTCGACGAAATGCCCCAATGAGCAAACCGAACCCAATCCTCGACCGGAGCTCGGCTTTCGGTTTCTTTTACGTCATTAAGAGTCATATCATTGTCGTACACCGTCTCGGTCACTTTCTTAGCTTTTCGATAGGTCATCCGCGTCGTTTGGGTAGGCCGAAGCGCGCCCTCGCCGGAGTCAATCCGGCGACTCTCGGATGCCGGCCAGCCGGCGGCCGGCGATGCTCGGCGTCGGTCGGATGGGACGACCGACGCCTGGTGATGGCACGACGACTCCCTTAGGATGGTCAGACCTCGCGGCGGTGCTGGCATCGGTCCGGCGAAGCTGCTGCAGGGACGTCGGGCGTGCATGTGGCCGCATGGGGGGAAGTAATATGCATGCAGAAAAGAAGAAAAAAGATTAAAAAAGAGAGAAAAAAGAAAACATAAAAAAAAGGAAAAGGGAAAAATAAATAAAAAATAGAAAAATCAGAAAAAGACAAAGAAAAGGCCGAAAATAAAAATAGGGGACAAGGAGATGGGCTTCGCTTCGGGCCCGCTTCCGTTGGGCTGAATTTGTCACGGGCCGGGTTTTTCAGCTGGGCTAAAAAAATAATAGAAATCAAGATTGGGCTTTTTAAGAAAAATCCGTGTGGGCTTTTTTGTTGTTGTTTTTAGTGGGCTTAAGGCCAGCCCGATTCCTTCAGCCCGACCCGGACCGGCGGCATCTGAGTCGGGTCAGCAGGGCCGGGTTTCCTGACCCGGTCCAAATCATTTCCTTTAAAAATATTAAAAAAATCGAAAATTCAGAAAATCATAAAAAACATTAAAAATATTAAAAATTCATAAAAAATTCGAAATTTCAGAAAATTCAAAAAATTCTCAAAAATCCCAAAAAAATTCCAAGTTTGTTTTAGAGTTCCCTAAGAAGCTCTAAAATAATTCTTGGACAATTTTCTCTTAAAAAAAGTGTCGGAAAATCATTGGCATAAGATTGTGCTTAAAATCGAATAAGTCTTCACGGCTTCACCTTAGGGTTTTAATTATCCTCGGATACAATTGCCCTTGAATGCACGCTTAGGATGCGATGATTATGGTTTCCCTTTAGTTTAATTAGGATTGTTATTTATCTCTTAATGCTTGTGTTTATTTTCGCCTGCAATTTATTTAATGCCTCCTTTAATTGCTGATTGCTATTTTGATAATTGTGCACCCGCATGATCACCTCACATGTTGTGGTTAAACGTAAAATCAATCCAAACTGCCTGACAAAAATCTTTTTGAAATGAACAAGATTAGGTACCGAAAGGACACTAATTGGCTAATCAGTGTAATCAAGTCCCCGACCCTAGATTCTCTGGTTGCGTAGAAAGTGAGGCATACTCCCATGCCCCGCTTGGTTTCTAGCCGACCCCAATAGGCTAGTGGCGACTCTTTATTTGTATTTTCATGAACACCCAATGTCACGCGGGGTATGGGCTTGGGAGAGCCCTAGTCTAATTAAGGGTCTTCGACCCACCATTTGGACAATACCCCTAAACCTATTTATTTATTTCGTTTCCCTTCGGGACAGAAAAAATAGGTCGCGACAAGGGCTTGGGCTTCACTAACAAAGGAGTGTACTTCCCAATTGAAGTGATCTGTGCCGGGCTTCTCCAAGCTCCCGTGATATGCAGGTTGGCTTATCAAGCTCACTAACTCTTGCTGATCAATTTCTAACTCCTAGCTCATTTCTTCGTTCTCTGCAGGGTTGCGGTTGGCCAGAAGACTTAGGGTTTCAACAATGGCCGCTGCTTCCGCTTGGATGGCTGATTCGACGCGGATCGAGCGAGTAAACCCGTCAAGCAGCGTTCCGGTGTGGTCCCTGCAGACTCCGGCAATAGCAGCTGTTCCAGTTTCGCTGAGAAAAGATCCGTTGACATTCCATTTGAGGGAACCTCGAGCTGGGGGGGTCCATTGATCAAGTGAGTTCTGCTTGTGCGCCTCTCCTATACAGCTCCGTAAGGTCCCTTTGCTGAAGTTCTGGTGTTGGATCAAGGTTGAGTCGACGATGATCTGCGGGTTGGGCTGATGATTTCGGAACACGTAGTTGTTCTGGCTTCGCCAAATCTGCCAAAGAATTTGGGTAAGTAACTCGAAGGAGACTGTCGTGTGTTTGAATTGGTTGATTCACTCTTCTATACGTGTGATTTGGTGTCGATTAACCTGGATCTGAATGTCGGGGTGTTCCCAAACGAATTTTGTCCAGGGACAGAGGAGGAATAGGTGCTCACTGGTTTCAGGGTGGTTCTGACATATCGCACACTGAGCATCAGGTATTATATTCCTTCGCCGAAGTTGACTCGTGGCACACCCTTGTTGACTCACAACCATTCATTGCATCTTTGAAAAATTTCTGCTGTGAAAATTTGAGTATATTCTAATAGGCTAGAATAAGAAAATAAGTTTTTTTCTATTTCAAATTAATTTTCCTCTCTTTCCTTTTTTCCTTTTCTTTTAATTTCTTCAAATCAATGATATAGCATTGGATTACAAGCTGAAAAGATAATACGGTAATTGATGCCACTCAGAAAACTCCAAGTATCAAACTTTCCTTTCGGAATTCAACCCGTGAAACCACGAAAATTAAAAGGACGATACTTCAAAAAAGAAAATGTGGGCGAAACTTAAAATACCACAAATGCTTGCTATTATCCAGAAACCAAAGAACAAGGTACCCAAAGCACAATTGCAAAACTCCTTCTGGACTGAGATTCCTATATGTTAGTCTCTTATCAATAAAATTTATCCTTATTGCGTAGAAGAGGAATGGAAGAAATTTTGAAATTAATTGCATTCAATCTAAATTAGTTTAGATTGTATTTATATCCTTAACAAGGTCATCGTTTCTTGAAAGCTTAATTTATTACCCAAATTCATGTGTACATACTTGAAGATCAAAAGTGGTTTCATCTCGATGGAGTTAAGGTAGAAGCATCGTATGTAAAAGAAAATGTTCACTGATGAAATCGGCTGTCATCATGTACATACAAGTTAAAGAAAATGAATTACATTCACAGAAAACAACAAAACACAGAAATACACATTTGAAAACATGTCCAAGTGCTAAAACGATCTTCTTCTTTTTCCCTGGTTATTTTTTGGTCCAGGAAATGCTGAGATGATGTCGAAAATACGATGATTTTCAAACTTTTGGACACACCACTGATCAAAGAATTTTCACGATATTAACCCATGAATTTGATAAGATCAAAGGTTCCACAGCAATAGAAGTAGGGAAGAATCTCCCAACAACGAAACGATACTAGTCACTCACCAGGATGCTGGCCACAACCGAGGATGCGGCAGCAGTGTCACACATTCCGTCTGCTGCTCGATATGAGTAGTTAGTCTCTGAGGTAATGCCTCTATTTTGTATCATATACTCAAAGGCAGTGTCCATCCAACCACCATTTCAGCCATTGTTTCCGCTAGTACAATCCACCATCTGTTGCTTGGATTGTTCTGGTAAGTGACCAGTGTACTAGATAACTGATATGACGTATTGGAATTTTCTGAATTATTTTGGGCTTTAATTATGAATGTTTCTTCAATGCGCTGTAATTGAGTCTCGCTTGGAACTAATCACTCACGAGATACTAACTGAAGGGGAAAAGCTATTGAGGGCTCGTGCGCACGCGTTAGTCCTAAAAACCTCCTGTTAATCTGAGATTCATTAAAATTGCGATTAATCGACTCGACTGTGATTTTTAATCCAAATCCGAATGTCGGGATTAAATGATTGAACTTTCACCTCATTATTTTTCAAAATTTTCGGGTTCTTGGAAATATCGGATGTAAGACCGCCGAGCCAAAAGTTAGACCCGAAATCCCGCCGTTTTTCCTTCCCTCTACTCTTTCTCTCTCTCACGTGCGCCCCACCTCTCTTCCCTTTTCCCTTTTCTCTTCTTCCTGTGCGGCCCCCCGCTTCTGCTGTTGCCTCACGTCCCCTCCTCTTTTTCTCCTCTCTTTGCACCACCTGCCCCCTAGTCTTGTCTTTTCACTTTTGACTTTTTTTCATACTCCTCTCTCACTCTCTCTCTCTTCTACGTAGCCCCCATGCACGTACGTCCTCCTCCCTCCCTCTCTCTTCTTCTTCTCTTCTACTGGCGTTTCTTCCTTGCTGGCCGCCTGTAGTTGCTGGTATGTCTTCTTGCTGCTGCAGTCTTGCCGACCGTCACCACCGTCGGCACAGAAACTCCGTCAAACGGTCAGCTCACTGCTGGCCCGCCGGTTTCGTCGTCTGCCGGTCCCGCCCGAACCGGCCTCTCTCTTTCGGCTTTGTCTCAGTTGGACCAAATCTGGTTGGCTGTTGTTCTCAGCTCGATCGCCGTGTTGGAGAAAGGATTTGTGTTGATCCTTGATTGATTCTCTAGCCAGATTCCAATGCATTGACTGATACAGGGGATCGTAGATTTAGAATAATTTAGGAAAATTGTGTACAATTTCCTTATTTTACATTTCTTGTACTATATAAGTAGACATATACTTGTACATTGAGATCAGAGTGACAGAATATATGAAATTACATTCTTCATCCATATTTCGTGTCATGGTATCAGAGCGGGTTCTCTAACCCAGCTTCCGCGAATAATTTTCTTTTCCTCTGAATTGCCTCTGATTGTTTTCTAGTTTGTTGTTGCAATTCCCATTCCTGCAAAACAAATTAGCACATCGGATTGGAATTCAAATTTTCATATCCAAGATGGAGAATCCAGCTGATCATGAAATTGAAGACTCACCCACACCGAAAAACTCATCCATTCAAGCTCCTTCAGTCTAACCTGCTCAAATTCAATGGCCATATATGCCATGGATACCTATCCAAGGGCCATGGGCTTCTGGGCCCAATCAATGGACTCCCGGGTCTAGTCAACAGTGGGCAAACCACGGCCCACAGCCCACCACTGAAGATCCAGCCTCGTTTTTTCAGGGTCACAGACCCGAATCGAATCCGGGCGGGTCGAGAATGAATCCCTACTCGAATCTACCACCTGGAATGATGCCGCTGCCGTTTCCGACCGCCGCTGGCCGCCTCGAACCCGGCGATCCTCTGTACACTTCACCGGCGGACGGACCGGAGCTGCGACTGATCAGCCTTTAACTCGCCGGATCTGACCACTATTCAACGTGGGCGAGAGAGTTCCGGCGAGCCCTCGTTACAAAGGACAAAGACGGATTCCTCGATGGATCCGTCCCCTTTCTGACCGACTACCGCATGCAACGTCATTGGCGCCGGTGCAACCAACTAGTCCGGACTTGGATCGGAAATTGCGTTGCACCGGAAGTCGCAGCCGGGCTTCCTCCGACTAAAGATGCACAGAAAATATGGGAAGACATTAAAGAGATGTATGGAAAACTCGATCGAGTGAAGGTTTTCTTTCTCACGCAAGCCCTCTCGGAATTGAAGCAAGGGAACCTCTCGGATACCGCTTGCTTCAACCGGTTGTCGGCCCTTCGGAACGAACTTGAAGCGGCGGAAGAACGCCTCGAGGGACCGGAGACGACCCTCAAACAATATAGAGAAATCAAAGAAAGGGAGAAAACCACTCGATTTCTCTTAACCCTAAACGATAATTTCATACCTTTTCGGTCACAAATCCTCGCCATGGATCCGGCTCCGACGCTCGGGAGGATTTTTCAACTGGCCGTCCAAGAAGAAAACCAGCAACTTGCGACCGTTGGAGAAGGGAAAGGAACCGAAGCCATGGCCCTTGCTGCTCGGATTGCTGGTCGGTTCCATGGCGAACGACAGCCGTCGCAAAGGGAGAGAGGTCTCGGACGAAACTCTAGAGGAAGTGAAGAAGACGATGCCGATTTCTCTAGAAGGGACCAAATCAACTGTCCAGATCAAAAAGGGGAATCCAATGGCTCAAATCAGCTAAGATCCAACAGTGGAGATCTTAAATATGAGCGTGGATCTGACGGCCCATATCCCTTCCGATCCGACGGTGGAGATCAGATCAGTTGGCGCAGATCTGACGGCCACATTACTCCCCGATCCGACGGCCCAGATCAGCGGCAAGGAAGAGGATCGGATGGCCAGTATTCAATCCCCTCAAACCCTGAATTCAACGGCTCATATAATGCCATGTCATCACTGAAAGGGGGAGGCCAAAATTATAAATTTAAGGGTAAGTATTGTGAATATTGCCGTCATCCACATCATACTATAGACACATGTTGGAAATTGCATGGGAAGCCAAATGACAAAGAAAAGAAAGGGAAAGAATTTTCTGCTTATCAGGTGTCAGTACAAAGGAATGACAACATCCATCAGCCAATTATTCAGAATCGGTATCAAGAAATAATGACGGCGCTCAATCAACTGAGGACGATTGACAAAGCTGCAAATTTTTCAAGTATTTCATTGTGCAAAAATACTAATACTATAGTTGATGCATGGATTATTGACTCGGGCGCCAGTGACCACATAGTTTGCAATGAATATTTCTTTTCAAATATCTGCAGCACACCCAATCCATATACATCTGTTCGTCTTCCAAATGGGAATATTACTAGTGTGTGAACGATTGGTACTGTCTACCTTAACCCAAGCATTATCCTTAAAAATGTCCTCTATATCCCTGAATTTGAGTTCAACCTTATATCTGTTTCTAAAGTCTGTGAAGACAATTCTTGTCGAGCCAGCTTCAATTCTAAAAATTGTTCCTTTCAGGACCTTTCGACTGGGAAACTGATGGGCTTGGGTAGAATGGAACAAGGATTATATTTTTGGATCGCACTTCCCAGTGATTTTGATTTGTCTTCCTTAAATAAAAGCATACAATGTAATGTTGTTGCGAGCAATAAGAACTCCCTTTCTCATAGACGTCTAGGCCACAGCGCCACTTTTCCTTGTCCTGATTGTAAAATATGTCCTTTGACAAAACAATCACGAGCATCATTTCCTACTAGTGGATCTCGAGCCACTAGTATATTCTCATTGATTCACATGGACATTTGGGGTCCATATCATACATTACATCGTGATAGATCTCGTTTCTTCCTTACGATTGTAGATGACTATTCCCGTGCCACTTGGATATTTCTCATGCAATCTAAAAGTCAAACTTTTTCATATCTGTCAAAGTTCTTGTCCATGATCAAAAATCAATTTGAGAAAACCATCCAAAGAATTCGCACCGACAATGGGAGTGAATTTTTTCAAATGAGTGTCAATCTTTCCTATCATCTCAAGGAATACTTCATGAGAGTTCTTGTGCCTACACTCCTCAACAAAATGAAATTGTTGAACGTAAACATAGGCACCTTCTAGAAGTTGCTCGCGCACTCAAATACCAAGCTGCTATTCCTGAGTCTTTTTGGGGTAATTGTGTGGTCACGGCGGCCTATTTAATAAATCGTATGCCAACTAGAATATTAGAAGGGCGCACACCATTTGAAATGCTGTTCGGAAAAAGACCAGACATTGGTCATCTTAGAGTATTCGGCTGCCTATGCTACGTGACAAACGTAAGACATAAAAATAAAATGGATCCCCGTGCTCTTCAATGTATTTTCATGGGATACCCCACTTTACAAAAGGGTTATTGAGTTATGGAGATATCCTCAGGACGGTTCTTCGTCAGCCGAGATGTTGTTTTTCAAGAAGATGTATTCCCTTTCAAGAATATAGCGTCTTCAGAAGATTCCACGATGCCAACGTCGAATCAACGACAAATTTTATCAGAGGATTTTTTCTCTATGGCTCTGCAACACGTGTTAGTTGTGCCTGACCCAAATTCTGACATGTGTCCAGAGACAGTATGCCCTGCATCCCAAATCACATTAGAAGAGAATTCTGAGTCTTCTACTCCAATGTCGCCACGAAACAACAGTGGCTCTTCATCAGCACCACATGGATCCTTATCACCAATGCCGATGGCTCAACCTCGACGCTCGAGACGAATAGTGCGCCCTCCCACATGGACTAAGGACTATGTATGTTCTTCCTTGAAGACTAAAGGTACACAATATCCAGTCTCTTCCTATGTATCCTTCAGTCGACTATCACAAGAACACATGTGTTGTATTAGTCGAATTTCTGAAGAACAGGAACCTTCTTCTTATGAGGAAGCAGCACGTGACATACGATGGCAAAAGGCCATGAAAGAAGAATTGGCTGCTCTTACAAAGAATAACACTTGAGATATTGTTTCATTGCCTCCCACAGAAGACCTATTGGATGCAAATGGGTGTACAAGATCAAATGTAAGGCGGATGGCTCAATTGAAAGATATAAAGCTCGGCTTGTCGCTAAAGGTTTTACGCAGCGTGAAGGTTTTGATTATCATGAAACCTTCTCCCCTGTTGCTAAGGAAGTTACTGTTCGCTCTTTTTATCTGTCGCTGCAATTCGAAATTGGGATCTATATCAGATGGATGTCAATAATGCTTTTCTTCATGGTGATCTCGATGAATAAATTTATATGGAACTTCCACAGGGATTACGCAGACAGGGGGAGCCACGTGTATGTCGTCTCCGCAAATCCCTGTATGGGCTCAAGCAGGCTTCTCGACAGTGGTATGCAAAACTTATCACAACACTTACAAATGCAGGTTTTCGACACTCCAAGCATGATTATGCACTATTCACATGGACCAATGGTAAATCATCAATCTACTTGTTAATTTACGTCGATGATATACTAATCATGGGAAATGATGATATTGCGATTCAGAGCTTTAAGGAATATCTGCATTTAACCTTCCATATTAAAGATTTGGGACCACCCAAATATTTTCTTGGTATTGAAATAGCTCGATCTAGTGAAGGAATTTGCCTCAGTCAACGAAAGTTTGTTATGGAAATTATATCAGAAGCGGGAATGGCAGGATGCAAACCAGTTGCCATACCTATTGAGCAGAATGCCAAATTGACGACATATGACTATGATGCAAGATCTTCCTCCCCGAATGAAGATTCATTTCTTAAGGATCCATCAGTATATCAGCGACTCGTTGGAAAGTTGATCTACCTCACCATGACCAGGCCTGATATTTGTTATGCAGTACAAATACTTAGCCAGTTCATGCACAATCCGAAACAATCACATATGAGTGCAGCACTAAAAGTGGTGAAATATTTAAAGGGATACCCGGGACTTGGAATATTGCTATCACGAGACTGCAACATGAAGATGATGGCCTATTGTGATACAGATTACGCCACATGTCCCATGACGAGAAGATCCATCACTGGTTTTTGCATCAAATTAGGAAAATCCCTAATTTCGTGGAAAACAAAAAAGCGATCAACGCTTTTATTATCATCAGCTGAATCAGAATATCGAGCTATGGCAAAAACTGTTTGCGAGGTAGTTTGGTTACGAGGATTACTCTCAGACCTTGGTGTGCAAGTTGATGGTGCAAGTGAACTATTCTGTGATAACGATGCAGCTCTCAAGTTAGCGGCGAATCCAGTTTTTCACGAAAGAACAAAGCACATTGAGGTTGATTGCCATTTTACTCGAGAGAAGATTCAAGAAGGGATTATTACCACTCGAGGGATTGGAACTACAGAACAGCCTGCAGATATCTTCACTAAACCTTTATGTCAAAGGCAACGCACATATTTGTTAAGCAAGCTAGGCGTTTGACATTTATAAGCCGCCAGCTTGAGAGGGAGTGCTGGAGAAAGGATTTGTGTTGATCCTTGATTGATTCTCTAGCCAGATTCCAATGCATTGATTGATACAGGGGATCGTAGATTTAGAATAATTTAGGAAAATTAATATTGTGTACAATTTCCTTATTTTACATTTCTTGTAATATATAAGTAGACATATACTTGTACATTGAGATCAGAGCGACAGAATATATGAAATTACATTCTTCATCCATATTTCGTGTCACGCCACCCCCACCCCGTCTTTCACCTAGCTGGAGTCGCCCTTGTTGTCGTTAAGCCGCTGCGACCAGCCTCAAAGCTTGGCCAAACCACCACCCGACGAGGGTCCTCCATTCCTCAGCCTTTTTCTTCTTTACCCCCCTTTGTTTCGCGTGGAAGTTGGTCTCACCGACCAGCCACCGCTCGCCTTAGCCACCCTCGCCGCCGTCCTCTTCGACGAGCTGCAGGTGAGCCACCCAGCCACGCCCACTATCGCGAAAACAATTGCTCTACCTCTCTCCCTCTCAACCCGTTTTCTGCCGCCATCGCTAGCCCCCTCAACCACTCGAATCAGTCGCCTTTGCCCTTGAGCCACTGCTAAACTCCACTGCACTGTCGCCGGGCAACCTGGGAGCTACTGTGACCGTCCGGCCGCCCTTAAGCCACGGAGCCAGCAGTCCTCCTTTTCTCTCAGCCCTGTTTCGGCCAAACCAGTCGTCACCGGAGCTACTGGTCGCCGTCTGGAGCTGCTGGACCGCCTACCAGCCAGCCCCATGCTGCCTCAGCCGCTGGCCCCTCCGTTTCTCGCCTTCTCGCCACGCAGACAGCCCTCTCTTGGCCGAGATCCGGTCCCGTGCCGCCTCACCTTGACACGTCGGATGTTCCCAGGCGTTCCCCTTGTTGCCACTGTCACAGTCATGTCGCCGGAATCGCAAACCGGTGAGTTATTTTCCTAATCCCTTAATTAGGGGATAATCTCGTATTATGGATAGTTTAATTAGTGTTAAGTGTGATTAGTGACTAATGGGAATTAGTTGGGCTTGATTGTGTATTATATGCCTTAACTTGGATTATAATAAGCTAATGGTAGCTTGAGCATGCGTGTTGCTAATTAAATCGAATTATGGTTAATTAGCATTATGTGATAGCACTAATTTTATTTTTGGTTAATTAATTTGGTTAAGGAAGGATTAGTATGAGTTAATTTATGATTAATTATTTTGGAAAAATAATTAATTATAATTATATTATTTTGTGGAAATTATTTATTTATGAAAATATTATATTTTTTATGGAAATTAATTAATTAATTATAATATTAATTAATTTCGAATTATTGGTTATTTTTGGATAATTAATTACTTTGGGAAAATAATTAATTATGATTACTTGTTGAGGATGGACTAAAGTGAGCAATAATTATATGTATTTTATAAAAGTCAATCACTTTTGTTAAGTAATTATTTATGGAAATGATAAATAGTTATGACTATTTTGTGTGAGAGCAAGTTATTTGTCGAGACAATTAGCTGGAGTATTTCTCCTGGATATTAAGATGGATTATGAGAATCTTGGGAGCTTATGATTGTTTCGTTATAATAAATTATTTATGGGAATGATTGGCTATGATTAAGTAATGGAAGTATACGATCGTTTATTGAAGTACGTATATCTTGAGAATTATGTAGACTTGTGTGATTGCATGCTGAAATAATCACAAGTGATTACTTAACTGTCTTTTCTTTACGTGTGAAAGTTGCGGTATTATGATATGTGCACACAGCCAAGCCTGTATTGATTGATAAGGAAAGAGGAAACTGGCATGAGTGGTTGATGTGCTAGTATGATCACGTAAAGGAAAAACGCGACCGATGGATTTCGGGGAAAGAGTTACCAATGGATTTTGGATACCCGATGAATTTCGGAAAACGCGACTGATGGATTTTGGGGAAAGCGTTACCAATGGATTTTTGATAGTCGATCGATTTCGGAAGACTCAATTGATAGATTTTGGATATTCAATGGATTTCGGGGAAATCATTACCAATGGATTTTGGATACCCGATGGATTTCGGAAGACATGATTGATGGATTTTGAATACTAGCTGGATTTCGAGAAAAACATTACCGATGGATTCGAATACCCGATGGATTTCGGGAAAACGTGACTCATGAATTTCGGATACTCGATGGATTTTGGGGAAAGTATTACTGATGGATTTTGGATTTGGCCTTAAATAGATGCAATAATTTGGATACGTATGGATACTCGGAGTATGGAGTCAATAATTACTATGCGTTCTAGATGATTGAGTATGTTTACTGCATAATGGTTGCCTGGCTTCATGCGTATATTGAACATGTGAAATGTTAGATGCTGGGGAAAAAGGATAGGGTCTTGATGCATGTTTATGCGCGGAGGTGCATAATTGGAACATGCTAGACTCCTATGTACATGAAATGTTGTGTGTGTAGTGTTCTAATTATGTGGTCATTTGCTTGCCTTTATATGGCTCGTGTAACCAATGTTGTGTAGGGTATGTGCAGCCGCGAGGTAAAGTTGCCTGTGATTAGATTTGATTGAGGTTTTGTTGCACGTTATAAATAGAGCAAGGCGGTGGTCGCTTGGCTTCTGATTGGCTATTTATTGTTGATAAGTTGCATGATTAGGCTGCACTTGAGGAGAGTGAGTTTCCTAACTGAGACTTAGGATAATAACTTATTGATGTTTTATCTTATTGGTTATTGTATAACCATTTTCAAGTCCCTGATGGATGCGCTTGGTTGTTGGCTGTTGGGACAGACCGAACCTCGAACTCTAAGGAAAAGGGAGGAAGTAGATTGACCCCTTTGCCCTTATGTATATTTTGATGGCCATTGGATTAGCGTCTAATGATAGGACCAGGATGAAACGAGGTCGTTGTGAATTGTCTATTTTCTGACTATCCCTATTGTTGATGTTTGACTAGGATTTAATAATTGCTTTTGCATGTGTATATTTATATAATAAAAAGAATGGTCGGCGACGTGTCTTGGGACGTCGCATTCAAATGATCGCAAATGAAAAGGGGATCGTCGCGTGCTCAAGGGTTGGGGGCATGACAATTGATTCCACAGTTGCTATCGTTGAGAATGCCTAGCAAGAACCTACACATCCCTCAACAATGTCGTTATTTGATTTGAAAATTGAATGATTCATGGCTGAAAAATTATGCGCTTTGAGATTATTCTATGTTGCACCCCTATAGTATGATTCTATTGCTTTCTTACATGACATTTATTGGTCTTACTCGATTCAAGGCGCTTTGAGAATGAGAAAATTGTAAACTGGCATTCAATGGAAGGCGAGAAAAAAATAGTGTAATGGCAACTCTTACCACATGAACCTTGGTTTTTTATGGCATTCACAGCTCCTTTCTCCACCCAATCTATGCTATCTTAGACGTCGGTGATGCTAGCCTTACAAATGACATCGTCCTAGGGGAATTTCGACGAAGGGGAATTTCGACGAACTAGGGGCACCGCCAATCCGGTATGAATCGTGAGGAATTCCTTGACGGTTAGGTCTGAGAGCGCGTTCAAACCCAACTTGAAAGTGCGATTCCTGGCATGATTGAAATCTTCGATGAACCGCAGATTGTCTGCAAATATCTCGAAACGATTCCCCTTTTCTTCACTTTCTGCGTAAGTGCGTCCATGCTCGCGGATCCACCGCTCAAACTTTTGCTCAATGGAAGCTTCAGGGAGTGTGCGGGACACTGCATGCACAGCCCACGAACCTAACATCAACCCTAAGCAAAGATACAAGTTTGGTGCAAATAATAAAGCCATGGCTATGTTTCTCTAGCTTGGGAGATGACGAAGAAAAGAGTATTGAGCTATGGTATATATACATGTTGCGGAGTTAGCATTCCCTAACTGGGATATACTATTAGCATCGAAAGGAAGGTGGACCCTTATCCTTAGACTAAGCCATGAATTTAAAATCAAATTGCTGAAATACTACGCACATTATATAATGAAAACAAGATATTTCACATGAGAATTTCTTAGTGAAGTTTTGACATTAATTATTGAGCACCACCAACATCTAGACAAATAAGTTCCAAGCCTCATCAGCAATTGGGATTTCCACAACAACCATCCCTTTGTCGATCGTTTAAGAAATTTTTGGAAATTTAAAGGCCTCGGTCAAAGTAATGGTACGTTTTCATATTTTTTTTATTTCCCTACTTGTGGCGCTTCTTTTTTTGTGTGTGTAAATGTGGCACTTAATGATGTAGAGGTCCTTTATTCTGTCTTTTTTGGGGTCCCTATTTTGTCTTGTTTCGATTGTCATTGATTGATTGGACTTGGTCTTTTCTAATTGATTGACTATTATTTTTTATTTTTTATTATTAAAATTGTGTCCCAAGATTTGTATTAACGTGTAATTTTTATATATTTAGGATATTGTTGCAATTATGCTTTCATTTATACCTTCTCTATAATTAATCACTCTTATAAATATATATTATAAATCCTGATCGGGGTTAAGCCACCATAAACATTTTGTCGTTATTTTATCTCTAACTCTAAGCATCAACATGGTATTAGAGTAGGAAAATGCATCAAATTCTTCAACATCTCTTCCCCAAATCAATACTTCCTTTGCTCCAATCTCTACCCCAAAAATGTCCAATATATCTCTAAATTTTTCTTCTTCTCTATCATCTCTTTATCCACTATCTTCTCTTTCTATTAAACCCAATTTCCCATCGCTCTATAATATTGCACCTACTTTTACCTCTTTTTTCCATTTTTCTATTGCTCCGATATCTACTAGTACAGTTGCTCCAATTATGGCTATGCAATCATCCTCGCTGTCTCTTGTTCTTCCCAATATCACAAGTCTCGTCTCTATCAAACTTGATATTATCTTTTGTGGAAGTCTTAGCTATTTTAATTTGCAACGATTTGCTCGATTATGTGGGTGGTTCTTTTCCGTGTCTGCCAAAACTTATCAATGATCAGAATGGCACTAAAGTGGTCAATACCTCCTATTCCACCTGGCTAAAGATAGATCAATGCATTCACAGTTTGATCAATTCGACCTTCATAGTCGAGATTTTCCATAAGTCCACGACCTTCGGATATCTTGAGAGATTTGACTTGCTCTTGGACAACATTTTACAAATTGCTGTGCGGCCAAGAAAATTGGTCTAAAACTTAATTTTCAGAATGCTATTAAGAAACCCAATCAATCAATGTCTAATTATCTACAGCATCTGAAGTTAATTGCGGACTCTCTCATTGCAATCAATTGCTCCATCTCTGATATAGACTTGGTGATTCAAGCCCTCAATGGGCTCCCCTCTGAGTATGATCTTTTTGTCATCATGGTCACAAATGACTCGACAATTCTCTCCTTTGATGATCTATGGTCACACTTCCTTGTACAAGAAGAATGATTTCTCCGAAAATTGAATGCATCATCTTCATTTGATATTCATCATGCTTTAATTGGTCATGCCACTTCATCCAATCAACCATTTCGAGGATCTCGAGATGGACGTAATTCTAGAGGCCGTAAATCTAGTCAGGGACAAGGTGGACGATTCTCGTGTGATCAACCAAGTTAGCAATCTTCCTATGATTGGTTCAGTTCGCAATCATTATCGGCCCCCTATCCCAGTGTTACCTCCTTGGTCGACCTCGTGGTGGTTCAAAGCCCTATGTTCCTCCATTCACACAGGGAAGTATTCTTGGATCTAGGCCTCATCTTACTTGTCAAATCTATAATGGTGTTGGGAACACTACATTACAATGTTGCCAAGGATATTTACAACTATTGATATGTCGAACTTGTTCTCAGCTCTATCAGTTGGCAAGATCTCTAATTCAACTTGGTATCTTGACAGTGGAGCATTAGCACACATGACTAGTGATATTGGTAACATCCTTATTCCTAGACCTTTTCACGATTTGACAAAAGTCTCGGTTGGTGATGGCCGTTTATTGCCTATTAAGTAAGTCGGTAAAGCCTTATTACATACTGGTTCTCGATCTTTTTTATTATCTCCCATCTATCATGTTCTCTATCTTGCTCACAATCTCCTCTCAGTTGCTCAACTTTGCTGTAAAAATTCTTGTGTTGTTGATTTTAATGGTTCATCCTTTCTTTGAAGGACAAACAAACTAGGAAAATTCTCCTTCAAGCTAATTCTTGTCATGGTCTTTATCCAATTCCCAACTCAATGGTATCATCTCACTCACATCCTATTGTGGCTTCCTCTGCTTCACTCAATTGCTGACATGCTCAAATTTACTTCCAAATAAACAAGTTTTGAGTCGTATTTGCAATTATAGCTATAAGTCAATATCATGTGAGTCATATCTTGTAAGCAAATCTCATCGATTGCCTTTTGAGTTTATTAGTCATCGTGCATCTTTTTCTTTAGTTGTAACTCATTCTAATGTATGGACAAGTCCAATTTTATCTAATTTTGGTTTCAAATATTTTGTGTTATTCATTGATGACTATTCTCGGTTTACTTGGGCCTTTCCCATGAAAAATAAATCCAAAGTGCCCACACACTTTCTTCGCTTTCGTTGTTTTATTGAAAATCTGTGAAATGCAAAAATTAAATTTTTACAAACTAATGGGGGAGGTGAATATACCAATAATGCATTCCAAGCATACTTGCGTGAAAATTGTATTATTCAACATTTTTCTTGTCTAGACATCCCATCTCAAAATGGTCTATCAGAACGCAAAATTAGACACTTGGTCGAAATGTCTCAAACCTCATCAATTCATGCTTATATGCCTACTTCATACTGGGTTGATGCTCTTCTCACTGCTGTTTACACTGTTTATCAACTTCCCACTCTTGTCATATCTAATATTTCTCTTTTTCATTGTTTATTTGCGTTCAAACTTGATTGCTCGTTCTTTCGGGTTTTTGGGTGTACTTGTTATCATTTTCTTCTATCTTGTGTCTCTCATAAGCTAGCATCTCATTCAGTGCCATGTGTATTTCTTGGGTGTGCGTCAAATCACAAAGGCTATCGTTGCATTGATCGGTCGAGCGGTCGTGTTTTTATCAGTCGTCATGTTCGATTTGATGAAGAGAATTTTCCCTTCTCACAAAAACTTTCAAATCTTAATCCCAAAATCCACTGTTCCATATTAGCTTTGTCACTTTTTGTTTACTCTAATTAATCTGTTCTTCCTTTTACCTCTTTTGGCCCTCAAGCTCCTCATCCACTTCTTTCTTCTTCTCTAGCCCAACCTCCTAATTTGCCTCTCTCTCCTCCTTTGGACCTTCCCAACCTACTTCCAATTCTTTTTGGCCTTCACCTCCCCTCCCTTCAAACTCACTCACTTTATCCCAACCTTGGTCCTCTCCCGACCAAATTCCTCTCATAATGGACCCACAAATCCCCTCTACTTCTCTATCTAACTCCTCCACCTCCATTTCTTCTCTTCCAACTCATCCTATGTAGACTTGTGCCAAATCTAGGATATGTAAACTCAAGAGAATTTTTAATCTCTCTCATTCTTTTCATGAAGAGCTATCGACTTGCTACTCTTAAGGCCATTCTTGACCTACATTGGAAATCGGCTATGACAGATGAATTTAATGCCTTAGTCACCCATCACACATGGGATCTTGTACCTCCTATTCCTTTTAAGAATGTAGCCAGTTGTAAATGGGTTTTTAAGATTAAGGAAAAATCTGATGAACTATGGAGCACTTCAAAGCTCATCTCATTGCACAAGGATTTAAGTAGCAAGCCGGACAAGACTATGATGAGACATTTAGCTTGGTTATTAAACCTACTACAATTTGGGTTGTTATCTCTATTGTGATTTCTTCAGGATGGGTCATACATCAACTTGATGTTAAAAATGCCTTCTTGCATAGCATCCTTTGTGAGGAAGTTTACGTGCGGCAACCTCCCGGTTTCTCTCATCCTAAATTCCTGAATCATGTGTGCCATCTCCAAAAAGCTATCAATGGTTTAAAACAAGCTCCACGTGTATGGTTTCATCGCTTTAACGACTTTTTATTATCTTTGTGTTTCATGGTGAGTAAGGTTGATCCTTCGTTATTCGTCTATGCTTCTTCCTGGGGCCGTGTGTATCTTCTACTATATGTTGATGATATCCTTATCAATAGTCATACTCTTGAGTTGTTACGGTCTTTGATTACTTGACTCTCATAGGAATTTGCTATGAGATCTTGGACCACTTCACTATTTTCTTGGCATTGAGGCTCATCACCGCTCTAATGATATGCTTTTATCTCAAGCCAAGTATATTAATAGCCTTTTGCACAAGTTTAACTTTGTTAAATTTAAACCTGTACCTTCTCCTCTAGCATGAAAGACACAATTGTTTGCTAATGATGGTGAGGTTCTTGCTTATTCAACATTGTTTTGTCAAATGGTTGGTGCTCTACAATATGTATCTATGACTAGACCGGATATTAGTTTTACTATGAACTTGGTTAGTCAATTTATGCATCAACCAAGATTACCTCATCTCCATACCATATATATATATGTTGATACCTAAATTTTGATTGATCATTTATAATTTAATGCACAAAAATTTAGGGATTAATTTTAACCCCTAAACAAAAAATATTATGATTAAATTGCATAGCATATAGTTTTAGGAGCATTTATTATTGCATTTGCATTGGACATATGGCAAATGGGCGTCAATTGATGGTTCTAAGCTTTAATTTAACAAGTTGGACTAAGCCCACAAGGAAAAAGAATTTGGCTAAGCCCATTATGGGGTGACGAGTTGGAATATGAAAATATTCCCGAAAATATTCGCATTATTCTTTCAATATTCAGAGAAGGTGTCGGATGAAATATTGAAAAAATATTGCACGTGGGATACAAGAGCTAAATATGTAACGTGCAAATTTATCATTTTTTCTTAAATAATATAGTCATCTTACTTATAAAAAGGGGGCTATACACACCGAAGGGGACACGAAAAAAAATATGAAAAGGGAGAGAGAGCCACGAAGGAGATGCGAAAAATAAAGAGGGGGGTTGGGGGAATAAAAGAGAGAATTCGGTCAAAGAAATGGGGTCAATTCCAAAAAAAACCCCAAACTTTAGGTTTAGTCCCAAATATACCCCGAACTTTTTTTTGTCTCAAGAAAAACCCCAAACTTTATGTTCAGTCCCAAATCTGCCCGAACTTTTTTTTTTTTGTCTCGAAAAACCCCAAACTTTAGGTTTAGTCCCAAATCTGCCCCAAACTTTTCTTTTGTCTTAGAAAAAACCCCAAACTCTTAGTCTATTCCCAAATCTATCCCAATTTCTTTTGTCAAAAAGAAAATCATCAAAATTTACTCTAATCCTAAATTTGTCCTCGTTAGCCTCTCGTCCAAAAGTCGTATTAGTAATCCCTAATTTTTTATGTCCTAAAATGGTTTTACTTTGAAAATAATTTTCTATGACATATTGCTTATTTGTATTTATTATCTATGTGGAAATGCCATGTTAAGTTGGGACTAGACCATGGGGTATATTTGAGAATAGATCAAAAATTGATGATTTTTTTAGTACAAACGGTGGGTAAAACCCCAAATTAGTATACTCGTAAATTGCAACGCGTTATTTAATTTAGCAATTTGACAATAAAATTTAACAAAAACTAATAGATGGTAATTTGTTTTGGTGATAAAAAATTAATTTTGGGTAAATTTGTCATATATGTACCAATTTGGGATTTTTCATGATATTGACTCTTTTTTTTAGACAAAACCAAATTCGGGGTAGATTTGGGACTAAAATTAAAGTTTAGGGTTTTTTTTGAGACAAAAGAAAAGTTCGGGGCAGATTTGGGACTAAACCTAAAGTTTGGGGTTTTTCTTGAGACAAAAAAAAGTTTGGGGTATATTTGGGACTGGACCTAAAGTTTGGGGTTTTTTTTGGAATTAACCCAAAGAAATGAGGCAGAAAAGAAGGCTCCCTCTGACACACGCTGGAGAGGGAAAAAGAGGAGGTCCCACCACTGTTTTTGCTGAAAAAAGAGAATAAAAGGGGGGGCAAAGAGGCTGTCCTCTTCGGCGTCCACCAATTGCTCTCCACCGCCTGTAGCTTTGAACGCCGACCAAGCCGAAGCCACGAGCTGCCTGACGACGTTACAACTCCCACCGTCGTACGCCTCAGCCCGTCTACGCCGCGTTTGCTCCTCCTGAAGACATTGCTGCTCATCACCGTGGATCTGCTGTCCCCGTGTCCTATGCCGACGCTATAACGAATTCCTTTGACGATCGGCTCTCCTTGCCACCGTCTTTGTTCCTACGTTTCTGCAGTTTTTTTTTTTTTTTGGCGTTGCTCAACTTCACAGAAGTCAACTTTGCAGCCACCCGTAATGAGGTTTTGCCCCACCGCTGCAACGAGTACTATTGCCGTCGACTAAGCCACTCCATCATCGATCGTGAGCTAGCTGTTGAAAATCATCGTTGATTGCGATTCCCACAACCTGCTATCATCCGAACTTGGAAAGAAAGTTCCTATTTAAATTAATTCTTGAATATTTTGTTTCCTCGTTTGAAGTATTGTATGTTTGATTGAATTCCGATTGAGTGAGGTCGTTGTGTCGTATTAAAAAATCTCAATAATAAAAAATATTGAGCCGCGAGACGTCGGATCAGGTTTTTGATTGTTTTGATTTTCTATCTTGGGTCCGGGAAAATTGTATGCTTTATATGATCGGTTGCATTATGTGTTGATTTTTTTTAGTAAACTTATAAAAGTGCATAAAAAAATCTGTTACATAATAGGGTAGATTAATGCATTTCATGTCGGACCAGTCTTATAGTTCTACATTGCATATGACATAGAAGCTTAGGAAATTTCATTAGTTAAATAGTTTTTTTTTAACAAAAAGGACATAAAAATAAAAAAATAAAAAAGATCATGCATATGCATATAGCAAAATACATCATTCATCCCACATGCATATTTAGTGTCATATAAAGTAGATTGCACACATGTTACAATAGTTTTCAATTAACATATGTCATTAGAGCTAGGCCAATTGAATTGCACATCATATGTCGTTAGAGTAAGAATCATGCATATTAAATCTAGACTAGAGTTATATATATAATTAATTTTAGAAAAATCCAAAAAAAGTAGAATTTATGTTTAGGGCATGCATTTTAGTTATAGCTTATTTTGTTTTAAGGTTAATCATGATTTTTATATTCGTCCTTTTGGATTTACTGAATGTTATTGATTGTGATTCGCATGACCACTCTTTTCCATGTTAGTGGCTTAGGTTAAAATCAATCAAGATTGCTTGCAAAAAAATATTTTTGAAACTAAAAGAGAAAGGGTACCGAAAGGGCGCTAGTTCAACTTAGCGTAATCATGTCCCCGAACCTATTGAATCTCTGGTTCCCAGAAGTAAAATATTCTCCCATACTTTACTTAGGTTTCTAATCAACCCTAATTGATTAGTGACGGCTCCTAATTGAATAAAATTATATGTTTAAATAAGTCAAATTTTGAGTACCAAGTTGCGGTTGGTAGGGCTTAGGAGAGTCCGCACTAAGTCTTTGGACTTAGTAATCCATTAGTCTTCCCTTGGTGTTTCACCTTCGGAAAGGTCGCGACAATATATATATGTCGATATTTAGCCGGCACCTCCACCCATGGATTGCTCATTGAGTAGTGTTCTCCCACTTCATTGACTACTTATGCAGATGCAGACTAGGCTGGATGCTTAGATACTCAATGGTCTACCACCGTGTTTAGTGTTTTTCTAGGCACCAATCTTGTTTCTTGGATTGCCAAGAAGCTAACAACTGTAGCCCGTTCTAGTACAAAGGCTGAGTATCGTGCTATCGCTCACTATGTTGCTGAGACTATTTGGATTCGTCATTTTCTTCATGAACTCGAGGTCTCCCTTTATAATCCTCTCACCATTTATTATGATAACATCTCTATGACCTATCTTACTATCAATCCCGTGTTTTATGCTCACACCAAATACATTGAGTTGGATTACCATTTTGTTCAAGAACAGGTTGCTTCTGGCGATCTACGTGTTCATTACATGTCTACAATGGATCAATTGACAGATATCTTAACCAAGAGACTACCTAGTCCACATCACGTTTTTTTGAGATCCAATTTCTCAGTTGTTATACCTACATCAAATTGAGGGGTAGTATTAATGTGTAATTTATATGTATTTAGGGTATATATGTAATTATGCTTCTATCTATAACCTTTCTGTAGTTAATAATTCCTCTAAATATATATCAGACAACCCTAATTGGGGTTCAGTCACCATAAACACTTTGCCGTTATTTTTCTCTTTGACTCTAAACATCAACAGTTTGAACCTATATAATAAACTCTGAACCAAATTTACACTACGTGAAGTCTGGGGCGTATAATGCTAGGACATTAACAAAAGTCTAAATTAGTTGACTGATCGCACAAAGATGTAGAAGTGAAGACAGAAGCTAGTTAACATGTTGGCGGGAGTGTCACGTTTCCTCTTATAAATAGTGTTCTTCGTATGTTGTCATTTTGTGGGTCTTGTTAGTGTCATATGTGTCATTTGAGGCATTAATATGCATGACATGCAAAGTATTCTTTGCTCGTGAATTACATCCTAAAGTTGTTCGGGTGTTTAGCAATCGATATAAAATATTGCGATAAAATTTGTCTAATTTTTAAAGTTATTTAGTGATAATATCACAGAAAAATCATCACAACGCATTAATACGTGTCTAATTTTTTAAAATTATTTAATACTTCAATTAAAAAAATTAGAACCCCTTGCAATGCAAGTGCAATGTCTGTGGAATTCTACTGGTAACATTTAAAAACAACTCGAATAAACTTCCATGTTCAATTGCTTCATCATAAGTTACAATCTTTGAAGGCGAAAATATTCTAAAAAATAATAAACCTCTTGTACTTTTATCCATTTAGTCCCAAACATTTTAATTTTGCCAATTAAGTCATAAACCTTTTCACTTTTTGCCAATTGAGTCAATCCAACCAATTTTGACCGTAATTCATTGACGTGGACATCGTCCGTCTTATGTGACATGACTAACATTGACGTATATAATTTTTAATAATATTTTATCGAATTTTTTATAGTTGTTTTCCTTTGGTTTTTTGTTTGTGCAGGCTGATGTCATTGGCAACCATCGCCGACCATGAAGGTCTTGCCCACGGCTAGTGGGGCCATGAAGCCCTTGGGTGAGGCCATTGTGCCCTCACCGACCATGGTTGAGGCAGCCCTTGCCCACATCAGGGCGCCCTCACCCGTGGCCAATGAGGCTACAATAGCCTTAGGTGAGGGCTTTGCACCTCACCAGCCACAAGAAAGGGCTTGATGGCCATTACCAAATCTAACCAAGGGCCATCTCACCAGTGCTAACAGGGCCATAAAGGCCCTCGCCAGTAGTTGGCAAGGTCGTGATGGCCCTAGGCAAATCCTTTGCGGTCAACGAGGGTTGCTAGTGACCCTCACCAACATAGAAAAAACCAAAAGATAACACATAAAAATAAAAAATTCAAAAGAATGATAATAACAATCCAAAATATTAAAATATTATTAAAAAACGTCCGCATCAATCCCAACTATGCCACGTAGAATGGTTGGTATCCATGTTAGCAAATTCCAATTAAAATTGGTTGGATAGATTCAATTAGTAAAAAAATGAAAACGTTTTTGATTTTAATTGACAAAATTGAAAAGTTTATAATTTATTTTGGAAAAAACAAATTTCCCTCTTTGGACGACCCAAATAGTCATTGCCTTAGCGCGTGAACTCGACACTAGTAAATCCTAATCAACTGTCAATTAGATAACAGGACAAGAAGTATTAATGGCAAGTCCACATAGTCCTGGGCAAAATCTTTTTGATTTCCTATCTAGCCCATCTTCAACCCATCTCTCCCCTCACAAATTTCTGATCTTCCAATATTTGGTGCAATTGGCAGCGGTCCTACAGCCTATTATCATGACGGCGGGTCATCTCCATCCCATAGTTCCTGTTGAAAATAACGCTCGAGTACCACTGAAATTCCTGCTTGTTGCCGTCAATCACCTGGTTGTGAGAGCATGGGAAGATCTATGTGCTGAACAAAAAGGAACAGTTCGAGGAAGTCTTTGGGTAGGACTCATGGCTTTTGCAAGGATGAGAACCCCGAGTGGGAGGAGAAGTTTTGAAGCACAATTTGAAAAGTGGGAAACGCCCTTGATTGTTGTTTGATCATTTACAAGAGGCTAACTATAACATCTACCATTTTTATGCATAACACTGATTGCAATCCACTAGTTCCACTAAGTAGATTTGATGAAGCGAATGATTCGCATATCGCAACCAATGCATTTCAATCTGACATATTCTGTTAGATGCGCAGAGACCACTTAGGAATTTCTTCAATGATAAACATGTATGGCAAGCTTTTGTATCCCCAGTGGAGCTTTCTTTTACATTGATACTGTGAGTTTTGTAGCCCGGAGTGCCTCTTCATGGACACGGCAAGCTTTTGTAATCCAAAGTCCTTTTTATTGACACGGCAAGTTTCTATAACCCGAAGTCCTCTTCAACACATGGCGAGGTTATGCAGCCCAAGGTGTTCTCCTCCCATTAGATGTGCTAGTAACATCTCAAAAATTATTTTATGATAATTTGCACATACGACAAGCTTCTATAGTCTAGAGACTTCTTCATTGACAAGGCGAGTTTCTATAGCCTAGAGCCCTTAAATCAAATTATGTACCGAAAGGGCATAAATTGAATAATTAGTGTGATTAAGTTCCTAACCGAGGTATTTGGTTGCATAAGAACTGAGGTATTCTCTCATACTGTACTTGATTTTTAGCCAACCTCAATAAACTAGTTGTGACTATTTTATATGATAGAATTTTCATAAGTTAAATCAATTTAAATGGATTTTCTAATGTCACGCGAGAGAAGTGTCTGGAAAAACCTACGCCAATTGAGGGCCTTTAGTCCCAACTCGACATTATCTTTAAATCTGTCTCCCGCACACCATTTGGGAGGGTTGTGATACACTGAGTAGATTTGATGAAGTAATTTGTTCTCATATTGCAAGGGCAGACATAAAACAGATTCACTGAAAGTCGACCTTGTAAACTACTGTTGATTAAATCATCTAATTACACCACTATCCATTACATGAAATTTGCTTTTTGTCTTAAGCATTTCATTCATTACTTTGTTGATTCTGCTAGTAAAAAATAGCATAAACTTGTTCAACTTCCATCAGATTCTGCTAATCAAAACTCTCCTTAGAACCAAAATGAAACTACTCCTAAAGTGTGAATTTTTCTCTGGGATGTATGCCAAAATCACAAAGGAGAACCTCTACAAAAGGAGAATCATGCCTAATTGTCGCGACCTTTCTGAAGGTGAATCACTAAGGAAAGACTAATGGATCACTAAGTCCAAAGACTTAATGCGGACTCTCCCAACCCTTATCAACCGCAACTTGGTACTCAAAATTTAACCTATTTAAATATGCAATTTCATTCAACTAGGTGCCGCCACTAATCAATTAGGGTTGATTAGAAACCCAAGTAAAGTATGGGAGAATATTTTACTTCTACGAACCAGAGATTCAATAGGTTCGGGGACATGGTTATGCTAAGTTAAACTAGCGCCCTTTCGGTACCATTTTTCTTTAAGTTTCAAAAAACATTTTTTTTTGCAAGCAGTCTTGGTTGATTTTAACCTAAGCCACTAACATGGAAATGAGTGGTCATGCGGATCACAATTAATAACATTCAATAAGTCCATAAGGATAAATGTAAGAATCATGATCAACCTTAAAGTAAAAACAAGCTATAAATAAAAATGCATGCTCTAAACATAATTTCTAAATGAAATGACATCTAATTTTTTGGGTTTTTTTTTGTAAAATTAATTATGTATGACTTTAATCTAGATTTAACATGCATGATTCTTACTCTAACGACATATGGCATGCAATTCAAATGGCCTAGCTTTAATGACATATATTAATTGAAAACTATTGTAACATGTGTGCAATCTATTTTACATGATACTAAGTATGCATGTGCTACATGATTTGGGGTGAATGGCGTATTTATGCCATATGCATATGCATGATCTTTTTTTTTCATTTTTTTTTATTAAAATCAAAATCCAAAACTAAACTAAGTCTTATTAGAAAGTTTCATCTAAAAAATATTACATAAACCTAGGATGCACTTCTAGAACAACATAATTGTCAAACCTTCGTGCAATGTGAACGTTTTTTTATTTTTTATTTTTATTGAGAAAATTAGCTAATGTAAAATCAACACAAGCAACAAACATAACCATATAAACATGTAGTACATCACGACCCAAGACGGAAGATTACAATAATATAAAACCTAATCCGATGTCTCTCGGCTTAGAATTTTTTATCATTATGACCCTTGACACGAAAGTATTCTTAATCAGATAATGCCTAACAAAATCAACAAACACAATCAACATCAAAGAATTGCAAATTAAGTAACAAATTAACTAAATTAAATTCAATTAAAGAAATTACCTAGTTTAGAAAATATACTTCTGAACAATGGGGCTAGCAAAAAGGATGCGAGGATAATGATGAACTCGCGGATGGACGATCGTTGGGAGATTATTGGTGTGCAATGCTTCTATCCGTAGCGCCGACTCAATTGGCGACAACAAGCATGGACACCTGGGGATTGTTATTTACTGGGATGTTGCTAACTACTTCAAATCCTACAAAATAATTAATAAAAAATGGTCGTCCAAAATGTGTTAAGTTGCTCGTTGGTGATAGGAGAAGCCCTTCGAATTACTAGTGACTCACTGGACATATAATATGACGTTGGACAAGTCATACTTTCCCCATATGATAATCACATGTCTTGGATGAGTCATAATTGGGAAACGCTCAAGATTGGACTGCTTAGGCTCTTTGGCAAGTAACCCTTTCTTTTGGAGGATCAACAAAATCTTAGACAAAGGTTTAGGAAGTGGTGTGAACTGACACCCGGAAGAGTTCTTCTGTTGGCCATAAAATGGTCACTCTTCTCCTTGTTAGGCGTTCTGGGTGGAGTGAGGTGGTTGGACATAAGCTGCATTAACCTCTGCTACAGGTTCCTTATCTTTCTTGGCTGAGAATCTCTTATACGAGTTGGTCTGATTGGACGCCCATCCATCATGCAGGGCCATTTCAATTCACTCACCAATAGGGATTAGCTGATTGAATGACTCAGCAGTCGAGCCGAGCATCCGGCTTCAATATTCAGGCAGGAGTGTCTTCATAAAAAATCCACCAACTCTTTCTCTATCAGTTCGGGACTAATTTGAGAAGTCACGGCTCGCCATCTCGTGACATATGCCTAAAAAGATTCCGTCTTCTTCTTTTTTGTACGAATCAAATCCTCCCGGGACAGAGTAACATCGATATTATACTTATATTGCTTGAAGAAAGCATCAGTCAAATCCTCCAAGTCTCTAAGAGATTAATTCTCTTCATGATGTACCATTGCAATGTCGGCCCTATCAAACTCGCTTGGAACGACTGAACCATCAGGGGTACATTGTCAACATATTGGGTCATCCTAACCAGATAAGTCTATAGATGGATCTTTGGGCAAGAGGTGCCATTATACTTTTCAAAGTTAGGCATTTTGAACTTCTTCGGTACTTTGACTTTTGCATAAAGAGACAAATCTATCGAGCTTTGGCATTCTGAATCCTGTAGTTGCTTAAGCTTTTCCTCAATTTTCACCAAGTGTTTTTCTTGCTCGCTTTTCATTCGACCGGGTGCATCACTTGTACCTCATCATGAGCAACAATTTTGAGGCATGTCAGTGATTTTGATTGTAAGAGCATCACCAGAGTTTGACGGGCCAATTGCAGTCGTATTCTTGCCCTTATCTCTTGAATCACCAATAGGAGGGTGTTGAGGTAACACCACTTCAACTTGCGGAGTTGGTGGGACAATATTCGATTTGAGGGAATCGATTTGTTTAGATAGCTACTCAAGGACATTCAGAATTTGCTTCATTTCCGTTTCAAGGGCAGCGACATGAGCTTGTTCAGTAACACCTGCTTGTTCAGTGTTATCGGCCATTGTTGCTCTAGAACAAGTATGAATAGGTGATCTCGGGCGAGCCGTGTTGTATCAATGTTACCTGGTATAAAAAGCACAGTAAGCATCATGATCAATCGTGCATTTTATTAAGTGAAATTGAATTCCAAAGACATTAATCTAAGAAAAGAAAATGACTCCCTAGGGAATTAAATTCCTAAAATATCAATTTGAGAAATTGAAATAACACTCTAAGGTTGAAATTGAACTCCTAGACATGAACATAAAAACAATCTAGTGACTCTTCTCTATATACAATTGGGAGATCACTTTCTTTCGAAACTTTTTGTTTTGTCGAACCAACTTAGAGATGTGAGCCTCTTTTGTTTCCACCATTTCTTTAAGATGCTCAATTTGCACTTTACGAGTGAGCTACACTGTAACCTCAGGTATTATAGGGAGTAGAGCTGTAGGAATTTTGTGGTGGTGGATATAATAATCCGAGGCATGATAAATCTTCTCTTCTCCCTTTAACCTTTTGGGCACCACTATCTTTTCTTGCTTGCATTCCTTCCATGCGCTTTCAAAACAATCGATCTCTTCCAAGTATTCATGATCTTTATGCGTGAAGAGAGTTCAAAATAGGTCCATCCGAAGAGGAGGTGGAATATCTTGGAGTACACGGTATTGGCAGGCTACCCTATAAAGGTAGTAAGATGTTGCACCAGTGATTCCCAACAATGCAACTGGATCATCTTTCATATGACAAAAATGAGCCTCACCAACATGAAACCATTTAGCATACCACAAGAAGCCCTCGGGATCCGGATCCTTTAGAAAAGTTATCCAGATGGAATATGACTTTCCAATATACTTTTTCTCTAAGATTGAAAACATCTTTCTTGGATGCTTAGAACCTTCTATTTCACATCGACGAATGAAATGACCAAACTCCCTCATGTGTGAAAGAAACCAAATTTGTAAAAGTTCGGGAGATGCATTCATGATTTTTCCTCCATTTTGTTTAAAACAGTTGAGGGATAGAAATGTCTCAGCTAAAATCATGTTTATAAAATTCATGCCAGCACATGCTTGCCTAACCACTCATGTAATCAAAGGATTAATAGCATTTTTTCTATGAGGAAAATTTATAAATCCAAAGAATGCTAAAACGAATATCCTACCCTTTTGGCGCATTGAAGATTGATTTGAAAAATGATTAGCCAAAAAGGAGAAAGGGCATGAATTGCAATTAGCTTTCAAATTTTTTTTAACCTCATCGGTTTTCATTCTTAAAAATTGAGACAAAATTGATACGGGCTCTAAATCGAGAGGCAGCCTAACAAGTTCAATCTTGAGGGGCATTCCCATGATAACACTATATTCTTCAAGTGTTGGAGTTAGCTCATTCTTACCAAAGATGAAGGTAGTAGTCTCAAGGCACCAGAAGTGGGATATTGCTTGCAAGACACCACTATGGATTCCAATATCCAAAAGGAATATGAGTTGACCAAGTATTGACTACACAGAATCTCGGCCTTCCTTATTTAGATTATTCCACCACCCCTTGAGCTTGATCTTAGGAGTTGGAACGAATTGAGCATCGAATCTCCCCATCGTATATAGATTAAGACTCGTAATCGACCTTTTGTCATGGACCCAAAAAAAAATGATAAAGTAAATAGATTGCATAGTGTAAGGTAAGAATACTTACTTTATGAAAGAAAAATGGCAATCGCATAGACATACACATGAGACGTGAGGTTTGACACCTAAACTATAGGGCTTAGCAAATTAGAGCCAAGGGGAATGATCCTACTAGTTGCAGTCTCGCGTACAAAGGTCGGGTCCTCTTAGCTTCGGCTTGGTCAAAGAAAATCCTATAGTCATGTGATTTCGCAACCAAGGATAAACATTTTGACAACGAGAAAAAATTTCGAAGTTGAGAAAGGCAACTTCTACATCGTAGTCTCGCGTTCAAGGTTGGATCATTTCTCAACACCATCCTAATATACTTAATTGCGGTCCAGGTCCGACGGCAGGTAGTGTGTGCAAAGTGTAGTGCTAAAACCATTTAAAAATCATGCACAACAATTCATAATGCAAGCATCACTTCAATATGAACAAAAACATTTAACCTCAACACCTTCCTACAAAACAAAATGTTAGCAAACACTACTCCCCTTATAACTAGGGGTGTGCATGGTCCGGGTGGGCGGTTCTCACCCTAGAACTGGGAACTGCCCACTAAGGACCGGTTCCAAAAATTTGGATCCGGAAACCACCCATTGGTTCCATGGATCCACCCAAGAACCGAACCGCCGGTCCGGTCCGGTTCTCGGGTGGATCCATGGAACCGGTCTCATAAGCGATTACGCCTACTCAATATGCATTAATGAACCGGTTTCTTGACTTTTGTTATACTCTTCAAGAGTTCGACAATAAGAATTGCAAGGGCTATTTGGCAAATAGGAAATTAGGGCTCCAAATAGAACAATAAGAATTCTAAACATGGGGCTTCAAAATTTTAATTTTTTTTCAACCAAAAAAATATTTTTTATAATAAAAATTAATATATATATTATTATTATAATACCGGTCCGGTCCGGGTGGGCGGGCAGGCGGATCCCGGTTCTTTTGCACACCCCTACTTATAACTCCTTTCTGCAAAAACATTTAACACTTCATATTAGGAGTGCACCTGGTCTCCATGTTGCCAAACAAAAAAAATATTTTTGAAAAGAGAAAAATCAGGCTTATGTCTATTATGAGTTTTAACTCATGTCCCCAGTGAAGTCGCCAAGCTATCGCGACCTTCCCGAAGGTGAATCACTAAGGGAAGACTAATGGATTACTAAGTCCAAAGACTTAGTGCGGACTCTCCTAAGCCCTACCAACGGCAACTTGGTACTCAAAATTTAACCTATTTAAATATGCAATTTTATTCAACTAAGAGCCACCACTAATCAATTAAGGTTGATTAGAAACCCAAGTAAAGTATGGGAAAATATTTTACTTCTACGAACCAGAGATTCAATAGATTCGGAGACATGATTACGCTAACTTAAACTAGCGCCCTTTCAGTACCATTTCTCTTTAAGTTTCAAAAAAAAAAAAATTTGCAAGTAGTCTTGGTTGATTTTAACCTAAGCCACTAACATGGAAAGGAGTGATCATGTGGATCACAATCAATAACATTCAATAAGTCCATAAGGATAAATGTAAGAATCATGATCAACCTTAAAGTAAAAACAAGCCATAACTAAAAATGCATGCTCTAAACATAATTTCTAAATGAAATGACATCTAATTTTTTGGGTTTTTTTTGTAAAATTAATTATGTATGACTTTAATCTAGATTTAACATGCATGATTCTTACTCTAACGACATATGACATGCAATTCAAATGGCCTAACTTTAATGACATTTATTAATTGTAACATGTGTGCAATCTATTTTACATGATACTAAATATGCATGTGCTACATGATGTGGGATGAATGACGTATTTATGCCATATGCATATGTATGATCTCTTTTTTTTCCATTTTTTATTTTATTAAAATCAAAATCCAAAACTAAGCTAAGTCTTATTAGAAAATTTCATCTAAAAAATATTACATAAACCTAGGATGCACTTCTAGAACAACATAATTGTCAAACCTTCGTGCAATGTGAACGTTTTTTATTTATTTTTTTATTGAGAAAATTAGCTAATGTAAAATCAACACAAGCAACAAACATAACCATATAAACATGTAGTACATCATGACCCAAGACGGAAGATTATCATAATCAAAACCTAATCCGATGTCTCTCGGCTTAGCATTTTTTATTATTATGACCCATGACACGAAAATATTCTTAATCAGATAATGCCTAACAAAATCAACAAACACAATCAACATCAAAGAATCGCAAATTAAGTAACAAATTAACTAAATTAAATTCAGTTAAAGAAATTACCTAGTTCAGTAAATATACTTCTAAACAATGGGGCTGGCAAAAAGGATGCGAGGATAATGATGAAGTCACGGACGGACGATCGTTGGGAGATTATTGGTGTGCAATGCTTCTATCCGTAGCGCCGACTCAAATGGCGACAACAAGCATGGACACCTGGGGATTGTTATTTACTAGGACGTTGCTAACCACTTCAGATCCTGCAAAAAGATTAACAAAAAATGGTCGTCCAAAATGTGTTAAGTTGCTCGTTGGCGATAAGGAGAAGCCCTCCAAATTACTTGTGACTCGCTGGACATGTAATTGCTATTGAAGCTATCCTTCCAGTGACAGACTTTTTGGGATATTTCGGATGAAGGAAGGCGATGCCCGATCGAGAACGAGCGATGGCTGAACGATGTTAACGCTGGCTGTCCATGATGTCAGCAACATTGTGGTGGCCATCGGAGATCGTGACGGAAGAGGAACGTTGATGACGATGACGGGCTCATTTGGTGAGGTGAATGTCCACGGGTGGTGGGTTTTGCTGATGAAGGAGATGGAGCATCGAGAATGTGCGGATCCACACAAAAAAATCCCCGAACACCACACTTTTACTCTTCTAACCCACGAGCTATCCCTCCCCCTCTCTCTTTTGCTTTGTCAACATTTTTCTCTCCTTTTTTTAAGCAGCAACTTGGGCACGCACTCTCTCCTCTCTTACTTTTTCACTTTTTTCAGAACCTTCAATTTCACTTCTCTCCGTCCCCTCTCCTCTTTTCCGCACGTCCCCCTTTCTTGGCCTCTATTTATCGAGGAAAAAAATGATTTGTTATTCAACAAATATCTCTCTTGATTGTAGCATATATTCACTCAATCAAATGACAATCTTCCGCATATAAAGGAAATCGCTCAATCGAAAAATGATTTGTTATTTGGCAAATATTTCCCTCGATTGTAGCATATATTCACTCAACAAATGACGATCTTCCACATATAAAGGAAACCGCTCAACCGAAAATGGCTCCAAAATTTAAAATCCTTTTCAAAAATCAAAATTTAAAATCTGTTAAACCTCCCTCCACAATCGGATTATTCTCTAATTCTGATTTTTTTTTTGTTTTTTTTAAGTCTAAATGCAATGAAATGCTTAATATATATGTGATGAACAAGTAAAATAATATAAATTTAGGTGTTAACACTGATCCTATCTGTTCAATCTGCAAAAGAGGAGTTGAAACCATGGAACACTTGTTCCTTCTTTGCCCATGGACACAAGAGGTTTGGTCTAACCCTGCAGTACAAATCCAGATCACAACTCAGGGTTTAGCCAGAATTGATGCTTGGCTCTTCCAACAGATTAACGTAACAACAAACTCCCCTGCAATTGAAGTAATTGCATCTGTTTTCTGGGCCATTTGGAAGACAGCGAAATTGCTATGTCTTTTGGCAAAAGGATCCTGACCCAAGCGAAACAACCACCTGTGCTTTTTCATGCTGATTACTGCAAAGATTTTAAGCCAAAGAAAGAAAATCTCAAGGAATGATACCAGCCCAGTGAACGAACCCCCAAACTCTTCTCTGTTTTCGATCCCACCAAAGCATGTAACCCTGAAGATTAATTTTGATGGATCGTTTTTATCTGGAGAGATGGGGGGATCCATTGTGGCTGTATAGCATAACTCGTTGAAGTCCTCATTGACGGATTTGCAAGAACAGTTCAAGCCTCTTCAGCTGCGCAGACAGAAACCCTAGCGTCCTGACCAAACGAAAGCAGTTGTGCTTGAAGGAAATAACTTTGATTTGATAAGAGCAATGCAGTTAAAGAGCTCAGATCACTTCACTTGGGAAGAGCACTTATTAGTGAATGTAGCGAGCTCTTGTCCCAATTTTCGGATGTATGGATAGCCCAGTGATTTAGAGAAGCCAATTTGATTGCCAATTGGATTGCTAAAGTCCATAGAAAAAAAAAAGCCTTGCCAAGTCACTGCTTATCTTCTCTCACTTGAGCCCTTTTGGATCTCTAATGTAATGCTCCCCACTTTATGGGCTCTACTTTTCCCTAATATTATCAATAAAGAACTATTTTGACCAAAAAAAAAAAAAACTCTCCTTAAAACTCAACGAAAATGGCCCCAAGAATAGGCTTACATTGGAATGGATATTAATGGATAACTTAAGTACTTTACATGATATATTACTTGATCATATAATCCTCATTTATGGAGTACCAAAGAGGTATTATATTTGCGCGATATTAACGCATCAATTCAACACTTGTAAATCCTAATAGATTGTTAATTAGACAACAGGATAAGAAGCATGCATGGCAAGTCCACATAATCCTTCTGGTCGAGCATAACCTCTTTTAATCCTCATGTAGCCAGCTTCACCCCACGTCTTCCCCCAGGAGTTCCTGAGCTTCCAATATTTGGTGCCATCCTCAGCTGTCCCATAGCCTACAATCGCAACAGCGTGGCACATCGTGGTCCCGCAGTTCCCATTGAAAACACCGCTCGAGTACAATTGGAATTCCCGCCCACTGGCGTCAAGGGCGACTGAGACTGGTTGCATCGCCACAGCCTTCAAGAGCTTCCCTTCATTGTTGGCAGGGACATCCTCGTAACCCACAATTTTGGCCACCCTCATGGACGCCGCATGAGCATGGCATATTTCGTCCGATGCATTGTAGGGATAGTTCTTTTCTGAGGTGATGCCTCCATTTTGTATTACATAGCGGAAGGCGGTGTTCATCCAACCCCCACCGCAACCATAGTTGCCGACAGTACAGTCTACCAATTGTTGTTCCGATAGTTCCAGTAACTTACTGGTCTTGATCTGGGTAATCGATTCTATTGCCGCTACCGCTGAGAAGGCCCAGCAAGAGCCTGCACATCCGTCAACAGTGCCATAATGCAATTTGTGCAGGAAAAATAATGATTCATGGCAAAAAAATTACAGATAATATTCGAGTTTATTTTATTTCATACCTTGTAACATGATTTTATTACTTCCTCGCATGATATTTTCCATCTTACTCAATTTGAGTCGGGACGTGTATGGAAAATGGTACGTATGCTTGTGATGGAAGCACAAAAAGCAAGGTTTTCTAACTCTTACCACATCCACCTTGGTCTTTTATAGCATTTACGGCTCCTTTCGCCACCCAATCCATGCTATCGGGGATGTGGGTAATGTTTGCATGCGACATGTTTCTCGGGTGGAGAGTTGATGGCAACACCAACCCAGTACTGAGCTCGAGGAATTCCTCAACGGTTCGGTCCAAGAACGCGTTCGAGCCCAGCTTGAAAGTGTGATTCCCCGCATTGAAATCTTCAATGAACCGCAAATTGTCTGCAAAGATCTCAAGGCGCTTGCCCCTATCTTCACTGTCTGCATAAATGCGTCCATGCTCAGCCATCCATTGCTCATACTTCTGCTGAATGGAAGCTTCAGGTAATGTAGGAGATGCTGCATGCAAAGCCCGTGAAGCCAGCATTAGTACCAAGCAAAGAGAGAACTTTCCTGCAAGTGATAAAGCCATTGCCTCAATACCAATTGCAGAAGGTTGTCTGCGGTAGAAACTATTTCTGTGGGATTTGTATGATGATGAAGAAAAGAGACCTTAAGTTGGGATAGTTATAGATGGCATTTTCTTTAAGTTGGGGCACAAAGTCCAATTTGTGTTGGAGATGACAAGATAAGTTGGCTTTTGTAAAAGAATTTTTTACATGGCTGACTTCCTGGTATTGGTAAATGCCTCGCCGGCAATGATAACGATCGCAGCAATTGAAAACAATTAGCAAAATGACGCACACGATGACGAGCATACTCAGAAAGGTTCAAAAAGAACTTTCTGAATATAATTTCGGGTCAATTATAGGAACTGCCCTCCTTGAGCAAAACCTTGTGTAACCCTAATTAGTGGAGATAATCCGATGTTAGCAAAGGATAATCACAAGTGAGTCGGAAATATGTAGACGTGTAATTGATTAAAAAAATAGAAAATGACCTTGAGGTTAAAAAAAACAATCTTCAATGGGTTTCGTGACTTGGCCACAAATAATACTCTGAATCAGCTTTTTGAATTGGTATTATGGTCAGCCGTCCGATAGACACTAATGTGGGCAATTTCTAATTTTTTTTAAAATTTTTATTTTTATTTATCTTTTCTTTTTTTTTTTTTTTTTTTTCTAATAATATTATTAAAAATTGTCCATATCAGCATCAGCTAAAATCTGGCCAAAATTGACCAGTTGGATTGAATTGGCGTTACTAAAAAATGTTTAGAACTGAATTTGGCAAAAAATAAATAAATTTAGAATTGAATTAGCACAATTGTAATAGGTTTAGAATTTAGAGAAGATGCTCGAGATATGCGAAAACTCTATCAAACTTTTGTCTGAAGCTTTTCCTTTTGAAGTGAACTTTTTCCATTTTGGTTTTAGTTTTGAGTTAAGATTGTAATGTTTATTTCGAATATTGTTATGTTAGCAAAACCCTTATCGCGACCTCACCTCGGGTGCACCACCTAGGGTTTGGCTAATGGACTACTAAGCCTAAACTTAGTTCGGGCTCTCCCAAGCCCATACCAATTCGTGACCTAGGGTTTAAGTTTTCAGTATACAAATGATTTTACTTAGAAGTCGCCACTAATTTAGTATTTTGGTGGGTCGATTAGAAACCCAAATGACATTACTTTACTCCTACGAACCAGAAACTATGGGATCGGGGACTTGATTACGTTAGATTTTTCTAACGCCCTTTCGGTACCTTTTCTCTTTTATTTGGAAAAATGATTTGCAGGCAATTTGGATTGATTTTAACCTACTCCCTAACATGTAAGGTGATCAAGCACATGCGCAACCATTATTTAACACTCAATGATCAAAGCATTAAATAAATTGCAAGGAAAGGGAGGAAGTTACTTACCTTGGAGCAACAAAAGCATATGCAATGTTAGCTTAAAAATCACATCACCAATCCTAGATATGACTTCTAATTAACATGCAATCATTCAACTATTTTTTAAGGTTTTAAATTATTTAATGAGGCCTAAAACTACGTGCAATGCATGTAATGACGTACGAAAGTGTCTAACTATAATAGCATGCGATGTGTGACTTAACATGCAAACTATATGTCACGCGACATTAATTATTTAACTTATTCTAATGCTAAAAAAATATTTAATGCAACTATCCTAGTATATGACGCATTCAAATGGCCTTAAACATACAATGACTAGATGACACACGGAAGATGACCTAATTCTACATGACATGAGCATGGTAATTTTTATGTTTTCCTTTTTTATAATCAAAATTCGAAATTAAAAAAAAACTATATTTAAACATGCAAATTATCCTAAAAGAAAATATTCTAACAAGAATCACATCCAACTAAACTATAATATTTTTGGTTTTCTTTTATAAGCAAAATCAATTTGAGCGAATGCATCAAGAAAAGCACGGCAACAAATTAGGTAGAAGATATACCAAGTTATCGCTGCAAACCACACGATATTATTACACGAGGGATCATAAAAAATCGAGAGCTATGATTCAAAATTATCTCTTTTTCCGTCTAATTTTGGAAATAAATTGACGATTCGTATCTCGGGCATGAGATTGGATTGGCCAATTTTTCACAAAATTGTGAATCGTATCTCGGGCATGAGATCGGATCGACAATTTTTCCGTGTAATCACGAATCATATCTCGGACGTGAGATCGGATTGACGATTATGATGCGTTAAGAAATTAGGGAATAATCCCTAATTTAAAAAGCTACTTGGGAAATATTGTATGAGATAATATCACGCAAGAATTCGGGCAAAAACGTAATTATTCAAACAAGGCAATAAAATATATGAATCTTGATTGAGGTGAGATTGTTACCTTATTCAAACACTCGCTTGCCAAAATTGGTCAGATTCGGCAAGATCACGCACGGTGACATTTGACAATGGTTCAATAGCGCTTACGGCGGTTTGATGGTCGCTGGAGGGGTTCCCCAAGGCCAGCTCGGTACGTCGTGGGGTTGCGCTTTAGCTAAAGATTCCCTTATCAAGCTTGCAAAACAGAAACATGACTAGATCGGCACGAAGTAGGGCTCCGGGGTAGCCTTATGTCTCGAACGATGACTTCTCGGTGTAGGCTGCTATTTGCCTCGGAAAAACCAGGCAAAACAATGTCTGGTGGGCTCGAACATAGAAAATTGAAGCACCGCAGGGACCAGTAAAGAGGGCAGCGAAGCTGGTCATCGTGGACGTGGAGAGCAACGGCAGCTTGTGGTGTGGAGGTGGTGACACGTGACAGGCTGGCTGAACGCACATCGTGGCTACCGAAGTCTGGTGTTGAGTCCTACAATTATGCTCAGTAGAGGAGTGAAAACCATGAGAGTTGTTTCCACGTTGCTCGTACCGCCTCCTCTCTCTACACTTATAAACTTCCAAGCCTCTCTCGTCTTTTCCTCCCTCCCTTGCGTGCTCTTTGAATGTGTTTTTTTTCTTGTGTGTCCCCATTCAATGTGTGTAGCCCCTTTTTATAGATGAGAGGACTATACTATTTAAGGAAAGATGATAAATTTGCACGTTACTTATTTAGATCTTGTATCCCACATGCAATATTTTTCAATATTTCATCCGACACATTCCCTGAATATTGAAAGAATAATGCGAATATTCTCGGGAACATTCTCATATTCCAACTCGTCACCCCTTAACGAGCCTAGCCAAATTCTCTTTCACCGTGGGCTTAGTCCAACTTGTTAAATTAAAGCTTAGAACCATTAATTGAAACCCATCTGCCACATGTCCAATGCAAATGCAATACTAAATGCTCCTAAAACTATATGCTATGCAATTTAATTTTAATATTTTTTGTTTAGGAGTTAAAATTAATCCCTAAATTTTTGTGCATTAAATTATTAATAATCAATCAAAATTTAGGTGTCAACTACCCTTTTCAATATGAGCACATTTTTACAAGTTGCCTTGTTTTTTTCCCATCTCGCGCAGCCCCATTGAGTAATTGTAACTCACTTTTCATTTCAGTCGAAGCGTTGGTTACATTCCATTTTTTTTGTCTACATAGTTTGCCGTTTAATTTCCCTATAACTAAGTGTTTTTCGCATTAACCAATATAAACATAACGGGATTTCTAAATCTCCCCTGCAGACAACCGAATGACCTGTCCAGACCTCCTTGAGTGGAGTCAGACTTTCAGATGGAGTCTCGATCTCCCCTGTTGCTGCAATATTGAAGGCTGGAGAAGCGAGTCAGGTTCCTGCCCGTTCGTCCTTGGCCCTCTCGGATGAAGCTCCTGCTGGAAGATCCCTAGTTGATGATCAATCTGCTGCTGGTTGCCGAGCTCTCCCTCTGTCGAGTCATTCCCCTGCTGTAGTCGGACAGGCTGCTGCTGGTCAAGGCCCTTCCCACCAGATTAAAGCTGCTGTGGAGGCTTCCCTCGGCCCTCAACTCCCTCCCCTTCCTAGAGCTTTTGATATGGCAGCACTTGATCTTTATGTTCAGGTTCCCTGTGATGCAGACTGCACCTTGGAAGCTGGTTGGATCTCCCCCCCCGGTTGATATAGACTCTGCTGATGCGGAAGGATGGCAGCAAGTTAAAGGTCGTAAAACTCCTAAAATGCGGCCAACTCCCACACGTCCGACATCCAAGGTGGTAGAGAGTACGTTGAAAAGGGCCACCCCCCGGGCTACACCCTCGATAGCAAAAGGAGTAGGGGATCTCTACGCTTCGGCCTCATTTTCTTCGGAAGACGACTTGGATGACGAAGTATCTCTCCTTCAAGAAAAGAATAAAGCTGGTCAGCTTCCACCTCCCTCCAAGTCAGGGTCCGCCCCTATCAAACCGGCCTCGACGAGCCGCCGGGGACGACCTTTAAGGAGGTAAGCCTCCTGGTTTTTTGTTAGTATAGGTGGTATACATGAATGTTGGTTTTTGGAATGTCCGGGGACTTGTAGACCCGGTCAAACAGTCTGAAGTCAGGAATTTTGTGAAGTCTAACCATTTATGCTGTGTTGGACTTATAGAGACCAAGGTACCACCTTCTAGATTTGGTACCATATCATCTGGTTTATTTCCTGGATGGGTTTGGACTGCAAATAATGCTTTCTCTATACGTGGCCGTATTTGGGTTGGATGGAACCCGCTTTTGGTGGCCTTTAATGTTCTTCATATGTCTAGCCAGATTATTCATGGTGCTCTGATAATATTGTCTTCTGGGACTAGTATATCCCTCTCAGTGGTATACGGTGAGCACACTTTTGTTGCCAGGAGACCTCTCTGGAATGACCTAATACAATTAAGCTCCTCCCTAAAGGATAGCCCTTGGATGGTGGCTGGCGACTTTAACGCAATCCTGGATTCTTCGGACCGTATGGGCAGCCCAGATATTTGGATTCCTGCGTTCGATGAGTTCAAGGAATGCCTCGATCAGGCGGAGCTACTTGATCTAAGGTATGTTGGGTTCCGGTTCACTTGGTCTTCGTTCTCAGGTGTCAACAGGAAACAACGGAAAATAGATCGTGTACTTGTTAATAATGCCTGGTACACTTTGTTCTCCTACTCAGAAGCATCTTTCCTTGCCCCGGGCATATCGGACCACACACCAATGGTAGTAAGGATTCTTGCACCAAATCCTCGACGTTCGCCATTCAAGTTTTTCAATATGTGGATGAACCACCCGGACTTCTCCATGATAGTTTCCCAAGTTTGGCAAACACAAATTAGGGGTTCTCCCATGTTTAAGCTATATGGTCGTCTCAAACTCCTTAAAGGCCGTTTGAAGACTCTCAATAAGGAAGCCTTCTCGGATATCACCACAAGAGCATCTGATGCCAAACTAGCCCTTTTTTCTACTCAAGAAGCTCTAACTCAGGACCCTCAAGATGAGAGCTTGGTGGCCTTAGAGCATATCCAGCTCAAGAACTACTATGCCCTCAGATCACAGGAAGAGTCTCTATACAGGCAAAAGTCAAGAATACGATGGCTCAAAGAAGGGGATCTAAATACAAAATTTTTTCACCAATCAGTCAACCATCGACATCTACGCAACAGAATCATCTTGGTTTTGGATAGTTCTGGTCAGTTGGTTACTGACCCGAGGGAGGTTCAATAGGTATTTGTCTCCTACTTCCAGGAGATTCTTGCCCCAGTTGAGGTGCCCATGAGACCATCCATTCAGGAGCTCACGAAGTTCATTCAATCCCCGCTCAATGAGGATCAGGTCACTTTCTTATCTCAGCCTTTTCCACCTGCAGAGGTCCGCGATGCCATGTTCTCCCTTGCTGGGAATAAAGCACCGGGACCTGATGGTTACAATGCAGACTTTTTTAAAAAGAACTGGGACATAGTGGGTCCCTCAGTAACAGTAGCTGTTTTGGATTTCCTTGAATCAGGGTGTATGCTAAAGGAGATTAATAACTCTATCATTGCTTTGGTGCCTAAAGTCCCTAATGCCACCTCGGTGACAGATTATAGACCTATTGCATGCTGTAATACTATATACAAGTGCATCACTAAGCTTCTCTCAAAGCGTATTGCAGCAGTTCTCCCGGAACTCATTAGCCCAGTCCAAACTGCTTTTGTGAAAAGAAGGAGGATTACTGATAACATCCTCCTTGCTCAAGAATTATTTTGTGGGTTTCATACCGAGCCATATATTCCAAAATGCGCCGTTAAAGTTGACTTCAGGAAGGCCTATGATACCCTAAACTGGGATTTTCTGGAAACTGCTCTTCAAGCCTTTCGATTTCCAAACCATTTTATTAAGCTAATAATGGTATGTGTTCGCTCCCCGAAGTTCTCCATCGCCATGAACGGCGAACTTCATTGATTCTTTTCTAGTGGGCGTGGATTAAGGCAAGGCGACCCTATATCCTCCTACCTCTTTACTTTGGCTATGGAGGTATTTACGGGGATCATTAATTCTCATACCCGGCGTCCGGAGTATCGTTACTATTGGAGATGCAAGACTACTCGCCTTTCACATCTCTTCTTTGCTGATGATGTTTTCTTGTTCAAATGGCCGCCCTTCCTCTATCTCCCGCATTAAGGATGGACTTGACATGTTCTCTCGCTTGGTGGATTGACTCCGAATGCCAAAGCAAAAGTGAAGTTTTCATTTCCGGAGGCTCTTTGGAGGTCAGAGATCAAATCCTGCACGCCTTTGGTTTTAGACTGGGCTCTTTTCCGGTCAAATATTTGGGTGTGCCTATTATTATGTTGAGGCTGAATAAAGTGGATTGCCATGCCCTGGTACGTCTCCTTACTGCTAGAGTTCAATCCTGGACCCATCGCTTCCTCTCTTTTGCGGGGCGGTTACAACTTATTAGATCAGTCTTGCATTCGATCCATGTATATTGGGCATCCATCTTCTGGTTGCCTTCGTCTGTAGTACACAAAATAGAACAAATTTGCAGGCAGTTTTTGTGGAAGGGCCCGGCCATGGGACCGGGTGGAGCAAAAGTGTCTTGGGAAGATATTTGCCTCCCCAAGCAGGAAGGAGGCCTAGGACTTCGCAGGATTCGGGATAGCAATAAAGCTGCCATGATCAAACACATCTGGAATCTTTTTACTGATAAAGAATCTCTATGGTGTAAATGGATCCACGCCATCCATCTCAAAAGAAAAATGTTCTGGAACTCAGATCCTCCCACTACCTGCTCATGGGCCTGGAAGAAGATTCTGGCACTTAGGAGGGAATCCCTCCCCTTCTTCAAATGGAAGATAGGTGATGGCCTGTCCACTTTACTTTGGTTCGACCCTTGGCTTGATGTAGGTCCTCTTACTATTTTATACTCGAACTCCTACATATACCAATCAGATCTTACTAGGCAAGCTAAAGTAGCGGACCTATACTCTCCCCTTGGTCAAACGTTTCTCCAGGAACTCTCATCTTGGCATTTCATGGTCCCCACTCTAACTCACGGCTCGAACTCTCTCACCTGGAAAGAGGATCCCTCAGGCAAGTTTTTAGTTGCATCAGCATGGGCAGCAATCCGTAGGAAATTTCATGCGGTTCCTTGGTCAACCTTTGTGTGGAGTAAGGCCATCGTCCCTCGACACCAATTTCTCCTTTGGTTGATTGTTAAAAACCGCCTTCCAACTCAGGTATACCTTATGTCCTTCGGTAGGATCCCTAATGCAGCATGTGCTTTTTGTAATACTCGACCCGACTCGGTCGACCATCTTTTTTTTGACTGTGGTCTTCCTAACTCCCTAGCCTTGTTCTGGGCTTCCAAATGTAACCTTCCTTGGTATAACTCCTCTTGGTCGGATAATCTTCTTTGGGCCATCAACTCGCTGTCAGGTAGAGGGTTCTCAAAGGAAGTTGCTCGATTTTCCTTTGGCGCCCTTTGCTATATTATTTGGAAGACGAGGAACAATATTATCTTCCGAGCGCAGAATGTACATGTTTCAGCCATGAAACAGTACATTTCCAAGGCAGTCAAGGACAAAGCGCTGGCGTATAAAAGGGTGGAGGACAACTCCAGCAATAGGCGTATGCAGCAGGGATGGGGAATAGACCATAGTATCTTTGATCCAGGTCCCGAGTGAAGTCTATGAATGGCTCCTCAGGCTCTTTTGTCTAGTTCATTATTACTGTATCTCCTTGGTACGATCGCGGTACCCCCTCACTCCAGTGACCTATTTGTCCTGCAGAGTGAGTGTCGGTGCCGTGTATCACCATTCCTTGTATAGGTTCCATTGGCTGAAAGCTTATAATACTTACCTTACCAAAAAAAAAAAAAAAACATAACGGGATTTTTATGCTTTAATGGTGCTGGAGGTTTTGCAATTAGTGTTGGTCATTTAATTATCTCCTTATATCTATTATATAGCATTATCTTATACTTGATGACGCTAGTATTGCTTTAGGTAGATTTGGTTTGTCCTTTAGGAATATTCCAAATAAGGACCTAAAGTGTTCTCATTTTCTCAAGTAAAGGCCTAAAGTAGATAACCTGAAGACCAATAATGCATGCTTCATATTTGATTGTGTTGTTGGTGCAAGGAAATATCAACTTAGTGGGTACAAGATAGTGTTGCCCATTGGGAGAGATTAAAACTGCTCTAGTATCATACCTGGATAAGTTAACTACATCAAAGAACATGGTCCATGACTCCTTTTTCAATGTCAAAATACAATCATCAAGGGAATCATATTCATCTTCATCTTGCATCCTTGTAGAACCATTGACATGTCTGCAATTGCTCAACCTTTAAAGTGTTCGATGATTCTGCACTTGTTATTCTCTAAATTATCGAAAAATGGAGAACCAAAGATGCCAAACTAGTCCTTTACCATGATTACATGGAAGATCTTATAAAGGAGTTTGATGAAATATCTTTTGAGTACTTGTCGAGGTCTCACAATTAGTTTGCATATGCACTTGCGATGCTATCATCTATGTTCCAAGTCACGAAACAATTAGAAATCTAGCCTTTGAAGTTTGAAGTGCTTGCGAAACCGGCCCACTAAATGGTAATGACAGAAGAACCAAATAGAAAATCATGGTACCATGACATCATGACCTATATTTCATAACATTACATTTAAATTGTGTTTTTTAAAAATAATTAAAAAAATAAAAAATAAAAAATAAAAAATAAAAAAAGAATAAAAATATCATAATTAGAGAATAATTCGATTGTGGAGGGAGATTTAAAAGGTTCTAAATTTTGAATGATGGAACCATTTTTCAATTGAACCGATTTTAAAAAGGATTTTAAATTTTTGAGCCATTTTTTGGTTGAGCGGTTTCCTCTCTATGCGGAAGATCGTCATTTGTTAAGTAAATATGTGCTATAATTGGGGGAAATCTTTGCTGAATAACAAATCAATTTTCCTCTATAAATAGAGGCCAAGAAGAGTGAAAGTGAGGATTCAGAAGAAGAGGAGAGGACTCGTGCAAGTGAGAAAGTGAGTAAGAGGACTCAAAAAGGTGTGGCTAGGAAAAAAATTGAGAGAAAGAGGATTCGGATGAAAAGTAAGAGGGCAAGGGCTCGTGAAAAAGAGGGGAGAGAAAGAGTACTCAGTGAAAGTGAGAAGAGAGAGGAGAAAAAGAATAGAGAGAAGGGAGAAATTGATCTTCATTGAGAGTGGAGAGTTCGCAAAAGGGAGTAGCCTTGAGGGAAAGAGAGAGCCCGATACAATGACACACTTGTTCGTTGCTTATCTTTGCTGCATTTCGATCGTTCGCTCACTACATTGTGGTCTTTCACTATTGTTCCACACCATTGCCACATCGCAGCTATTTGTTGTCGTTCAACATTATTCATTGTTGCTGCATCGCTGTTGTTCGTCACGGCTCACCATTGCTATTGCTCGCATTTGTTTGTTGTCCAGTTTCACCATTGTTACTTGTCGTCATTGCAGCCCAGAGATCATTCGTTGCCACTGCCCAGGAATTATAGCCCAACTTAGGGTCAACTTGGTGTTTTTTTTACTGGTTTTTATTGCTTTTGTTGTTGAACGAACTAATGTTGCCGTGAGTTTAATGTGGTTGCTCTGATATCGGATCTTTGCCACCCTATACACTCAGTCACATTACACCTCACATTAAGACGTGCTTTTTTCTGGTGGTTGTTCCCTAATTTCTCTTTGTGTTGGCGCTGTCATTTGCGAGAGGAAACTATTGCCAAGTGCCCACAAAAATTGGAGAAAGACCGTCAAGGTAATTTTCCAATCCTTTCATTTGTATGAATATCAAATTGCCCAATTTGCAATGCATTTGCTACCAATGTGATTCCCTTGAGATATTAGGCATATTCTAATTAGGTAAAGTTCTTGTGTTGTATTAAAAAAAATCTTAATAATAAAAAATATTGAGCCGTGAGACGTCGGAACAAGTTTTTGATTGTTTTGATTTTCAATCTTTGATTGGGGCAAATTATGTGCTCTATATGATTGGTTACACTGTACGTGTTGATTTTTGGTAAACTTATAAAAATGCATTAAAAAAAATCTGTTCCATGATAGGGTATGTTACTGACTAATTTTGTAGTTTGCACTGCATGTTTAGAATGATCTAGAAGCTTAGGTAAGTTATTTAGTTAAAATAGATTTTTGATTATTCTTTAGTCCAGATTAAGTCATAGCAAACATGAAGCAATTTCTCATTCTAATAAAAGTCATAAAGAAAACTGAAAAAAAAAATCATAAAAAGAACATGCATATAGAATTACTATATCATTCATCCCACATCATGTACCACATGCATATTTAGGGTCATGTAAATTATATTGCATACATGTTACAATAGTTTTCAATTAACATATGTCATTAGAGTTAGGCCATTTGAATTGCATGTCATATGTTGTTAGAGTAAAAATCGTGCATATTAAATCTAGATTAAAGTTTTACATAATTAATTTTTATAAAAAAAATTAAAAAAAAAAACAGATGTCATCCCATTTAAAAATTATGTTTAGGGCATGCATTTTTTAGTTATAGCTTGTTTTGCTTTAAGGTTGATCATGACTCTTACATTTTACCCTTTTGGATTTATTGAATGTTATTGATTGTGATCTGCATGACCACTCATTTCCATGTTAATGACTTAGGTTAAAATCAACCAAGATTGCTTGCAAAAATATTTTTGAAACTTAAAGAGAAATGATATCAAAATAGCGCTAGTTTAACTTAGCATAATCATGTCCCCAAACCTATTAAATCTCTGGTTCGCAAAAGTAAAGTATTCTCCCATACTTTACTTGGGTTTCTAATCAACCCTAATAGATTAGTGGCAGCTCCTAATTGAATAAAATTGCATGTTTAAATGAGTTCAATTTCGAGTACCAAGTTGCGGTTGGTAAGGCTTAAGAGAGTCTGCACTAAGTTTTCAGAATTAGTAATCAATTAGTCTTCCCTTGGTGATTCACGTTCAGGAAGGTCGCGACAATTATTATATAAAAACCTGGATCATATTATTTTCTCACATAATTGGAACAAAGGAAAGAGAATAGAGTGCATTTGGTTTAGCATTTGCAAAGCCCTTCGAGGCCCCAAAGCCCTTTCGGCATATGCAAATACGATCGAGCAACCAGCAAGCGATTAGTGTGCCACCAGCGAGGCTAGCTAATTTGGCTCACTGGCTAAGTTCCGCCGTCCAATAGTTTAAGGTTTTCTATTATAAAAGATTAGCAAAAATCATTTACAAAGTGTAATTTTTCTCACATAAATGGAACAAAGAAAAAAGAAGATGGTGCATTTGGTTCAGCATTTGCAAAGCCCTTTAGGCAAATGCAAATATGGTCAAGTAATCGGCATGCCACCAGCGAGTGATCAGTGTGCCGCCAATGAGGCTAGCCAATTTGGTTCATCAACTAAGTTCCGCCATCCAATAGTTTAAGGTTTTTTAGTAGCAAAATTAGCTAAAATCCTTTACAATGTGTAGTTTTTCTCAAACGACATTTACATCAAAGTTGCTCTTTAATGTATTTTTAAAATAAACTTTACGAAACACTCCTTGTATTTTGGAAAACCCTTATAACCAAAAGGCCTTTGCACTTTCTCAAAAACATTCCCCAAAACTAAACCAACTGTACCCTTAATCTCTTCCTATATTTCCTTGTATTTTGCTTTCTTTCCCTTGGCTTAAATGTTATTGTTTCTTCCTTATTAATGTTGATAATCGACGGTGGGTACATGACTCTGAAATACGCTATGGGGGGACTACTTTCAATAATATCTAATGTCTATAGCTTTGGGATCTTACTGCTCGAAATCCTTAGTGGACGAAAGTGCAACTGTGTTTAACAACTATGAGCATGGTCAGAACCTAGTGTCAAATGTGAGCTACATATTTCTTCGTCTTTTGCAATTAGGCCATATTGAATGTTGTAAAATCTTTGTTTATTTTGTCAGTTGAAACTAAGAGAAGGTAGGATTTTGACAGGCATGGCTACTGTGGAACAAACGGAAAGGACTAGAGCTAGAAGATGCAAATTTGATCGGATCGTGTCCGAGAAACGAAGCTCTAAGATTGATTCATATATCACTGTCGTGCGTTCAAGAGGATCCGAGTTTTAGGCCTACTATGTCGATTGTCATCCTCATGCTCAGGGGCGAATCAAAACTTTCTCACCCGAGATCACCTCCCTTCTCTATGGGCAAATCTTTCAAGTCAGATCAATTTTCCACTGGCACAGGCACCAGATGCCTCTCTTTCGGTAAATCTTCAGCAAGTGCATCAAACTGATTTGGCGTATGGCAAAATTTTGTATGTAAAGTCCATGAGATTAATTATCCCAATTTCATATACATGGATTCACCTCCTCTATGCTACACTGTTGATGGAATTTTTCAGTTGAATTTCATTTGACATAACATATGGTCTACATGGTAATCAGTGAGGTCACAGCTTTAGCATACTTCTCGAGTACGAAGTACCAGGTCCAACATGCAATACCACAAAAAGGGTTAAGAGTGTCTCACCCCGAATCCTAGAAGGATGAGTTAATGATACAATCTCTTTCTACTTGAAGGGTGCAGCCTCAAACCACCTAAAATCCAACTCCGAAAGTCCCTGTTAATAACGCTCTCGCTCTAACAACCACTAACTAAGAGACCCGAAGAACATGAAAGATGAATGGAATTGAGCAATCACAGCACAATAAATAATGCATCTCTTCTAAGTAGATCGAGTACTCACTACGCACTTGACAAAACCATACCAAAACTCATTTATCTCAATTCTAGTATATAATACACATACATAATAAAAATAAGTTATATTGCTTTAACATAACCATATAAATATCAGATAACACTTAAATCAACAATATCATGACAAACATCAATAGTCCATTCTATTGATTAACCTCATCAAAACATACGTCAATGGTCTATTCCATCAACTACCCTCAAGTCACATGTCAATGGTCCATCCATTGGCCTAACTCCTACTCAAATATCTACCATGGTCACACATAGCGCCTCGTGACAAGACGACCAAGCTCTCCTTTGGCAAGGTCTCCACCTGTATTGCCGGTGGCTGACCCACAAGAATATCCTAACTAATATACATACCTATAACCCTCTCAATGAGCTCATAGTGATGTTGAGCACCAACAAAAACTCACAACAACTTCCTTCACAATTCACAAAGCCAATTCAAAATCAATATCATAAAACGATTTCGCAAACCAAAACAAAGGATATTTTCACGACACAGCTCAACCGCTAGAGATGCTTTTTGTAAAGCATTTATCAAATCATTTCCAAACTCATTTCATAAACCAGTTCATAAAGCTATAATATATATATATATATATATATATATATATAAATGATTAGTTAACAAATAAATCAAATTAGATACCAAATGGGCATTAGTTGTATAATTAGTATAATCAAGTTTCTGGCCTAGATCTTTGCTTGCGTAGAAGTTGTAGTATTCTCCCATACTTCGCTTGGTTTATAGCCGATCTCAATAGGGTAGTTGCGACTACTTTATATGATAGAACTTTCATAGATTTATCAATTTGAATGAATTTTCTAATGTCGGGTGAGGCTAATGTTTGGGAGAATCTACGCTGATTGAGGACTGTTGGTCCCAACTCAACATTATCTCTAAACCTATCTCCGACACACCATTGGGGAGGGTCATGATACACTAAGTAGATTTGACGAAGCAATTGGTTCGCGTATCACAAGGGACATAAAACAGATTTACCGAAAGTTGACCTTGTAACGGACTGTTGATTAAATTATCTAATTGCACCATTGTCCATTACAAGAAATTTGCTTTTTGTCTTAAGCATTTCATTCATTACTGTGGTGATTCTGCCAATTAAAAATAGCATAAACTTGTTTAAAATTCCATCAGATTCTGCTAATCAAAACTCTCCTTAGAACTCAAACAATGGCCTGAAAAACAGGCTTAACATTGGAATGGGTATCAATAGATATATTAAGAAATTTCCATGATAGATTATTTGATCATATAATCCCCATATATGGAGTACCAAGGTGGCATTACATTTGCGCGATATTAACGCATCAACTCAACACTTGTAAATCCTAATCGATTGTTAATTAGACAACAGGATAAGAAGCATGCATGGCAAGTCCACATAATCCTTCTGGTCGAGCATAACCTCTTTGAATCCTCATGTAGCCAGCTTCACCCCACGTCTCCCCCCAGGAGTTCCTGATCTTCCAATATTTGGTGCCATCCTCAGCTGTCCCATAGCCTACAATCGCAACAGCGTGGCACATCGTGGTCCCGCAGTTCCCATTGAAAACACCGCTCGAGTACAATTGGAATTCCCGCCCACTGGCGTCAAGGGCGACTGAGACTGGTTGCATCGCCACAGCCTTCAAGAGCTTCCCTTCATTGTTGGCAGGGACATCCTCGTAACCCACAATTTTGGCCACGCTCATGGACGCCGCATGAGCATGGCATATTTCGTCCGATGCATTATAGGGATAGTCCTTTTCTGAGGTGATGCCTCCATTTTGTATTACATAGTCGAAGGCGGTGTCCATCCAACCCCCACCGCAACCATAGTTGTCGACAGTACAGTCTACCAATTGTTGCTCTGATAGTTCCAGTAACTTACCGGTCTTGATCTGGGTAATCGATTCTATTGCCGCTACCGCTGAGAAGGCCCAGCAAGAGCCTGCACATCCGTCAACGGTGCCATAATGCAATTTGTGCAGGAAAAATAATGATTCATGGCTAAAAAGTTACAGATAATATTTGAGTTTATTTTGTTTCATACCCTGTAACATGATTTTATTATTTCCTCGCATGATATCTTCCATCTTACCCAATTTGAGTCGGGACGTGTACGGAAAAATGGTACGTATGCTTATGATGGAAGCACAAGAAGTAGGGTTTCCTAACTCTTACCACATCCACCTTGGTCTTTTATAGCATTTACGGCTCCATTTGCCACCCAATCCATGCTATCGGGGATGTGGGTAATGTTTGCATGCACGAACGACGTCGCTTTCGGGCGGAGAGTTGATGGCAACACCAACCCAGTACTGAGCTTGAGGAATTCCTCGACGGTTCGGTCTGCGAATGCGTTCAACCCCAGCTTGAAAGTGCGATTCCCCACACGATTGAAGTCTTCGATGAACCGCAAATTGTCTGCAAAAATCTCAAGACGCTTCTGCTTCTCTTCACCGTCTGCGTAAACGCGTCCATGCTCAGCCATCCATTGCTCATACTTCTGCCGAAAGGAAGCCTCAGGTAATGTACGAGACGCTGCATGCAAAGCCCGAGAAGCCAACATTAGTACCAAGCAAAGAGAGAATTTTCCTGCAAGTAATAAAGCCATTGCTTCAACACCAATTACAAATGGTTGTCTGCGATTAAACTATTTCTCTGGGCTTTGTATGACAATGAAGAAAAGAGAACTTGAAATGGGGTATATATAGTGTGAGATTTTGTGTGTGGAACCACTACTAATTATTTTAAAGTTTAAATTGTTAAATAAAGATGTGGTTTAATATTTAAATATTCTATTACTCCTCATCATGCTTTGTTTGGTCTTTTTCACATAGTATTAAGCATGAAAATATTTTATTGAGGAGACAAATAGGAGCTTGAAAATATTCGAACTCAGGACCTCTAATACTAAGTGAGATTTGTAGGACCATTGCCAACTGTTTTTAAAGCTTAAACTATTAAATGATTATGTGTTTTAATATTAAAATATCTTATCACTCCCTTTTACACTTAATCTGATTTTTTTGCCTAGTATTAAGTATGAAAATATGTCATTAGGGAGGCAAATAGGTGCCATTAGGAAAGAATCGAACTTAGAACTCTTTTGCTCTAATGCCATGCGAGTTTTTTATGGGATCATTAATAACTATTTGTAAAAACTTAAACTGTCAGATAAATTTATAGTTTAATATTTAAATATTTTATCACGTAGATGAAGTTTCTTCACTTGTGGCTAAGATCATTTTGTGTTGGAGGGAAGGTAAATAACAAAATCAAATGCACGAGCATTGCCCAAGAGCTCAGTGGAGACTTGACAGTTAGTATATATCATTGTCTGCACTTCGGTTTTCTTTCGTGCCATCTTGTTGGTCAAAGCATGGATGCTTGCTAGTTTAGAACTCCTTATTTTGTCTCATTTCCATCGTCATTACAATTTACACGGACCTTCTCTTTCTGATTTGATGGAGTGGACCCCTTCCTTTTTGTTCTTCTTTTGTTGCTTGTCCCGCGCGGGCACGTATCCTATGATTCTAGCACTGCTCCTTTTAAGCAAGTTACCTTTCCTGTCATTTAGTTCAATTTATCAAAGTCCTTTTCACACTCTACTCTCGGGAGCTGGCAAATCCTTACGGGAAAATTGTCCGAAAAATTCTAAACCTATTTATGTGGTAGCTGGATATGTTATAAACGTTTAAATTGTGCCAATATAATCCTAAACTTATAGTGCGGTGGCCAATTTAGTTTTACATCTTTTAATGATGTCAATTCGATTTTAAATATTTTGACGATTTTTCTAATTTTAGCCCTAAACCTTTTAATAATTTGCCAACGTAGTCCTTCAACGATTTCAGAACAAAATTACCCAAAAAGACCACATTAACAAATCGTCAAAACTTATTTCCTAAGTAAGATGATTGGTACTTTAATTGAGTGACTAAGTGAGAATCGTGCATCGAATAATGCCCATGTTTATCCGATATGCAAGTGCTACAAAATCCCGAAGTGATGGCATTCTGCTTTTCTTTCTTCCTTTGAATGACAAATGATGTACAAATCGCTGTGAACAAGTTCAGCAAGCGGTGATCGCAGTACAAAGTTTAAATGTCACTCAAGGTCCAAGACAGTTAACAGGACAGCCTCCTTCGACATCATATTCCGGCGAAACCAATCAGATGAGTTTGGTTTCAGCTAGAAATAGAACTTCATGCTTAATCTCTCTGCTGATAAAGCAACTGAAGATCAAGAATAGTTATAGTTGCTTTAATTACTATCTTCGATATAAGAATGGCCAAACTATCAGCTTAATGACGCCCATTGCCGGGTGAAGGCCTTGTCTTTTTTTCATTGAAAAGCATAAAGATAAATGTCTACAAAAACAAATTAGCCACCGTTCGAGATTTTCTGGCACAGGAAAGGAATATATAAATTTTCTCATCTCCATCTGCAATCCCATCTGGAGATATTTCTGAAAGTCTGACTAGCTGATGTTCTGGTCTCATATTTTCCTTAACCAAGCATAGCATCTGAGTTCAAACCAACAAACAAGGGAAGCAGCCGCCTATATATAGTGTTTTTCAGCTTTGAAAGCACCGACAAATTACCAACAAAAAAAAAAATTCAGAATTCGACTTGAATTAGTTCTCCTACCTCATAAAGTTGGACCCGCTCATACTCGGCAATGATAGGGAGTAAACACTTTAAAGATGATGAACTGGAGCTAACCCCTTACCGCAATTCTGCTCATTATCTCATTATCTGCCCTTCAAATTGGCAAGAGCTTGAATCAAGGACTTTGGGTCATAGACAACACCAACCTTTGGATCATGTATGGAATCAACAACTACCTGCAAAGATTATACAACATATGAACAAGAAGCCCGATGCAGATAGGAGCAATACATAGCCTACTAGATCCTGGCTCGGGTCTTTGGTTATACTGGCTGTCCTCAACATGACAAACACAAATGAGAAGAGGACATCACATGGGGCTTCAAGGACAGTCTAACAGAGCATAAGCATGGATTATGAAACTCATGAAGAAGGTGCTTGGAGATAGAATCCCAGACAAGATGGTAGAGTTGGGGGCAAAAGAAGGCAGTATGAAACCAAATCACAAGTATCCCACCAATATATACTAAATCACCGAATAGTCAATAAATGTCAACAACTGACCAAAAAAAAATGTCAATAAAGCAAATATTAGACAAAAGACTAGACAGAGCCACATACGTACCACATCTAAAATACCTTGAATAGCCAAGTTTTCATTGTCCACTGGAATTGCACCGTCTTTTGGCACAAAAAGTGTATTAATGTACCGACTTGTCTGCAAGATATGACAAGTGCAATGAAAAACTGTTAAGTTACTTCCCGCACCATTATGATCTAGCTCTCCATCTACCTGATTTAAACCTTATCCCACAAGGGTAGATATATAAAGAGGATACCTTTAGTGAGGCCATGCTGAATTTTACAAAATAAATGTACGACTCATAAAAAATCTTTCTTCAGCTAAGAATAATTGCACTAAGCTATTACCATTCCAAATTGATAGGAGCGAGTACTATTTTTTAAGAGCAACTTTGGACAAACAACATCCAAGGACAGCATCTTACAAAGACACTAATCCGATGTTTGGGAAGGCGGAGAAAGTAGAGGGGACGAAATTGTCCGTGGAAAGTTGAGAACAAGTTGAAAATTTCTGAGTACGAGAGGAAAATATGAAATTTTTAGAATTTCCTGTCCTATTTCTCTTTCCCCACCCTTTTCCAAACAAAGCCTAATACAAACGATTCCAGTATCGCTTAAAAAAAAGCAGGAGGCTTCCGGTGTCTTGAACCATGTATCATATCTAGTGGTTACAAGCCGAGCAAGATTAGTCTATTGCAAGTTAAGATCATTCCTGATTGATAAGAGGAGAGAAACAGTAAGACAAGATGATGACATCATGTTTTACCAAATGAACAGAGATATATACACTAAAGACACGTTCCTTATTTCACGATGAAATGATGTAATTGTCTGTGCAACTAGAGCATTGATTAGACAAGGTGCAGAAAAATACTGAATTCAAATTTAGCACAAAAACTAGATAAAGCATATTGAGGAGGATTGTTGCTATCTTTAACTTCAAAATGTGGAAGGATCTCCAGAAAAAGTTAAATATGCTATCTGTTTCTGCACATTGCATTAAGATGGCAGAGTTGTATCATCATATCCACAATTGTTATGGTACTCTAGACGCTTTATTTAAGATGTAATTGGATCGTGCAACTTACAAGATTTTCAAGAGAATTATTTGAATTCCCATAAGTCCTATTTAGGGCATCTGTAATGGCAGTTACAAAGCTTGAAGCAGAAAAGCCACTTGTTTCTCGATCATGGGAACCATTCAATAGTAGCACCTATATGAAAATAATACACAATATGCTAAGATAGCAGAAAAGGTGGTTCCCAGACATGAGAATGTAAGTGAGTGACTCAACAACAAGAGAAATGCCACATGTGTTCGGAATATTTATTAAATCTGGTATATAAAATATGCTATAAAATATCAATTGGTGAAACTGAATTGTCCCAGGCACCCTGTTTTACTAGACAATCAAGCACCTCCAAGTGGATTGTCACTTTGTTTAGTACGAAATCATTGACCATAGTAATAATGACATCTAATTTAGGACAACTAGCTTATCATGGAAATTTCTTAAAATTAAACTGCACAATTAAACAAGCACACCACTATCTAATGCTACAAGTCAACAGCTGAACTTCTGTTGCACTCGTAACCTTATTTGTTTTTCTTTATTTATTTATTTATTTATTTTTATTTTTTTTACAAAGAACACTAAGTTAAACTGACAGAAAGATACCTTGGGACATGTCTGGGAAGAAATAATCTCTCCAATTCCTAATAGTACCTGGAAAACACAGCAAGTGTTTTAATTTCAACCAAAAAAGAGAAGAAAAAACTGTGCTTCTAAACAATGAACATCTGCTAGGACATGGTTGGAAAACTATTGCTACCAAGTAGACAGTTGCAAACGGAAAACTATTGCTGAAAGCTCTCTGATAAAAAGTATATCAAATACACAGAATTATAAAGCTACAATTAGGAGCATATATATGGAGAGTGAACAAAGAATGATTTACTATCATCACAGGGTGAATTCATTAATCCAGAGAAATAAAACATAGCTGTTTTGAGTACTTATTACCAACCACTCAACTCAATCACAAATGATAGAGCAAACGAAGGGGTAACATCTTGGTTTTACTTTCTCAGTCGAAATAAACAAAATAGAGAGATCATTCAGCATTACAATGAAGCTGTCAAATCAGAGACACAGCTGAAATAGGAAGAAGAATCAAAAGATGACACTTATCATATATACTAGAGACACAATCATTGCCATGCACGGAAAAACCTGATGTTACCTAATTAAAGATCATAACATGTTTTATCATGATATTATCATGCATTCCTTGAAAGCAAATTGTAATTGGTCAGCTAGGAATGAAAATTTTAATTGATCATACTATGTTTTGGATACTCTTCTTGCACTTCTGTATTAGTCATGATACTGATTTATACTTTTAATCTATTTCATTCGACATAATCCTCTCTAGGAAAAGCTGTTCATTTGGATTAATTGTAATTTTTAATGTACATCCATTTATTCTTATTTGATATTTGAAACAAACTTATTTTAAAAAATATCTTTTAGTCTCTCTCATCTTCCATTTTTATTTTGGTAATTTGCTATTGGTGAAAGCTAACACTTGTCTCGAGTTTTTTTCATTTGACATTAAAAAGTTTGATGGAACTAATTCTCCATTAAGATTTTAGAGGTAATTTTTAGTATAAACCTATTAATTTTTCTTTCAGAATTACAAAAAACAAGAAATTTTCCCTTGAATTTCATTAAACTATTTCTCTTTCCTTATCCCCCCCCGGGGCCCCCTCCTCTCTCTCTCCCTTGATCTGTGATAGCTCCCTCGGCCCAATTCTCTCTCCCACTTTCACACACTGATTTGTATTTAATTTCCTAAGGCCACCTACCAGTACCATCAGTCACTCCCCTCTCTCAGCACACCCCCTATGCCCAATTCTCTCCCTCACACAAACACACACTAACACATAGCTTATTGTGGAAAGGGAATTAACGCATTAGCATATAGAGATTATAACCTGCTTTGTTAAAGTTAACTAAAGTAACTTCCTAACTAGTTTTGAGAGAGCGAGAGAGAGAGGGACGGACAAAGGAGGCAGGGAGGGACAGAGGAAGGGAAGGGTAAGGAAGCAGAGGGAATACGACGGAGAGAGATGGATCATAAATAAGGAAGAGAAATTCTATGAAGATCCTAGCAATACATGACACCCCACATAAAATGGAAATTTATCAGTCTCAATATGGTTACAGACAGTATGTAGTGGAACCACAAAAGCAAACAGAAATGATTCGAAATCATAAGTGAGCCACTTGTGGATCACTATTTCAAAATTATTTGATGCTGAGGAGGGGGAGAGGATCAACAACACGAGGGAGTGTGCTAGATCATAGATTTGAGCTACATATGCTACCCTAAAAGACCCAAAAGCTGTGGGATCATAAAAGGTTCTAAAACAGATTGACAGTCATGCAGCAACTGAAACTTAGTCCAGGAAGGAAACAACACTCATATCCAGTAAAAGACAAAATCTCCAAAGTTTTACAAATAGTTAAGTAGAGATTATTATGGATTAACTAGTTCACAAAACCAGAACATAAAAAGCATTGTTGGATACAAAACCCAACTATTCTTACCAGTGAAGGACAGATGGATGTGAAAAGAGATCCCATGGCATAAACAATGCAATCAACAGTTCTCAGCTGGTCCAGAACAGCTGGATTTGCTGAGGGATAAACCTATCATCACTAAATCATTGTAAGTACCAGATGAAATCAAATGTGTATCAAAAACTAACATTTAAAATTCATTGTGTGAAAGCATAAAAGGAATGTTGAACTAATATTCCTTGCGCAGGCAAATACGTGCATGAGAAGGAAGAGAAAAGGATCCTTTACATAGGGTGTTTCTTATGCAGAAGACCAAAAAAACCTAGCCAGAAACAGCTGTTCCTGATCTAAGAGCTCAGATCTGTAAACTTTAGAGAAATGTAATAATTAAGCATATCCTCCAGCAACCTAAATTGAAGCAAGCAGTCCACTGAAATTATCATAGTTAACCAAAAATATGTGAAAAGGAGGAAGATGGCATTTATTACTATAAAAAGGAGCTCGTATAGCTATGCCTTAGAAATTATACATGTCAATTAAATGTCTCTTGATTGCCTTGCTCCACCTTTTCCTTACTACAAGAGGATTTAAGAGCAAAAATTCAAAAGACGCTGAAAAAATAGTGGCAAGTATTAAATATTCAGATGGTTTAGATCACATGGTCATCTTATACTTTCCAACTTCAATTTCCATTACCAAATAATGAGAGGAAGGAAGAAACTTAAAGAAAAGCACTCAAGATGATGAAGCTTCACAACCTCAGTAAAAACATCTAGTTTTGAAGACCTATTCAAGAATGACACCGCACGTATTCTTTACAAGTAAATATAATCAAAGCCTCATTTATCTCATGTCATGTGAAACAACAAATGATGTCGCTTGTCCTTACCTCATGCAAAGAATTTGTGCCTTCTCTTGACAGGTAAAATATTCGTTTTATTCTTGAAGGAAGTGCAGGAGATGAAGAACATTCCTATGCACAAGCAAAAAGCAGCAAAATACATTGACTGGTTATTCCATGAACTAGCAGAAATAAATGATTGAATGAGAAAATTTCTACAGTTACACTTTTATGCATACCTTCTTGACAGGTTCCATTGTCCCTGTGGTTGGATGAGATATTTCATTCTGACCACGAATGACAGTACCATCCTACATGCAACATAAAAAGTAAACGATGTATTTCATGATACCATCTGGCACAATAATCAAACTTTGCTTCCTTTAAGGATGGCATGAACCTCACTTATCAATTGGTGAAAGCATATTTCGTAAAAGAAAAATTATATACACAAACTTGACTTATAATTTAAAATAAAGAAATATTCACACTAATTATCCCCCTGTTTACTTGAGTTATGGGCAAAACTAGTAAGCAAATATAATTTGTAGTCCATCCCCTCATCTCAAAAATTTTGGCTTCTTTATGGCAAGGTCTCTATCAACAAAATTCATCATTGCCTAATCAAGTGACTAACTTATTGTGTCACTAGAATCAAAGCAAAAGGGCTGTTATTAAATAAGTACACTGAGAAGATAAGTGAGAATTTTAATGATGCAGCCTGTGTGTCCTATTTTTTTTCTTTTAGAGAAGCCTGTGTGTCCTTGGTATGACTGAAGAAAAACGCATTTTAAGGTGGGTTGGTGGTCATATTTGGACAGACATTTGGATGCTTTATTGAGATGTCATCAGGAGATGGAGAGTCAAGTTGAAAGCAGTGAAGAAAGACATTAAAAGACATGAAAGAAGACAATAAGGAAAGATAAGGAGCACTTAGAGCTTGCATAAGGTTTGAAAGTTCATACTGAGTCAAGCCCCATGGCATAAAAGGAATCATTTAATTGCTCCACTTAGTGGGATTAGCCTTGGGTTGTTGTTGCACAAATATCACCGTGATGTGAGAAGAAAGTAGAAGAAGAAGAAAAAATAAAATTTTGTCCCCAGAAAATTATTCTTTTCTTCGCAATTGTGGAGCAAACATTAGTGACAATTTTCGATAGAGCCAGTGGAAGATGGTATGATCTCAAACTTGAAATCACTCAAGAAGTTTGCTGGAGTGTGCTATCCAGCTAGGATATGACACCAACAAATAAAAGTCAGGGAGGATTTCAATTCTAGTTCTTTCCAGAAAATAAGCATCCACATTCCAAAAGGTCTAAATTTAAGATCTGGCAACAAGACATGTCAAGTCTAGAGGCTTAAATGGGAAACAAGAAATTAATGCCAACATATCTCAAAGCAAATATCTTATAACAGACATTTATAACTTATAAGGACCAGTAGACAGCATTAATTCGACATGTAATCATGTCAAAAGGTAATTAAGAGTAAATAAATCATTTTCAAGCAAAGGTCAAGAACATCAGTTGTGAGATAAAAATTGATACCCATAATTCACATCCCAGGGTGAGCCTGTCATTGGTAGAAATCACTGGGAGAACCAAGCTTTCAGATGGAATCTCTGAGACACGTGAAAACAAGAAAATTGCAGCATCTAAAGACTGAAAAAATATGCGAGCTCCTGCAAAGAAAAAATTCCCAATGCTGCAGGAATTAAAGAGTCAGTAAAACTAGAAGATCACAGATTTTTTATATTGATGAATGGGCATGCCAAAGTTTCCTGTTTTTTTTTTTCAACCAAATAAATAAGAAAACCATACTTATAAGTAACAGAAAAACATTTATGCAAGTCACAACATGGAATGGCAGACCTGATGTGTTTGCAATAGATGTTAGTTTCAGACAACTACAAAAGTAATGCAATGGTTTTAAAGTTACCACATCAGATCAACTTCATATCATGTTGAGTAATTAACCTATATTCTCCAGAACCTCATATCATGTCAAGTAATCAACCTATATTCTCCAGCAGTGAAGACAGACTACTCAAGAAGGACTATATAGGACAACCTTAAAACTGCTCTCCCAGCTTCCAATACAGTGAAGACTGACCTTAAAATTTCAGGAAAGGGATAATTTGACGATATGGGTAAATGTAAGCACTTTGTCAAATATCTCTCCCAAATGCTCATTTTTCCCATGGCATTATCTCGAGTTATACTCTTTCAGTCAGATTTTCTATCTAAGTGCCAACAATAATTCATCACAAAAGCTTTCCCTGATAAACTCTATGTGCAAGTATTTCAGTCTTTCAAGCACAAAAACCTCTTGAAATGTATTCAGTGTTCACCTCACAATGCATCGCACAAAAATTAGAGCTTCCGCATGATCTCACCTAGATACCTACTTTCGGCATAGACATCTGTAAAATTTATCAACACTAACGTCCAGAAAGTACTCATCAAAGATATGGTCTACTGTAGTATTCTAAAATAACTTTGTATGGCAATCACAATACACAGTGGGAAAATATCAACAGTTACCTGCCATTGCTAAAACAAAATGATTCATTAGGACGCCGAAGGATCTGTAATAACAAAACATGTACTGCTTTTGAGCCATACTTATGCTGAAGAAGATCAAAAGGCATTTAAAATTCAAGAAAACAAATGCACTGACAGGTATATAAAGAAACAGTAGCAGTCTGGAATCACACACATATAGGTCGCACAGTGCAGCATTATGCAGCAATTACAATATCCACAACAGCATGACAGTCTATAATCAGAGTTGAGTTTGTCGACATAATTTAGACAACTCTTTGCATAGTTACTATAAGAAGACATTGGTTAAATGAATAACTTTGCAGACTTAAAGTTCAGAATTTGAGTGGAAGGTGTCCATAATTGACAGAACCAGGAGGCAAGGGTTGACGCATTGTCTCAACTACACCATGAAAACATACCTCATTCTGAAAGTAAACCAGAAAAGCTCTAATTGTTTCCCGATAAGGTCTTGAAACACCATCCCACAAAGAATGATCTCCTTCGACCACATCATACCTGCCAAATCCCTGATTCATAAATCTCACTAGCACCCCCAAGACAGTCTGACCTAACAAGATCCGAAGATTCATTTAAGCAATCTATACTACGTTATGGAATAGGTAATAGACAATTAACAAAAAGAAAGCCCACAGCTTCCATATGCAAAACTGTGCAAATTGCAGTCTTACAGCAGCTTATATAATGAGTATAATGACTAGGACCCACAGCACAGTGAAACAAAGCTTGAATATTATTGACAATGAGACACCACCATTTATGACATTTTGCATGCCTATCTACCTGAGGCAGCAGGCGGAAAACTGGGTTGGCTAACTTTGGCAACCAAAAGTATTCAATTGCTCTCTTAGTTAAAGCTTTGGCCAGAGAAAGGGCTTAATCAGTCATCAAAATGCAAAATTATTCACAACCAAGCACAGTAAACATGAAGCGCTGCTGAGAAGAGTGCACTACCATTCTGACTTGGCTAGCTTCGGATCGAGTGGCAAGCGATGACCCAGTAATCTTCGGACAGAAAGGGCCTCCGAAGTGCTCTGACCCGACAATCTCAAGCACCTTGACCTTATGTCTCCAACTGCCGGCCCACCTACATTAATTTCCACAGACTCTCATTCCATTAATTCACCAACAAAATTTTCTGTTACTGTAAGCCGTAATGCTGACAGCATTCACAACAAGTCCCAACATTGGAAAGATGATAGAAAGATGAAGTCTTTACAAGTGTGTGCACAACAAAGAGCATCACTTTACCGTGTGGGCTCATTAATAGGCCTCTAAGAGCCTTGAATGGACTCATCCCATTATTCATCTCAACTAGGCACTCGAGCTTGAGTTTTGAACAAGTGTTTTATGAATTCGAATAACGAAGAATTACGATTGTTGGTTGCGTAGCTACAATTAACTTCAGAAAATCATTGATGCCTGTTCAGAGCGACTTTCAACTGTATCTTGCTGGCAATAGCCTCATAGCCGACACCAATCGTGTCGTCCTGCCTCCTCGTTTTTCAATCTTCTTACAAATTTCATTCCCACAAAGTCTCGCAAATTCTCCCCCGGGGAAACACTCCTCTGATCCCACGACCCACAAAGGACGGAACAGCGGCAACTTAGCAGGCCAACACTAAACCGAAAACAATGGCAATAATTCAAGACGCAGAGTTACCCAGAACGCGGACGATCTCGGCCGTGCTGCCTCCATCGTCGGAAACGGGGAGAACATGCGCGACACGGGTCGTCAACCTCTTGAGCTCCTCGACCACGCCGTTGAACGCAGTGCCGCCTGCAACAACAACACCAACAAAAACAAAAGCATAAGCCCCCAATCGAGCACGAAACCTCGACCAATGCGCGGGCCGCCAGGCGCCAAAGAGAGAAGCGAGACCTGAGAACACGAGCAGGGAAGGATTGGTCGGGTTCGGCTCGGGGACGGAAGCGGAATGCGAGCGAAGAGACGCCATGGACACCGAGAGAGATCTCGACGACGACGAAGGAGACGAAGGAGAAGCGAAGTGGATCGTGGGGAAATGACGGAGAAGCTTCTTGTTGCAAACCGAGGGACCCAAGCAGCAATCCGCCATAATCGCGGGAGCTGCGACGCGCACCACCACCGGAAAATTCTTTTTTGGAAATTCCCAGTCGAAATTAAACGCCCATGAAACGCATGAGCTGCTTCAGGGGGAAAAAAACAAAGAGAGAGGAGGAGCCCTTGCTGACTCGTAATCCGACGACGGAATTCCGACCGTCCACGTCGGCATCTGCCCTGCCTACGTGGAGGGTCCTCCCTAACTGACTTGGAGGTGGGTCCGGCTCGGAGGCGGTCGACGAAGATGTCAGGGTCGAATGCATTTGAAATGATGTAAGACCCTATTTCATTTTAATCATTGAATCATGTGAAGTGTGCTTCACATTGTTGGGCGATTGAAATAAAATGGACATATGGATTGTTTTTTTAGATTGGCCCTTATCTTCAATCTATGTTATACTTAGGTTAGGTCGGGCTGATTCCAAATTTTTCTAACTAAAATGTCTTGACCAACCCTATCCAATGTTGCACATTTGGCCCCAATGATCATGTACATTCTGCATGCTTTATGCCCTATTTTACTTGAGTGTCCCTCCCAAATTTGAAATTGAAAGTTATTACTTGAGGTTCATGCAAATTTATTTATTTTTTGGTCAAGAAAGTAAAATACAACATTTAACTAGATCGAAAGAGGGGCATCGATACATAAAAGATTTCAAAAAGTTTGGGAGGAAGACAAAAACCCAATTCGAAGGTAAAGACTTTCTCCTATGGGCTTTAATAGCTCAATCCACCACTAAATTGACCTCTCTAAGGGAATGGACCACCCGAATATTTGAGAAGGAAAGTAACATATCCTTGCACTTCTTGATAAGGGCATGAGCTTCCCACATGAATTGATCTGAGCTCCTTGACCTTTGACTAGGTCTAAACAGTCGGTCTCTACCACTATGTCCTCGTTTTTAAGAGTAAGAAAGTAATTTTAGGGCTTCAAAGAGAGCTTGAGCTTCTCCCATGTATGCCGCTGACATAGCCACTGCTCGAGCATCTCCATCCAATAATTTCCCAATGGAATCTCGATATACACATGCCGAAGAACCTTCCATCCCCATAGCTTCGTAAGATCCATCAATATTTATCTTAAAAGAACTATCTTTTGGGGAATCCAAGCTCTTGACAAACTCACAATTCCATCTTTATATCTGCTTGATTGAGGGTTCCATCTTCTTAAGCTCTGCAAACCTGCTAATGCCGTGTCAACAAGGTTGCTCGGGTCGAGTTTTTTCCTCCCGAAAATGGTACTGTTGCGCAACTTCCATACCGGCCACAAAATCATGGCAAACGTCCCTTGATCTATTCAGAGGCTCAAATTCTTTTTGATTTCTCTAAATCAAGTCTCAATCCGAGTTAGGCCTTGAGTAGTGATATGTATTCTCAGCCTTGGGTGTTCCCATATATCTTTTGTCCAAGGACACAACAGAAATAGATGCTCCATAGTTTCTGCGCTCTGATTGCACAAAGAACATATTGGTTTGGGTACAATTTTTCTTCGGAACTAGTTATCCTTTGTGGGAGTGCATTATGGCATAAATTCCACATAAATATTTTGACTTTGGGAGGAGTATGTAGCTTCCATTTATCTATCCATAGAATGTGAGGGTGTTGGAAAGATGTTGATGCTTGGCTTCTACTTTGTGTGTCCACTGTTTCTCAGATATAGTTGTAACTACTCTTAATCGTGTACTTTCCTGCTTGTGTGCCCATCCATATAAGATAATCAGTCTCAGTTTGAGGCTTAATAGGGATTGCGATTGCGAGAATTTCGTGTACTATTTGCTCATTGAAGGCTCTTTCAAAACTTCTTCATTCCAGTGATTTTCCTCCCTTAGAGTAAGTTCAAAAACAAATTTCGGTTCATCCCTTTTTGCAGGGCCTACTAGTAACCCTCTCTTCAACTGCTTATCTTCTTGGCTTTAGTTGTTGTTCCATTCCCTACTACCCACATTACTGAGGGCGATATAGAATCTATTCCTAGGATCAAACTTTGCCAACCCCACGATGGGCGTTGACCTTTTCTATCTTGCCAAAAAATCCTATTGAGGGAGATAAGAGGCATTTAAAAAACTAGCTCCAAAGAGAGGTTGGGCTCTTACTCAATTGACAAGCCTATTTTGCTAACATGGTTTTGTTGAAGTCAAGCAAATCTTGAAATCCCAAACCTCCCCTATCCTTTCTCATCTTCAGAATATCCCACTTTTTGCAATGAAATCCAATCTTTGTTCCATTTGTTCTCCACCAGAATGATGCTAATTTCTGCTCAATTGCCTAACATGTTGATACAGGGATTTTGAAAATGGAATCATACTTTCTTTCCCGATTTTTGACATCAACTTCTCATTCCATCCTTCTAACTTTGTACTTACACGTCCCAAAATCCAAGGCAAACATCTATTTTATTTTTCTATTTTATCTAGTATATCTCCGTGCCCTTTCCATATTCTCTTTTAAGCTGTGAGGGTAGTCCCTACTGCAATAAATTCTTAATTTTTCTAAATTTACCTCTTGTCCAGGTGCTACACATTATTGGTTTAGAACTGTTTGCAAATTCTGACATTTCAAAATTTTCCAATCTAAGAAGAAGATTGAGTCATCCACGAAGAGTAAATGAGAAAGGGTAGGACACCATCTATTAAGTTTAATCCCTTTGATGATGCCATTATCAACCAATCTTCAATAGTGAGGATAATACATTAGCCACTAGAATAATAAGTAGGGGAATAATGGGTCCCCTTGCCTAATCCCTCATGTTGGCTTAAAATATTGAGGTGGCTCCCCATTAAGCTTGACACTGAACAAAACTGTTGTAATGCATTGCATCGTCCAACCCACCCACCTTTCAACAAAACCTATTCTAATCAAGCATGCCTCTAGGAATTCCCGCTTTACTCAGTCATATGCCTTTTTCATATCAAGTTTCAAAACCACTTGGAATTTCTTTTTGGCTTTTGCAAATTCTAATATGATATAACACTTCTTGCATAATGAAAAAGTTATCTTGAATTTGCCTTCCCCCAACAAATGCGCTCTATCCTATAGCTATCAGGTTCAAAAGCAACAGTTTAAGCTTATTCGCCATCACTTTAGAGATAATTTTATATCCAAAGTCACACAAGCTTATTGGATGATACTGTTCAAACCTCTCGGGATTAGGAATTTTTGGGATAAGTAAAATATGGGTCCTTGTTAAGCTCTGGTTGTAGGGACCAATACAAAAATATTCCTTCACTGCTTGGAAGACCTCATTATGGATTTCTACCCAATTTTGCTGATAGAATAACCCACCAAGTCCATCTATCCCCGGTGCTTTAGACGCGCCAAGCTAAAAAATTGCACTCTTTACTTCTTCCAAAGTCACATCCGTCGGTAGCAATTGGTTCATCTCTTCTGTCACCACTCGAGAACATTAATCTAAAACGAGAGAGAACATGAGGTCCGATGGATTGGTATAGTTCTCAGAAGAATTGCACCATGCTTTCTTTTAAGAAGGCTTCCATCTTCAACCCATATCCCTTCCATATCTACAGCATAAAAAGCATTGACACTTTCCGAGAGCCTTCGTATCATGTCGGACACTTCGACACTCCAACACTCTTCGACACTCGGTTAACACGTGTCGAAAAATTCGACACCTAATCAACTTTCCCCAACACTCTTTGACACTCATGTCGGAATTCCGAGACATGATTTCAACATGCAAGAGGTCAATTTTAAAAAAAATTCAATAAATGATAAGTCTAAATGTAAATATGTAAATAAATAAAATAATAATAAAAATAATAAATGGGAAAAATGAAAACCATAGTCTTCTCTTTTTCTTTTTACTCTCACTTCCTATGACACACAATTCACCCACTTAAGTTTATTTTTTTTCTATTTTCTTCCAACACACTTTGACACGAGAGTAAAAAATGTAGATTGTTTTTTTTTTTCCTCCAAGTTTTATGGATTATTGAAATTGATTTGAATTTATTAAATTGAAACAATAAATGATATTAATAAATAGTGGATTAATGTTTTTAATGTAAATTCATTTTAGACTCTTTTTTATTATTTATTTATTTATGAATTTTGATCAAATTAATTTGATTGAAATAATTATAAAAATGATAATTTTTCATGAATATATTAAAATATATATTTAATAAACAACGTGTCTCAATATGTCGAAATTCTTTATTTTTTGAGAGATAACGTGTCGGCGTATCGTGTCGTGTCGCGTTGTGTCACATGTCCGTATTGGTGCTACTTAGTCTATAGCATGGAAATTCTATTTCTTTGTCGCCATTGAACAATGGTGGCATGAAAGAATTTAGTGTTTTTGTCGCCCAATTTCAACCAATTAATTATTGATCTCGGCCCCAATATATCTCTTCCTGCCTCCATAACGCCTCAATCTCCCCCTGTAAGTGCTTGACCCTTTCCACTCAGAATATCTTCTATTATTGCTTATACACCGTTGAAGTTCCCGCTTCAATGAGTCTATTCTTTTGTATCCATTCCTAAAAGTTTTTTCACTCCGTTTGGATAAGGCAATAGCAACCACACGTAACTTTTGGACTAACTTCACCCCTAATTGTTTAGGAGAATTTCAAGTCTCTTTAATAATTGTGTTACATTCATCATTCTCAAGCTAAAAGGCCTTGAACTTGAACTCTTTTCTTTGTTTAACAAATTCGGCCTTGAAAGATAAAAGGATGGGGCTATGGTCTGACCTACTGACTGGAAGTGCAAATACTTTTGCTTCAAGGAACATTAATCTCCATTCTATGGTGCATACTACCCTATCAAGACATTCTTTAATATGATAATCCCCTTCCTTATTATTCGACCAGATAAAAGCACGTTCCTTGCTCTCTATGTCCATCAAAGAACAAGTATCAAGAAAATCTTGAAAAGCTGTCATCCTATAATTCTAAGCCATGCGCTTCCCCACTTTCTCTCAATGAAATAATACTTCATTAAAATCACCCAAATACACCCAAGGCAACACCTTCATCGAACTTATCTAGCCTAATTCCTCTCAAAATTGAAGCCTATGCTGGAATGTATACGGAGCATGAGCAAAGGTGACTCATTTCCTTTCCCCTCCCCTTTTCCTCACATCTCAAATTCACATAATCCTTGGCCTGAGAACCTATCTCAATGCAAATTGTTTTAAGCATTGATATTTGAGAGAGGTTTCTCAAGATATTAATTTCTACAACACTAGTGAAAATTAAAAGAGAAAAAAATGTAGAAGTCACTCTACAGGACAAAATCATCATGAACATTGAACATATGGCATCCATTTCCGTTCATCATGTATATTTTTTGTACTAGGCACTGCACAAAATTCAAGAAATGAAAGTCTCTTCTTCTTTTTTTCCTTTTTCTTTTCTTTTTTATCTATTTTCGGGGCTTCTTTGCTTATTCAAAGTCCATCAATAGGGCAGGCTCTTAGAGCTCGTGCTAATGACCAAGGTCTTGAGCCCTGAGGGAGAACTTGGGGCATCCCCACCGGCCCTCCTCGTGATCATCTCCATGTTCTTGTGAAGGCTCTCCTTCACCAGCCTCCGCATCATCCTCCTCCCTTCCTGGGCCTCCCGGTAATGCACCGGCGACCCCATCGGGGTCCTAGCCACCTGCGGCCCCGAGTGCGGGCCCATCTTGGTCTGGCGCTCATCCTTGAACCACTGGAGCATCTTCAAGGCCCGCTTCTGGGCCAGCGCACTTCCCAGCAAGGCCACCTCGAGGAGGACCGGGACGATCCCCGACCTCGCCATCTTCGATCTCTGAGCTGCGCTCTGGTAAGCCAGGATCATCAGGATGTGGGCCGAGAGCTCCTGGCACTTGGGCTGGTCTTCCCATGTGAGGACCTCGATCAGGCTCTCCGGCACCATCGGGCTATCTTCCAGGGCCCGTTTCCCCTGGGAAGTGACCACGAGATTCGCCAGCGTGGCCAGGGCCTTCTCCGCCAGGCCCTTCGACGCCGACGCCGCCGTCAGGAGCAGCTCCGCCACGCCGTTCGAGGCCAGCTTCGAGGCGTTCTCCAGGACCGCGGACAGGTTGTACAGGACCCCCAGGCAGGAGTCTTTCGTGTCGTGGCTGGAACCGGACGATTCGAGGGCGGACAGCGCGAAGGGTACGATCCGGGACGACTCGAGAGGAGGAAGCAAGTGGGCGTTCTTCAGGGAGGACAGCGACAGGAGCAGCTCGGCGAATTCGTGCCTTGTCTGTTCGTCCACTGCGTCCTTGCTACTTGGCAGTGTCAGAAAGATTCCTGCTTCCACCATGAGGGCCTTGTTCCTGGACAAAAAATGGCCCATCAGATAAGACTAGTCAGTCAAAAGAAACGATCACCACCACAAAGGAAATTGACCCGACATATATAGACATAAGTGTACCGAAAGTTATAATGACATCCTAAAATTTTCATGAGATGTAATAAATGGAAATACTTGATAGGATTAATATGACAAGTCTTAGAGTCTGATTACATTTTTAAAAATTTTTAGAACTCAGATTATATTTTGATGATAAATTTTAGTATTTTTACTGCACATATCCCAAACAAACATTTATTAAAGCAACTAATTTGATAATTTCCAAAGTTGATTTTATTCAAGCACTCAACACGAATCTATAACATTGTCTAGTAAATCGCCTTTTCCCATCTCCAGTGTCATACTTGCGATTTGGTATACAGTAAGATTCTTCCACGTGATAGTCCTCGACCCTATATCTCTGGATCTCATCATTCAAATACACTTTGCGACATGCATTCAAAGACAGCTCAGTGAAATGAAACTCAAGCCTAGCTTTGTCTACTAAATAGAGACGATTTGTTTCCCATCTTAAGGTCAAGCGGTGGGCCAAAACCAGACAACTCACTTATAAAAAATGCCTGCAAAGTCAACAAGAATCTTAGGTTGAGATCTAGAAAAGGAGTTAGGTCAACTCATGGGAATTTTCAATGGTGAAAAGATCATATGCAAATGCAAATTTGTGGGATCTGAACAATTTACACTGAATCTCAACAACAATAGTTTATAGCTTTTCTCAGACATCACGTCTCTTATTTTTCTAATCACTGTGGTACGGCTTCTGTTACACCTGCTCTTGCGAAACCTAGCCAGCCATGTTAGTGGCGGGTCAGCGAATCCCACGGCCTTCTCAATTAAAGTTGAGGGGCAAACCCCTCGAAAATTTGAGTTCGTCACCGACATGGCCCAAGCTTACTTTGCTGTATTTTTCTCATCCCTTGACCAAATATTTATGATGATACTCCCTAATTCAGTTGTGAAAATAGGCTAATTAGATGATGTGTACATTGGCCCAAAAGTCGCGGACCCTATCTAGAGAAAATCAACGACCACCACTTGAAATCGACAACATAATTCATCCTCTAAAGTCAAAAGAGTGACGGTTCCGATGTGGCTCCACTCAAACCCCCCAATCATTTCAGCGTTTTTTATCTTCTTGTGGGTTGGAAAGGCTACAAAAAATTTCCATTTTCCCCTAAATTAAGTAAGCAAATTAAGAAAAATTGATCATATTAATGATTGGACGGTAGTCTTTAATTTATTGTGAGAATAATAATTTATTTTAAACTATAAAAATCAAATAACAAATAATTATAAATTATTGTGGGGTCCATTCCTTCAAAAATTTGTAATTCATAATAATCCGTTATTCTCACATAATTACCCAAAAATTGTTAAGCTACCGGAGCCCTAAAGACTATGGAGGTAATTTTCTTATGCCAGAGATAATTAGCAATTGATTCTTAATGATCCTGATTTTTTTATTTAGATTAGGAGTTAGCTCAACCAAGCTCAGCCCCACCACTCCTATTCATCCAAAGTGCTGAATCAGACTAAGCAAAACCTGCAGCACCTCTGGAATTAGTACCTAACAATAGTTGTTGAGTGAGATATGAGATCATGCCATGACAGAATTTTCTCTCCTTAGTGCCCCTAATAAAAAGTAATATCCCTCCATCTTTTTATTTTTCATTATTATTTATTGACGTCTCAAACCGCCCATTGGTCGGAAGAGGCCATATTGAGTGATTCATTAGTCAATACGCACAAAAAAAATTGGAGTGACTTGGAAACTTAGTTCACGTAAAACGGGTCAAGGTGTTACAGACTAAAACCCGAGTAAATATTTTGTAAACTGAAGTTTGACGGTCCAAGCTAAATTACTTGCGTAGAAAATTTACATTGGACCCATCTCAACATATATAAACTTTTGTATGTTTCCTACACATGAGCGACTCTATTTATCCACATCATTAATAGAACGAACCTATACGGTGTTCTATCACCTCACTATTTATCAATAAATGATTATTACCACAAATTTCCATTGCCATTCTCATGTCATCACAAAAGAAAAAAAAAAGTGCAGCAAAAATTCATAAAGAATTCATTTACAGAAAAAGTACACAATCTCATGCGTCAGATAATGACTATTTGGCTTATTCTGATTTTCGTTAATACTCCTTAATCCATATTTTATTGTTCAAGAAAAAGGAAAAATGATTAATAAAAAGGGGAAAAACAGTAAAAAAAAAAAGCATTAATATAATAAGCGAAATTACTTACGTGTGATTTCCATTAGCAAGCTCGATCAGAGCTCTGATCGCTCCTCGTTGCGCACGATCTCCATTGACTCTAACCATGGCCACCAGAGCCTGCACGACCCCGAGCTCGGCCATCAGCTTCTTCGCCCTCGCGTCCTCCCTCGCCAACCTCGCGATCTCCGCCGCGGCCGCTCGCCGCTCCTCCGTGCTCCCGAAGTGGACGCTCTTCACCGCTCTCTGCAACGCGGCCGAACCATCTTCCGTTGCCGAGGGAGCTCCGGGAGGCGCATGGCCTTCATCATCGATTCTGCCATGACTCGCTGAGACGCTGATGGGGCCGGATTGCTTCGGCGGCTTCCGGGCGGTTTTGGCGCGCAGGAACCGCCTCAGGCGAGCAAATAACCGAAGCCATGAAGAAGGAGGAGGAGAAGGAGAAGGATCTTGAAGAGGTTTTGGGGTTTGTGGAGGTAAAGAAACAGAGAAAGACATATGAAACTTTCTTCTAGAGAGAGAGAGAGAGAGATGGAAACTGTTGCTGAGTCTGTTGCTGTATATGAAACTTTCTTCTAGAGAGAGAAAGGGACGGAGGGGGAGAGAGAGGGAGGAGCATGGAGCAGGAGAATTGGAGAGGAAAATGAATAAAAGAGGGCCGCAGGGAGAGAGCACATGCAACAGAACGGTGATGTCCCCCCTAACCTCACTGGGCTGTCACCAATCATTCAACACAGGTGAATAATTTTATGGTACTTACACTTCCATTTGGAGACAATGGTGGAATCAAAAGCCAAAAAAAAAAGAAAAAATCTTTTGAATTGGTCGTGTTAGATGGTTGACATGCGTGTATAGACGACCCGGCCTTGTTTGCGAAGCGTACCCATTTCTCTATTTAGTGCATTCAACTATTACCATTAGGATTTTGTTAAAGAAATATTGCATTTGATCTCGAACATTCTAATTCTGAGAATATGAATCAGCGAAAACAGGGGTACATTTACAACTATACGACTTTTTATTTAGCTACTAAAGCATAGTCTTTGAGACCCAGATAGATATAATTATTTTGAGTGTATCTTTATATCTAGATTTAAATCTTACACCTTTTTGAAGCGTATCCATTTCCCTTGTCAGTGCTTTCAACTATTAACATTAGGATTTTGTTAAATAAAAATGTTGAGGCGCTTATTCACAATAAATTTGATAGCGGACATTCTAATTGCATTTATGGTTATACGACTTTCTATTTAGCCACTAAAACATGTCTTTGAGACCCAGATAGACGTAATCATCCAGACCGTATCTGTACATCAAGATTCGAATCTTTTAACCTTTTCGAAGCAGTTGTCCTTACGTTTCGCAACTGTTACACATGAATGTACGATGCATCGTCCTCGTGTGCGATGTGGACACCATCTGACACGAACAGGGCGACATCAAATGGCGGCCGTGAGATTAAGAAAGTGCCCGAAATCTAGACCGGACCGGTCCTAATTGGTCAGGACTCCACTATCCTCCACCACCATAGGGCGGTACCTAACACGAGCTATGTCAGTGCAAGCTCCCCTTCTCTTGTACACCTATTCTCGGCCATATCTAGTTTGTATTATTTCGATCCCGGGCCTACAAATTCCCAAGGAGAGCCATGTTTGCTTGGCCACATGGCACTTGTGCCTTAAAGAAAGTCTTTTAATGGATTCAAAGAAGGGCCGCGGTCCGCTTGCGGATTAATAAGTGAGAGAGGACCACGAGGCGTTTAATAAAGGCTCTAAAACCTAGCTCATCGGAATGGACCAATGGAAGAGTCAAAGTTTCCGATGGTCGAAGTAAATGTTCCAATTCCCCAAAGGAAAAACCAAAAGGAAATTTTGCTTCTAGAGGACCAATGAAGTAGGCACTTCCTTCCCGTTTCGAACACTGCGAAAGTTTAAAGAAAAGAAAACGTAAGTTTCAACGTTGACCCTTGTCCCTGGACCCCAAAAGAAAAATTGTAGATCCTTTGTCTTATGCCAGGCGCTGCATTAGGTTTTACTGTGCCGAACTTCTGATGATAACGCACCACGGCAGCGTTGGAGTCAATCCGTGAGCAGCCCACCTCGTTGCTTTCTTGAGAAAGTCAATGCCTCGAGCATCCAAGACCTATATTTGGCTATTTTCCATTCACTGGATCTGTGCACGCCTTGCGAAGGAAAAAACTAAAAGGAGAAAAGTCGGAAAAATTACCTAATCAGTTATAAATTTATTGTACGGATGTCAGCTTAGTTCTAAACTTTTCAATTTAACTAATTTAGTGATAAACTTTTGCATGAAATTCCAATGTAATATTTCCGACCGATCGTTGCTGGAAATCGCTAACTTAGCAATGTGCCATGTTAGATGACTGATATGACTGGATTACCATATTAGCGATTTTCGGTGAAAACTGGCTGACAATACATTGGAATTTGGCACAAAGGTTTAGGACTAAATTTGTGACATTGGAAAGTTTAGGACTGCATTAGTGTCTGTAAAATAAGTTTAGAACTGATTGGACGATTTTCCCAAGAAAGAAAAAGCTAGATCTGTTTGTCCAAATTCATTTAACAGCTAGTAATACTAACAATATTAGAAGATATAATTTGATCAGCACAATATCGATAATTGGCGTACATCAACTAACATTTCATCATTGACTATTGGGTATGTCTCGAATTTGGGTCAACAGCTCGACCAAGGATCGAAATCCGGACTCCCGGTGGCTGTAAGCAGCAGAGAGCTTGATGCAATGTAGGGAGAAGTCGACCAACCAAGGCTAATAGGTTGACCGATCTGACCTTGCGAGCACCTGCCACACCTTGCCATAAGGTTTGATCAGGCGCCCCAAAAAAAATGAAGATAGCAATGGGGGGGCCGGGGCCGGGGCCGGGATCGCATCCTCGTCCCGGCTTCATGCCCCACAGAGGTCATGTTTGCGTGCCCTATTTAGAAACCTAGTAGGTATGCGGATTTCCCCGCCCCAATTGCCTCACACTACAATAATTTTAAGTTTAAAACTATTTACCAAAGTGATTTAATGTGTGTACTAATAATCTCTGGAAAAAATTTCTGAACACCTCAAATTTGGCCCTCATTTTCAAGAAATTATTAAGTTTTGACCTAGGGTTGGTAGGGAGTCGAACAAGGTTTCACCGTTGATGCACAAGGCACAAATCACCTTTAGACGTATAAAATGAATTTTGCTCGTCAAAATGAGTCCTTTGGCATCCACATTGCTACCCAAATCGATAATCAATTTATGACACTTCAAGGCTGATCAATTGTTTTTTGCAATGTTTGGAAGTTTGCACTTCACATATTTCGATTGCACATCATGAAAGTAGAGATTGTGGGGAATCCAATGCAACAAAAATCAGCTTGAGACAAGGTGTCCATGGCTTGAGTCGAGGTCGCCATGTCTCGATAGGAGGCACATATCAATTTCTATTAATAGCCCCCCATTTATTCTTTTATGAAAAAGCATTCGTTCCAAGAGCATTCTCTCTTCAATAAACGAGAACTCTCACTAGTTCTAACTTTTGGAGCAAAAGAAATCTCTCTTGGCAAGCTTCTAGTCTTTATTTTTCGGTTGGTTCCCAGTGGCACTAGCCGGCAATCCTCAATTTGCAAAATTGTTGGGCGAAAAAAGAATATGAATTCGGAATTCTTTGATCTATTAACATAAAGATTAGTTGAGAAAACTCATATGACTAATTTATGGGAAAAAAAGGAATAACTTACTGAAAGTATTGATGTTAGCTATTATAATTAATGCAATTAATAAGATTTTATATTACCAAAATAATTAGGTGAGTGGTTTTAAGATGGGTAGGGTTGAGATCCAAAACTTGAAACCTATCCTATTGGGATTGATTTTCAATTTTTGGAATTTGGAACCTACCCAATAAACTTAATGTTATTGGTTTGGTCCAATTTCAAAATCTATCCTGAAACCAACTAATTCATTCTTCTTCTTTTTTTGTTTCATTTTTTTTTTTTAAATTTCTTGAAGGACAAATTTAGCAAAACTTCCCATAATTTACTACCAAGATAAATAGCAGTTGCAGCAAAATAGGAGCAACAAAAAGATGAGAATTGTCCAACTCTTCCCTTAGTCAAGCATAATGAAAGTTAAAGTAACAACAAAAATTCCTATCCGCCAAAAGTTGCAATCCATAAAGATGAAAAAACTACAGCATTTTCAACTACATTATTGGGGAGTTTGAGGGTCGTTGATGGCTTGAAAGCATTGAATTCTTTGAGGGACATAGAGATCAAACAATGCATATTCCTAAAAAGTTTGTTCGATGGGCCAACATTCACCAAGTTGGAGACAGGTTGGACATCATTAGAAGATGGAACCTATCTTGTCAGGACTAACATTCAGCTATTACGGGTGAGTGGTTCAAGGGTAAGTAGATTCCTGACCTAAAACTTGAAACCTATCTTATTGGGATTAGTCCCTAGCTTTTGGAACACGAAATCTACTCTGTAAACCTTGGAACTAAACCAAAACTAGTTGAACTTGATCTGGTCTAATCCCAAGGTCTTCCCTGAACTAGTGCTCACTTTGAAAAATGATATAACACATGTAAAGAAACTAATTTATAATAGAAAGGGGAATATTCACTAGAAATCCTAAAACTTATTACGGAAGTGAAATTGAATCATAAAACTTGCAAAAAGCACAATCAAATTCTAAAAATTGTCAAATTGGAGCAATCAAGTCTTAAAGTTATCACCGTCAATTTCACTAATGGAAAAAGCTAACATGGCATTTTAAAATTATATTTTAATGCCACATTAGCATTTTTATTATTATTTTGTTCAATTCTTTTTTTAATTAGATTAATAAGTTGAAAAAGGAAACTTGCAATTTTATTAAAAAAAATTTGAAAAAAAGAAAAGAATGGTAGGGCGTTGGTGGCTCTTCAGCTGCCGCCGCCCATCACTGGAACGGTCAATGCTACTGGCCTTGGGCAAAGGTGGCCAGCCCTCGGCTGACTAGGGTGAGGCCCGCGCATGCCCAAATCAAGGCACTATCTCTCTCGTTGCAAGGGTCACCGACCCTCACCTAGGGTCAATGGTGCTAGCCCTTTTGGCGATAGGTAGCAGTGGCTAAAGGGCCATCGGCGCCTTACCATTCTTTTTTTCCTTTTTTTTTTCAGTTTTTTTTTTGATAAAAATAATTGTATAAAAAATAATAAAAATGCCATGTGGAAAATAAAAATTAATTAAAAAATGCTACGTCGGTATTTTCCATTAGTTAAATTGATGATATTAATTTTGGGACTTGATCGCACCAATTTGATAAGTTTCAAAATTTGATTGCATTTTTTTTTCAAATTTTAAGACTCAATTGCATTTTTGCGACAAGTTCTAAGACATCCAGTGAACATATCCTTACTAGAAATCCTCAAACTTTAAACATTGGATCACTAGTAGGGGTAAGTAAAGAAAACAGAGAATTGAGTCAATGAAGCGCTGCTTTTCATTGACGTGCTATACAATATATAAAGAAATATAACCACCTATAATTATGGTGAAAGTTAAATATAAAATAGAACAATTTTATCTACATGAAAATTGAATAAAAGAAAAATAAAAAAAAATCTTCAAATGATCAACTCGTTCGTATTTCACTTGATATGTTATCTTTCATGCTGATTTATAGAAGATTATGAACGGTAAACATTCTGATTTTTTCCCATTTCGATTTGTTACTTCAATAGTAAGGCATGTTTTGAGTGTCTCATCCAATACCACCCTCGCATGCAAGGCAAGAAATTCGCCTCGTCCCCACCTCAAGACTCATTGCGCAACTATCCAACGGTAGGTAAAATTGTCACCCCTTATCTAGAAATGCCTGAACAAGTCCGCACGTTCTCTGCGCCGGGGTCCACTTGGGTGAGCGCGGGGTGGTGTCATGTCAAGTGGTCTCCCATACTCGTGCTCTAAGTAAAATGCAAACCTATTTTCGATGTATCACACATTTAGAGAGGGCGTTTTTAGGATTTTCTCTGAGGTTTCGAAAGGAAAATTATTGGAAGATTGAATGAAATAATAGATGAGCATGGATTGCATGTAACCCAAAACTTAGGTAGGGAGGGTACGGGATAAAGATGGAACGAGGCATGGCAAGGGCCAGAGTGGTCTCTCTCAACGTGATAGGGCCTTGTAGGCCACCGCCTTATATCATAGGGCCAAAGTCCATAAAAAATCATCGACTTTAAATCAAATTTTCGTTCTGGCTTAAACTTTATTTATCTTGTAAAAAATGCATCAACTTTATCTCGTGTCTCAATTTTGGCCCATATCTTTTTGGTCTTATTAAAAAACATCAACTTTAGCTCATATTCCAGTTCTGACTCAAACTTTTTTTTGTTCTTGCATTTCAGTTGGTACCTAAATTTACCTCCTATCAAGTTTCCGCCGAATACACGTGGAATGACACATTGAATCTTCAACGACATCATTGATGAAAACTTGATAGGGTTGGATTTGTGTACCGACTAAAAGTTTGATATTCGATTAAAGTTTGCGTTTTTTATGAGACAAAAAAAGTTCGGGCCGGAATTGAAACACGGCATAAAGTTCTTCCTATATTATGAAATAAATAAAAAAAGCTTGGGTCAGAATTGTGATATAATCTAAAATTGATATTTTAAAAGGGAATTAGGCCTATAAAATATGGAAAAAAAAACCTGGCATTTTTAATAGTACCGTCATGTGTGATATGTATAACAATAAATGACTTCATGGGTTGGGGGGGGCTTTGAAAGGAATGAACTCGTGTAGAGTCAAACAAGGTTAAAGCTTCATGAAAGAGTCGATGCAGGACAATCTGAAGATGGAATGCGTGCAAACTATTGCGCCACGTTGCTTAGATAGAGAACTTTAATGCTCGGATCTCCCATAAAAGCAAGGCTTGTGAGGAGAAGAGGTTGTTCTAAAAGTTTTTTTTTTTTTTTTCATATTTTTATTATTTTTATCTCAAATTCATAAATACATAGCTAGAAAAAAATAAAAATAGTTTTTGAAATTATACAAATAGGGCGGATTTCAGGGGTAGGCCGGGGCTAACGCAGTCCTTGCCCGGCGTGCTTTTTTACGGGTAAGATTTGGTCTAATCAGGCCGGTGCCCTTCAAGCACAGATTCCTCACGTCTCGTGCTTATTTCTAGGTTTGGGTATGAGAGAGTTTTTTTATTTTATTTGAGATTGTAATCTCCATTTTTCCAAAGAGTAAATTCATCGCCGTCACTCTCCCTGTAAATAAAAATACCATATTTAGATCAAAACACATAAATCTTTATGTCTTGTTTCTATTTCTCAATTACTTCCCCGTTTATCTTGCCACTGGAATGGATTGCACAGTTCTTTGGCTGCAACATGGTGAATGTGGAAAAAGTAAATTCTAGCCAAAAAGATTATGATAGTGATACGTATGTAGTTTAGTACCAAGATACGACCTATAAATATATCCACCCATGAAAAGTCGGCGTAATCAACACGTCTTTATCATTAGTTATGGCCGTTGCTCTATCATAACTTCTTGAAATTTTAAAACGTGTCGTAATAATTTGGGGATTTGCGATACTTATCTATCAGTTCAATAGCCGATCGGATCTTGTACGATCAAGTTACATACGTAATTCGGCACTTACTGATGCATCACATCAGGTGAATGAATCACCCAAATTCACCAATGTCCTCATCAATGTCTAGTTTCGACCCGAGAATTATTGGTGGGTTCGCTTTTTGGTGGTGTCATTTGGCGGCTAATAGGGGAAGCCATGTCGAATTCCACTATCCATTTTTGCCCATATTTCGAACCCACTTGGAGACAGTTCCTCCACGTGTGAATAGTTTACGAAAATAAGCAAAACTGTTTGGATTGGCCATCTGGTGTAGGTGGACAAAACGGAGAAGCAGTGTTCAATCCGGAAACGGGGTTCTCTTGGTGCTCTCGTGAGGTGTACCACAAAAAGGATTTTAGTCACGGGCCTTCCATTCGGCTCACGCATGAAACGTCGAATGTGCTTGCCTAATTAATCTTGATCCTTCCTTCCCAAATGGGGTCAATTGACCATAGGTTGCTTTTGTCGGGGGTTCTAGGGTTGCACGATTGCATTTTTCACGCCACGTTTTGCTTTCACGAGGAGCTTTATCTATTCATGTGGAATGTCTACAACTATCGCAATCCCATAATCCCCACTGTCTTTTAACCTTATTTAGGTCTTGAACATGATAAAACACCACAAGTATAATAGTTTTCGTATGACGCTCACTTGAATAATGTAATTTTTCAATTGAGGAAATTGTCCAAAAATATTAAATTTATTGTATTTTTGTCAATTCAATCATAAATATTTCAATTTTGCCAATTGAGTCTAAACATTTTCAAATTTTGCCAATTGAGTCTATTTAGCCAATTTTGGCCAAAAATTGTTGATTGGATGTCAACTGTCTTATTTAGTACAATTGGAGTTAACGTTGATAATTTTTAATATTTTATAGAAATTTTTATTAATTTTTGTTTTTCCTTTTTTTCTTCCCTTCTTCCTACTTTAGCCAGTCCTTGAGGCTTGGTGACTGGCCAAAGGCAAGGGCTGGCAGGGGTGACCAGGTTGACCTCACCAAGGCAAGGTGAGGCTTGCCCATGCTAGTTGCTAGTGGGGGCGAGCTTTGCCCAACATCGCCTTTGGTTAGAGGAGGAAGAAGGGAAAGGAAAAAAAAAAAAAAAGAGAAAGAAAAAGAAAAAAATTAATAAAATTAATAAAAATTTCAAAATATTATTAAAAATTATAGATGTTAGTTTCAGCCGCGCCATATAGAACAACTAGTGATTTTCGGTCAAAATCAGCCAAATGGACTTAATTAGCAAAACATAAAAATTTATGATTTAATTTACAAAATTGAAATGTTCAAATTGAATTGACAAAAGTGCAATAAGTTTATAATTTTTTGGACAATTTTCTTCTTTTCAATTGATAACTTGAGTAGCATGGCTTTTGAAAATTGTTCACACGAGCGCCATAACTTTTCAATATATCACTTGAGTGCGGTCACTTTTAAAAAACGTTCACCATGGGTGCCACGTCACATAAGAATTTTGGCACTTGTAGTAAATGTTTTCTAATTTATGATGTTAAAGTGGTCTATTGAAAAGTTATAGTACTTGTAATGTCTTTTTCTTAATCTTCAACTTATAGCTTGTCTTTTTATCTTCACAGTTGCGATCTCATCTAGTGGTAGGCCCCAACAAAATGGCTTAAGATAAAGCCTAGTCGATCCAGTAATTTGCATCGAAGTCCCAATTACTTAATTAAACCATGAAATGATTGGTTTTTGTCTTCGGCCTGGAATTTGAACCTATACAGGGAAAAGGGCAAATCAATCTTTGTAGGATCCAATCGTCTAATGAGTGGCCATAAAACGTCATTTTTGTGCAAGACTAATAAGAAAATGTGATCTAAAGACTCCCACAAGACGCCCACAATGATAATTTTCGAGACTACTATTACTTAGCGGAACCAAATTGTACATTCCCGTGATGCATCCAAAGAGGCCTCGTGATGTTTTGTCAAGAGCACTTTGCCTTCATGTGATTGATGAAGAATGAAGAAAAAGGCGCTTTGGGACGTCAACCGGGGTGTGCTAAGCGAATCACATGTATGCCTTGGTGGGCTCTAAATAAGATAAGCGAAAAGTGTCATCATCATACTTTGGAAAAAGGTCACCCGAGGATTTAAGTGGTGGACTTGACTTCTAAAAGCAACAAAAATTAACAAGGTGAAATAAACCAGATTAATAAGTGAACCCAACATTGCTAAAATATTTATAATTGTTATTGAAATTATATCTCGAATTTGAGTTCATTTGAAAAAGCATAGCTTGGATTGGATTATGTAGAAGTCCAATAACATGAAAGTGAAGTTTCTTGGTGTCCGATCTTAAAAGCTAAAGGCCAAAGTTTCTTACTTGGAGGAGGAACCAAATAGTTGTGCCGTCAAGGAATTTCACACCTACAAATTTTCTATATCTATAAATGATGTGTGTATGGGATTCGTATTCAATGCCTGGATTTGCCATTGAAGTTGATGTTTGACTTAAAGTTCTCACGAGCAGATGCTATTGGTGCAATATCCACAGTTAGGCTTCCTCGTGAATTACATCCAAAGAAGAATCGGTGCTATAGCAGTGGAACTTGTGGTGAGATTTATTTTTCGTGAGATTGATATATTGTTTCACAAGAAACTTCGATAGCTTAGTACTGTGAGTTATTTGATGTAATTGAAAGTTGAAAAACACCAAAAGTATTTGAGTGACTTGAGTGTAGTTATAATCTCTATATGGGATGATCTATAATTAAATCATATGTTGCTCTTCCTATGAAGTAAATCACATTTACCAAATCACATAAATACTATTATTTTTTTATTCTATTTTTTGATTGCTTGATTTTTGCAACACTTATCATCTCATGTGATAACGAGAGATCTTTACTTGGACAAAGTAAGGCTTTCCAGACCTTCCCCATCCCTGTTTCTATTCTTCCTTCCTCCCTCACCTACCCTTTTTTCAACAAAGAAGCCTCGCTCCCTAAGGGGCCCCTCTTTGATACCGGCAAAATAGCCTCGTGACTTTGGGAGAAGGGGTGCCTCCTCACAAAGGGGGTCACGGTAACCAAGCTCGGGCGATTGTTTATCAAAATCACAAGTCTCCGCAAAGTCGTAAGACCATATATGGGGGCTTTATTCTATAATGATGAACCAATCACATGACCAAAAAAAAATAAATTGAATACTCACATTAATTAAAAAAAAGAAATGTTGACAGGTGCTCATGTGAGCATGCTATGAACAAAAAATCAAGTCAGCAATTGAAGATGGATCAAGCATAACATTTAGTTAGCTCATAACTCAATGGCTTAACTTTTAAGTGAGGTAGAGCTAATTGAAAAGGTTATCAAGTTTGAGGTTAGACTCCCTGGGTTCTCTCCCTAGAATGGGGTATTGGATTTTTATTTTGCTTATCCTCAATAAGGAATATTAGGGTGGATGTTTTATTGGTGCTTCCCATGTGTATCATTGTTTGGTGGATATTTCAAGGAATAAAATCTTAGTCATCACTATGGATGCTGGATGAAAATTGCCATCAGTGTTTGACCTAACAGAAGAGATCATGGTTGAAGGTTGGCGTTGCTGTGTATTTTTCAGCATCTTGGGTTTGATTTGTCATCACATGTTAGTTCAACTAAGACTATAGTTGTGGCAATCGACCCCGATGGATGTTGTCCAAAGACAGGATTTGAAAACCCAGGTGGATAACCTTTACATTATGTTGTGTGCCTAAAACACAAAATCATTTTCTTCAACAATCCATGCACCTAATGGATTTGTCTTGGTATCACATTATTAGGGAATTCTCATTATCTTGTACCTATCACTTTTTTCTCTTCAAAGGTCAATTGTCTCGCCATCGTTAATTTCGATTTCCACGTGAGCAAACATTACATGTACTAAGATTTTACCTATGTGGCCTTTAGGTGTGAGCATCGGTCTAAGATTGACCTCGGATTAACCCTAGACCGGCCCAACACTGCCGATCCTGGTCCGATTTCCAAGGGAATTGAGTTGGTCATTGACCTAAGATCCCGGACCAATATTATGAGGATTGATCTTCAATTCTAAGAGTTTAGGGTTGGTCCAACCTGACCAATCTTGTATATATTATAATATTATATATAGATATAATATATATTTAGATATATTATATATTATATATACAACATATTATATATAAAACTCTTTTGTCTATTCTAAAGGGCAAATCCTAACTTAAACGGCATTAAATGGCCTCCTTCTCCTTTACCTCTAGTATTTTTGTTATCTTCTTTCTTTTTTATCATCTTCAATTTGCCAAGTAAAATTGAGAGAAATAACTTTGCTCGTGAACAACCTCACCCCGCTCGTTGTTTGACGCTTGCCCTGCTCACTTGCCTGTGACTCGCTACGCAATGCTCACCACTCGATGCTTGTGCCGTTTGCCTCTCTTCTCTAGCCTCACTAGTGATTGGTCCTGGGTCGACCTTGGAACTAGATTGAACCCATAAAATCGGTTCAGTCCTCGGTCCTAGGCTCAACTGGGTCAATCCTTGGTCCCAAAAATTAGGGACCAATACTATGCGGGTAGGTCCTAGGTTAGGCATTGGACCGGCCCATCCTATACCATAGTCACCCCTAATGGCACTGCAATGTCATGAATTCTGTTTAGAGTCATGATTCAAAGAGGAGGTATTACTGCAAAAGAAAGTGGTACAAAAAATGAACTAAGATAATTGTTCAAAAAATCTTAAATCTATTGTATAGCTACCAATTCAATTCTAAAACCTTCAATTATGTTAATTTAATTCTAAAAATTTTGATGATTTACCAATTAAGTCCTAAAACTTTCAATTATCGATTTAGTCTTAAATATTTTGAAGATTTGCCAATCTAGTCATAAACTTGTTATTTGGATAATTGGTTAGGAGGACTATATTGGCAAATCATCAAAAGGTTTAGGACTAAATTAGCAAATCATCAAAATGTTTAAAACCAAATTGGCATAATTGAAATGTTTAGGACTAATTTGACAAATTATTAAAAATTTTATAACTAAATTAGCGCAATTGAAAAAGCTTAAGACTATATTAGCCTCCGTACAATGAGTTTAGGATCTTTTGCATAATTTTTTGAGAATTAACTCCTGAAGTGAATTCAAAGGGGAGGTATTACAACAATAAACATTTTCTGAGTTGTTGCCATCAAATCTACAAAGGAAAGTCTAGAAGTAAACATGTGCCATGAAGATGCTTCCGCCTTATATAAGGAGTAGCCTTCATTGTCCTCTGACCTTGATTATGCGGCAAAACCGTTTATGTGTCAATATGGATACAACATATCATCATACTATTTTAAGAAGCAAATTACGCTTTTGTTCCTATCAAATGCTAGTGGAATATTTCGACATTATACATTTAAAATGTATCAGTTGCTTATGGATTTTTTTGACTTCTAATATTATTCTGTATTATTTGTCACATTCCATTAAATAGAGGATGCATCTGTAACCACAAATATAGACTCATTTATTTTTATTTTTATTCTTTCACCAAAAAAGAAGAAGAAGCAAATGCCAATTACCTAATAGTGGCACTGAATTTCAAGACAAAAAAAAAATAGTGTGGATAATGATTTTGTTAGAACATCTAAATATTAAATCACGTATATCTAATAGCTTAAAATTTTAAAACAATTGGCAATGATCCTATATAATTGTACATGATATCAAAGTCAAGTTCTACTTAGTTTATTTCATATGATTAAAAAATATCAAATCAAAAATTGAAGATGGATTAACCAGTTGATATATTTAGGTGGCTCATAACTTAGTAGCTTAACTTTTGAGTGAGGTGAGGCTAATTGAAAAGCTTTTTAGGTTTGAGTTTAGACTCCTTGTGCTCTCTCGCTGGAATGGGGTATTGGATTTTTATTGCACGTCCTCAAAAAGGAATATTAGGGTGGATTTTCAATTGGTGCTTCCCATGTGTATTATTGTTTGATGGATATCTCAAGAAAGGAATCTTAGCCATAACCATGGATGCTGGATGAAAATTACCATCGGCGTTTGAATCTTAGCCATAACCATGGATGCTGGATGAAAATTACCATCGGTGTTTGATCTAACGGAAGAGACCATGGTTGAAGTTTGGTGTTGCTGAGTATTTTTTATCATCTTGGGTTTGATGTCTCATCAAGGGCTAGTTCAACTATGACTATAGCTGTGGCAATCGATAATAATAGATGTTGTGGCACAAAATAATAAGATTTCATCATCGCTAATAACTTTTATCACGAGTCAACAACAAGAAGGGACTATTTAAAGACATGACCTGAAAATTCGAGTGGATAAACTTCACATGTTGTTGTTTGCCCACGATCTATGTGCTTGATAGATTTGTTTTGTTATCACACTATGAGTATGGTTCTCATTATCTTGTATCTTACTCTTTTACCTCTACAAAAGTCAATGTTGGAGATTGGATTTGATATGCTTCTGCACCAACTTGCCATCGGTTCTCTCTTTGGATGTTGTTGCAACATGCAAAACAATTCAACAAACCGAATAGGAATTCAATTCTCTTTATCATATCATGGCTGAACATACTTCAATAGGAGAAACTCCCGTCTCACCTTCGGCACAAATTGTTCTGCAGTAGGAGGGAATCTCAATTGACGTCTAGGACCTAGCTGCTTCTGCTTCGGCCCAAATCCAAGCTACTAGCCCAATTCAATGGCCTCAGGTTCTTTGGTATCCAGCCCATAGCCAATGGGCGACTAGGTTGGCGATGTGGGCCCAATACTCCTATGGGCCATCTGAAAGCAATGGTTTTGGGACATTGCTAAATAGAATTGGGCAAGGCCCATTTGCACCTAAGCCCAACTCGAATGACAATTCGGGTTCGGAAGATCCGGGTCATGAAACCGAGTCCTCACCGGGTCAGGGGATGAATCCCTACCCGATTTTTCCACCCGGATTCTTGTCATATCTCGTCGACATTGGTGGCCGACCCAAACCTAATGACCCTCTGTATATGTCACTGGACGACAGTCCTCAACTCTTAATCATCCAAGCATAGCTTACCAGACTGGAGAACTTCAACTTGAGGGCTCGGGATCTCAAGGCGTGCCCTTGTCACGAAGGATAAGGACAGCTTCATCGACAACATCGTACCATTTCCGGTCGACGAGCGTCTTCAGCAACACTGACGGAGATGCAATCAGCTAGTTCGAACTTGGATCGGCAACTACCTTTCACTGGATATGGCCGCTAAACTTCCATTGACTGAGGATTCCAAGCAACTTTGGGAAAGCATCCGAGAGATGTATGAGCGATTGGATCAGGTGAAACTCTTCACCATAATGCAAGCCATTTTCGATATGAAGCTAGGAGCCCTTAGCGTCACTGCCATCTTTAATCACCTCTTGGCCCTCTAGAACAAGCTCGAGGCATGCGAGGAGCGGCTTAAGGTCCAGACGAAACCTTACGGCAGTACAAACAGATCAAGGAAAGGGAAATGGCGACAAGGTTCTTGCTAATCTTAAATGACTCCTATTCAGCTTTCCATTTGTAGATCCTCATGATGGACCCACCGCCGTCACTCAACTGGATCTATTAGTTGGCCATCCAAGAGGAGAGCCAATGACTTGTCATGGTCGAGCACGGGCGAGTGGGCGAAGGGATGTCTCTTGCAGCATTCCTGACCGATGAAGCTTCAAAGAAGAATGGCAACAGTGAGGGCAGAGCTTCTAGATGAGCAACTAGGGTTTTGATGGGAGGAGTTGCTGCGGCAACCAAAAGGGAAAGAGGAAACCCTCCCCCAAATGGATCCAACAACATGCGCTAGGAAGACCTAATGGCTGGGATTCAACGTGCTCATCGAACGGTTGGATTCAGTTGACTGGAATGAGCGGTTGGGATTCGCCTACTAGATCCAATGGTTGGGATCGACGTGTGGGATCCAATAGTCCGTGATCCTCCATCAGCTTAGTCGAATCGAACAGCTATTATGAGGCCACAATAGCTCCAACTTATAAAGGATTCTATGGCTCACGAAATGCCACATCATCAGGGAAGGTCAGTGGACAAAATTCTAAACTTAAAAATAAATATTGTGAATATTGAAAACGTCCACACCATACCATGGACATGTGCTGGAAATTGCATGGGAAACCTCATGACAAAAACAAAAAGGAAAATGAATCCACTGCTTATCAGGTATCTGCACATAAATTTAAAAGAGCACATCATACGATCACTCTGGAACTGTACCAAAATATCATACAGGTTTTGATTCAATTGAAGACCACTGACAAAAGTGCAGGCTTTTTAGATACTTTTCTTTATAAAGAGAATTCTTTTTCGGTTGATGCATGGATAATTGATTTAGAAGCTAGTGACCACATAATTTGCAATAAGCAATTTTTTCCCCATATTAAGGAACCACAATCTCCGGTATCGGTACGTCTTCCAAATGGAAATATCACCAATGTTACCAAAGTTGGTATAGTACGAGTCAGTTTGGTTATACTATTGGAAACAATTGATTCTGTTCTTTTGTTCTGGAATAGATTTGGAACAAAAATCTATTTGGTAATTTTTTTGTTCTCATGAACAAATTTGTTCTGGGAGATAGATTTGGAGTAGAATCGAGAATAAATAAAAAGTTGCTTTTCGCTCTCAGGAATAATTTTGAAAATCAATTTTTTTCCTCTCTCTCTTTTCTCTCTTTTCTTTTTTCCCTTCCCTTCCTTCTTCTTCTTCATCTTCCTCCTCCCAACCCACTCCACCCCATCACTGCCCCATCGCCACCGCCGGTGAGCGGCCGGGCGAGGTCCGGCGAGTTCGTCGGAGCCCCGTTAGGCCAGGGCGAAGTCTAGTAAGCTCGCTGGAGGCTCGCCTAGCCACCGGTGAGGCTTGCTCAGCTTGGTGAGGCTTGAGCTCACTTATGCGGCGTGAGTTCGAGCTTCGCCTTGGCCTGGTGAGGCCGAACCTCACCGATGGCTGGGATAACGAGGCTCACCTCGCCCAGATCTGGGGAGGCAAGCCTCACTCGGCCATCGGCGAGGCTCGGCCTCACGCCGCCTAGGTGAGGTCGAGCTTCGCTCGGCCACTGATGAGGCTCAGCCTTGCGCTGCCTAGGCGAGGTCAAGTCTTTGCCTGGCTATCGGCAAGGCTCGGCCTCGCCCAGATCTACGAGACCGAGCCTCACTAGTGCTAAGCAAGCCTTCGGCGAGCTTACCGGACCTCACCCTAGCCTGGCGAGGCTTCGGCGAGCTCGCTGGACCTCACCTGGCCGCTTGCTGGCCACCACCGGTGGCAACGGCCAAGAGGAAGAAGGGGAGAAAAGAGAAAAAGAAAAAAGAAAAAAGAAAAAAATAACAAATTATAACAAAAAGTATTAACAATTAAAAGAATAAAAAATTCTTACTAAACGCATTTCTATTCCCGAAATAAAAATTTTAAATAGTTTATCAAATACCTTAGATACTCAGAAAATATTTTCGAGAGCAGAATAAAAAAAAATCATTTCTAATCAGAAATTGTTCTTATGAGTAGAATCGTTACCAAACACGCCCGACATCTCGGTTCAAAATTTATCCTGAGGAATGTATTATTTGTTCTCAATTTCAAATTCAACCTTCTCTTTGTATCAAGAGTGTGTGAGGATAATTCCTGCCGTGCCATATTCAGTTATGAAAATTGTTTCTTTTAGGACCTTTCAATTGGGAATCCGATGGGCTTAGGTAGAATTGCACAAGGGCTTCACTTTTGAAATGACTCTCTGAGAGATTTAGAATCTATAAATAAAAGCATTTCATGTAATGCAATTACTAGAAATAAAAATCTCATTATTAACTATTGGGTCATAGCATGAGTTTCCCTCATCCAAATTGTCCAATATGTCCTTTGGCTAACAATCCTGTGTAGCCTTTCCTACAAGTACATCTCAGGCAGGTGGCATTTTTTCCTTACTTCATATGAACATATGGGGTCCTTACCATACTTCTCATCATGACGGATCTCATTTTTTTTCTCACTATCGTTGATGATTATTCACATATTACTTGGGTGTACCTTATGAAATCAAAAGGGCAAACATTTTCCTATATATCAAAATTTATCTCCTTGATTAGGAATCAATTCAACAAATCTATGCAACGCATTCGTACAGATAATGGTTGTGAATTTTTTACCACTAATTGCAAGGAATTTCTATCTTCTCATGGAAAATTGCATGAGAGTTCGTGTACTTACACCCCTCAACAAAATGGAATTGTTGAGCGCAAGCATAGACATCTTTTGGAAGTAGCCTGTGCATTAAAATATCAAGCATCTATTCCCGAAACTTTTTTGAGGGATTGCGTGGTCACAATAGGCAAGAATCCTTTTGAGATGCTATATAACAAAAAGCCAGCAAATGATCATCTTCGAGTGTTTGGTTGCTTGTGCTATGTAACGAACGTGGGCCCTCGGGATAACATAGATCCCCGCGCCATTCAATGTTTCTTCATGGGTTACCCATCTCTTCAGAAAGGATATTGGGTTATAGATATTTCCACAGGGAATGTTTTTTTATCAGTAGGATATTATTTTTTATGAAGATATGTTCCCATTTAAGTAGATTATTTCTTCTTCCAACCTGACTTTGCTTGAACAAGAGAGACTATTCCTATCCGATGAAGACTATCCATGGCGTTACCATACATTTATTTTATGCCAGAAGCTTATGTGCAAGTTATGGAGGAGTCCACAAATTCACAACCCCATGTTGAAGCATCTGAAAATGAAGTTTCTCCCTCTTCATCAACAACTTCATAAGAAACTACTATTGGTTCATCACAGGAATCTGAAACACAAACACCTGAACTAGTATTACCTATTCAGCCTCGACATTCGTAGCGGCATATTTGCCCACCTACTTGTACCAAGGACTACATATGTTTAGCTATGAAATTAACAGGTACCTAGTATCCTGTCTCCTTGTATGTTTCCTTTAATTGACTATCATCACAACATATGTGTTGCATTAGTTGTATATCAGAAGAACATGAACCATCTTCTTTCATTGAAGTGGCACGTGATCTTCACTGGCAACGTGCTATGGAATCTGAACTCATTGCCCTTATGGAAAATCACACTTGGGATATTGTACCACTACCCCCACATTAGAAAGCAATTGGTTGTAAATGGGTATACAAAATCAAGTTTAAAGCCGATGGTTCTATTGAACACTACAAGGCACGTTTAGTTGCTAAAGGATTCATTCAAAGAGAAGGTTTCGATGATCAGGAAACTTTCTCTCCTATCGCCAAAGAAGTTACAGTATGTTCCTTCTTATTTGTTGCAGCTATTCGCAATTGGTCACTGTATCAAATGGATGTTCATAATGCTTTTCTTTATGGTGATTTGGATGAAGAAATTTATATGGAACTTCCTCTGGGATTACGCCGACAGGGAGAGTCACGGGTATATCATATGTGTAAGTCCCTTTATGGATTGAAATAGGCATCTAGACAATGGTATGTGAAGTTCACTAATGCATTAACTAGTGCGGGTTTTCAACACTTTAAGCATGATTATGCCTTATTTTCATGGACTGTCGGAGATTCATCAATTTATTTGCTAATATGTGTTGATGATATACTTTTCGTGGGAAACAATGATTATTATGTCGCAAAGTTCAAAGGGTATTTACACTCCACCTCCCACATCAAGGATTTGGGATTGCCCAAATATTTCCTTGGCATTGAAATTGCTCAATCTGATAAAGGAATTAGCTTTAGTCAGAGGAAATTTGTTTTGGAGATTGTTTCAGAAACATGGTTACCTGGTTGCAAACTTGCTATCATCCCAATTAAACAAAATGTCAAACTAACAACTCATGAATATGATTAGAGTTCTTCTCCATCTATCGAGGACCCACTACTCAGGGATTCTTCGAGATATCAACAACTTGTTGGGAAGTTAATATATTTTACCATGACAAGACCTGATATATGTTATACAGTACAAATATTTAGCCAGTTCATGCATAAGTCAAAACAATCTCATATGAATGCAGCTTTAAAGGTTGTGAAATGCTTGAAAGGATGCCCAGGACTTGGGATATTCTTATCTCATGACTGTAACATGAAGATGACGGCTTACTGCAATACAGACTGTACCACTTGCCCATTGACCAAAAGATCTATCACGGGTTTTTGTATTAAATAGGGAAGCTCATTAATCTCATGAAAAACAAAGAAGCAATCCACGGTATCATTGTCACCAGCTAAATCAGAATATCGAGCCATGGCGAAGACTACATGCGAGATAGTCTGGATATGAGGACTATTATCAAATCTTGGAGTAAAGGTTAGTGGGCCAAGTAAATTATTTTGTGACAATGATGCTACACTAAAATTAGCAGCGAATCTAGTCTTTCATGAAATGAGAAAGCACATAGAAGTAGATTGTCATTTTACTTGAGACAAGATCAAAGAAGGAGTCCCCATAACAAAGGGAATTGGAACTATGGAGCAGCCAGTTGACATTTTCACCAAGCCACTATGTCAAAGGCAACACAAGTACTTACTGAGCAAGCTTAGTGTCCTCGACATATATAGGCCACTAGCTTGAGGGGAAGTGTTAGAGATTGGTTTTGATATGATACCAATTATGATCCTAATTGATACTTTATATCCGTATTAGAATATTATTGGAATATTCTAAGAGACAAAATTGGTAGTCGATATCAAATATATTTTTGTATGTTTTTTCTGATTCTTTTTGTACTATAAATATAATGCTGTACTTGTGCAATTGATAAACAGTTCCTCCCAAAATTATTTTTCATTTTTTGTCAGTCAATTGTCTCATTGTTCGTTCATTTTTTATTTCTACATGAAAGAGGGTCAAAGTACATGAATAAAAGTTACATGTACAAAGATTTTACCTATGTGGCATTGCAATGTCATGAATTATGTCTAGAGAGGAGGTATTACTGCAAAAGAAAGTGGTATAAAGAATGAACTCCAGAAGTGGATTTAAAGAGGAGGTATTATTACAGTCAAAATTTTGTGAGTTGTTGCCATCAAATCTACAAAAGAACGTCTATTAGTAAATATGTGCCATGAAGATGTTTCCTCGTTATATACGGACCATCCTTCATTGACCTTTGACCTTGATTATCTGGCAGAACTGTTCCTGCGTCAACATGGATACGACATATCATCGTGCACTCTTAAGAAGAAAATTACGTTTTTGTTTCCACAAATGCTAGTGGAATATTTCAACATTATCCTATTAATGTATCACTTACTTGTGGATATACCGACTCATTCATCATTCTTTAAAAAAATATAATTTAAGCTAAACAAATGCCAATTACCTATCAGTGGCACTGACTTTCAATACGAAAAACAAATAATGCGAACAATCATTTGCTAAAGAATTTAAAACATTAAACCAAACATCAATCTAATAAATAGGCTTTTAAATAGGCTTTTAGAATAGTTGATAGCGATTCTATAAAATTCTCCATTATACCAGAGTGAGATTCTACCTAGCTCTTTTATCATGTGCGGCCTCTCATTCGTCAAATTACACGTTTTGTTCCTAATTTAATTTGCATGTGAGAGGGTTTATATGCTCTATATATGCGTGTCACTTCACTTCATCTATAAATTTAAGCTTTTGGATTGGATTATCAAATTAAGGCGCTATTTAATATACAGATATTCTGGCACATTTCTTTGAACATAATAAGTACTCAATATGTTCTTTCTAGTTTCCGGTAGAACAAGGATTTCTCAGAATTCTTTGCCCTATACGACAATTAACCATGCACGGAAAAATTCACAACAGAACTTAGTTTCTTCCATTTTATTCAAGGATGAACCGAATGTAGAATCGGTTATACACCACATTTATTACCGTACATCACAGCGTACACAAAACCCTAGCACAAGTCTCATACGATCTTGCCGTCAGCTTTTACATATCGAACGTTCCACATTTCTGAAAGGTTTAGTCTTAACTACGTACACACACTTAATAGGACGTATATAAATATGTTGTGACACTCTATCTACATTAGTCTCCATCGCCGATTTCATAATCCAATCCCTCACAACGACGAGCTTGAGGAATCGAGGAAAGAGACCCTTCGCCGTTTACTTGGGAGCGTCGTTCTTGGCGAGTACGTAGTTGAGATAGATGTCTTAGCTAGGACATTACAGAGAGCCTGGTGAATCGAGCTCGCAAGGAGCTGTCGTTGCACGCTCAAGTCGTAACTAAACTCCTCTTTGCCGCTCGAGAAGATGAACTCGTTCCTCAAGCGGCTATCGAGAGTTGATATCTCGGCCTTCACAATCTTCAGGCGGAGGGCATGAATAGCCTGCCGGAGATCAGAAAGCAGCTCGGGTCGATATTCGCAACAGATAGATGCCTTGAAAGAGAACGTACCATTTCCCACGGCGTTGTCGAGCGGCTCGACTTTGACTTCATCAGCATCCTGCGGCACGAGAAGGCCTTTGCTTGCCTCTTGTGCCGTCTTCTTCAGCTCTTTCACCTCCTCGATCACATGAGCAAGCAATGTGGCTTTGTCCATCTAGCAAAATATACATTCCTGAAGTTAACACAGATCTCATTTAGATTACCAATCTCCTAAAACCTGATAAAAGATTACGGGGAATATGACTAAGCATGAAGAAAGATTTCTGTGTTTTATATTCTCGGTTACGGTATTCTTCTTCCTTTGATGCAACGTTTCTTCGGATGGTCACTACGTGGGAACTACCTAATGGGCAGAGGGTTCGTGCTTCTTGAACATTGTCTCCGTTCAATTCTGGAGACAAATGAGGGTTGCGACGTCGGTTTCTATCAAGGCGAAATCGATGGCCGGGGCACCCTGCAGAAACTTGGCACTGCATACTGCTCTCCGTTGTTCTGTCACTGCCCCGCCGTCGAGACTGCGCCCTGGCTCGAGCCACCTGACATCACCACTCGTGTCGCCCGGCCCTCTCCAGCTTCCCTTGCTTCCTCAGATTCAAGGTTTTAGCCTCGGACGACCCCAACCAGGGTCACAATCTCTGTGCTCACAGTGTCATCTTTCGCACACAGGTACACAGAGATCTTACGTATAGGTTTTAAGGTAAACTGGTCTCATTAAAAAATAACTGGACTATGTCCTATTACACCATAACTTATAACTTTAGAGAATCTCCATCCTTGTAAAAATCACCTAAAAGATCTAGGGGCCCCCACCTCTATAAATGAAAATCCTATCAAGTATGATTTGCACGTCTACCAATTTTTAGATCGATTTCAATGTCTCTGACATCCCTCAATAACCTAATATTCACAGGCCTTCCCTCGACTTATGCGAAATTATTTATAAAAGAGGCGACAAAAATCAGTCTCTTTCCCGAATGCCTATGTCACGTACGGCGGAGATGTCTGCGCAATATATGTCACTGAATCCGCACTTGACTTTTGAATATCTAAATGCTAACTATGAATCTATGACAGCTAATCTATGAACTCTTGCCCATTTAGGCCGCCCCACCCCGTGCCGTCCCCGGTAACATTATACATCTTGGTCTGTAGAACTTGGCCCCCGTGGCACATTTTTATATTCATTCATTGACTTTATACACACGAATCAATGTGGATTCTCATCACCATGTGACAATTTGTGCAGGAAGACGTGCTAGAGCAGCCTAGATCAGACGTAGACGCACCTAATTCTAGGATGCGCTGAGTGCGCCTTCCCCTAGATATCTACACAGAAATTGGGAGAGTTGCAATCTTTCCCAATTTTAGAAGAAAAGGAAATTGGAGATTCGGATGGAACAACGTTTGACAATTTCGAGCTCTACAGGATACCGAAAGGATGGACTTCGTGGACGCGACCTGCAAATTCTTTTAAAAAGTGAATTATTGAAATCGAAAAGGAGGGTCAACTGTTCAAGATGGAGAAGACGAGCCCTTTCGATTTCGTCAGTTGGTGCCATCGTGCCAAGCCATGTAGTATTATTTTGTTCGATCAGCTTAAGAAAGTCAAACCTCAGCTTAGGTGGGCAAACTGCGCACATGTCAAGGAAAGCGCCAGATGCTTAGCTTTCTTGCCTGGGTTTCCGCATATAACGTATGATAAATGACAATCTTCAATTTCTCAAGATACTCATTTTATGCATCTTAGTCCTTTCTAGGGTTGTTCCAACCTTTCATTTGAACATAAATGATATCTAATAGTATTCGTATTCCGAATTTCAAGAAACCTTAAGTTAAAAAACGACAAGTATGAAAACAACGGCTTGATCCAGAAATATTCCGCTTGGAGCATCAAATATACCGACTTAAGCATTGCAAGCCTCTACCCAGAATCTCTACATCAAAGCTCCATTTTTTGTCTTAAAAGATTCTCCATGTCATGTATATTAAATGGATAAAAAGAATCATTTCTTGATCGGTGGAGCACAACCGCAAAATGATTGCGAGGCAGTGTTGGGATGTTGGAATGCTAGTTGGAGAGACCATCATGGCCTTTGCATACACATAGCATCGACAAAATAATTGGGATGTTCAGTCTATTGTCAATCCATGTAATGACACAGGGTTCCTATCATATAGAACTACAAATATTCCAAACTTCTTCAAGTTGGGTGGGACAGTTTCCTAACATCCCATTTGATCTATGGAAAAAGAATGATTCGAAAAATATTTTTCTAAATATGATCGTTTGTATCGCTTGAGATAGCTAATTAATAAAAAATATTTTATTATTGACAATAATTTATGCCTAAATATTTTCATACATGATAATAATATTTTTCTTTTATTCTTTTTTTTAAACGATACAAGCAATCATATTTAGGAAAATAATTTCCAAATCATTCCTTTTTCTAAAAAACAAACGGAGCCTAAAATTCAACTCATGTAAATCGTTATAACCGTGGCGTGCTCATCACACACCTTGTAAAAGTGAGGATCCTTTTTCAATAGCCGATATTATTGTGAGCTCCGCTAAACGACAATGATCTCCTTAGCATATGCCATTTCGAGATGATATATGATAATGTTGGAGATTGCTACTTTGACCCTCCTAAACATAGAAATTAAATCGAACAAAAGGTCCCAACCTCTCCCAAACTCCTCTATACAAGTACCTTTGGGATTGTAACACGAACGAGAACGAAAGCGAAAAAAAGAACGAAATCAATTACCTTGTCATCACAGGGAACTAAGCCGCGGAGAGTGGCGAGATGTGAGTTGATCCTTTCTCTCCTTCGCCTCTCGGCCTCGCTATGATTCCTCAATGCAGCCAACGCCTTCTCCTCCGAAACTTTCTTCTTCGCCGATCTATTCGGAGCCTTGATCACAAGCTCACTCTTCTCACCATCCAACACCAACGACTGCTGCATGGCCACCACCGGTGCCGACCCATTAGCCTGCAGAAGCGGGTCGAACATTTGATGCGGGTCTGATCCATATAATCCCGCTTCACAGTAGTTAGTGTAAAGAGCCATACAGAAACTTTTCTATCTCCTAAATGAAACTAATGACAGCAGAAAAGCTCGGAACTTTTTCAATGGCCAGGCGGGCGGGTGGTGGGGGCGAACCAAAAGGAGAGTGTTTGGATGGGGAAATTGTGCTTGTTGCTGGCTTTCCGGTTGGTGCTGGTCAGTGATATTGCAATTATGGTCATAAATTCCATCACGAGACAAGACAAGGATCAAGAAATGGTTTTGAGAGAGAGAGAGAGAGAGAGAGAGAGAGGGAGGAAGGGAGGGAGGGAGATTTTCAGGAAGAAAAGATCCACATTTTCTTCTTTATGGTCTTGAATTCCATCGTCTCGTTCGAGGTGGTTCAAAGTTTTGGTTCTTGGGAAGAGGGTACGGCGTTTAGAGAGGTGCGAAGTCGTCTTCTTGATTTCTTGGAAACTCTTGGCTGTTTCCTCGGGATTCCGATGCGGGTTTCGAGCACAAAGTGGACAAAACGGGTTTGAGAGCTTTTTTTCTTTTTGCAAAAAGGAGTTTGCGAGATGAGAGGACCAGAAGTTCATATATATAGGGAGAGAGGAAGGGTTGAATGTGGTTTTTTAATGGGAGCCTTTGCGAGAAGGTATCCATTGGGGACCAAAAGAGTCCGAAACAAACTTGAAAAGGTCAATAATTAGCAGCTTAGGCCTTTTCTGGGGTAGGATCTTCTTATGTTGTAACCCTTTGTAATATCCCTCGTTTTCTTTGCCTCTTAGGAAACGAAATACATGTGATGTAAAGAAGCATAATATTTTGTAAGTTCACCTTTTAGATGATATAGTGGAGGTGCAATCATATAACATGAATTATAAGACAACTTGTATGTTTTGACGGCACTTATTGGAGGTGCCCATTGTTTTTTGAAACTGACAAGATGTCTATGCATTGCATGGGTTTAAGATTGTATCTGTTTTATCATTTTAAATGTTATTGTCGATGTGAATTTTTGCAACATGAATAATATGCGAAAAAATATTAAATAACTTGTATATTTGGTAAGTTCACCCTTTACTTGATATAATGGAGGCACAATCATAGTTTATGAATCATAAGACAACTTGTATATTTCGATAGCACTTATAGGAAGTTCCCATCGTTTCTGAAGCTGGCTTGATGTATGTGCCCGTGCGTTGGACAAGTTTAAGACTATATTTATTTTGTCATTCTAAATGTTATTGTAGACATGAATTTTTGTAACACGAATAATATGTAAAAAAAATTAAACAAGATAAATATTCACAGTAGCCTTGTAACTTAATCCTCCGATTAAAAGAAAACATAAGACATAAAATTGTAATATTCATGGAGTCATATATAAATACATGCAATATTTGGAGGACCTAAAATAAACGTGAAAGTGAAAGTACAAAGTAAGAGTTTAAATTCCTCTCTCTTGATAGTTCTACTCTCTTTATCGGAATTTTCAACTATTGCCATTACCTTTTGCCATCAACTTACGTATAAAGGCGGTAGGGCTATTTGTGTAGAATTTTCTTAAAAGTAAAATGATTTCTCCTCTCTTCGCTATTTGCTGCTCTCTATTTACAGAGTTCGAGGCGATATCTTCAAAATCATCTTTCAATTCTATATAGTTTAGTTTCCACTTTCATGGAAATAACTCCTTTTTCTTTTTGACAACCATTTGATGTCTAAGGTTTTATTTTTGTTAAAAGGTTATAGATATCTCATAATCCATGACGATGTTAAGAGCATGGCTCACAAAATTAATTAATTAATATATTGCAAAAAATGTAATACTCCATTTATACTTTTCAAATAAATCCACAATATATATACACACACATTAGATCGGTGGGATAAACTGTTTCTGTATATGGTGTTTTGCATTGTTAATAAGCGCACAATCTATAGAGTTCAAAGCGATTACTCCTCATATGTGTTATCAATCCAATACTGGACTACGTAGATAGTGTTTTTCACCGTTTTTGTGTAAATTAACTAACTATTGGGAATGTGTAGTAAAGGCTCAATACCTTCACTAGGGTAGGTCACCAAGGGAGAGCTCAAGTTTGAGCCGAGTCCATTAATATATCTAGTTGGATCAACTTCACTTAAAATGTTAAATTAATGAGTTATGGATCAACTATAATTATTTATTATTTCGCCCCACACCAATTATCCTACATGGGACTTTTTAGCTTAATTTGCATGTGCATCTTAATAATTTTTTTCTTACGTATTAACTTAATATTATGTTTGCTCCCTCTTAATTCGAGTATCCATCTATATCAAGATGTCTCAACTTAAATTTCCACATTGTTGCATGTGAGGACTGCAATAAAAACAACACGCACCTTCATATGGTCTATTTCACCTTGGCCTGACAATGGGTATTGTCGTTGGGACTGCAGTAGTCACGAGATTCTTTCCTGGATTAGTTACTAAACATTGGAATAGATTAGGGGCTGACCAATCAACTATTAGCTCTGATATCACTTGTTGAAAGCATGGAGCAAAGGCCTGCTATCTTCTTTTGTTGAGATCGTCAAGGAAGGATCCAAATCCAAATCTATCAAAAATCTCCGGCTGGACTCACTTTCACCAAAAAAATTTAAGTCAATGAGTTATCGGCTAACTGGAATTATAAATCGCTCATCACCACATCAATTATCTTGATATATTATTCTAATATGACTCCCGCATGCATATTAACAATAATCCTTCTTTTTCGATGTAATTTTCGCTAAATAAAAATGCCCGGATGGTCTACACCTAACACAGATTAGGAGCAGGATTGTGTCTGAGGAAGTGACTATGAAGCCAAGGGATGTGGGCTTTGAGCTTGGAAAACGCGCCAGATGATCTCCTCTTGATTGGGGATATTGATCCAAACGATCCCCTCAAATCTTTTGAAAACTGAAAAGACTTTTTTTATAGCTTTGGTCAATTTGCTCTTCTGTATTAGGATCTAGATAACATCATAAACTATCGTTATGAATTGTCATAGTCTAGTCCTTTTGCAGAAGAGGCAGTTATTTCGGTCAACTTAGAAGCAATTGCAAAATAGTGCTTTGTTGATAGTCAGTCCAACCGGTCTAATCCATTGGAACCCCATTATTACCAATTATGAAGGAAATGTCTACAAGTTGCTATCAAAACCACCGTTGCCATCACTGTTCACCACCGGCCGCCACCATCCCTACCATCCCACTACCTTTTCAAATGTAACTACAGTCCGACGCCGCCGGTCTATCTAGTCCACCTACTACCACTTAGCACCTCGGCCGCCATTATTGCCACCTCAATGTTCACCACAACCTTATTTTCAACATAAAATATTAAAGTAAAAAAATTGAGGAATCACTATATGTTGCGTGGAGAAATTAAGCCGGTGGAGTATGAGGTTAATCATATTTGATAACTTAACCTTACCGTTGTGTAAATCACACAAAAATCTCTTAATTACTTGTTGAATGACATCTCTATTAAAATAAACAGATTTATTCATTGATTTAGATCACTCAACTAAGTGACATTTTTTTTTCTTGGTTGTGGAATAGAAGATGCTTCGAACTCCAAAGGTATTTTCCAGCACAGACAAGACCAAAGAAAGCCCTTTTCACCTAGAAAAATCTTCTCAGTTGAAAACTCTTCATCGAAGCAGAAATCTTTTCTTCTTGATAATCCTAGAGTACAGGCGTGGAGATCCGATTTTTATGGAGGCCCATCTCATGTACCGGTTAAGTACAGGCACAAGCTACTTTAGTATAGAGTAGTTCATAAGCAATTATTGAAATTTAAGTAGTAGTTTAAAAGCAATTATTGAAATTTAAAAGGACGACCTCCGGTTTCTGAATTAGAAGTCCGAGCCGCCATGGCTTGATTTTGCTATTGACAAATTCTCCTCTAAGTTGATCGACTACAAGACAAGAAATAGTTGAGGACAGCGCTATGTCCCCATCATTTCTCTTTTATGAGTGCCAATCGATTTCATTGATCAATATATGAGAGTATTGACCAAGATTCCAACTATATATTAAACAAACTGCCCAAAATACTTTTTAATAATGTGGTATTCATCGAAATCTTTAATACCCAGTCTATCCCGACTAGATATATCCTTACAAATAGTCAATTTAGATATAGATCACGTTCAACACTACATCAAAATTGACACGAATTGTGATAATTTTATACGATGTTTAATACACCTGAAAGTATTATGTAGAGACAATATACAACCAAACATAAAAAGCAAAGTTTAGTTGGACAAACGGACACCCAATAAAGAAGAGATAAGATTAACTTTGAGGTGCCAAATGAAATTCTTGCACTGTCATCTTCTTTATTTTTGAAGTGGTCGTATCTTTTTACATAAAGCAGCGATGGGATGTGCACCACTAGGGGTTCTTTTCCACCGGATATCAATGTCCGTATTCAACTTTTAATGGAAAATGAGGATAATAAACTTCATTTAGAAAATGCATTTTTTTTCAAACGCTAGCCAATTACCACTCCTCCAATTGTTAAATTTCGTGCGTGGATATACTTTTGTAGGCGTAGATGCATGTGCCCCTGAATGTGTATCATGAATTATACGCTTGAAGATCCAAAATTTCTATACTATTAAGTAATGACCTAATTAGACAATGAGTTTTCATGTAGGTGCATTGCGTGCCAGATGTCTCTTTGATCTCACATTGCCATGTATGAGTTGTTATGTTAGTTGATAAGTCTCGTGCAATCTCAAACTAGCATGGCAAGTTTTAAAGCTGCACAAACCTGAGTTAGTTGCAACCAAGCTAGAGTTCTATTAGCACGATGAGCTCATGCGAGTTGTTTATATCGATCGAGATAAATCAGGCAAGGTAGAGGTGTTGGTCATTAGCTGTAAAATATTTTAGTAGTTCCACATTGCACATGTACATATGAAATGTTATACCAGTAGATAACTCTTGCGCAACATGAGACTAGCACGGCGCATTTTAAAGCTGTGTGGGAACAAATGAGTCAGTGGTTAGAGATGACAATATCATGTTGGCGCTAATACACCTACTTACATCTTTGTCCTCTCTTACCTCCACTCTACTTATCAAAAGAACTTCTTGTAAACACTAAAATGTTGAAATTCATCAAACTGTATCTCTTTTCTTATTATAGTCCAAGGACATAAAAGATGAATCCTGACTATTTAGAGATATCTAAAACAGTTTACAGGCCTCATGAACCAGTTAAACTCAGATCTTTTACTTATGTAGGTAGCCCCGAGCTAAAGCAATTTACATACTGTTAGGATACATGTTGCCATAGATACTTCCACCATGCTAAAATACTTTCTTCTCGGAAAAGGACGGAAGCGAGATCATATCCTTAGTGAGGCCAACATGGGAAATTTTACCTATGATTTCAAGATGGATATTTTCGCGCTAGATCGATGCTTGTTGTTAAGTCATTATCATGCAAAGTCTAAGTACCGTCCTAGTATGAGATTGCCAATTACTCAGCAAATCATGAGAAAGTCATAAACACATATTAAAGATGACATTCCCGTCTACTAAAGTGGATCACTACGTATCTATAAGTTTTCTTTTTCCTTTTCTTTTTACAAAATAATAATTAATTCCGGTGAAGAAAACGATACCGTACTACCAAAGGAGCTAAATAATCTCTCTATAAATTGACCTAATAAAAAAATGTAAGACAAGAAACTTCCTGGAAGCTTCGTAGTCGCTGGTACCCAATATCATAGTGTATAATTATTGGTTAAGGGATTAGTGACGGGTATATAGTATTAGAACTTAACTAAACGATGATATAAGTATGATGTGACCTATAGGGATTAGTAAATTGCCTTTAATCTTTGTGGTTTAAGCTTACAATTCATTGCACCGTGGTTATAGTAGTTGTACTTGTTCGATTAGGATTGCCACTGAATTTGATAATGAAAAGGAAAATGACATAAATAGTTTATGAATTTTGGTTCAATATGTAATGTCATTTCTGAATTTTTAATTTGTTCAATGCAATCCGAACTTTTGGTACATATTCAATTTAGTCCCTAAACTATACGAAAATGTTTAATGTTGTCTCCGAACTTGATATAATAGAAAATAACATTAAACATTACATTGAACAAATTAAGAATTTAGGGACCATATTATATATTGGGCTAAAGTTCAAGGCCTATATTGAATAAATTAAAAATGCAAGAATCACATCGCACATTGAGCCAATATTTATAGATTATTTGTGTTAATATCCTATAATGAATCTTGCACCTTTCCAAGTAATTTTTTTTATATTACTGTTTTTTTATTTTTCATTTAACCTGGATAATGATTTAAAAAATAGAGTTATCAATTTACTAGGAAAAATTACTCCCACGTGGCGTGTTCTCAATGGGAGAGTTAGAAAAAATATTATTTATGTGAAATTGGCTTATAGAAGTTAGAGTCATGGAAGTTTCCTATCAATAAACCTGCCCCACGCCATCGTCATGCAAATTTTTTTTTTGAGCTAATTTATATTATTATTGATAAGTTATTAGCCGACATTATTTATCAAGAGATTGGGGATAGCGCTTATCTTATAATTTCAGAGAAGATCGGCAGATTGAAAAGTACATAAGTATTATTAAAGATGCGTCGTACTAAACGTTAACTTCAATGTATTTAATTTTCACAAATAATCAGAACCTAGTGACACGTGTGCACTCTGTAGTCGAAATAAATATTCATCTTCCTACAAAAATATTATACGTATGATAAAATTGAGACCACTTAATTAAATAGTTCACGATGCAAAATTTATATCTACTTACCAAAATTTTCTGCCAATATCATGAGTAAAAAGTCATATTTTTCTAATAATGTGTATCATTTTGTTAAAGTGAAGTGACATAAACGTGCTGAAGGACCTTTGATTAATGGTGAAGGACTAAAACTTTTTAGTAATGGAGGCTTGGTGTTTAGATAGAAGATGGCTGGTCAAGTGCAATGAAGTTTGAATCATTTGGTCCAGAGACGTGGGCTTCGAAGTCAATAATATACGCGCAGAGAGAGAGAGAGATAATTAATTTCTTTGGAAATAGGTTGGAAAATAACAAGAAATGGTGAACTAACATAGTTTTGTTTCGTTTTGTTCAGCTATTATTCTCTTGCAACTCCAAGGCTGAATTTGGTCACAATAATAATAAAACGGATAGCATAGGATAGCATAATAAATCTCCTCAGATTCTTTATATTAAATCTTTCGTTTGGAAGAGTATCTGACAAAATAATGCATTTCTATATCCTATTTAATAGTATGCAGATTTGGACTGGTGCAAGTAAAAACAAGTCAAATAAACAACTTAAGAAGTAGGAATCGAGCAAGAAAAACTAAACAAATGAAGAAAACGAAAAGTATAAAAGACATACCTTAGTTTTCTTTCCTTCTAATGACCACTTACATATCTCTATTTTTGCCAATACCACTTACATGCCTCAAGTAAAACCCCACATTGAAAAGGCCAAATGACCCCACCTTGCAAACTTGTTTTAGCTTCTTGCTAAGGTGGGTGAATAGATTTGTCGTTACTTGGAGTGATTGGGTGTGTACGAAAATCTAGGGTTTGGATTTGGAGTTTTCTGTAAAGAAAATGACGTTTTCGTAAATAGGTACAAATAGATAATTGGTGCCAAATTATCAAGTAGTTTTGAAAGGTAAAACTCATGTATATACTTTGTATTGTCAAATTATGTCTCGAATATGAGCTTCAATAAAAACCTGATTCGATGCTAATTAGGAGATTCAGATGGCGGTTGTTATTTTTTGGTGCTTGATAAATATAAAACGGGAAATAAGCTTCGGCATAAGTACAGCGGGAGTGTCAAAACTTGGCACGGAGGGACACTTAAGTGCTAAAACTTACAAACGGTACACTTAAGTGCCACTTTTCAAAAAAAAAAAAATGGATCACTTTAGTCTTGCCAAGTCGCGAACCCTACCGGAAATTCTACGTGGCAATTTTTTATTAATTTTTTTGCCTACGTGGCTCGCCGGAAATTGAAACGACAAAAAATCAACGCAAAACGACGTCGTTTTTGCGTTGACGTGGATTTTAAAAATTATTAATTACATAATATTAAATAATTTTAAAAAAAAATTTATTATAAATTTGATTAATTAAAAAAAAAGGGGGAGGGGGGAAATTGGCGAGGGCTGCACCGGCCGACCCCGGCCGACCCTCGTCCACCATTGCCGGTCCTTCCCGGCGATGGTGGGGCGGCGACGGCGGCGGCGGTGAAGGCTGCATAGCCCTTGCCGATCCCCTTCTTCTCTCTCTTTTTTTTTTTAATATAATCGATTTTAATGTTTTAAAAATCTGACGTGGACAATGTTTTTTATTAAAATTGCCACGTAGATTTTTTATTTTGAAAAAAATGCTCCGTCAGCAAATGAAGTCGCTAGAAAATGGACATGTGACGGTTTGGCCGGAATTTTTCGCCGTTGGCACTTAACTGATCCCTTTTGCTCCGATTTTGGCACTTAAGTGTGCCGTTTGTAAGTTTTGGCACTTAAGTGTCCATTCGTGCCAAGTTTTGGCACTCCTGGGGTCCGTACCTCAATAAGCTTCCAATTGCAGCAAGTCAAACCAAATATTTAGAGAAGTATGGAAAAGGAAGTTTCCTTCACGTTAGGCCAAAGTTGCTGTTAGGGCTCACTTTCTTTATATTGACTTTGTGTGTTTCCTTATTATTGTTGGTCATAAGTTTCCTATTGCAGCCAGTCAAACCAAATATTTAGAAAACTCGTTAGTTTGGGGCTTCAGTTTGCTGTGAATTGAGTGTTGCTTGTCTTGTGCGTGTGTCGTGACTTCAAGAAAAGTGGATGTGATGTTCGAATAATTACGTGAGGCTAGATACTGTGATTTTTGGTATGATTTAAGGTTGGGAAATAGTTAAGCGCATGAGGGATCTTAACTCTTTAAATTTTCAATTGTCTCATGGATTATTTACCGCTAGTTCTCTTTATAAAATAGGTATCAATGCTCAAATCAAGTCACATAATTTCTTGTGTGTTATTATTTCTCATTGATTTTTCTAGTGAGTTAATGATAAAACAAGAAGTTACAATAGCCTCAATCCAGAAATATGAGGGAACACTACTTTGAATTAGCATGGTTCTTACCATATCCTATAAAGAGCCGTTCTGCCTTTCAACCACTTCATTTTGTTGTGGAGTATATGAAGAAAAAAATAATGTTAAAATCGATTTTCAAAAGTAAATTTAGAGAAATCTTGATTTTTAAAATCGTTATCAGTTTTGCTAGAAGAGATTGCATAACATTTTTTCAGGTTGAATCCTTTTTACAAATTTTAAGCTCCAAGTACATACTACTATGTGATCTTGCATGGTTGCTTAAATGGGTATCCATCAAGCGTATAGAATAAATAACGCTCCAAATGAAGATAAACATGTAATTGAGGAAGACATAATGTAAAGTGCGAGAAGAGTAAAACCCGATATGGTGTCGGGCAAAGAAAATATATGACTTATTATTATGCCTTGGAACAAGACCCCCATAAGCAGTATCTAGAATTAAGAGTGTCTATATCTTAAAATCAGATGAAATGACCATGAACTAGACAAAACGAAGTGACTGGCTAAATAATAACAATGCAATTCTAATCAACGAATTAATCCTAGCTCCAATTGAAATTCCAAACTAAACGCCACGGTAACTACTCCTTTTATCCCATCTCTTTATCAGCTTTTCTCTTATTTATTACTCAGACGACATGATCTAACATCTATATTATCCTATATTACAATGATATTGAATTAGACACAGACTCAAACATTACTTATAATTAAACACTAAACTAGCACGGCATCTCCTTGAATGCTATCTTCTGTACCTCTCCATTTCCATGCTTTCCATGCCACTTTTTCACCTATACTAACATCTACTAAATTCAACATTAAGATCAGAATAAATAGCATGATTAACCACAAATTGACCACAGTTACACTAATCAAAGTATAATAATGCCTAAGCTTGCGATTCCAACATTGATACTTTCCCTAAGGTAAAAGAGGCTCCCAAGGACTACTGTTAGAACCATAAGAGAGCCAGAGGTCTGCCATCCAGCACGCTCAAGCTGCTGTACAGTGGGCTTTGAGCGCTTGTTTGGGCTCCAAATAGGTCCGATTGAGCCCGGAATCGCTCCGAGGGACGTACACAAGCAAAATTGATGTTTCCAGACCGTCTGATATCTTCAAATGGGCCGTAATGGGACCCGGAGTCCACCGTGCAGCATGTAAAAGGCTCTAGACAGCGGGCTCCCGGTGCTCATTTTTAGCCCAAATGAACCCGAATGGCAACGGAAATACCCCAAATAGCTCCCATGGTGTGATGCAGCGAAATGTACACTAATAGAACTAAGATAGGCTCCAAGTTAACATATGTGAAAACCCTCAATTGAAACACAAAAATAACAGGGGTGCAGGAATGCCATAACTGGCTTGGCAAACCTAGAGATTGAGGCATCGGGCTCACATTGCCTGCTAGGGCGAGGCGAGCCGTCGTGTCTCATCTTTGAACTCTTGTTCTAACACAAGTAAGTATTACCTTTAAATGCATTTGATTTCTTACCTCTCTACTCCCATTCATCTAATTAGTCAACTTGATAGGCCATTGAAGTTTCCATGAGTTCATCCATAAAGAAAGGCATAATCTTCAGTGTTTCTGGAATGAAGATCTTCACATGATCCCATTACTGAGGAAGTGCTCTAAGAATCTTCTTTATGTTCTTAGCATGGATAAATGTCTTTCCTTAATGGGCAAGATCATTTCTCTCTCGGTATACTCGCGTTCATTTCTGTGATAGTCTCATCAATGTCCATTCGGAAGGTTTCATATCTTCCCAGAAGTATAATCATATTTGTTTTTTTTTTGACTTTGTAAGTTCCTTCGAAAGTCACTGATAGTTTGTTTCAAATTTCTTTGCTTAAAGTAAATATAGAGATACAATTAAATCCTCAAGGTGATAAAGCACAATAAAAGAGTAGAAAGTTTTAGCATCGTAACGTGCTCTTCTGGCAAATTCCTTAGCTGATAATGTTGCTTACATTGCTCTTGTTTCTCCTGTGTTTTGACCAGTGCCAGAGGATGTTGATGAAGATAGAGTTCTGGCTGTTAGAGTTATAAGAATGCCATTTTCGATGACATCCCATGTTGCTGGAGCTGCTGACCTGATAAATGCTTTCAACTTGCATTTTCAGAAACTATAGTTATTTCCATCGAAGTACGGAAGTCTTGAAGTTGATTGTCCTTGAAAGACTCCTGCACCAAAATGACTGGCCATGGCATATCTTTATGCTTTGATACCGATTCTTGTAATTAATGATATAACCTAGAGGGGGTGAATAGGTTATAAAAGGAAACTTGATATATTTGCAAAATTATTAAAATCAAATATGGTTATGCAAGAACAATTTTATTTATGTAAGAGTAAGCTTATGATATCATGTGCACTATGTTTATGTCATATAAATATGGAAACAAATAAAGGGAGATGGAAGAGTTGCATATAGATTTTTATAGCAGTTCAACTTAGATCAAGCTTATGTCCACTCTTCCAAACTAACAATTGCCATTAGATCAGATTCTAGTAATAATATTTTAATACGTTACATTGTAGCTCGTGCTGCTTCTACCCAAATTTCCATGCATTACTACAATACCTCTGAACAAAGATTACAACTAGTGAGTCACTCTCGGTAATAATGAACTGTTCGCTCAATAACGAGAGAATAAAGCTTTCTCAATATTGTCAATTTGTTCTCGTGATTCATATATCTTTAGTGTATGTTGATCTTCTCATATAGTCTTCAAGATCCACACCAAAGGTTAGAAGATCTTCAAGATGATCAATGTAGACATTGAAGATAAGTTCCCCAATCACCAGGAGGTTTGCTTGCCCATATGATCAAATCTACCTTAGCGAAAGTGTGCTTTCCATGAAATAGTTTTGCTCAGGCATAAGTACAGCGGGAGTGTCAAAACTTGGCACGGAGGGATATTTAAGTGCCAAAACTTACAAACGGTACACTTAAGTGCCACTTTTCAAAAAAAATGGATCACTCCAGTGCCAAGTCACCGGAACCCTGCCGAAAATCCTACGTGTAATGTTTTATTAATTTTTTTTCCTACGTGGCTCGCCGGAAATTGAATAGACGAAAAATCAACACAAAATGACGTCGTTTTTGCGTTGATGTGGATTTTAAAAATTATTAATTAAATAATTTAAAAAATATATTATTATAAAATTGATTAATTTTAAAAAAAAAAAGGGGGGAGGGGAAATCGGCGAGGGCTGTGCAGCCCTCGCCGCCGCCCCACCATCGCCGGGAAGGGCCGGCGACGGTGGGCGAGGGTCGGCCGAGGTCGCCGGGCCCCGGCCGGCTGCGGCGAGGGCCTGTGGGCCCTCGCCTAGATCTGGGGAGGGTCGCGACCCTCGCCCCATTCGGCGAGGGTCGCCGGCCCTCGCCCGCCCGGGCCAAGGGCCGCCGGCCGCCTAGACCCGGTCCTCGCTGCAGGCCGGCCGGGGTTGTCGGCCACTGGTCGGGGCCCGGCGACCCTGGCCGGCCGGGGTCGCCGGTCACTGGCCGGGGCCCGGCGACCCTAGCCGACCCTCGCCCACCGTCGCTGGCTCTTCCCGGCGATGGTGGGGTGGCGACGGCGGCAGCGGCAAGGGCTGCACAGCCCTCACCGATCCCCTTCTTCTCTCTCTCTCTCTTTTTAATAAAATCGATTTTAATGTTTTAAAAATCTGACGTGGACAATTTTTTTTATTAAAATTGCCACATGGATTTTTTATTTTGAAAAAAATGCTCCATCAGCAAATGAAGTCACCGGAAAATGGACACGTGGCGATTTGGCCGGAATTTTTCGCCGTTGGTACTTAACTGATCCATTTTGCTCCGATTTTGGCACTTAAGTGTACCGTTTGTAAGTTTTGGTATTTAAGTGTCCCTCCGTGCCAAGTTTTGACACTCCTGGGGTCCGTACCCCGGTTTGCTCATATTAGGAAATATTCCTTCTTAGCAAATTGATTAACGACCGATTAAATTTCTCTGTGTATGTCTTCGGAGTTCCAGGCCCGAGGTGGACTGTCAACATTCCGTAAGATTGAATATATGGGCCTTCAAGACATGATGCGTATGAATACATATGTTTTTCTCAAGTGATATAAGGAGCCGCTTCTGTCAACAACTTGTGCACCTATCAAGGCTTTCCGCCATTAGTCGACTTGTGTGTTGCCATCCACTTTTATCTTCCTTTGTATCAATACAACCATATAAAATTAGGGGTGTGAACGGTTCGTTTTGATTTAGGTTATGATGATACCTGAACTGAACCAAACTCTATGTGCATGTTTTGACTCAAACTGTGACTTGAACCGAAAATATGGATTGGATTATATTGGGTTTACTCTCTTATTATTTTTCTTTCTTTTGCCCTTTTTGTCATAGCAACAGCTCCAAAAAACGAAAAAAACCACATCTTTCGACAACTTGAAGGAAACGGACACACCAAGGAAAAAAAAAACACATCTTTCGCATCAATCGCTTGCAATACAAAAAAAATGAGTTTAACCAAAGCTACAAATTACTTCTTCGACAGGTGATACAGAACGCTCTAGCTATAAGGAAAAGAAGAATACGATAAAGCATAACAATCGCCATGCGCAATGTCCCTTTAGGAGAAATAAAACCCAAATCAGTAATAACTTATGGCCCTTATTCTGGAACTAGAGATCGATCGATCTTTATCTCGTAGATGCCCGAATGTCACCAGGATCACAAAGTCTAGTTCTTGTTCAGCTGCCATGCAGTTGCTTTCTGGGTTGAATAGAACTTAACTGCAAAGCTATAAGATATCTGACTTCCAACTGAATTAATTCCAAATGTGAAATCAATGTCATATAACTGAACTCAAAACTTAGCTAAACCTTACCTCGAAATATCAAGAAGCCAACGCAACTCAAGGCCCAATACATAACAATGTAATGCTCACAGACGCAAGCCATATGGTAATCGATTTATAAGTTCAAAACCATCCAAAAATAAACAGGAGTACTGATACCGCATAACAGAAGTCCTAAGAAGAGAATCAGAAATTGAAACCGCTATGACCGGACTCTGAGGAATGCCCAGATGGAGCTTGATGAACACGAACGGGGGCACGGAGTGACGCCTCATCTCTCCCTGAAACTGGTCCAAATCGACGCTCGACAATCTGGAGGAGGATCGAACTCTTCGTCATTCAGAGGCATTGTTGACTTCTGGCCCCATCGCCTCCAGGACTCGTCCTCCTCCTCGTCGGTCACGTAGTCGAAAGATGTAGGTTTTTTTTTTTTTTTTTTTTTTGGAGCTGTTGCTGTGACAGAGGGTTCAAAGGGAAGAAGAAGATGCAAAGAAAGAAAAAAGAAAACAAACAAACAAACCCGAAACCCGACTTGAACTGTCAATCTACCCAAATTCCTTTACTCTTTATCCGAATCGAAAGAGACCAGGACCGAAAAGACCCGATTTTAGGTCTTTTTTACACCACTAATGAACTGTTCATCTCGTCACAATACTTAAAAATCCTCATGAACTTGACTTCTTTACCTTCATCGAGGTCCTTCTAATTATCTTCAGTTTTTTACTTCATACTTCAGGTAATATCAGCAGTGATAGAGCTTTTCTTGTATCTAGTCAATCCTAAGATAAGGCAATATCTACATTTATCCAATAACTGGTATAATTAGATGGTTTTGTCAATTTTGAAATATCATCGGAAGTTTTCTCAGTAACTTGTAGCTGGCAAGAGCATGCGCGCCCTTGTCCATGGTCAACAAGAGTTGCTGGCCATCGTTGAGGCCCCAGCGACCCGCGTGGTCCTTTCCGGCGGAAGGAAGAAGATGAACAATAGAGAAGGTAAGAATAGGAAATAAAAGAAAATATAAAAGAAAGAACAAATAAAAAAATTGAAAAAAATAGACTCAAGTCGTTGATTTTTGACTTAAATTGACCAAATGAATTGCATTGGAAAATTATCAAAAATTTTAGGATTATTACAAGAATATTGGCTGGAATGATTGGATTGAAATATTTTCAATTGAATTGGCAGTTATATTTAAAATTTATATCTCTTTGGATAATGTTCCCCAATATTGTAATATTTTCCATTAGGCTAACAAATTGTAGCCGATCAAAAGAGATCACCCGGGAAAGTGTGGACTAGTGGAGATGCGCGAAAACCGGTCAGAATACATTTAGTTGTTGATCTAAAGTGCAGATTGATTTTGTTAATCTATGGGCGCAATATTTATGCACTAATTGGTAGTGGGTTCTTGACATGCTGTAGTCAATGTACATTAAAATGATGGTACATATTGTACATCACAATTCTGATAGTGTGGTGTTTGCCATTAGCCTAACAAATTGCGGCCCATTGAAGAGTAAATTGATTTTGCAATAATAATTAGTCTAAATAGATCCCTATTGCAATTAGACCACTTCACTTTCTCTTCCATTACCAAATTGCACTAAGCTTTCATTTTATTCGTAACCAAAGAATTTCGATTGAAGTCCGGTTGATAACGTCATAAACTACCGATATGAAAGTCACATCGCAAGTGGATTTTATCCTATCTTTTGCTACCAATAAAATATGAATCTCGTGCATTGTAGACTTATCTGAATCGCTTCTCTCATTTTTTTAGTCATGACTCGGAATATGATCATTATGGAAAATGAAAAATGAAGCAAAAATAATACGGTAATTATCGGCTAATTAGCATCCATTAGTGATATTTTCATTGGCTAATCCCTAATGCAAAGGTTTATTGTTTCCTAAGGTCCACACCTTATAGAGCACAAAGTTACGAAATCCCGAGTTAGATATTATTTTCATTCTTTTAATCATTATAACATTAGGAAGATGAGAACTTGCTGATTCATTGTACGAGGACCTCCTGGATAAAACATTACCCCTCACTTTTCATACCGAAATCTTGTCCTTGCTAATTGTCTTGTTACTTGTCGAATTATTATTCTTTGTTTTATTTATGTTGAACTCCTATTAAGATTTCATCGGATCTTGCCTGCCTCAGCTTGCTGTCCCCAGAGATTTGCTCTCTCGCTCTCTCTCTCTATCTGCTTCACACTTGCTGAAAGGAAGGCACCGGAGGAAAACGCATCTTGACGGGGGACTTCCTATATAATTGGTTAATGAATTTTGGTTGGAAAGAATGGAACATCCTTCATCATTACACATCATGTCGATGTTCCACTAAATTGTAGTTCTCAGTGTTATGCAGTTTCATCTCAGTCATTAACTTTGGTGCTTCTTATCCACCCTCCAAATGATGGAATTGGAGGGGAATTTTCCCGTGACAATGTCTATTTCTATTTAGTCATTGGATAATACTTCCACCGAAGTGACTATGAGCGACAAAAATAACTTAAGTGCTTATGATCTCAATCTGCACGCATCATTTGATTATGTATATGACTTGAATTCACATTCATAGAGGGCACTCTTCACATGCTTTTGCTAATAATTTTCTATTTCCAATTTGATAGAGCAAAGGCAGTTCACCTTCGTATAGAAGGAACATCAGAGAGTGTAAATTCATACGTGAGGCGCTAGTCAAATATAAGTCGCATGTGAGATGATAAAAATCAAAGAGAGGAGATCACAAGTTTAATTGGTCCGTAATTAATATGTTTAAGATGTCGAGTGAAATTGAGTAGAGATAGGAACCGAGACTTTAACTTCTCTTTGAGAACTCCCATTATGAGGTAGAGGACTTGCGTTGAATCCACAATAAAAAATATTAAGAAATTTTATTTTCCTAATTCTTTTCGGGCGTCATTCAACTTAGTAGAAGGACATAGCATAATTGGTGAATGCGATGAATGATTTAAGGATGAGCCATGATATCGTCCAATTTTACTATTGTGTGTGGATTTTTGTACGGATTATTAGGATCCTCTAGATTTATTCCGTCGTTGGTCGGTTCTTTACCACTTTATCAAGCATATAGGAAGAACTGCAATATGTTTTCCTATGTCGGTAGTTTTCATTTTCCATCAGTTTTGCAATTGTGTTTCTATCAAGGAATAGTTGTCCCAAATCACGTTTCTATGGCTTCATGGCATTCTTCTGGTATTGGACACAGTTCAGTACTTCAAATCACGCTGACTAAACTAATTCATTTATCTTGTCCCACACAATCATTTGAACACTTGGTACAACTTTAATTGGCAGGCTCTTAATTTTGTAAACAACGTACAGTTTGTGTTGTAGGACACACCACCCCTAGTGACGTAGCGTCACTTCAACTCGCTTCTTTAACAGCGAGCTTGATAACCGGTATGACATATATAAGCTCATAATTTATTCTATCATCTTCCATTATTCTTCATGCAATTGGATAAGAAGCATTCATGGCAAGACCACAGAGACCGGCCTTAGACCTCACATCCCTCTTGATCCTCATGTACCCTTTCTCGCCCCATTCGGTGCCCCACGAATTCTTCAGCAGCCAATACTTGGTCCCGCCAGAGGTCTTCCCATACCCAACTGCTGTGACCGCATGGTTGACGCTGGTCCCGCACGAGCCCGTGAAGACACCGCTTGAGTAGAATTGGAAGTCGGACCCTCCCCCCTCGACTGCTACCGAGACTGGCTGGTTCGCCACGGCCTGCAAGAGGGCCTTCTCGTTGTTGGCTGGCACGTCCTGGTATCCGGTTATTGAGGCCGCAGGTTTTGCAGTCTTGGCCTTGTTGCAGGTCCGCTCGTTTCCCCGGTAAGGGTATTTCGCCTCGGTTGTGAGGCCACCGTTGCTTATGATGAACTTGAAGGCATTGTCCATTAACCCGCCCCTGCAGCCTTTATCCTTACCGTTAACATCGCAATCCACGAGCTCTTGCACCGAGAGTTGCACCAACTTCCCCTTCTTGAGCATGGTAAGCCCTTCCATAGCCGCCACTGCCGAGAATGCCCAACAACTTCCTGCACAAGGAGATCGTAAATTTCCTCTGTCAGGCATACAGAAATTGTTCAAATTAGTGGACAAAATAGAAGACATATCTAAATGTATGTTAGAGAGGTGTGGAATGAATGTAACAGTGAAATAGAGATAATATAATATTGTTGTGTAGTTTGTTATTGTTGCGTCTTTAAACAGCCTGAGTACGACATGAGGATTTTGACATATTCGCGAGACAGATTTCGATTTTTCACTCACCGCAGCCGCCTTGATCCTTGACAGATGTCACAGCCTTCTTGTTTCGCCAGTCCAAGGCGGCTGGCATGGCGGTGAAGTTCGCGTACTTGAACTGTTTCACATCCTCAGTGGACAAGACTCTGGTGGGACTCCTCTTGTAGCCAGTGTAGGAAGCGCGGAACTCCTCGTTGGTTAGGTCCGTGAACTTATTCACAGCCAGTTTATACCCCACATTCTTACCTTTATTAAAGGCATTGATGTGCTTAACGTTCTCTTTAAATATCTGAAGCCGTTTGGCCTTTTCGGCCGCATCCTTATAGATGCGCCCCTGGATTGCCATCCACTCCTCATGTTGCTTTAACAAGGGTTCCTCTTCAAGAGGGCGACAGAGAGTTTCTGAAACGGAAACTATAATGACCAAAAGAGTGGCTGATGTGAGGAATGAGAATGGGTTTTGTTTGGCCATAGTAGTGGTTTGGGTACTGTCTAGAACAGAATTGGAGTGACTTGGTGAGTGTGTCTTTCAATTTGTGCACATCTCCGAATGAGTATGATGGGGTTTTATAGACAGAATGCCGCTCAATTGTTGTCACTCTCACTCTCTCTTGATAATGCTTCAGTGGACCTTTTGCTCCCTCTATGCGCCTAGATGACTGTTCTGACTTGGACTCCCCAAATTGGAATAAAGCTTTGCGATTGCACACTCATCATGAATAGCGCATATGCAATTGGAGTGCTCTGGTTCTCATTGACTGATGGGTGATTAATCAAAATGCTTCCATTAAAGATGTAATGTAGTGCAAAAGTATGTGGCTCTAAGAGGCTTGTTGATTTTGTAGTGCTCTCAACTCCTAGCCAAAAGCGAATCGATGGTTTATTTCGTTGTCACTGGTTAGGTACTTGGACCTTCACATACATATTTGCCTCCATACATGCGTAAGTATTGGAATTTTCGACTTTTCATAAACTATATTAGTGCATCTGTCATAAGTAGATATGTAATTTGCATTTATCTTTGTCTTGTGATCATGTGTAAATTGTTGGGATTCATGTTCCTATTGGAAAGAATCGGTTTTCTTCAGTGAAACAACTAGCTCTGGTCAACAATCTGCTAATAAAATATTATTGATCTTAAGAGTGTGATTCTTTGCCAGGTGCCACTAAATGATCATAAAAAATTGAGAGTGGCGGGTGGGACGGAAAAAAAAGAAACCCAACTTCAACACTGAAATCATATTCTATGACCAATGTCAACTTTAGACGACCGGGGGCTGAGTTCCCATTTTGGACGTCTTATTCTTAGCTTGGGACGAAGTTCTAGACACTTACGATTTTTTGCATTTAAGGATGTAACTCAGTCAAGCTACTCGAGCTATTTGAGTACGACAGTCAGATTTCTCAAACTCGACTTGATTTCTTTCTACTTCAAGTGGTTCAAATACCAATTAATCGAGTCTAGCTCGAGCTAAAAAATACTTGAATATCTCACAAGCCTAGTCGAGGGGATTGAATCTTACCTATTTTAATCATATATATAAACTAATAAATAAGAACAAAAAATCTTTATAAAATTTTCAATTACAGTGTCTTTTCATGGTCGAGCTTGAGTTTGAGTTTTATTGGAGTTTCAAGTTAGAACTATCGACTAATTGAGTTGAGCTCAAGCTTATAAGTAATTTATTTGAATCCAGTATCAAGTCTTGGCTATTTGAGTTGGGTCGAGCTCAAGTGTCGGATTGTTGTGGATTCAACTTGATTACACACGTACACCCCTAGTATGGATTTTTTTTTTTTGGTAAGGTAAGTATATAGATAATCGATCAAAGAACTGTACAAAGAGGTGAAAAACGGCACCAACAAGCACTCAACTAGACAACATGTCAATGGAGTGACAGGGTACCGCAATCACAATGTTAGGAAACATAAGCAAGCTAGAAGCAAAATGCCACAGGGGCCCAACAAGTCCTAGCACTAGGTCAATAGCAGCTATACATAAAAAATACATGGGTCTAACCCCCAACTACGTTGCATCCTCCTATTCCTGGAGTTGTCTTCTACCTTTTTGAAAGCAAGGGCCTTATCCTTGACCGCCTTGAAGAGCTGCAACTTCATGGAAGGGATGTACAGGTTACGGCCACGAAATATAATGTCATTTCTGGTCTTCCAGATGATATAGCAAAGAGACCCAAACGAGAAACGTGCTATCTCCCGGAAAAACCCCTTGCCCGATAAAACATCAAGAACCCATTGGAGGTTCTCCAACCAAGAAGAATTGGTCCATGGGATATTACATTTCGCGGCCCAAAGAGAAGCCAGGGAATGGGGGACATGACAGTCAAAAAATAGGTGGTTGATTGAGTCAGGCCTAGAATTGCAAAAAGCACATACCGAGCTGGGGATTCTTCCATAGGACATAAGGAAAACCTGTGTAGGGAGCCGGTTTTTGGAAACCCCTAGTATGGATTTATAGTTTGAAACTTGAACTATCCATATTCTTTAGTGTATAAAACTAATAATAAGTGTGGTGGCTAGCACTATCACTTAAAGGGGAGTGAATAGGTGATTGTATACAAACTTGAAAAATTAAAGTGGAATTAAAACAATCAAGACTAATATCACGTGAAAACAAAGTCTAAAGAGAGAATGTGCTATGATCAAATTCACTTGTGTGCAGTATGGTATCAAGGATAACAATAAATAGTTAAAGGGATAGAGATATTTGCACACAGAAATTATAATGGTTTCACTTATGATAAGTCTAGGTCCACTCTTCCTTATTAATAGCCTACTATCTGGATTCACTAGAGAATCAATAAGAGGTTACAAAGTGTTCACTTTTGAAGAATGTGTGATTGTTTCCTCTCACATGATCAATCTAACAATTGCCTCTCAAGATGACTTGGCCATAATTTTGTTATCTTAGTGTTAGATTGGCCATTCTAGCAAAATAATTATTCCAAAGAAATGAAAAATAAGATTTGTTAACTTGGAGAAAGGATTGTTAAGACCGTCTCACGTTGGTTGTGGAAAAGGTTGATGGTCGATTTATAAGTATGAGAGAAAACATCACCCTTTGAATTAGCTTTTGGAGTGAGAGAAGCTCAAGATTGCCCATCATTGGCATTAGAGCCTAGGTTGCCAATAAGTCTAAACCCAATAGGCACATGGAAGAGTTACGAGTTATTACGGCTTTGACTGAAATAGATGTGTGAGGGGGAGATTGTTGAGATTGTCTTACATTAGTTGTGAAAGGGGTAGTGGTCAGTTTGAAAGTGTGAGGGAAAATCTCATCTTTTAAATTAGCTTTTTTAATGAAAGAGAGACTCAAGATCACCCAACAAAAATGTGATAGCCTACACCGCTATGTTGGCCAATAAATGCTAACATGGTAGTCCACATCCAGAAAAGTTATGTTACATGTCAATACACTTAACAAAAGGGCAACTTTAAGCAAACTTTGATTGAATGAAAAAAGTTTGGGATAAGTGTCTAAAAAGTCTTTATTTTATTTTAAAATGGCCAATTTAATCTTAAATATTTTGATAATTTGTCAATTTAATTATTCTAGTCAATTTTTGCTGGAAAATTGCTAATGTAAATATTGACTATCTTATGTGGCATGGCTAGTATTGAAGTGAACAAGTTTTTAAATTTTTTTGATTTTTAATTTTATTTTCTTTCTTTTTATTCCCACTACTAAAAATCACATGGGGTTGCCAGCCACTAGCCAAGGCTGGCTCCCACCAACCACTGGGCAAGGACTTGCAAAGCCTTGCCTAGATTATCCTCACTCGCTGGTGGCCCTCACTGGCCTTGTGGCTCTCACCGGCCTTGTGGCTCACGAGGGCAAATAAGGCCATCATGGCCCTTGCATGTGCCAGTGATCATGACAGCCCTAACCATTGGAAAAATGTAAAAAGGAAAAGAAAAGGAAAGAAAGGAAAAAGGAAAAAAAAGGAAAAAAATTAAAAATTAATAAAAAAGTAATAAAACTTTAGAAAAATTAAGAAAAATTGGCCAAAATTATTTACCTTAACACTGGCATTGTAGGATAGCTAGCATGCATGTTAGCCAACTAAAATTGGCCCAAAGGACTAAATTGACAAATTATTAATAGGCTTAGAATTGAATTAGCATAATTAAAGTATTTTATACTAGGTTAGCCACCATATAAAAGGTTATGACTTTTTGGACAATTTTTTCAAAAAAAAAAAAGGTGACGTTGGACATAAAAAAAAAAATTCACTACAACCTATGTCATAACCCATTTTTTATTCTTGTCCTATTTGTTATTCATGATGCAAAGGCTTATAATATTTGGTCCGATCAAAATACCGTAATAATCTCAACGGCCCCCAAGACTAAACTCATATCAGTTTAGATTGAATACTATTTTCTACAATCATCGATTGTTGTTAGGGGTGCGTTGGGTAATATTTTTTTTCCAAGGAATAATTACTTTTCATAAATAGTTCTTTTATTCTCTTGAACAATTTCTTAGTAACAGATCACATTTGGTAATTACATAAAATTTCTATTTCCAAAATAGAAAAAAATAGGAATGTGTTTAGTACGATCCATAAAATTTTTTGTGATGTAAAATTTCTTTTAAATTTTAATTATTTTTTTTGAGATTTTTCATTTTTTCTTTTCATTTTTTCCTTCTTTCTTCTTCCGGTGGCGGCGACCAATAGTGGTGAGCGGCAAGTAGTAGGTAGTGGCAGGCAACAAGCGGTGGCAACTGATTAGAAGAGGAAGAAGAAGAAAAGAAGAAAAGAAGAAAAGAAAAAAAGAACTTATTCCAGAATTTATTCCCGAGAACACAAACTACTTTTTTCAACTCTTGTTTCTGTTCTAAATCTACTCTCTAGAACAATTTTATATTATGAGGAATAGAAATACTAGCTGATGTTATCATATAGATTTTTGTTTTTCCTATTTCAGAGAACAAAATAATAAAAAAATAGGAGTGTTAACAAACATGTCCTAGGTTTCTCTTCATCAACCAAAGTCATTTCCTTTGGCAAATCGTGATGTTATTATCCCTCGTGATTTGCTTAAAGTTAAAAATAGTCTTACCCCTTCTTAATTAGAGCTTATTCCGAGCAATCTCAAATACATTTCAATTAGGAGCTCCCAGTAAAGACCCAATACCCTAGCCGGGGAAGATCACCAATAGAAAATCAAAGTCTGAGCCCTTTAAACTAACTCACCTTCACTCAGATATTTAGGTCAATTATCAGATGCCATTTGTTGGGAGTACCTAGTGGAAGCTTGATTCCTTCATATAGGAAGATCGCCATGGAAGATGCTAAGTCCGAATCCATTGATATATTCAATTGAACCCACATATACTCAAGAACTTAAGTCAATAGGTTATGTGCCAACAATGATGCATTAACTATTTCATATCAAATCAATTATCCGATATAGAACTTTTCTAATATAACTTACACGTTCATCTCAACAAATTGATGGGAGTGCTCACCACGCAACTGTAATGAAACAAGTTACCAGAAAATTAAAGTTGGACTTAGAGCAACTCGTAAATAATAGTCTAGATCGTTTAATTCATTCGTGGGTTGATTGGACTGATTGGAGCGCAACGAGAAATCTTTTCTTTCTTTGTTGCCTTTTTGGCCTTTTTTGCCGATAAATCAGAAGCCTCTCTTCATGAGGAGGATGGGAGAAAGTATTTTTATTTAGTACTTTTATACGTAACTGCACATTCTAAAGATTTGGTTACCTAAAAATTTACGACACATCCAGAAAACTGCATAAGTTTTTACTCGATTCAACTTGATTTGTGAAATTTAACATATCGCGAGTTATTATGTACACAAGATAATTTCAAATTGCAACTCTTCAACAAGCTGAAGTCAATGTACATGGCCTCCTCCCAGTCTGTGGTTGGCTATTGAATATCGTTAATCGTAATCCTTGTTTCCTCTTAGAAGATTAATTAGATTTCCGGTTTTATTTTGTGCTTCTTACATATTATATGTTAGATTGGTTTTCACTTAGAAATATTTTCACATGGAAAAGTTGGTCCATTCGTAAAAAATAAGATATATGGGAACATAGGTTGAAATGACATGCTTGAAAATTGACCCATGGAAAAAAAATGAAAACCATTCTTAAATTTCCTCCTTTCGAACCACCAAGTTTAGTCAAGCGACCTTATATCCAGTTAATGTGAAGGAGAAAATAATTATAATATTCAAACAACGTACAGTTTGTGCGGTAGGACACACCACCCCTAGTGACGTAGCGTCACTTCAACTCGCTTCTTTAACAGCGAGCTTGATAACCGGTATGACATATATAAGCTCATAATTTATTCTATCATCTTCCATTATTCTTCATGCAATTGGATAAGAAGCATTCATGGCAAGACCACAGAGACCGGCCTTAGACCTCACATCCCTCTTGATCCTCATGTACCCTTTCTCGCCCCAATCGGTGCTCCACGAATTCTTCAGCAGCCAATACTTGGTCCCGCCAGAGGTCTTCCCATACCCAACCGCTGTGACCGCGTGGTTGACGCTGGTCCCGCACGAGCCCGTGAAGACGCCGCTTGAGTAGAATTGGAAGTCAGACCCTCCCCCCTCGATTGCCACCGAGACTGGCTGGTTCGCCACAGCCTGCAAGAGGGCCTTCTCGTTGTTGGCTGGCACGTCCTGGTATCCGGTTATTGAGGCCGCACGTTTTGCTTTCTTGGCCTTGTTGCAGGTCCGCTTGTTTCCCCGGTAAGGGTATTTCGCCTCGGTCGTGAGGCCACCGTTGCTTATGATGAACTCGAAGGCACTGTCCATTAACCCGCCCCTGCAGCCTTCATCCTTACCGTTAACATCGCAATCCACGAGCTCTTGCACCGAGAGTTGCACCAACTTCCCCTTCTTGAGCATGGTAAGCCCTTCCATAGCTGCCACTGCCGAGAATGCCCAACAACTTCCTGCACAAGGAGATCGTAAATTTCCTCTGTCAGGCATACAGAAATTGTTCAAATTAATGGACAAAATAGAAGACATATCTAAATGTATGGTAAGAGAGGTGTGGAATGAATGTAACAGTGAAATAGAGATAATATAATATTGTTGTGTAGTTTGTTATTGTTGCGTCTTTAAACAGCTTGAGTACGACATGAGGATTTTGACATATTCGTGAGACAGATTTCGATTTTTCACTCACCGCAGCTGCCTTGATCCTTGACAGATGTCACAACCTTCTTGGTTCGCCAGTCCAAGGCGGCTGGAATAGCGGTGAAGTTCGCGTATTTGAACGGTTTCACATCAACAGAAGACAAGACCCTGGTGGGACTCCTCTTGTAGCCAGTGTAGGAAGCGCGGAACTCCTCGTTGGTTAGGTCCGTGAACTTATTCACAGCCAGTTTATACCCCATGTCCTTACCATTATTAAAGGCATTGATATGCTTAACGTTCTCTTTAAATATCTGATACCGTTTGGCCTTTTCGGCCGCCTCCTTATAGACACGCCCATGGATTGCCATCCACTCCTCATGCTGCTTTAACAACTGTTCCTCTCCAAGAGGGCGACAAAGCGTTTCCGAAACTGAAACTATAATGACCAAAAGAGTGGCTGATGTGAGGAATGAGAGTTGGTTTTGTTTGGCCATAGTAGTGGTTTGGGTACTGTCTCGGACACAATTGGAGTGACTTGGTGAGTGTCTTTCAACTTGTGCACATCTCCGAACGAGTATAATGGGTTTTTATAGACAAAATGCCGCTCAATTGTTGTCACTCTCACTCTCTTGATAATGCTTCAGTGGACCTTTTGCTGCCCCATGCGCCTAGATGACTGTTCTGACTTGGACTCCCCAAATTGGAATTAAGCTTTGCTATTGCACACTCATCATGGATAGCGCATATCCAATTGGAGTGCTCTGGTTGTCATTGACTGATGGGTGATTAATCAAAATGTTTCCATTAAACTTGTAATGTAGTGCAAAAATATGTGGCTCTAAGAGGGTTGTTGATTTTGTGGTGCTCTCAACTCCTAGCCAAAAGCAAATCGATGGTTTATTTCGTTCCATCGCTAGTTAGGTACTTGGACCTTTACATACATATTTGCCTCCATACATGTATATGTATTGGTATTTTTGACTTTTCATATAATATATTAGTGCATCTGTTATACGTAGATATGGATTTGCATGCCTCTCTGTCTTGTGATCTTGTGTATGTTGTTGGTATCCATGTTCGTATTGGAAATAATCGGTTTTCTTCAGTGAAACAACTAAGGTTTGGTCAACAATCTGTTAATAAAATATTATTGATCTTAAGAGTGTGATTCTTTGCCAATAAAATGGTGCCACTAAATGATCATAAAAAAGTGAAGAGTGGCGGGTGGGACGCAAAAAAGGAAACCATACTTCAACATTGAAATCATATTTTATGACCAATATCAACTTTAGACGACCGGGGACACAGTTCCCACTTTGCACGTCTTAGTCTTAGTTTGGGATTCTAGACGCTAACGATTTTTTGCATTTAAGGATGTAATTCAGTCAAGCTACTCGAGCTGTTTGAGTTCGACTGTCAGATTTCTCAAACTCGACTTGATTTCTTTCGACTTCGAGTTATTCAAATACTAATTAATCGAGTCTAGCTCAAGCTAAAAAATACTCGACTTGAATATCTCACGAGCCTTGTCGAGGGGAATGAATCTTTACCTATTTTAATCATATATGCAAATTAATAAATATGAACAAAAAATCTTTATAAAATTTTCAATTACAGTATGTTTTCATGGTTCACGCTTGAGTTTGAGTTTAATTCGAGTTTCAAGTTAGAACTATTGATTAATTGAGTTGAGCTCGAGCTTTTGGATAACTTATTTGAATCCAGTATCAAGTCTTGCCTATTTGAGTTGGGTTGAGCACTATTACCTAGAGGGGAGTGAATAAGTGATTGTAAACAAACTTGACAAATTAAAGTGGAATTAAAACAATCAAGACTAATAACACGTGAAAACAAAGTCTAAAGAGAATATGCTATAATCAAATGCACTTGTGTGCAATATGGTATCAACGATAACAATAAAGAGTTAAAGTGATAGAGAAATTCGCATATAGAAATTATAGTGGTTCAGCTTATGATAAGTCTATGTCCACTTTTCCACGTTGACAAGCCTATTGACTGGATTTCATTAGAGAATCAATAAGAGATTAAGTGTTCACTTCTCAAGTATGTGTGATTGTTTCCTCTCACAAGATCACTCTAACAATTGCCTCTCAAGATGACTTGGCCACAATTTTGTTATCTTAGTGTTATATTGGCCATGCTAGCAAAATAATAATCATTCCAAAGAAATGAAAAATAAGATTTGCTAACTTGAAGAAAGGATTGGTGGACTGTCCCACATCGATTGGGGAAGAGATTGATGGTTGGTTTATAAGTATGAGAGAAAACCTCATCATTTGAATTAGCTTTTGGGGTAAGAGAAGTTCAATACTACCCATCACTAGTATCAAAGCCCGGGCTGCTAACAAGTCTAAACCCAACAGGCATATAGGAGAGTTTTCGATTATTGTGGCTTTGACCTAGGCCTAATATGTGAAGGGAGAGATTGTCGAGGTTGTCTCACATTGGTTGTGAAATGGGCTAGTGATCGGTTTATGTTGGCCAATAAATGCTAACATGTTAGTCCACGTCTAGAAAAGTTCTATGACATGTCAATACACTTAACGAAAGAGCAACTTTAAGCAAACTTTTGATTAAATGATAAAAATGTTTGGGATAAGTGTCTAGAAAGTCCTAAATTTATTGTACCTTTATTAATTTAATCACAAACCTTTTGAAAATTTGTCAATTTAATTATTCTACTCAATTTTGGCTAGAAAAATCACTAACGTGAATGTTAACTATCTTACGTGGCATGATTAGTGCTGAAGTGAACAATTTTTTTTTTTAAGTTTTAAAATTTTTGTTTTATTCTTTTTTCCCACTACTAGGGCTCGTGTGGGGTTGCCAGCCACTAGCCAAGGTTGGCCCCCATCGACCATTGGGTAAGGACTTGTAAGCCCTTGCCTAGATCATTCTCATTGGCTTTGCGACCCTTGTCAACCATAGAGAAAGCATGGCGGCCCTCACTGGCCTTGTGGCTTGTGAGGGCAAACAAGGCCATCCAAGCCTTTGGTTGTGCCGATGATCACCACAGCCTTGACCATTAGAAAAAGGAAATAAGGCAAAAGAAAAAAATGAAAGAAAATAAAAAGAAAAAGGAAAAAAGGAAAAAAAGGAAAAAAATAAATAAAAACTATAGAAAAATTAGGAAAAATTGGCCAGAGTTGTCTACTTTAACATTGGCCATGTAGGATAGCTGGTATCCATGTTAGCACTTTCCGATTGAAATTCCAAATAACTAAATTGACAAATTAATAACAGGTTTACAATTAAATTAGCACAATTAAAATTTTTAATGCTAAATTAACTGTCATATAATTAATTGTGATTTTTTGGACAATTTTCTCAAAAAAAAATAAAATTGGCACCTTGGACATTGGAAAAAAGAAGAAGTTCACCACTACCTATGTCATTACCCATTTTTTATTCTTGTACTATTCGTTATTCATGAAGAGGAGGCCCATGATACTTGGTACGGTCAAAATGCCCCAATAATCTGAACGGTCCACGAGGCGAAATTCGCATCAGTTTAGATTGAATACTACATTCATCGACTGTTGTTAGGTTTCTCTTCATCAACCAAAGTCGTTTCCTTCAGCATATTATGATGTTATTATCCTCCGTAGTTTGCTTAAAGTTAAAAATAGTCTTACCCCTTCTTAATTAGAACTTATTCCAGACAATCTCAAATACATTTCTATTGGGAGTGCGCAATAGAGACTCCATACCCTAGTTTGGGAAGATCACCAATAGAAAGTCAAAGTTCAAGCCCTTCAAACTAACCCACCTTCAGTAAAAAATTTAGGCCTGATTCATTCAGATAGGAAAATCATCATGGGACATGCTAAGTTTGAATCCATTGATACATCAAAGTGAATCCATTTATACTAAAAAAGTTAAACCAATGAGTTATGTGCTAATAATGATATATTAACTACTTCGTATCAAACCAATTATTTGATACGAGACTTTTTGAATGAAATTCACATATTCATCTCAACAAATTAATGGGAGAGTGATCACAACGCAAAAGCTATGAAACAAATAACTAAAAAATTAAAGTTGGACTTAGAGCAATTAATGGTCTAGATCGTTTAATTCATACGTGGGCTGATTGGACTGATTGGAGAGCAACGATAAATCTTTTCCTTTGTTGCATTTTCTGCCGATAAATCAGAAGCCTCTCTTCATGAGGATGATGGGGGAAAGTATTTTTATTTAATATTTTAACACGTAACTGTACATTCTAAAGATTTGGTTACCTAAAAATTGACGACACGTCCAGAAAACTGCATAAATTTTACTCGACTCAACTCGATTAGTCAAATTTAACATATCGCAAGTTATTATTATGTACACAAGAAAATTTCAAATTGCAACTCTTCAACAAGCTGAAGTCATTGTACATGGCCTCCTCCCAATCTGTGGTTGGCCATTCAATATCGTTAATCGTAATCCTTGTTTCCTGCTATTTAACATTTTATTTTGTACTTCTTACATATTATATATTAGATTGGTTTCACATGGAAATATTTTCACATGGAAAAATTGGCCCATTCGAGAAAAATAAGATATATGAGCACATAGGTTGGAATGAGATGGTTGACAATTGACCCATGGAAAAAAGAAAAATGAAAACCATTCTGAAATTTCCTCCTTTCGAACCACCAAGTTTTATTCAAGTGACCTTATACATAATTGATTTGAAGGAGAAAATAATTAAAATTTGTGAATAGATGATAGATAATCTGTCTGTACGTCTTGCGATCCTCTTGAGGTAATCCTTGAGGGAGTTTAAGGGATTGCTAGGGAGTGCAAATAATCCTCTTGTAAGGTGACGCTAGCATTCTCATTTACGATTCGCATTAACAATCCAAAGTCCTATCAATCACAACATGATTTCTCAATTTTTTTTATTATATTTTAATTAGGGTTACAACTAACCTATTCGTAGTTGGTTAGGAGCCATGTAAGCTAGCTTTACTTATGCAAATTAGAGATTTAGGATTTGAAGACTGGATTGTGCTAGTTTTCCCTAACATTTGTTACTTGTGTGTTTTCTCTTTTAATAAAACATCATTTGGTGCAACCATGCTCCGATTTTATTTTTAAATGTAAGATTTTGGTGGGATTACTACCAACTATTTTTTCTCTTTTAATAAGACATCATTTGGTGCAACCACGCTTCGATTTTTATTTCTAAATGTAAAATTTTAGTAGGACCACTGCCAATTATTTTAAAAGTTTAAGCTGTTAGATAAATGTGTGATTTATTATCTAAATATTTTAACATTCCTCCTCACACTTAGTTTGTTTTACTTTTTTGCTAAATACTAAGGATGGAAATTTAATTGGACGGACAAATGGGGCTTGAAAGGATTTGAACTCAGGATCTTTAGCTCTGACACCATGCAGGATTTTGGTGGAATCACTGTTAACTGTTCTAAAAGTTTAAGCTGCTTGTTAAAAACATGATTTATTATTTAAATATTCTAACACTAAATGTGCAATTCTATATTGCCCTGTGCATAAGAGCTCAAACAATAAATAGTATATAAAGAAAATGTAATAAAATAAAATAAAATAATTTAAGCTTTATTGAGAAAAATTAGGCTTTGTTATAAAACTCTGATAGGACCACGTAAGCTACACATGAAGAATAAAAGAGTACCAACCAAATGAAAAATTGCTTATCTCTACTATGAAACTAGCAATATATATAAGGGTTAATACTGTAGATTTTCCTATATTGGTATACTTGTGACAAATTTATCAAAAGCTAATTTTTTGACCACCAACACCCCAAACTAGACCCGTGTAAATTTACCTTATGTTAGTTTTCATTAAATTTTATTGTAAAATTTCTAAGTGGGATGACAAGTAGCAATTAACAGATGTACTAGTTTGATGTTTTGCCTTCTGTTTGTTACAAATGACTAGTTTGTAGTTTTTTTTTGTCATCAATCCAAATCTAACAGATGATAAATTATTACAAATTTATCAGCTAGGGCTTTTGGTGGTTAAAAAATTAGTTTGGAGTAAACATTTGTCACAAATATATCGGTTTTAGGTTTTTTGTTGTTAAAAAATTAATTTGGGGTAAATTTATCTTATACGTATCAGTCTGGAGTTTTTTGTTGTATTAACTATAAATTTAATTAATCCTATTTTGAAATGCGAGAAAAACTTAAATGCATCTAGATACTTTTTTTTACTTTTTTTCTTTATTCATGCAATGAGATTATTAGATATGCATAAAAAATAACCTAAATGTCGGGATATAAAAAATAAGAAAATATTAAAATTTCGCATGGTAAAAGGGTATCGACACAACTGATACTCACAAATGAAAGGGAATTTGTTTAGGTACAGGTGCGAGAGCACTAATTGGCCAATAACTTATTATCTTAAATAATTGAGTGAATATTAAGTTCAACTAAACGAGTTACACAGCTCATTGGTGTGCCTAGCCGACGCTGCCGCTATGAGCACGTCTTATTTATTTAATATTCATGCTTCCTTTCCTCCAGACAATGCCTTCTTGTCTTCATCTTTTCCAAATTTTTCCATCATTGTGGAAGAAGGTAGTGGGTGGGATTGTTTATAACCCTCCATCAGACCAAATGCAGAGAACTTAAGTATTGGATTTTAATTCGACAAAAAATAGTATTGAATTTTAAGTGGAAAGTAGAAATAAAAGTTATTTAATAAGGAATTGAAATTGACCGTTGAATAACGTTGATTGTGTTCATAAATGAAACTGTGATAATTGTTCATAGATATTAGTAGTATAATTGCCAATATTCTAATTCCCATCTATTTACGCATTTCTTACTCACCATATTAAATGAGCTTTTTCTATTTAATTGAATCTTTTAAATCGATATTAGTTATAATTAATACTGAAGTTTTTACTTTCCACGCTTAATTGTGTTATTAAACTGGTTAAAAATTGTGAAGCTTGGTCGGCTTCAACTTCAACTTTACATGGTCAAAGACAGTTCGGACGAGCATATAAATAATTCTGAATCCGATGAATATTCCACTTTCGTTGAAACCAAAAAGAGAAAGTGGACGAGTGTTCTCTCCACTTTAGACTATTATCATAGGTAGGAGCACATTCTCCCTGGTTATTTTACTGAAATTATTGTTGGACGCCACTTATGGAATACGTTTGAAATGACACTTACATTTTTATATAAAAGGTTATTTTTAAAGCTTGAGATTACTATTAATTAGTCTTCTTATTCATTTGCTAAGTAAGCAATTGGAAAGTTTACGGTGTTCAATAAATTATTTTTCTTGGTCATGTGTAATGACTTATTTGAAAATTGGATATTTATTATTATCATATTCATAAGATTGGTACAGTTTGTTGGACCTTAAAGATGATTCAAATGTATTTGAGAATTTTCATTATCTTTATAGATTAAAATAATTTTTCGCGAAAAAGGAAGGGGATCCTATGTCTCCATACTTATTCACTCTGGCCATGGAGGTTCTATCTGGCATTATCTCTAGGCAAGCTGGCTGTCCAGGTTTTAAGTTCTTCTGGAGATGTAAAGCTACTAGGTTGTCCCACTTATTTTTTGCAGATGATGTTTTCCTATTTTGTGAAGCTTCTCTGACCTCATGCGCCTATCTAAAGGAGGGTCTCCTTCTTTTCTCCTCCTGGAGTGGTCTTGGGCCGAACCTCAACAAGAGTGAGGTATTTCTAGCAGGTGGCTCTGCATTAATCCGAGATCAAATCATCCAGATGTGGGGTTTCCGGCTAGGGTCCCTTCCAGTGAGATACCTAGGTGTTCCAATTATCACTAAGAGGATGGCCAAAGAGGATTGCATTGCCCTGGTTAGTCTCCTTACCACTCGGGTCCATTCGTGGACCCATCGCTTTTTGTCTTTTGCTGGTCGGCTATTACTTATCAGATCGGTCCTTCATGCCATTCAAGTATACTAGGCTAGTATTTTCATTATACCTAGCTCGGTCCTGAAGAGAATTGAACAAATATGTCGACAGTTTCTATGGAAGGGTCCTAGTTTAGGCTCTGGTGGTGCAAAGGTGGCTTGGGAGCACGTCTGCCTGCCGAAGACCGAAGGTGGACTTGGGGTGAGGAAGCTTCGGGAGAGTAATAGAGCTGCTATGATGAAACATATCTGGCTCTTGTTCACAGACAAGGAATCCCTTTGGTGCAAGTGGATTCATGCCACTTATTTAAAAAACAAGAACTTTTGGATCACTTCTACACCGACTTATTGCTCTTGGGCTTGGAGGAAAATCCTGGATTTGAGAATTAAGTTCCGGGCCTTGGTGAGGTGGCAGGTTGGCAATGGGCGTAGGGCATCTCTATGGTTTGATTCTTGGCACCCTCGTGGTCCATTGAATATCTTCTTCTCTAACTCAGATATCTACCGTTCTGGCCTTCATAGGGAAGCAACGGTGGCGGACCTTTTTTCCCCCGCTGGAAGCTCTATGCTCCAACAGATCCAAAGCTGGCCGCATCCAATTCCAATCCTCAACAACAGGCCTGATGTGCTTACTTGGCTACCACATTCTTCGGGTGAGTTCACGATGGCATCAGCCTGGGAAAATATTAGAAGTAGGGCCGGGCGGGCCTTTTGGTTTTCTTTCGTTTGGAGTAAGTCCATTATGTCGAGACACCAATTTTTGCTTTGGCTGATTATCAGGAATCGCCTCCCTACACAATTGTTATTATTATCTTATGGTAGGATTGGTGGTGCCGTTTGTCCTTTTTGCAAGCTGAGGCCGGACTCTATTGATCACTTGTTTTTTGGATGTAAAGTAACCCATGAGATTGCTATGTTTTGGGCGGGAAAATGTAACCTGGCCTGGCCGGGAGGACTTTGGAGGGAAACCCTTGAATGGGCTTGTCGTAATATGACCGGAAAAGGTTTCCAGAAGGAGATATGTAGATGCTCTTTTGGTGCGCTATGCTATATTATTTGGAAGTCTTGAAATGACATACTATTCCGGGGCAAAGTATTGTCCATTCACTCTATGAAGCACTATATTATCCAAGCTGTCAAAGATAAAGTGGCTTCAGGGCTGTTGATTGAAGATAACATGGTTAATAGAAGACTACAAAGATCTTGGGGATTTGATGCTGCTGTTTTTGATGTTTAAGAGTTTATGTGGTTACTATATGTCGTTTTGTTTTAGATGTGTTTGGGTCAGGGCACCTCTCCACTCAGTAGCATGAGCTAATTGAGTGTAAATGGGTTCCGTTGGCCCCTAGGTTGTACAGTGGATGTTTGGATAAATACATGCTTACCTTACCAAAAAAAAAATAAAATAATTTTTCGCGTCTTCGTCAAAAGCCACGATAATTGTTAATAAATCCAAATCAAAAGTGCTTTTTGACTGGGCCCATTCTGCTGAGAAATGACGTGAACTTCCATTTTAGAATCCTAGGAATCGAAGCGCAGTAATAAAGCGAACAAAGTGGGAGAAGGTTCTCTCTACAAATATTCATTGAATTCGCTAAACTATGCCATGATCTTTCATGGTAATAGATCTCACTTTCGACCATGAAAACATTATTTGTGTTACCACGGAGAAATTAACCGTTGCAGCGGATTTGATCATTAGCCATGATTTATTCTGTTTCGTGGTGAAAGATGTAAAATTGGATTATTTTTACCCTCGGACAGTAATTTAAAAGTAGATGATTTGCTATTTGGCAACCAAAATATGTTTTTGGCAAATGTTTCATGCCAGTACATCTCATATTTTAGGCTTCATTTATTTCACAAAAATATTTTTCGCGTAAAATTTATTTGTTTTCCAATGTTTGGATAGCTTAGGAAAATTAGTTAATTAAAAATAGTCTTAGTCAACGGAAAAGGTTTTCCTATGAAAACTTAAATTCAAGAAACTGATTTCCTCTATCTAAAATTGGAAATCATTTTCCAATACTTGAATTGAAAACTTTGTGCTTAAGCATGGAAACTCCAATGCTTGTTCACGGGCCCTTAACTATGGGGCCAATTCCTTGATGCCCTAGCCCAAGTCAATCTAGGTCGTGCTTTAGACCTTGGCCGCCATGTTTGAGTCCACTGAGGTCAAGCTTGAGACACTAGTGCTTATGGTTGGGACATCAAGGTTCGGCCTGGATCCTTAGGTCAAACCTCTATGGACTCGAGTTTGGGCATTGGTATCATAGTCTTGGGCCCTGCCTCGATTGACCTAAGCTCGAGCACTAGGATCCCAATTTCGTGTGTTAGTGTTCAGGACCTGCCCTTGATGAACCTAGGCCAAAGTGTCAACAACTTGGGCTCGGCCTCTATAGACCCAAGCCAAGGCGCTAGGGAGCTAGGCACGAGCATCAAGTTCTTGAGCTCGATTTTGATGGACCCAAGGACCCAATACCAATGCTGCTTTTGTGCTCAGGAGTAGGGGATCTGGGCTTGAGACCCCAGTGCCCATGCACCCATTCTCAAATCACTATTGCTTCAATGATGTACGTCTAATTAGGAAAATCAATTGAGATTTTCCTTATCAAACGATGGAAAATATTTGTCAGTTTATTTTCTGGTCTTAGCCAAATACCCATAAAATATGTTCTTTTCGAAGAAATTGATCATTTTCCAGAAATATCACATTCTTCACCAAACAAATGGAGCCTTAAACATGACAAATATGGTGTAAGATTGATCAATTAATATGTTTTAGTTTAATCATAACTTAATCACTAAAAGTTTTTAGTAAATGATAGGGGGAATTAGATAATGCCGAAGGAATCTTTCTCTCAAAGATCTCGCCGGACGAGGTGCGTGGGTCATTGGCAACTAGTCACCACTGCCACCGTGAAAAGGTTTCCTTGCTTCTAGAAATTCAAGTTTCATTCCTTCTAGACATTGCAATTTTGGCTTCATCTTTCTTCTCTGTGAAAAAAGGCAGTGGGTGGAGCTTTTTTATGACCCACTATGAGAGTGAAACTTCTCAAATGATCTATTAACTGAAGACTCCTTTTGATAAAAATAGGAAATTAAGTATTGCGAATTTAAGCTTTGAATTTTAAATGCTGGAAGTATAAAAAAAAAGTTGTTAAGTAGGATTGAAAATTGCTCATTGAATGTTATCAATTTTCTCCTGTGATAATTATTGGTAGAATTTATTGATATAATTGATAACATTCTAGTTGCAATCGATTAATTTTTTTCTACTTCATAAAGTAAGTAAAGAAAGTAACATATTTCTTACTTATCATATGGAATGAGTTTTTATTTAATTGAATCTCTTAAGTTTATATTAGTTATAGTTATCAAATACGATTTAATTTTATTATGTGCTCCTTTTACTTTCAACAATTAATTGTGTTAGGAAACAGGTTCATTAGTAATTGTGAAGCCTGATCGGCTTCAACTTCGACTTTACTTGGTCAAAGACAGTTCGTATGAGAATAATATAAAGTTCTGAACGTGGTGAATATTCCACTTTTTTTTTTTGTTTATCAAAAGGAGAAAGTGGATGAGCGTTTTCTCCAATTACAGCATAATCATAGTCAGGAGCACATCTGTGATGGTTATTTGTTTATATTACTGAAATCATAACTTGACGAGGCCCACGAAAACGTGTTTGAAATAGACTTTACTTTTTTATGAAAAATTATATTTTTACAATTTGAGGTTTTACTATTGCTTAATAGATTTCATTCATGAGTTTTCTGATCCATTGGTTAAACAAGCAATTAAGGAAAAATTTATAGTGTTAATGCATCGTTTTTTGTGTGTTATGGGTAATAACAGTTTTGAAAACTGAAATTTTCTAATAGCATGTTTTGTAAGTGCCTTGTAGACACTCCATAGTAAGATGGTTCTTTAATAAGGAATACTTGGTATAATTTTGTTTGACATTAAAGATTTTTTTAATTTGTAAAATTTTGTAAGGCTAGTGCCTTGTAGACACTCCATAGTAGGATGGTTCTAAAAATTCATTTTTAATAAAATTATTGTTTCACGTGACTCAGAACAAACATTTGGAATGGAGTCTACTTTTTCATAAATAATTTACTTTGACAATTTGGATTTCACCATTACTTATTAGACTCTATTAATGAGTCTTCTGAGTCATTTGTTAAGAAAATTATTTAAGGAAGTTTACGCATTCGATGTACTAATTTTTTTTGTCATGTGTAGTCACTTCTTTGGCTATGGCTAGAAATAATTTTGTCTAACCATGACAATGCCTTTCTAATGTGTCAGATCCTTTGTCACGAAATGCTTTGTTCTAACTACAAGTTCATGGCAATAGGGCAAATAATGTACGACCCAAATTTCTATAAAGTTTGAACCTCGATTGAGTATATAAATTAGCTTTGCTTCAATTGTCCGATAAATTACTAACTTATCCTCAATTATACAAGTAATTTAACCATAGCTATTATAAATCAAAACTGTACATATAGAAGCCCATCTCCACTTTCTCTGCATACTCCAATCTGATCCTTACTAGTGATCTTTGGGAGCATGAGCCTAATGCCCTTGAACTCCTAACCTGACAAATCTGTAAAGTATATTGGGGTGAGCATAAGCTCAATAAATGAACTCTCTAGGTTTAAGTCAGAAGATCAGCTTCCCACTCAACCTAGTACCAACAGATAACATGTGCTCTAGCTATAAAAATAACCATGTATGACAAATGCATTAGCAAATGCTCTTACCATGATATGCCAATAAAAACCATTAACCATAAGGTAAATTCATTCACTTAAAAGCAATCATAACATATTAATTCATGATGCACCAGTATCACCTAGTAACTCACCACTATACACAAGAATATACATAGGCAATACTTATCACGGAGCTCATATACACACACTATACTTGTCACTGGCCAAGACCATCTCACTTCACAAGGCAAGAAACATCACCACCAACTCATGGAGGACGGAATTATACATACCCTTTGCCACGGCTCAATCCATTCATCATGGGTGTCCTCTACATTATCAATGATAAATACATCATTGTACATCTGCATAATGATGGTCATTTCTTAATATCATACTATGACTATATAAACCATGTCATACCATGACTGTGCAAGTCATGTCATACCATGACTACACGAGCCAATTTATAATAGGATTTCATATAATCTCAATCTTGTAGAAAACTGTCTCATACGATAGAACATCTGGCTAACTCTAGAGTCTTATCCACATACTAATACAAGGGAATTCGCTTTGTGGTAAACAAATTGTGGCAAAGGTCTTAACCACACGGCATAATTCACATACATTTCATAATAATATAACAATTGCCATGTACATCTCAATAATTTTCCATTTCTCATGCAACTAATGATAGACAAATAATTACATGCACTTCAACACATATATCCTCTTTCTTTCCCTATCAAGCCATCATCATTTAATTGGAAGTCATGGATAGGTAATCGGTAACATATGATCGGATGCCTATAATCGACCATGTGGACATTGACAACTCAAAAAATCAATCACGTGATTAATTAGCAACACTTAGCTAGTACTTTGATAACTTAGTCGAATTACAAGAATATTATTATCATATATAATTTCGACACTTTCACTTTTTCACTTAATCATACAATATTAATTAAATTAAAGACCAAAGGCCACTTATTTGTCATCCAAAATATATGAGTATTTTATTTGCACTATGAACATGCACAAAATTTATAAAATTACTTAAATAGCCTACTTCTAAATTAATTACACAATTGGGACCAATTTTACATAGTTAGACATATCGTCTAGACTAAGAAATTTTCTTTCAAAATAACTTTACCACCTATCAAAATAAGGTTCTTCATTTTGTGAACAGCCCCCAGAACTTTCAGTTTATGCAGATACGTCCCTCAACTTGGTGAAATTACAAATTTACCCCCAAAGCTTCTAAACTCATGTCTTTTAACTGGTTTGATTCCCCTCAATTAATATTACTCAATAACCCACTCATTAAAACTAAAAATCATAAAATAACCCTGTTTAGAGCCCCAACTCACTTCTGTAAATTTCGAAATTGCCCCTAAAATTGTCAAAAATTTACCAAGATATCCTTTTTTAGGCCTAGTTTTACCATTTTCTCATTCTTTCCCATCTAAGGTGCAACAAAACCATTTGGGTTTTCCTTCAAACACCTTCTTGGTATGTATTAAAGATTTCAATTTAGGCAAGGATTCATAACTCTATGTGTCATTTGTGGAACCTATTAGCACTTGAGATCAAATATAAACTAAACTTACAAACATCAACCAACAAGTCAAGAGTACTAAGTAGGTCAATTTAACTTAGTCCCTAGAGTTTTTACTTACCTTGAACAAAGACTTGGACAACTCAAAGTCTTAATAACCTTCAAAGCAAAATAAACAAGAACAAACATTAACAACTCTCGATCTTTAAGAAAACAACAAAACTAGCTTGATAGGAAGAAAATGAAATCGATGAACTTTTACCTAGAAATAATTGAAAGTTGAGATTTAAAGCTCAAACAACTCAAATTGAATAAACTTTAGAACTTGATTGAAATTTAGGGAGAGTTTCACTTGTTGTTTTGAAGGAAAGAGAATTTACACTTGAAGACAAGAAGATAAAGTTGCTCTACCAAAGAGAAGAGAAAACCCAAAATTTCTCCCTTTTTTACTTATTTTAAAGAATAGCTTCAACACATGTTAATTAACTAGGGCTATAAGTATGATATGAAGTAACTAGAGTTTGAACATTATGTCATTCATGATATTATGCATGACATAATTCAGTAGGCTAGGTTCACTGTCTCCATTTTAGAGCATGCGAGTTATTACTTAAGTAACAAATGACGAGATTTTGTATAGAGAGATGAAATATTTGATTGGAAAGAGAGAAAGAGAATCATTAGCCAAGTAAAATACATGAATTATAAAACATTATTTGAGTTGTAGTTATTTCAAGCATTACTAAGAGAGATACAGAAGATCTTGACATGTATTTCTTATGAGTTAAAATTAATAGATATTAGTTAACTAAGGTTAAAAGCCATGATGACATTGGTGTTAAAAACACTTGGTGGAGAATGAGAGAGAGAAGATAAGATAGCCCAAAAAGATGCATGAATAAGAATCATTATTTAATTTGTAATTACCAAAGCAAAAGGGTGAGGTCATGCATGATGAAATCTTATAGGTGAAACTTATGGTGGAAAAAGAGAGAGATGTGGCACAATGAATGAGGACTCTTGGCTTGCAAGCTTCAAGAGCATTAATGGGTTAAAAGAAGTGATATAAGGAATGATGCAATTTGCATGTAAGAAATTAGAAGATAAACTAAGGATGAGGTAATCAAAATAGTGAAAAGTGGCTAATAAATTATAGTTATGAGAGACATAGAGAACATATGGCAATTACCAATGCCCATATGGAAAAATATGAATCTTATTTCTCTATAGCATAACGTCTTTTGTTGCTAAAGATTATACTCGACCGCATGAAATTTTCATGGCCATATAAAGTGATTCTGACCATTGAATAATACTTGTGGCAATTTTTTCATAACCTTTGTGCCATGCTTTACTACGAAAATAATTTTTTTAACTAAAAAGGGAATCTATTGCCGCACTAATTGGACTTTGCTAGCACAACAATCTTTAGGTTATTATGAGAATAACAGCTTGTCTTGAACTACAAATTCTCAAAGGAATGAGCTCTACAATAATCTATAATTATTTGTCATTTAGTTTTTTGTAGTTCAAAATAAATATTATTCTCATAATAAATTAAAAACTGTCATCCAATTATTTCTCATATTAATTCTCTGCAAGGGAGGATTGAGGGGTTGCCAATTTAGTACAATCGAAGCATCAACGATGGAAATGGTGAACACAAATCACATCAACCAGATAGATCAATAATACAGACTGTAAACACTCATTATAAGCTAATTAACATATAATTAACAAGGTGTATTTCTAGTATTTGTAGATTTCAAAATCATATTTGTCGATCCTATGTTATTCTCACGTCTTTCAAGTCATCTATGTACTATCAAACTTATCAAGTAAGAATAAAGTGAGATTTTTTCGTAAAGAGGAGGTCATTAGCTAGCTAAATTTCATATACCGATTGGTCTTAGCCACCTTATCGAGTCTTGTTGTAGCCCCCATAGGTTGGGACATTATTGATGTCACGTACAACACTCACTTTGGTGTCAAATTTTTTTTTTTCGCTCATTTAAGTGCCACATATTTAAAACATCGATTATTTGGGTATCACTTTTGACGTGACCGCCGAAAAAGTTGACGTGGCTATCGGTCGTCCAACATGGCCGCTGGAAAAACTAATATGGACCAGTGGCCACGTCGGACGACCGAAAACCACATCAACTTTTTCGGCGGCCACGTCAAAAGTGACACTCAAATAATCGGTTTTTTAAATTCGTGGCATTTCAGTAAGCAAAATTTTTTTTCGACATAAAGATAAATGTCTTACAAAAATTTTGGCATTAATAATGTACTTATCTCGCAAGATCGTCATCATCGTCTAACAAGTCGTGGAGACGAAGCGAGGCGACCCCCGTAGCCACGTGCAAGGCCCACCCAAAGCAAGGCGGCGTTGGCCTCTGACTCGCCGCTGATCTGGACAAGGGCTTCACCAAGATGCACGGCGAACATCATGTTGGTGTTCCACTAAATTATAGCTCTCAGTGTAATGCTTATTTTATTTTATTTTATTTTAAAAATTTAACTTTGGTGCTTCTTATTGACCCTCCAAATGATCGGAGGGAGTTTTCCTGAAAAAAATTGTCAATGGCACAGTTATTTTGGGAGATCGCCAAAAGAGAGTTCAAATTTGTGCACATTAATATATTAAGTTGCACTCATTTTTGCTCAAAAACTAATATCAATAAGTTTTGGATCAATTAAGATATATTAACTATTCTACACCATATTAATTTTCCGAAGTGGGATTTTTTAATACAACTTGCACATACATCTCAGCGACAACTCTCAACAATAAAAATAACTTAAGTGCATATGAACTCAACTCACAAGCACCGTTTGATCATGAGAAATTCATCTCATCCAACAATATTTATGAATTGGGTGCGCATTCATAGAGGGCACTTTTCTTTGCTAATTTTTTGCAATGGTTTTCCATTTTCAATTTGATTAAACAATGGCAACCCACATTCGTATAGAGGAGTGACAAGAGTGTGAGAATTCACGTGTGAGATGCCCGTAAAAAATAAGTCGCATGTGAATTGATGCTTGGTCCATAACTTATTTGTCTAAGGTGTTGAGTAAAATAGAGTGGAGATAGGAATGTCTCTGACTTAGAGTTCCTGCCGTCCCATTATGAGGTAACATACTTACGTTGAATCAATAGATAACATTAAGAACTTCTCTGCAAATTGCTTTCTTTTTTCCTTTTTCTTTTTTGTGGCTTCATTCAACTTAGTAGAAGAAGGACATAGCATAATTGGTGAATGCAATGAATGATTTAAGGATGAGCTATGATATTGTCCAAAAAGGACTACCACCTGTGCTGGTCTGTAATCTATCAAGGAAAGCACATTACAGGATGAGATTTCTGGTGTTGGACACAATTCAGTACTTCAACTCACGCTGACGAAACTATTTCATTCATTTAAATGACTAAATTCTTTCTCTTGTCCCACACAATTATTCAAACACTTGGAACCGTGCTTAGTAGGCAGGCCCCTAATTTTTTGCTAAGAACATGCATTTCCTATTGTAGGACACGCCACCCCTAGAGATGTATTGTCACTTACACTAGCTTCTTTTACAGAGACGCTAGACTTCATTGCATAGATATAGAGAGCCTAAAGAACCAGTTTCACATATATAAGCTCATAATTTATTTTATCATCTTCATTATTCTTCAAGCAATTGGATAAGAGGCATTCATGGCAAGACCACAGAGACCAGCCTTAGAGCGCACATCCCTCTGGATCCTCATGTACCCGCTCTCGCCCCACTCGGTGCCCCACGAATTCTTCAGCAGCCAATACTTGGTCCCGCCAGAGGTCTTCCCATATCCGACCACTGTGACTGCGTGGTTGACGCTGGTTCCACATGAGCCCTTGAACACGCCGCCTGAGTAGAATTGGAAGTCGAACCCTCCTGCCTCAACTGCCACCGAGACCGGCTGGTTTGCCACAGCCTGCAAGAGGGCCTTCTCATTGTTGGCCGGCACATCCTGGTATCCAGTTATTGAGGCCGCACGGTACCCCGTCTTGGCCGTGTTGCAGGTCTTCTCCTTTCCCCGGTAAGGGTAGTTTGCCTCAGTCGTGAGGCCGCCCTTGCTTATAATGAACTCAAAGGCACTGTCCATGTACCCACCCTGGCAGCCTAAATTCTTTTTGTTAACATCGCAATCCACGAGTTCTTGCTCTGATAGTGACAACAACTTCCCCTTCTTGATCCTGGTAATCCCTTCAATGGCTGCGACGACCGAGAACGCCCAACAACTTCCTGCACAAGGAGATAGTAAGTTTCCTCCGACAGGAAAGCATATATTGTTCAAATTAATGTACAAAATAGGAGGCATACGTATATGTATAGTAAGATAGGTGTCGAATGAATGTAAGAGTGAAAAGGAGATAATATAATAGTTTTATGTAGTTTATTTTTGTTGCGTTTATTAACAGCTTGAGTACAACATGAAATTTTGACGTATGCGCGAGACAAATTTTGATTTTCCACTCACCGCACTGGCCTTGATCCTTGACAGACGTCACGGCCTTCTTGGTTCGCCAGTCTAATGCGGCTGGAGTGGCGGTGAAGTTTGCGTACTTGAACGGTTTCGCATCCACGGAGGACAGGACACTGGTGGGTCTCCTCTTGTAGCCGGTGTAGGAAGCACGGAACTCCTCGTTGGTTAGGTCCGTGAACTTGTTCACAGCCAGCTTATACCCCACGTCCTTACCATTATTAAAGGCATTGATGCGCTTAACGTTCTCTTGAAATATCTCATACCGTTTCACCTTTTCGGCGGCATCCTTGTAGATGCGCCTGTTGATTGCCATCCACTCCTCATGTTGCTTTAACAAGTGCTCCTCTCCAAGAGGGCGACAAAGCGTTTTCGAAACAGAAACTATAATGACCAAAAGAGTGGTTGATGTGAGGAACGAGAGTTTGTTTTGTTTGGCCATAGTAGGGGTTTGGGTGATGTCTAGGACACAATAGGAGTGACCGACTGAATGGCTCTTTCAATTTGAGTACATCTCCAAACGGGGACGACGGCTTTTTATAGACAAACCGTTGCTCCATTGTTGTCACTCACTCTCTCTCGCGATATTGCTTCAGTGGACCTTTCACTCCCCCTACCTGCCTTGATAACTATAACTATTCTGACATAGACCCCAAGACTTAGAATTAAGCTTTTCTATTGCACGCTCATCATGAATAGCACATATGCAATCGGAGTGCTCTGGTTCTCGTTGACTGATGGGTGATTATTCAAAATGCTTCCATTAAACATGTAATGTAGTGCAAAAATGTATGGTTCGAAGAGGCTTGTTGATTTTGTGGTGGTCTGAACTCCTAGCAAAAGGTGAATCGTTGGCTTATTTCGTTCTGTCACTGGTTAGGTACTTGGACCTAATACATACATATTTGCCTCCACACATGTGCATGTATTGGAATTTTTGACTTTTCATATACTCTATTAATGCATCTCGTTATACGTAGATATGTATTTGCATGCCTCTTTGTCTTATGGTCTTCTGTAAGTTATTGGGATTCATGTTCCTGTGGGAATGAATCGGTCTTAAGAGTGATTCTTTGGCAATAAAATTAAGTGCGAGTGACTCGTGGGGTGCAAAAAAGAAAACCCCACTTCGACACTGAAATCATATTCTATGACCAATATCAACTTTAGAAGAGCAGGGTCAATGTTCCCATTTTGCACACGTTTCCTTAGTTTGGGAGGAGGTTCTAGACGCTTACGATGTTTTGGAGGTGCCGATATCCCAAGTGTCAAAACTTGGTACGGGGAGACTCTTAAGTGCTAAAAGTTTAGAAATGCACACTTAACTACCAAAATCAGAGAAAAATGGATCACTTAAATGCTAATGGCGAGAAATTTTGGTCAAAATGTTGACGTGACATTTTTCTAGCGAGACAAGTGCCCGCTGACATGGCTAGATAAGCTGAAAACAACATTGTTTTGCCTCGGATTTGAACTTTAATATAAATATTAATTACATTATTAAAAAACTAAATTAATTTTAAAAAAGGTTGCAGCCCTTGCCGAGTTCTACAATTCCCTTGGTTTTTGAATAATTTATTTTTAATTTAATTTAATTAATATTTATATTAAAATTCAAATCCAAAGCCAAACGACGTCATTTGGTGAGTTCAAGCTGATTCAGCCCTTCAACGAGCCACATAGATGAGTTAAATTATTTAAAAAATGCCATATAGAATTTACAGGAGCCTTTATTGGAGTTGGCACTACATTTTCTAATTTTCAAAAAAAGTGACACTTAAGTGTATCATTATAACTTTTGGCATTTAAAACTCTTCTCGTGCCAAATTTTGGTACTCCCGCTTTTTTTTGCCCAATGTTTTAGATTAAGGATGCAACTCAGTCAAGCTACTTGAGCTATTTGAGTTTGACTATCAAAATTTTCAAACTCGATTTGATTCTTTTTGAGTTCAAGTTGTTCAAAGTCTAATTAAGTGAGTCTAGTGGAAGGCTTAAATCTTTACTTATTTTAATTATTTATGTAAATTAATTAATATGAGCAAAATAAATCGAGAAAAGCACACTACAAATGTCATAAATTTCATATGATGCTCGCTTGAGTGTAATAACTTTTTTCGATCACTTGAGTATCATAAATTATGTACAGCGTTCACTTAAGTACTATCACTTTTTTCTAATCACTTGAGCATCATATAACTGTCAATCGATCACTTGAGTGCTATGATTTTTTAAAAACGTTCATCATGAGTGCCATGCCATGTTAGCTTTCTGGCACTTAAGTGAATGTTTTAAAAACTATGGCACTCAAGTGATCAAGTGAAATTTATGGCACTCAATTGAATGGTTTTTAGAAGTTATGGCATCCAAAAAAAGTTGTGACACTCAAGTGAGCACAATCCAAAAAATATATTTATTAAAGTTTGAATTATAGCATATTTTCACTATTCAAGCTCGAGTTTGACTTTAATTCAACTTTCAAATTACAAAAAGTGAATAATTGAGTAGAGCTCAAACTTTTGATAACTTGCTTTGAATCCAATATCAAGTCTTGGCTATTTGAGTTGGGTCGAGCTGAAGTATCAAATTATTGTCGCCTCGACTCAATTACACAAGTGCACCCCTTGTATAAATATATAGTTTGAAACTTAAACTCTCCATATTTTTTGTGTGTATAAAATTAGAAATAGTGACTTTTCTGGTTCTTGAACTTTTTCAATATTTAATGTGGTTCATGAATTTTCTTTATTATTTAATCTAATTCTTAAACTTTAAAAAATCCAAATTGATTTGAAAATTCGAACAATTAGATGACGTGACCATAATGTTTTTTATCTTAATTTTAGATGGTGGCATATATTATTTTGGCCAAAAAAAAAGGAAAAATAAGATTTGGTAACTTGGAAAAAACGACGTGGCAGTTTACATCTTTATGCTTGCCAATAAATGCTGACATGATAATCAACGTCCAAAAGACTCACGTGACATGTCGATGCACTTTGACAAAAAGACAACTTCGAGCTAACTTTTGATTGAACTAATTTGGGATAATTGTTTAGAAATTCGTAAGTCTATTGCACGGCACTAATTCAGTTTTCAACCATCAATTGTGCCAATATAATCTTAAACCATTTGCCAATTTAGTCTTTCGGTGAATTTTGGTCATAATCTCTAAAGTTAATGCCAACTATCCTACATAGTATGACCAGTGCTAAAATGGCCATCTTACATTAAGAGCCAAGTGGGGTCGCCGGCCACTAGCCAAGGCATGGAGACTCTTGTTGATCACTAAACAAGGGCTTGCGAGCCCTCATCTTGCCTAGGCGCTGATTGGCTATGGTGAGTGCTCATGAGCCCTCGCATAGATCATCTAAGGGCTGTGACACCCTTGTAGATCTGGAGAGGTGAGAGTTTTGCGGTCCTTGCTAGCCACAATAAGGGTGTCACAGCCCTCACCGGCCTAAGGGCTCATGAGGGCAGGCAAGGGCGTCTCAACCCTTGCTTAGCTATCGCCGCAATGGTTGCCATCACCAGCCATCAAAAAAAGGAAAAATGACTGATGAAAAATAAATGGAAGAAAAGAAAGAAAGGGACAAAAGGAAATACATATTATACATTTTAAAAGTAATATTATTTTGAAAAATTTTAAGAAAAATAAGCAAAAATTGTACACTCGGCATCAATTATGTCATATAGCATGGTTAGCATCCATGTTAGTGATTTTCGATCAAAATCAGCGTGAATGGCTAGATTTAAAATAAGAATATTATGAGTGACATAACTAGCCATCAAAAAAAGGAAAAATGACTGATGAAAAATAAATGGAAGAAAAGAAAGAAAGGGACAAAAGGAAATACATATTATACATTTTAAAAGTAATATTATTTTGAAAAATTTTAAGAAAAATAAGCAAAAATTGTACACTTGGCATCGATTATGTCATATAGCATGGTTAGCATCCATGTTAGTGATTTTCGATCAAAATCAGCGTGAATGGCTAGATTTAAAATAAGAATATTATGAGTGACATAACTTTTGTATGGCACTTACTTAACTATCATAATTATTTTTCACTTACTTGAGTGCCGTTCGCTATTTGCTTCACCAGAAAAATCCAAATGGCATTAATTTATAATATATCATCCAACATAGCATGTTGGTAAGCTAAAGTCAGTAATTGAGAAGATAAATGTTGTGGTTTACTCATCTGATTGGAGATCCCTGGACTTATTTTAAAAAATTGGGACAAAATTGAATGATCATCTTTAAGAATCCTAACCAAACCCAAACTCCAATTCTTCAAATTGGGGCAAATCATCTTATTAAATTCGCAATGAGGAGCAAAAGCAAGAGAAGCAGTTCACACTGTATCCATAAAGCTAAAATTCGTTGCGTAACAAGCCTTAATTTTACCTCAATGCTGTCACCTTTTCTTGTTTCTTTACTCTCTATCGAGCGGGAGAAGATGACATAGAGCGCGCGCGCGCGAGAGAGAGAGAGAGAGTCAAGGAGAAGACAAAGCATGTGCGTAAGAGAAGACAAAGCTGTAATTTTTCACAGGAAGAGAGACAGAGGGAGGGAGGGAGGGAGCGCTAAGAGAGAGAAAAGGCCATGAAACAAATACCTAAAAAATTATAGTTGAACTTAGAGCAATTCCTAATTGATAGTGTAGATCGTTCTGCTCAACATGGGCTGTTTTGAGTGGAACGGGAAGTCTTTTTTCTTTTTTTCTTTTTGCCTTTTTGCCGATAAATCAGAAGTCTCTCTTCGTGAGGAGGATGTGGGAGAATATCTTAATTTAACTTTTTTTATAATACAAGGAAATATTGTAGAGATTTGACTACCTAAAGATTCACAAAACATCCAGAAAGCTGCGTAAGTTTTATTCGACTCTATTTGATTAGTCAAATTTTAGACATTTCAAGTGATCATGTGCTCAAGAAAATTACAAATTGCAACTCTTTAACAATCAGAAAACAATGTACATGGCCTCTGCCAATCTGTGGTCGGCTATTTAAGATCGTTATCGTAATGCTTGTTTCCCCTTAGAAGATTGATTAGATTTCTGGCTATTTAACATAATATTTTTTACTTCTTACATATTATGTATAGATTGGTTTTCACTTAACCATATTTTCACGTGTCAAATTGGTCCATTTGTGAAAAATCAGATATATGAGAATATAGGTTGGAATGACATGCTTGAAAATTGACCCATGGAAAACAAATGAAAACCATTTTTTAAATTGTTATAACAAACCACTAAGTGATTGGTTATGTAGTTAAACATTTTCTTCAATATGATAGATATTATATTTAATTCGCATCATTTCTCACTTAAAATAACTCATACCCCTACTTAATATATGAAGTCTCACCTATTATGCGTGAAAGGGACGTATTTACTCCTATTGTGTCCATTCCTCCTCAACTTAGTTAAAGGACATGTGTGTGTATAACACAAAATGCGAATTTTCTTTTATATATATATATATATATATATGTTGATGGTCAATTTTGGAGTGATAATAGAATTAAAGAACTGATCCCTAAGGGAGTTCAACAGATTGTTAGAGAGCGCAAATAATACTCTTATAAGGTGGCACCAATTTTGGCATTTATGTTTCGCATGAACTCTCCCAAACCCTAATGACAGCAATTTGATTTCGCATCTTTTATTTATCATATTTTAATTAAAGTTGCTACTAATCTATTCCCAGGCTGGTTAGAAGCCGTGTAAGGCACAGGAGGCAAGCCTTGCTTCAGCAAACTAATAATGTAGCGTTTGAGGACTTGGTTACATTAGTTTTGCCTAACATCCGTTACTTGTACGTTTTCTCTTTTAATAAAACATATTTGATGCAATCATGTTCTGATTTTTATTTCTAAACATACAATTCTATATTACCATGCATAACAACTCAAACAATAAATCAATCAATCAACAAAAGTATATAAGGAAAAAGTAAGAAAAGAAAATAATTCAAGCTTTATTCGGCGAAATTAATAGAAGGCTTTGAGATAACACCTTGAGACAGGATCCTGTAAACTACACATGAAAAGCGAACAGTACTAATCTAATAAACTAAAAATTTGACTGATCTATTCGATGACACTAGCAATAAATTTAAACTAATCCTATCCTGAAATGTGAAAAGAAAAACCTAAACGCATGTAAATAATTTTTTTTTACCTTTTATTTATTTATTTATTGATGCAATGGATTTATCTAAATATGTATAAAAAAATAACCTAAATATTGGAATATAAAATAGGTTTAATATCATAAAAATCCAAAACTAATATATCCGTGACAAATTTACCCTCAATTAGTTTTCGTTAAATTTTACCGTCAAATTGTTAATTTGGATGACACACGGCAATTGACGGATGTACAAGTTTAAGGTTTTACCCTCAATTTGTCATAAGTACCGGTTTTTGATTTTTTGTGACATTAATCCAATTTAATGAAACTAATTGAAGGTAAATTTGTTACAAATATACTAGTTTGAGATTTTTTAGTAGTCAAAAAAATGGTAAATTTGTCACAAATATACTGGTTTGGGTTTTTTGTAGTTAAAAAATTAATTGGGATAAACTGGTCACACATGTATCAGTTTAAGGTTTTTGATTGTATTAACCCAAAAATATAGAAGGGTGTAAACTTGAGCTTTCATTGGATGATCTGTCCGGACGAATTACACGGTTCTTTATTGCGCCTGGCCAACGCTGCCGCTATCGATACGTTTTATTGCCTTAAATATTCATGTGTCCTCTCCTCTAGATATTGCCTTCTTGGCTTCATCTTTTCCATATATGTGGAAAAAGGTAGTGGGTGGGGCTGTTTATATAACCCACTGTAAGACCAAATGGTGAGAATTGAAGTATTGAATTGTAAGTGCTGAAAGTAGAAATAAAAAGTTATTTCATAAGCAATTCAAAATTGACCGTTGAATATTGTTGATCGACTTCGTAAATGAAACTGGACAATAGTTCATAGATATTAGTAGTATAATTGGCAATATTCGAATTGCCATTGATTAACACATTTATTAATCACCATATTAAATGAGCTTTTTCTATTTAATTGAAACTTTTAAATCGATAGTAGTTATAATTACTACTGAACTTTCGAACTTTTGACACTTAATTGTGCTATTAAACAGGGTCGTCCATAATTGTGAAGCTTGGTCGGCTTCCACTTCAACTTACTTGGTCAAAGACAATTCGTATGAGAATATATACAATTCTAAACCTGGTGATTATTCCACTTTCGTTTAAATTAAAAGGAGAGAGTGGATGACTGTTGTTTCCACACTACGATATGGTAGGAGCACATCCACCATGGTTATTTTACTGAAATTATTGCTCCACGCGACACATGAAAAACATTTTAAATTAATTTTACTTGTTTTACTTAAAAGTTTATCTTTAAAATTTCAGTTATCATAAATGACTCTTCTGGTTCATTTGTTAAGTAAACAAAGAAGGAAAGTTTACAGTGTTCAATACACTATTTTTCTGAGGTCATGTATAATGACTTCATTTGAAAATTGAAATACTTCTAGTCATCATGTTTCATAAATACTCTAGAAACACTTGATAACAAGATCCATGATTCATACTTATTTGAAGTTTTTCGTTATGTTTATACATTAAAATAATTTTTCGTGTCTACACCAGAAAGCTGCGAGAATTGTTAATAATTTTAAATCAAAATTGCTTTTTAGAGATGTCCCACCCTGCTAAGAAATGACGTGAACTTCCACATCAAAATCTTAGGATTTGGAACCTGGTAATTGTTTCATTTATTTTGTGAAAAATATGACAATTATGAAAATTACTTTTTAGGAAAAATGACTTTATTTTCTAATGTTTGTATGAAACTTTAAAATGAGTTGAACAATATTTTCTATCGTTTGATAAAGAAAATTTGAATTGATTTTCCTAAATAGACATACACTATTTGGGTGCTAGTAATTTGTGCATGGGCAATTTGAAAACTAGGTATGGGTACTAGACTCCCAAGTTCAGCCACAAAGGACCCTAACCCGAGCGCCGGGGTTAGAGGCATGGGCACTAGGATCTCGGGTCCAGCCTTGATGGACCCATGTGTGGACACCATAGTCCTGGGCCCGGCGTCTATGGACCCAAGGCACGACCTTTGTAAACTTGAGGACAGCCTTTGTGGACTTGGGCTAGGGTGTTGGGATCCAAGCTCGCATATTAGGAACTTGTGATCAACCTTTATGGACTAGGGCCCAAGCATCGGGGCAATGGGCACAGGTATTGGGGTTTCGGGCTCGGCCTCGATGGACTTGGGCAGCCGAAAAATGTTGATTAGACTCTGCCATGATATTCATTGAATTTCACTAGACTCTGCCACGATTTTTCATGGTAACAGATGTCACATTTGATAATGAAAATAAATTTTGTGCTACCATGGATAAAATAACCGTTGCAGGAGATTTGATGACAAGCCATGAATTATTCTATTTTATGGGGAAAGAAGTGAACTTGGATTGACTTTTAGCCACTGATAGTAATTTAATGATAAGTGATTTGCAATTTGGCAACTAAACTATGTTCTTGGCAAACATTTCCTACTGATAAATCTCACATTGAGACTCCGTTTATTTTGTCAAATTTTTTTTCTCATTTTTTGACATTTGAATAACTCGAAATAATGAGTTAATAGAAAATGTTTTTGTAGTCAAAGGAAAAAAAATTCTACTAAAACTTAAAATTAGTTAAATGAATTCTTCTTTAAAAAATCGAAAATCATTTCCCAAAATACGACTAAGTATCGGTACTTGGACTGGAAACTCTGTACTTGAGCATGGGAACCTCAATGCTCATCCAAGAGCCCTTGGTAGTGGGGCTAGGTTCCCAAAGCCCTAGCCCAAGTCAATCTAGGTTGTTCCCAAGGCTTGGCTACCATGCCCAAGTCCATCAAGGCCATGCCCAAGACACCAATGCCTATGCTCAAGATGCTGTCCTTGGGCCCAACCTCGATGGACCTGGGCATGGGCACCGATACTAGAGTCTCCAACACAACCTTGATTAACCTAGGCTCTAGTGTTGGGATCTCAATTCCATGTGCCGGAGTCTAGGACCTAGCCTCAATGGAACTAGGCTTGGGCATCAAGGACTTGGGCATGGTCTCTGTAGAACCAAGTTGAGGCGTAGGGAGCCAAGCATGGGCATCGAGTTCTTGGGCTCGGTTTCCACAGAGCTATGGACCCAAGACTAATATTCGTGTTCATGCTCGGTAGTTGGGGATCTAGGCTTGAGGCCCCAGTGTCCATGCCGGGTTTCTTGGCTATCCATGCGCAAATCACTAGTGTGTGGGTGTGTGTGTGTTTGTATATTTATAGGAAAATCAAATGGCATTTTTTCTTACCAAATGACGGAAAATATTTGCTAGTTCATTTTCTAGTCTAGGCTAAACACTAGAAAATATTGTTGTTTTCCTTTTCATATATATCACATTTTTTGCAAAACAAATGAAACCTTGACCATCACAAGCATAGTGCAAGATGAGGTAATTAATACATTTTATTTGACCTATAGCTTATTGATTTAAAGTTTTGAGTTAATGTTAAGCCCAACTGAATAATGTTGATGGGGTCAAACATTAGCTCTCTCAAAGATATCTCTGGACGGGGCACATGACTCATTGGTGCGACTAGCCAACATTGCCACTGTCAAAAGGTTTCATTGCTTCTAGAAATCCAGGTTTCGTCCCTAGACATTGCCATTTTGGCTCCATCTCTCTTCTTTGTGAAAGAAAGTAGTGGGTGGATATCGTTTATAACCCACTATTAGAGTACAACTTCTCAAATAATCTATTAACTGAAGACTCCTTTGATAAACTTGAGCTCTCTTCAAGACGAGTTACAGGGCTCCTTGGTGCGCCTAGCCAACACTGCCCCTATCAATACATTTTATTTCTTCTAGAAATCCACGATTCCTCTCCTCTAGACATTGCCTTTTTGGCTTCATCTTTCCATCTTTGTGGAAGAAGGTAGTCGATGGGGTTATTTATAGTCCACTATTTAGACTAAATGCGGAGAAAGTAAATATTGAATCACAAGTACTGAAAGGAAAAATAAAAAGTTATTTGATAAGCGATTGAAATTTACCGTTGAATATTGTCGACTTTCTTACTTAAAGGAAACTGTGATAATTGTTGATAGAATTTAGAAGTATAATTGGCACTATTCTAATTGCCATTGATTACATTTTTCTACTTAATAAAACTCACCATATTAAATGAGTTTTTTTGTATTTAATTGAATTTTTTTAGTCGATATTAGTTATAATTCTAATAAACTTTTTAATTTTCGACACTCAATTGTGTTACCAATCAGATTCATGGGAATTGTGAAGCTTGGTCGGCTTCAAATTCAACTTTACTTGGTCAAAGACAGTTCATATGAGAATAATATAAAATTCTCAACGTGGCCAATATTTTACTTCCGTTGAAATTAAAAGGAGAAAGTGGATGAGGGGTGGTCTCCACTTTACAGCAATATCATAATCAGGAGCACATCCATGCTGAGTATCTGTTTGACTTGCTGAAATTTTTACTTGACGAGGCCCATGAAAACGTGTTTGAGATGGACCTTTCTTTTTCTTATCTAAAATTCTCTTTTTAAAATTTGAGATATTGCTTAATAGTTTATGGGAAAATTATAAATAGGGATATGGGGTGTCTTCATATTTTCAAATAAGGGCATGAAGTAGACTTTATTTCAAAACAAGGCCTGAGCTGCCATGATTGTTTTAAATAATGGCTTGACGTGGATTTTGTTTTAAATAAATGTCTGAAGTGGCTATATTTGTTTCAAATAAGGACTTAACTTTCTAGTGGTCAATGACATTTTCGTCATTTTCCTTTTTTTGAATTCTTTCTTTTTTCCTTTTCTAGTTTTTCTTTTTTCTTCGCGAATGAATAGCCGACCATCAGCAATGCCTAGAGAAGGCCAGGCAAGAGTTGCCCTCACCCGATTCGATGAGGAATGGCCTCTCTAAGACAAGACAACCCTCGCCCTCACAGCCATTGATGAGGTCGGCCCTCGCCAAATCTGGGTGAGGCCTCGTCGATGGTTGGCGAGGGTCACCAAGCTCTTGCCGACCATAGGCGATGCCGACCCTCACTAGATCTGGCAAGGGTGGCCCTCACCCATAGCCAATGAGGTTTGCCAAGCCCTCGCTTGCCCTTGCCAATGGCCAGTGACCCTCCTTAGAAAGAAAAAAGAAAGAAAGAATGAATAAAAAAATAATTTAAAATTAAAATTGTATTTGGATGAACACACTCTTAATTGGTTAGAATATTTAGCCAATTGGCGAGGTCAGGCTCTTATTTGAAACAACAATTACCACTTCAAACTCTCATTTAACATAAGGTTTATTTCGGATTCTTATTTGAAAAAATGAGGATATTTTAGGCTTTTATTTGGAACTTTCCCTAGATTTAATTCATGAGTTAAACAAGCAATTAAGGAAAATATAAAACAAATGGAGCCTCAATCATGATAAATATAGTGTAAGGTGGAGTAATTAATATATTTTAGTTGTCCAATAATTTATTGATTTAAATTTTTGAGTAAATATCATATCGAAGTGAATAACATTGACGGAATTAAACATGAGCTCTCTACGGAAGATCTCTCTAACAAGGTACATGGCTTATTGGTGCGACTAATCAACATTGCCATTGTCAAAATGTTTCATCGCTTCTAGGAATTCAAGTTTATCACTTGTAGACATTGCCCATTTGGTTTCATCTTACCCTTCTTTGTGAAAATAGGTAGTGGGTGGGGTTTGCTTATAACCCACTATTAGAGTGAAATTCCCCAAATATTCTACCAAATGAAGACTCGTTAGATAAAAAAATTAAGTACCGAGAAATTGAGCATTGAGTTTTAAGTGTCACAAATTCAGAGTTCACATTAAACAAATTAAAAGTTTAAAAACGATAGTGCATATTGGGCCAAGAGCTCACATTGAATAAATTAAAGTTTAGAAACGACATTATATATTGGGTCAAAATTTAAAGGCTGTGTCATTATCTCTCATATAAAGCATTTGTGTCCATCAAATAATGCTCGTGGCAATTTTTTAAGGACACTTTGTCCCATATTTTACTACGAAAATGATTTTTTGCAACTAAAAGGGGAATCTATCGCCACATTAATTCACTGCAAGCGAGGATTGAGGGATTGCTAATTTAGTACAGCCAAATCATCAACGATGGAAACATATACACAAGTCACATTAACTAGATAGATCAACCGGAAGTCAATGATCATTCTATTATTTGCTTATATTTTTTTTGGGACATGTTTCGTGACAATACAAAACTGTAAACACTCATTATAAGCGAATTTTATACGTTGATCATACTTTTATCCATAAACATAACACATATTATCCAATCTTGTTGGTAAGTACAATCATCATATATAATATCATAGCATGTAACGACTCAATTTTGTACCTTGATAGATCATATGCTACTTGGAAAATATGTTGAACACAATGAACAGGTACATTTTATTATTAATTATTACACCCATTTTGCAAGAATATGTATATAATTTTGAGTAAACTATAACAATTTACGATACATAAGTAAATTCCCAATACCTGACATTTAAATTGAAACTATCTGTCGGTAAGTAAGATTACTATAGATCATGAATGAGTACCACAAATTTTGATTAATGATGTTGACACAAAAAAAATGGCCAACTTTTGATTAATATCGATAAGTAACGTACTTTGTCCATGAGAATAGAGTTCAGTGGAAATAGAAGTCATCAATGAATAGAATTAAAGCTAGCTTGAAGGGAATCAACAACTTGTTGATAAAATCGTTGACAACACACAAAGTGAAAATTATCGATGAGAGCCTTCATCAAAACTTTAGAAGTTGATTGACAAAGGAATTGATAGCAAGCAATCGGCAGAAAAAACAAAACTGTTGGGTAGTTATGTCTAGTACTACTATTCTAGGATTTTTTTTTATAACTTATTGTTGAAATTTTTTTCTAGATAATAGAAAACTATGGATTTGTATTTATTTGTAATGGCCAATAGGATTATGAAGTTATTTGTTTCGAAGATGGAATTAGTAAGTCATCTTTTCAAATTCAGTAGCCGTTGGTAATTGATTGCGGGCTATAGATATCCACATTGTACTCTTTATAAAGGATCATCTCTCAATCAACCAAAGAACTCAATGTTCTTCTACAAATTTATCATTTATCTTTACTTTCATGCATTTTAAATCACTACCAATGATTGTTTCTAATTCGAATTTTTAAATTTCTTATCATTTACTTTCTTGTCCAAAATTAACAAAGGACCTTTTGCAACCTTAGGTGGTAATTAAATTGCATGTTAGGGAGTAATTAAAATCAATCCAAACTACCTGCAAATCATTTTCTTCAAATAAAAGAGAAAAGGTACCGAAAGGACGTTAGAGAAATTTAACGTAATCAAGTCCTCGATCCCATAGTCTCTGGTTCGTAGGAGTGAAGTAACTCTCCCGTACTTTACTTGGGTTTCTAATTGACCCACCAAAAATAGATTAGTGGCAACTCCTAAGTAAAAATCATTTGCATGCTAAAAACTTAAACCCTAAGTCGCGAATTGGTATGGGCTTGGGAGAGCCCGAGCTAAGTTTAGGCTTAGTAATCCATTAGGCAAACCCTAGGTGGTGCACCCAAGGTGAGGTCGCGACAGCTTGGCGACTCCGCTGGGGACTTGAGTTTAAACTCTTAGTGGACTTAGGCCAATTTTCTCTTTTTTAAAAAAAAATTGTTTGGTAGCGAGGATACCAGGTACGTCCCTAACCATTTGAGGTGTTAAATGTTTTTGCAAATGGGAGTTATAAGGGGTGGAGTGATTGTTAACCCTTTGTCTTGCAGATTGGAGTTGTGAATGAATGTTTTAAATTCAAATTATTGAAGTGTTGGTTGTGAATTTAAACTGTTATGCATGCTTATGCATTTTCACTACACTTTGCACACACTACCTACCGTCGGACCTGGACCGCAATTAAGGATGTTAGGATGGTGTTGAGAAATGATCCAACCTTGAACGCAAGACTGCGATGTAGAGGTTGCCTTTCTCAACTCCGAAATTTTTTCTCGGTGTCAAAATGTTTATCCTTGTCTGCGAAATCGCATGACTATAGGATTTTCTTTGACTAAGCCAGAGCTAAGTGGACCTGACCTTTGTACGCGAGACTGCGACTAATCGGATCATTCCTTTTAACTCTAATTTGCTAAGCCCTATAGTTTAGGTGTCAAACCTCACGTACCATGCGCATGTCTATGTCAATGCCATCAGGGTCATCAGTGAAGTAAGTCTTTTAACTTTTCGTCCTGCAATTTACTACATATTTCTAGTTAGTTCATAGTCAGTCTAGGTTAGCAGTGGACTCAATGTCATTTTCCTTTAATGGTCATAATCGCGGAATTTTTCAAAAGAGGAAACATAAATAACCAAGATTTTTTGGTGGATTTAATTCCAACTTATGTTTTCCTTTCCTCGAACATATCATGAGTCATTGCTTTCCTAAGTAACTTTTTTATGTTACTGTTTTTTTCAAATTTCACTTTATAGAAAAATTGGAAAAATGGCTCAAAAGAAAGGAAAAAGTGAATTAGGGAAATTGGATTGAGTTATGGATCAACCCTGTCTGAAGTCAAATACTTCTCATTTTCCATCTCTTCATAGGTGACTACGGGTCATCAACGATCATCCACTATCCATCAATTCAAAAAGTTGATAATCAAATTAGGTGATTATGGATCATCGACCATCAGCCGTTCATACATGGCCACAAGCAAAAATGATTGATCAAAATGAAGTGTTGAATCGTGTTGTTAATGACATGAGTAAGCAAATTGCAAGCCTTGAAAGTCAGGTTGATGAGCTGTGTGCTACTGTAGTTTCTCTCGTAAAGCAAAGTGCCACGATGACATGGATGCGTCATCTTCAGTGGAGAATTTTTGACCTAAGGAAAAGAGCCAAAAGGACTCTTGAACCATCTCATTTTCCTGAAGAAGCTGAATTTGATGCTGCCATGAAAACATTGGTGATGTATCTAGAAGGGAGAATATCTGACCTAGAGGGTCTGCCTCATAAGGCTCATGAAGGCGAAGAAACTAAGCACACATGATTCAGAGCATAATTTTCTTGGCCTAAGGAATGAACATCTGCAAAAGGCACAACAAGTTGTAATGGACGCATTGACTTGATTGTTATTCAATTAGGTTGAGAGCACAACTCCAAAGAGTTAATGTGGGGCATCTTTTGTGAATACTTGAGATATCTATCCCGAAAATCCAAGCAAAGTGTCCTACATTTCTCATCTCCCAAAGAAAGTGAGGGGCGGGTCAAAAGAGGACCATCCATCTTTGATGAAAGAGGTACATCTCATCCTTGAATATAATTAATGCTGGAATTGACAGTTTGTTCTTTTCCTTGCAGGTGACGGATCGAGGGGATGATAGATTCCGGTAATGACCCAATTGAGATAAAATCTCAATCCAAGCCAAAATGGATGTTCAATTTGCATTCTCTTGCATAGTATCCTATTCATGCACATTCTCTTGTGCTAGGGCAAAAGCAAGAATGGAGCATTTATCGAATCAAGGATTGTTTTCCATTCGCAATTGATCAATTTATGTGTTCGTTCCCTTTAGATAGGGGCAATCTAAGGACACTGATTGCTTATAGAGTCCCTTTATAGGGCAATTCCTTGAATGAATGCTCAATATCATGTTTATCATGCTTGTGAAAACATTTTTTGAATTGTTTGTTCCGAAGTCACAAAGCTTTTCACGCTGAAAGTTGTTGAGCTCTTTTGGAAGGAGAATTTGCATGGTGATTTTACTTGCTTAATTACTAATTTCACATGGAGATTTGTCAAGATGTGCAATTCAATGAATGACATCCAATTCTTAAGAATGCTAAGTGAGATGTGTCAGGATGATGAAAGGCAAAACATGTCCTATACACAATCCCTTGTTTATACACTTGTGAGATAAGTGTAGCAATTTCCATATCCACAAGGTAAAGAGTTCTCTTGCGAAAGGTACGACGACCAAAATGATGAGGGGCACTTCTTTTCCCTATTCCAAACACTACAAGTGATCAATTGCTTAACCCCTTTGAGCCCCATACACTTGTGGAGATTTCTTTCAAATTACCCCTGTCAAGAACCACCCCATATCGGGGCAAACTGGAGGTAAGTTGGCATCACATGGTGAGAAAAATAGATAGAAATTCTCTTGCTCTCACTTGCATCAATCTTTGGGTATCTTATTGCAGATGAACTCAAACAATAATCTAAGTGCCTTAGGATGACGAAGAGCATTTTTTTTCTCTATCTTACACACTTATATCCGTTGCATAACCCTTTTGAGCCTACAAATTCATTTCGTTGAACCCAGTTGATGATCATCCCCCACAAGTGGGGCAAGCAAAAAGTAATCATTCAAGAAACAGCATGATCTAGAGCGCCAACAGAATGTGAAAACCCTCAGAAGTCCAAATGAAGGATTGATACACTGTAGACAGTATGTCAATGGTAAAAATAGAACTAGGGGGCATGAAAAAGCAGTGTGCCTAGTAAAAACAAGGCCGATGCCCGTAGACATAAGAGTAAAAAAGAGGGGCAAGAAAAGCAGTGTGCCTGGTAAAAGCAAGGCCAATGCCCACAGGAGAAAATGAAAAAAAGTCAAGATAAACGACTATCAATGGTGAAAAGTTGTATCCCCAAGGAGTGGTACTCAAAGAACTCAAATGCAAAAATTTTATAGTCAATAGAGCACATTTTGAAGACAATCCTTGATGGTGAAGATGAAGACCGGCGGTAATGCCAAGATGATCACCAACCCTCACCCATCTATACACATTTTGAGCCTGATAATCCTTTCATTTCTCAACCCGTGAACCTAGCCTACGTTATGTCCCTTATAAAGTCTTTTCAAATTAGGGCACTTGAATTAATGTGGGTGTTCACATGTCTTAAGCATTGCTCGAAGAAGTGCAAGCAAGATTATTTATATCTCATTTTGCAGGGTTCTTGACATGTAAACCCGAAGGTGATCGTGGAATATTATTTTCTTTCAATAGCCTTGACTCAAAGAGTCCCCGTTGTTAAGCCATTGACCAAGCCCACATTAAGGTCCCTATTAAAGACCTCTCAGATTGGTAAGGTCGTACCGCTTGCAAGAATACTTGGACCCTTGTCGATATGATGATAGTGAGATGGAGTGATTCTCATAAAATAGCTATTTTGAATGAGAGTGAGTGAAAGTCCTTTCTAACTCAAATCTCTCATTTAGCATTCTTAAGAAATTCATGTCATGAGTGAAAGTTGTTTTGCAAGATTCTTCTCCCTAGTGGCAATTTGGTTGTGCAAACATGGTAAAATCATTGTGCATAAACTTTGATTGGATTGAAATGTGCATTCTAGAGTAGCTCAAATTGTCTACCTTTTTTTATGAATGCATATCAGTTTTGCTCTAATTGTGTCTGATAGATAATATTTTCTTGAAGACCAAATAATGCTCGACGTTCGAGTTGCTCTCTAAAGCCTCGAAATTCGTCCAAACATTCTTGAATTTTAGTTCTACAGGTTATTTGACATGGTGTGCTTCCATAGCCTGATGTTCCTGTTAATCGAAACGGCGTGCTCTACCTAGCGTTCTTCTATAGCCTAGAGTTGCTTTCTCTCAGCATGGCCTGCTTCTGTAGCTTAGAGTTTTCTCATCAACCTGGCGTGCTTCTGTAGCCCAGAGTCCTTTCCATCGACATAGCATGCTTCTATAGCCTGATGTCCCTCTTAATTGACACGGCGTGCCTCCATAGCTCGGAGTCTCTTCATCAATCCGGCATGCTCCCGTAGCCCAGAGTTCCTCTTTATCCACCTGGTGTGCTGTTGTAGCCGAAAGTCTCCTCATCACCTTAGGGACATTTTCTCCAAGGGTTAGAAATGTTGCCAGGTGAGTATTAAATCTCTTTGAGTACCCAAAGCAAAATTTGGTAACTCCTCCCATAAGTTAACATCTCAGTTTGGATCTGAATGTTACACAATATTTTTGTCGAACATTTCATTTTGGACATGAATGTTCTCTAAGCTTTCTCGTCATACCTTAGTCTGGATCTAGGTATTTCGAATCATTTTAATCCAATATTTGACTCACCTAACATTGAGCATTTATTGGCGAAGTTGTCTTAATCCAATATTCATTTCACCTAACATTGAGTGTTTATTGGTTAAGTTTCATTGAACATTTCATTCTGGATATGAATGTTCTTTGATTTTTCTCGAGTTATCTTAATCCAATATTTGACTCACCTAACATTGAGCATCTATTGGTCAAAGTTATCTTAATCCAATATTCATCTCACCTAACATTGAGTGTTTATTGATTAAGTTCCCCGATTCTTGACATTTCAGTATGGATCTAAATGTCTCGAATCTTTTCATCGAACATGTCATTCTGAATATGAATGTTCTTTGATTTTTCTTGTTATACTCTAGTATGGATCTAAGTATTTCGAGTTATCTTAATCCAATATTTGACTCACCTAACATTGAGCATCTATTGGTTAAGTTGTCTTAATCCAATATTCATCTCACCTAACATTGAGTGTTTATTGATTAAGTTCCCCAATTCTTGACATTTCAGTATGGATCTAAATGTCTCGAATCTTTTTATCGAACATTTCATTCTGAATATGAATGTTCTTTGATTTTTCTCGTTATACCTTAGTTTGGATCTAGGTATTTCGAGACATCTTGTTCCAATGGTCGTCTTACCTAACATTGAGCGTCTATTGATTCGGTTGCCTCAGTCTGGATCTAGGCAATTCAATAAACATTAGACTCTTCAAGAAATCTGGAATGAAAACCAGATGCTTGTGGAGTAAAAAACAAAAAAAATTCATCCCGTACCTCAAGATGCTCTACCGTATTGATTGGTAAGTAACTACAGGTACATTGTTTTCATTTTTCATTTTTCATTTTTCTTTCTTTCTTTCTTTTTTTTCCTTTTCATACTTTGCATTAGCTTTTCCATGCATCATATCATATTGCATTTTAAAATGGGATTCATTTTCCCACAAAAAAATAACATTATATTGCATATGCATGGTCAAAATTTAGGTCTCAATTTATCTTTGAATGCAACCTCTGCGAGCTCACCTTCAAAGAGGGGCAGCTGTTGACACCTAAAATTTGATTGATCAGCCGCAATTTAATGCACAAAAATTTAGGGATTAATTTTAACCCCTAAACAAAAAAATATTAGGATTAAATTGCATAGCATATAGTTTTAGGAGCATTTATTATTGCATTTGCATTGGACATGTGGCAGATGGGCTTCAATTGATGGTTCTAAACTTTAATTTAACAAGTTAGACTAAGCCCACAAGGAAAAAGAATTTGGCTAGGCCCATTAAGGGGTGACAAGTTGGAATATAAGAATATTCCCGGGAATATGAGAATGTTCCCTGGAATATGAGAATGTTCCCTGGAATATGAGAATGTTTCCGAGAATATTCGCATTATTCTTTCAATATTCAGGGAAGGTATCGGATGAAATGTTGAAAAAATATTGCACGTGGGATACAAGAGCTAAATAGGCAACGTGCAAATTTATCAGCTTTTTTTAAATAACATAGTCCTCTCACCTATAAAAAGGGGGCCACACACTGAAGAGGAGACAAAAAAAAAACACAGAAAAGGCCAGAGGGTAGAGAGATGGCCACAAAAATATAGAAAAGAGCGGAGGCTGAGAGGTCGGCAATTCTGAACACTCGAGCAACACACGAGAGAACAAGGTAGGGAGTGATAGCTTGCTCAGCCCAGCCTTGATTGAGACCTCACCGTGCCTTCGTCGCTGCCAATCTACTGCCGATCCACCACGCGCACCACCTGACGAAGATGCCGTGCAGCTGCTCCAAGTCACTCCAAGCTTGACGATGCCACCGTCACTGCTCTGGTCGAAGAACCCCCGTTGAGGACTCCCCTGCACCGACGCGAAGCTGTTTTTTCGTTTTTTTTTTTTTTTTTTTTTGGCCTCTTTGATGTCGTTGCTGCCTCCTGATTTCTGATCCCTACTGAACCGTCAGGCGATGCCTACCAGCGAGTGAACTCCAGCACCTAGCCACATCAACGTTTCCTGCAGCGTCATTGATTAATTCCAGCGAGCCATCTTGGCGAGTTTGACCCCAAGCGAAGCCCCGCCGTTCCTTAAATTCATGATCTCTGTATTTGCAGGTACCTCCAGGAGCATCAATCGCCCCTGACTTCTATAAGTCAAAAGAGCCAAGGAAGATTGAAGATGACATGATGATAGAGTGCCAAGCGGTGGAGGTCTAGTAAGAAAAGGAGAGATTTTGACCATTGTTCGAAAAGAAAGACTTCTTCGTGTGCCAAGCAGGTGGTCTTGAGGAGCATAAAGAAGCCACGTTCGCTACCAAATCGCAACGTCATAAGGGTTGCTTTGTTAAAAAAGGAAAAGTTTTCCGGTGAGCATCTCATCCATGGCGTATCACCAACACACCACCGTGAGTCGCCCTGCTAATGCCATCGTCGATCCATTCATTTGCGAGTCACCATCACCATCGCGATTTGGTAATGTTATTCGCGCAATATCAAGAACTAGGTGAGAATCTTAATTAATACAATTTTCTCACATTTTATTGTCTAGTTTGTAGAATTGCAATCTTAGTTGAATATTTGATTAATATTGCTATATTCAAAAGATCTTCTGACCTTTCGTGAACTAGGAAATTTTCCTTACTTCACAACGTGCGTATGATTGTCAGTCCGATTTCATGCATGAAATATGACTCGCAATCGTACGGAAAAATCGTCAATCCGATCTCACACCCGAGATACGATTCGCGATTTTCTGAAATATTGGCTAATCCAATCTCATGCCCGAGATACGATTCGTGGATTATATTTGTTTTCAAAATTAAATGGACATGGAAAATATCTTGCCTGATTTGTTGCCATGCTTTTCTTGATGCATTTGCTCAAACTGATTTTGCTTATAAAAGAAAACCCAAAAAATATAGTTTAGTTGGATGTGGTTCTTGTTAGGATATTTTCTTTTAGGATAGTTTGCATGTTTAACTATAGGTTAGTTTTAATTTCGAATTTTGATTATAAAAAAGAAAAAACATAAAAATTGCCATGCTCATGTCATGTAGAATTAGGTCATCTTCCGTGTGTCATCTAGTCATTACATGTTTAGGGTCATTCGAATGCGTGACATGCTCGGATAGTTGCATTGAATATTTTCTAGCGTTAGATTAAGTTAAATAATTAATGTTGCGTGACATATAGTTTGCATATTATGTTGCACATTGCATGCTAGTATAGCTAGACATTTTCGTACGTCATTACATGTATTGCACGTAGTTTTAAGCCTCATTGAATAATTTAAAACCTCAAAAATAGTCGAATGAATGCATGCTAATTAGAAATCATATCTAGGATTAGTGATGTGATTTTTAAGTTAACATTGCAGATGCTTTCGTTGCTTCGAGGTAAATATCTTCTTCTTGTGCTTGCAATTTATTTATTGCTTTGCTTTATTGAGTGTTAAATAATGGTTGTGCACTCGCATGATCACATTACATGTTAGGGAGTAATTAAAATCAATCCAAACTGCTTGCAAATCATTTTCTTCAAATAAAAGAGAAAAGGTACCGAAAAGGCGTTAGAGAAATCTAACATAATCAAGTCCTCGATCTAATAGTCTCTGGTTCGTAGGAGTGAAGTAACTCTCCCGTACTTTACTTGGGTTTCTAATTGACCCACCAAAAATAGATTAGTGGCAACTCCTAAGTAAAAATCATTTGTATGCTAAAAACTTAAACCCTAAGTCGCGAATTGATATGGGCTTGGGAGAGCCCGAGCTAAGTTTAGGCTTAGTAATCCATTAGCCAAACCCTAGGTGGTGCACCCAAGGTGAGGTCGCGACAAAGTTATATAAGGAATGATGCAATTTGCAGGTAAGAAATTAGAAGATAAACTAAGGATGTGGTAATCAAAATAGTGAAAAGTGGCTAATAAATTATAGTTATGAAAGACATAGAGAACATGTGGCAATTACCAATGCCCATATGGAAAAATATGAATCTTATTTCTCTATAGCATAATGTACATAATAAATACAGAAAATTTAAGATGTCATAGATCGTTAGCCAAGTAACATCTTTCGTTGCTAAAGATTATACTCAACCGCATGAATTATTCATGGCCATATAAAGTGATTCTGACCATTGAATAATACTCGTGGCAATTTTTTCATAACCTTTGTGCCACACTTTACTACGAAAATAATTTTTTTAACTAAAAAGGGAATCTATTGCCACATTGGTTGGACTTTGCTAGTACAACAATCTTTAGGTTATTATGAGAATAACAGTTTGTCTTGAACTACAAATTCTCAAAGGAATGAGCTCTACGATAATCTATAATTATTTGTCATTTAGTTTTTTGTAGTTCAAAATAAATATTATTTTCACAATAGATTAAAAACTGTCACCCAATTAATTCTCACATTAATTCCCTACAATGGAGGATTGAGAGGTTGCCAATTTAGTACAATCAAAGCATCAACAATGGAAACGGTAAACACAAATCACATCAACCAGATAGATCAATAATACAAACTCTAAACACTCATTATAAGCTAATTAACATATAATTAACAAGGTGTATTTCTAGTATTTGTAGATTTCAAAATCATATTTGCCGATCGTATGTTATTCTCACGTCTTTCAAGTCATCGATGTACTATCAAACTTATCAAGTAAGAATAAAGTGAAATTTTTGCGTGAAGAGGAGGTCATTAGCTAGCTAAATCTCATATACCGATTAGTCTTAGCCACCTTATCGAGTCTTGTTGTAGCCCCCATAGGTTGGGACATTATCGGTTCTAAAACTTTCGTACGACACTCACTTTGGTGTCAAAATTTTTTTTCGCTCATTTGAGTGCCATATATTTAAAAAATCGATTATTTGGGTATCACTTTTGACGTGGCCACCGAAAAAGTTAACGCGGTCATCGGTAGTCCAACATGGCCACCAGAAAAACTAATATGGACCAGTGGCCATGTCGGGCGACTGAAAACCACGTCAGCTTTTTCGGCGGCCACGTCAAAAGTGACACTCAAATAATCGATTTTTTAAATTTGTGGCATTTCAGTAAGAAACAAAATTTGACATAAAAATAAACGTTTTACGAAAATTTTGGCATTAATAATGTACTTATCTTGCAAGATCCTCATCATCGTCTGACAAGTCGTGGAGACGAAGCGAGGCGACCCCCCGTAGCCACGTGCAAGGCCCACCCAAAGCAAGGCGGCGTTGGCCTCTGACTCGCCGCTGATCTGGACAAGGGCTTCACCAAGATGTACGGCGAACATCATGTTGGTGCTCCACTAAATTATAGCTCTCAGTGTCATGCTTATTTTATTTTATTTTATTTTAGAAATTTAACTTTGGTGCTTCTTATTAACTATTTCACATCATATTTTGGGAGATTCTTTTAAATTTGTGCACATTAATATATGGGCTCATTTTTTAATACAACCTACACATTTCACATCATACATCTCATCTCAGCGACAACTCTCAACAATAAAAATAACTTAAGTGCATATGAACTCAACTCACAAGCACCGTTTGATCATGTGAAATTCATCTCATCCAACAATATTTATGAATTGGGTTCGCATTCATAGAGGGTACTTTTCTTTGCTAATTTTGTGCAATGGTTTTTCATTTTCAATTTGATTAAACAATGGCAACCCACATTCGTATAGAGGAGTGACAAGAGTGTGAGAATTCACGTGTGAGATGCCCGTAAAAAATAAGTCGCATGTGAATTGATGCTTGGTCCATAACTTATTTGCCTAAGGTGGTGAGTAAAATAGAGTGGAGATAGGAATGTCTTTGACTTAGAGTTCCTGTCGTCCCATTATGAGGTAACATACTTACGTTGAATCAATAGATAACATTAAGAACTTCTCTGCAAATTGCCTTATTTTTTCCTTTTTCTTTTTTGTGGCTTCATTCAACTTAGTAGAAGAAGGACATAGCATAATTGGTGAATGCGATGAATGATTTAAGGATGAGCTATGATATTGTCCAATTTTACTACCGTTAGCGGATTTTAACCTAAAAGGACTACCACCTTTGCTGGTCTGTAATCTATCAAGGAAAGCACATTACAGGATGAGATTTCTGGTGTTGGACACAATTTAGTACTTCAACTCACGCTGACGAAACTATTTAATTCATGTAAATGACTAAATTCTTTCTCTTGTCCCACACAATTATTCAAACACTTGGAACCGTGCTTAGTAGGCAGGCCCCTAATTTTGCTAAGAACATGCATTTCCTATTGTAGGACACGCCACCCCTAGAGATGTATTGTCACTTACACTAGCTTCTTTTACAGAGACGCTATACTTCATTGCATAGATATAGAGAGCCTAAAGAACCAGTATCACATATATAAGCTCATAATTTATTTTATCATCTTCATTATTCTTCAAGCAATTGGATAAGAGGCAGTCATGGCAAGACCACAGAGACCAGCCTTAGAGCGCACATCCCTCTGGATCCTCATGTACCCGCTCTCGCCCCACTCGGTGCCCCACGAATTCTTCAGCAGCCAATACTTGGTCCCGCCAGAGGTCTTCCCATATCCGACCACTGTGACCGCATGGTCGACGCTGGTCCCGCATGAGCCCTTGAACACGCCGCCTGAGTAGAATTGGAAGTCGAACCCTCTTGCCTCGACTGCCACCGAGACCGGCTGGTTTGCCACAGCCCGCAAGAGGGCCTTCTCATTGTTGGCCGGCACATCCTGGTATCCAGTTATTGAGGCCGCACGGTACCCCGTCTTGGCCGTGTTGCAGGTCTTCTCCTTTCCCCGGTAAGGGTAGTTTGCCTCAGTCGTGAGGCCGCCCTTGCTTATAATGAACTCAAAGGCACTATCCATGTACCCACCCTCGCAGCCTAAATTCTTTCGGTGAACATCGCAATCCACGAGTTCTTGCTCTGATAGTGACAACAACTTCCCCTTCTTGATCATGGTAATCCCTTCTATGGCTGCGACGACCGAGAACGCCCAACAACTTCCTGCACAAGGAGATAGTAAGTTTCCTCCGACAGGAAAGCATATATTGTTCAAATTAATTTACAAAATAGGAGGCATATGTATATGTATAGTAAGATAGGTGTCGAATGAATGTAAGAGTGAAAAGGAGATAATATAATAGTTTTATGTAGTTTATTTTTGTTGCGTTTATTAACAGCTTGAGTACAACATGAAATTTTGACGTATGCGCGAGACAAATTTTGATTTTCCACTCACTGCACTGGCCTTGATCCTTGACAGACGTCACGGCCTTCTTGGTTCGCCAGTCTAATGCGGCTGGAGTGGCGGTGAAGTTTGCGTACTTGAACGGTTTCGCATCCACGGAGGACAGGACACTGGTGGGTCCCCTCTTGTAGCCGGTGTAGGAAGCACGGAACTCCTCGGTGGTTAGGTCTGTGAACTTGTTCACAGCCAGCTTATACCCCACGTCCTTACCATTGTTAAAGGCATTGATGCGCTTAACGTTCTCTTGAAATATCTCATACCGTTTCGCCTTTTCAGCGGCATCCTTGTAGATGCGCCTGTTGATTGCCATCCACTCCTCATGTTGCTTTAACAAGTGTTCCTCTCCAAGAGGGCGACAAAGTGTTTTCGAAACAGAAACTATAATGACCAAAAGAGTGGCTGATGTGAGGAACGAGAGTTGGTTTTGTTTGGCCATAGTAGGGGTTTGGGTGATGTCTAGGACACAAAAGGAGTGACCGACTGAATGGCTCTTTCAATTTGAGTACATCTCCAAACGGGGATGACGGCTTTTTATAGACAAACCGTTGCTCCATTGTTGTCACTGTCACTCTCTCTCGATATTGCTTCAGTGGACCTTTTCACTCCCCCTACCTGCCTTGATAACTATAACTATTCTGACATAGACCCCGAGACTTAGAATTAAGCTTTTCTATTGCACGCTCATCATGAATAGCACATATGCAATCGGAGTGCTCTGGTTCTCGTTGACTGATGGGTGATTATTCAAAATGCTTCCATTAAACATGTAATGTAGTGCAAAAATATATAGTTCGAAGAGGCTTGTTGATATTGTGGTGGTCTGAACTCCTAGCAAAAGGTGAATTGTTGGCTTATTTCGTTCTGTCACTGGTTAGGTACTTGGACCTAATACATACATATTTGCCTCCACACGTGCATGTATTGGAATTTTCGACTTTTCGTGTACTCTATTAATGCATCTCGTTATACGTAGATATGTATTTGCATGCCTCTTTGTCTTGTGGTCTTGTGTAAGTTATTGGGATTCATGCTCCTGTGGGAATGAATCGGTCTTAAGAGTGATTCTTTGGCAATAAAATTAAGTGCGAGTGACTCGTGGGGTGCAAAAAAGAAAACCCCACTTCGACACTGAAATCATATTCTATGACCAATATCAACTTTAGAAGAGCAGGGTCAATGTTCCCATTTTGCACACGTTTCCTTAGTTTGGGAGGAGGTTCTAGACGCTTATGATGTTTTGGAGGTGCTGACATCTCAAGTGTCTAAACTTGATATGGGGAGACTCTTAAATGCTAAAAATTCAGAATGTACACTTAACTACCAAAATTAGAGAAAAATTGATCACTTAAATACTAATGGCGAGAAATTTTGATCAAAATGTTGACGTGGCATTTTTCTAGCGAGACAAGTGCCCGCTGACATGGCTAGATAAGCTGAAAACAATGTTGTTTTGCCTCGGATTTGAATTTTAATATAAATATTAATTAAATTATTTAAAAACTAAATTTTTTTTTTATAAAAGGCTTCAGCCCTTGCCGAGTTCTACAATTTCCTTAGTTTTGAATAATTTATTTTTAACTTAATTTAATTAATATTTATATTAAAATTCAAATCGAAAGCCAAATGACGTTGTTTGGTGAGTTTAAGCTGATTCATTCCTCCGACAAGCCACATAGATGAGTTAAATTATTTAAAAAATGCCATATAGGATTTTTAGGAGCCTTCGTTGGAGTTGGCACTAAATTTTTTAATTTTAAAAAAAAGTGACACTTAAGTGTATCATTCATAACTTTTGGCATTTAAGACTCCTCGTGGCAAATTTTGGTACTTCCGCTTTTTTTTTGCCCAATGTTTTAGATTAAGGTTGCAACTCAGTCAAGCTACTTGAGCTATTTGAGTTCGACTGTCAAATTATTCAAACTCGATTTGATTCTTTTTGAGTTCAAGTTGTTCAAAGTCTAATTAAGTGAGTCTAGTGGAAGGATTAAATCTTTACTTATTTTAATTATTTATGTAAATTAATAAATATGAGCAAAATAAATCGAGAAAAGCATGTTACAAATGTCATAAATTTCATATGATCCTCGCTTGAGTGTAATAACTTTTTTCGATCACTTGAGTATCATAAATTATGTACAGCGTTCACTTGAGTGCTATCACTTTTTTCTAATCACTTGAGCATCATATAACTTATCAATCGATCACTTGAGTGCTATGATTTTTTAAAAGCGTTCACCATGAGTGCTATGCCATGTTAGCTTTCTAGCACTTAAGTGAATGTTTTAAAAACTATGGCACTCAAGTGATCAAATGAAATTTATGGCACTCAATTGAATGGTTTTTAGAAGTTATGGCATTCAAAAAAAGTTGTGATACTCAAGTGAGCACTGTCCAAAAAATATCTTTATTAAAGTTTTAGTTATAGCATATTTTCACTATTCGAGCTCGAGTTTGACTTTTATTCAACTTTCAAATTACAAAAGGTGAATAATTGAGTAGAGCTCAAACTTTTGATAACTTGCTTTGAATCCAATATCAAGTCTTGGCTATTTGAGTTGGGTCAAGCTGAAGTATCAAATTATTTTTGACTCGACTCAATTACACAAGCGCACCCCATGTATAAATATATAGTTTGAAACTTAAACTCTCCATATTTTTTGTGTGTATAAAATTAGAAATAGTGACTTTTGTGGTCCATGAACTTTTTCAATATTTAATGTGGTTCATGAATTTTCTTTATTATTAAATCTAATTCTTAAACTTTCAAAAATCCAAATCGATTTGAAAATTCGAACAATTAGATGACGTGACCATAATGTTTTTTATCTTAATTTTAGATTGTGGCATATATTATTTTGGCCAAAAAAAAAGGAAAAATAAGATTTGGTAACTTGGAAAAAACGACGTCGCAGTTTACATCTTTATGTTTGCCAATAAATGCTGACATGATAATCAACGTCCAAAAGATTCACGTGACATGTCGATGCACTCTGACAAAAAGACAACTTCGAGCGAACTTTTGATTGAACTAATTTGGGATTATTGTTTAGAAATTCGTAAGCCTATCGCACGGCACTAATTCAGTTTTCAACCTTCAATTGTGCCAATATAATCTTAAACCTTTTGCCAATTTAGTCTTTCGGTGAATTTCAGTCATAATCTCTAAAGTTAACGTCAACTATCCTACGTAGTATGACCAGTGCTAAAATGACCATCCTACATTAAGAGCCAAGTGGGGTCACCGGCCACTAGCCAAGGCATGGAGACTCTTGTTGATCACTAAACAAGGGCTTGCGAGTACTCATCTTGCCTAGGCCCTGATTGGCTACGGTGAGTGCTCATGAGCCCTCGCATAGATCATATGAGGGTTGTGACACCCTTGTAGATCTGGAGAAGTGAGAGTTTTGCGGTCCTTGCTAGCCACAATAAGGGTGTCACAGCCCTCACCGACCTAAGGGCTCATGAGGGTAGGCAAGGGCGTCCTGACCCTTGCTTAGCTATCGCCGCAACGGTTGCCGTCACCAGCCATAAGAAAAAGGAAAAAAGACTGATGAAAAATGAATGGAAGAAAAGAAAGAAAGGGACAAAAGGAAATACATATACATTTTAAAGGTAATATTATTTTGAGAAATTTTAAGAAAAATATGCAAAAATTGTGCACTCGGCATCGATTATGTTATGTAGCATATAGTTAGCATCCATGTTAGTGATTTTTGATCAAAATCAGCGTGAATGACTAAATTTAGAATAAGAATATTATGAGTGACATAACTTTTATATGACACTTACTTAATTATCATAATTATTTTTCACTTACTTGAGTGCCGCTAGCTATTTGCTTCACCAGAAAAATCCAAATGGCATTAATTTATAATATATCATCCAACATAGGATGTTGGTAAGCTAAAGTCAGTAATTGAGAAGGTAAATGTCGTGGTTTACTCATCTGATTGGAGATCCCTGGACTTATTTTAAAAAATTGGGACAAAATTGAATGATCATCTTTAAGAATCCTAACCAAACCCAAACTCCAATTCTTCAAATTGGAGCAAATCATCTTATTAAATTCAAAATGAGGAGCAAAAGCAAGAGAAACAGCTCACACTGTATCCATAAAGCTAAAATTCGTTGCGTAACAAGCCTTAATTTTACCTCAATGCTGTCACCTTTTCTTGTTTCTTTACTCTCTATCGAGCGGAAGAAGATGACAAAGAGCGCGCGCGCGCGAGAGAGAGAGAGAGAGAGAGAGTCAAGGAGAAGACAAAGCTCTAATTTTTCACAGGAAGAGAGACAGAGGGAGCGCTAAGAGAGAGAAAAGGCCATGAAACAAGTACCTAAAAAATTATAGTTGAACTTAGAGCAATTCCCAATTGATAGTGTAGATCGTTCTGCTCAACACGGGCTGTTTTGAGTGGAACGGGAAGTCTTTTTTCTTTTTTTCTTTTTGCCTTTTTGCCGATAAATCAGAAGTCTCTCTTCGTGAGGAGGATGTGGGAGAGTATCTTAATTTAATTTTTTTTATAATACAAGGAAGTATTGTAGAGATTTGACTACCTAAAGATTCACAAAACATCCAGAAAGCTGCGTAAGTTTTATTCGACTCTATTTGATTAGTCAAATTTTAGACATTTCAAGTGATCATGTGCTCAAGAAAATTACAAATTGCAACTCTTTAACAATCAGAAAACAATGTACATGGCCTCTGCCTATCTGTGGTCGGCTATTTAAGATTGTTATCGTAATGCTTGTTTCCCCTTAGAAGATTGATTAGATTTCCGGCTATTTAACATAATATTTTTTTTTCTTCTTACATATTATGTATAGATTGGTTTTCACTTAACCATATTTTCACGTGTCAAATTGGTCCATTTGTGAAAAATCAGATATATGAGAATATAGGTTGGAATGACATGCTTGAAAATTGACCCATGGAAAACAAATAAAAACCATTTTTTTAAATTGTTATAAAAAACCACTAAGTGATTGGTTAAGTAGTTAAACGTTTTCTTGAATATGATAGATATTATATTTAATTCGCATCATTTCTCACTTAAAATAACTCATACCCCTACTTAATATATGAAGTCTCACCTATTATGCGTGAAAGGGACGTATTTACTCCTATTGTGTCCATTCCTCCTCAACTTAGTTAAGGGACATGTGTGTGTATAACACAAAATGCAAATTTTCTTTTATATATATATGTTGATGGTCAATTTTGGAGTGATAATAGAATTAAAGAACTGATCCCTAAGGGAGTTCAACAGATTGTTAGAGAGCGCAAATAATACTCTTATAAGGTGGCACCAGTTTTGGCATTTATGTTTCGCATGAACTCTCCCAAACCCTATTGACAGTAATTTTATTTCCCATCTTTTATTTATCATATTTTAATTAAAGTTGCTACTAATCTATTCCCAGGCTGGTTAGAAGCCGTGTAAGGCACAGGAGGCAAGCCTTGCTTCTGCAAACTAATAATGTAGCGTTTGAGGACTTGGTTACATTAGTTTTGCCTAACATCCGTTACTTGTACGTTTTCTCTTTTAATAAAACATATTTGATGCAATCATGTTCTGATTTTTATTTCTAAACATACAATTCTATATTACCATGCATAACAACTCAAACAATCAATCAATCAACAAAAGTATATAAGGAAAAAAGTAAGAAAATAAAATAATTCAAGCTTTATTCGGCGAAATTAATAGAAGGCTTTGAGATAACACCCTGAGACAGGATCCTATAAACTACACATGAAAAGAGAACAGTACTAATCTAATAAACTAAAAATTTGACTGATCTATTCGATGACACTAGCAATAAATTTAAACTAATCCTATCCTGAAATGTGAAAGAAAAACCTAAACGCATGTAAATAATTTTTTTACCTTTTATTTATTTATTTATTGATGCAATGGATTTATCTAAATATGTATAAAAAAAATAACCTAAATATTGGGATATAAAATAGGTTTAATATCATAAAAATCCAAAACTAATATATCCGTGACAAATTTACCCTTAATTAGTTTTCGTTAAATTTTACCGTCAAATTATTAATTTGGATGACACACGGCAATTGACGGATGTACAAGTTTAAGGTTTTACCCTCAATTTGTCATAAGTACTGGCTTGTGATTTTTTGTGACATTAATCCAATTTAATGAAACTAATTGAGGGTAAATTTGTTACAAATATACTAGTTTGAGATTTTTTAGTAGTCAAAAAAAGGGTAAATTTATCACAAATATACTGGTTTGGGTTTTTTGTAGTTAAATAATTAATTGGGATAAACTGGTCACACATGTATCAGTTTAAGGTTTTTGGTTGTATTAACCCAAAAAGGTAAGAAAACATCAAAATTTCATGCGGCAAAAGGGTATGGGCAGAATCGATACTCACAAATGAAAGGGAGATTTGTTAAGGTGCAAGAGCGAGGGTACTAATTAGCCAAGAAATTATTGTCTTACATTTTTAAGTGAAAGTTAGGTCAAACTAGATAATATAGCAGGGTGCAAACTTGAGCTTTCATTGGATGATCTGTCCGGACGAATTACACGGTTCTTTAGTGTGCCTGGCCAACACTGCCGCTATCGATACGTTTTATTGCCTTAGATATTCATGTGTCCTCTCCTCTAGACATTGCCTTCTTGGCTTCATCTTTTCCATATATGTGGAAAAAGGTAGTGGGTGGGGCTGTTTATATAACCCACTGTAAGACCAAATGGTGAGAATTGAAGTATTGAATTGTAAGTGTTGAAAGTAGAAATAAAAAGTTATTTAATAAGCAATTCAAAATTGACCGTTGAATATTGTTGATCGACTTCGTAAATGAAACTGGACAATAGTTCATAGATATTAGTAGTATAATTGGCAATATTCGAATTGCCATTGATTAACACATTTATTAATCACCATATTAAATGAGCTTTTTCTATTTAATTGAAACTTTTAAATCGATAGTAGTTATAATTACTACTGAACTTTCAAATTTTTGACACTTAATTCTGCTATTAAACAGGGTCGTCCGTAATTGTGAAGCTTGGTCGGCTTCCACTTCAACTTACTTGGTCAAAGACAATTCGTATGAGAATATATACAATTCTAAAACTGGTGATTATTCCACTTTCGTTTAAATTAAAAGGAGAGAGTGGATGACTGTTGTTTCCGCACTACGGTATTATCATAGGTAGGAGCACATCCACCATGGTTATTTTACTGAAATTATTGCTCCATGCGACACATTAAAAACATTTGAAATAAATCTTACTTTTTTACTTAAAAGTTTATCTTTAAAATTTCAGTTATTATAAATGACTCTTCTGGTTCATTTGTTAAGTAAACAAAGAAGGAAAGTTTACAGTGTTCAATACACTATTTTTCCGAGGTCATGTATAATGACTTCATTTGAAAATTGAAATATTTCTAGTCATCATGTTTCATAAATACTCTAGAAACACTTGATAACAAGATCCATGATTCATACTTATTTGAAGTTTTTCGTTATGTTTATACATTAAAATAATTTTTCGCGTCTACACCAGAAAGCTGCGAGAATTGTTAATAATTTTAAATCAAAAGTGCTTTTTAGAGTTGTCCCACCCTGCTAAGAAATGACGTGAATTTCCACATTAAAATCTTAGGATTTGGAACCTAGTAATCAAACAAATTTATTTTTCGACAATTATGAAAACTACTTTTTAGGAAAAATGACTTTATTTTCTAATGTTTGTATGAAACTTAAAAATGAGTTGAACAATATTTTCTAATGTTTGTATGAAGCTTAAAAATGAGTTGAACAATATTTTCTATCGTTTGATAAAGAAAATTTGATTTGATTTTTCTAAATAGACATACACTATTTGGGTGCTAGTAATTTGTGCATGGGCAATTTAAAAACTAGGTATGGGTACTAGACTCCCAAGTTCAGCAACAAAGGACCATAACCCGAGCGCCGGGGGTAGAGGCATGGGCACTAGGGTCTCGTGTCTAGCCTTGATGGACCCATGTGTGGACACCATAGTCCTGGGCCCAGCATCCATGGACCCAAGGCACAACCTTTGTAAACTTGAGGACAGCCTTTGTGGACTTGGGCTAGGGTGTTGGGATCCAAGCTCGCATATTAGGAACTTGTGATCAACCTTTATGGACTAGGGCCCGGGCATCGGGGCAATGGGCACGGTATTGGGGTTTCGGGCTCGGCCTCGATGGACTTGGGCAGCCGAAAAATGTTGATTAGACTCGCCATGATATTCATTGAATTTCACTAGACTCTGCCACGATTTTTCATGGTAACGAGATGTCACATTTGATAATGAAAATAAATTTTGCGCTACCATGGATAAAATAACCGTTGCAGGAGATTTGATGACAAGCCATGAATTATTCTGTTTTATGGGGAAAGAAGTGAACTTGGATTGACTTTTAGCCACCGACAGTAATTTAATGATAAATGATTTGCAATTTGGCAACTAAACTATGTTCTTGGCAAACATTTCCTACTGATAAATCTCACATTGAGACTCCGTTTATTTTGCGAAATTTTTTTTCTCATTTTTTGACATTTAGATAACTTAAAATAATGAGTTAATAGAAAATGTTTTTGTAGTCAAAGGAACAAAAAATTCTACTAAAACTTAAAATTAGTTAAATGAATTCTTCTTTAAAAAATCAAAAATCATTTCCCAAAATACGACTAAGTATCGGTACTTGGACTAGAAACTCTGTGCTTGAGCATGGGAACCTCAATGCTCATTCAAGAGCCCTTGGTAGTGGGGCTAGGTCCCCAAAGCCCTAGCCCAAGTCAATCTAGGTTGTTCCCAAGGCCTGGCTACCACGCCCAAGTCCATCAAGGCCATGCCCAAGACACCAATGCCCATGCTCAAGATGCTGTCCTTGGGCCCAACCTCGATGGACCTGGGCATGGGCACCGATACTAGAGTCTCCAACGCAACCTTGATTAACCTAGGCTCTAGTGTTGGGATCTCAATTCCATGTGCCGGAGTCTAGGACCTAGCCTCAATGGAACTAGGCTTGGGCATGGTCTTTGTAGACCCAAGTTGAGGCGTAGGGAGCCAAGCATGGGCATTGAGTTCTTGGGCTCGGTTTCCAAATAGCTATGGACCCAAGACTAATATTCGTGTTTGTGCTCGGTAGTTGGGGATCTAGGCTTGAGGCCCCAGTGTCCGTGCTAGGTTTCTTGGCTATCCATGTGCAAATCACTAGTGTGTGGGTGTGTGTGTTTGTATATTTATAGGAAAATCAAATGACATTTTTTCTTACCAAATGACGGAAAATATTTGCTAGTTCATTTTCTGGTCTAGGCTGAACACTAGAAAATATTGTTGTTTTCCTTTTCATATATATCACATTTTTTGCAAAACAAATGGAACCTTGACCATCACAAGCATAGTGCAAGATGAGGTAATTAATACATTTTATTTTACCTATAGCTTATTGATTTAAAGTTTTGAGTTAATGTTAAGCCCAACTGAATAATGTTGATGGGGTCAAACATTAGCTCTCTCTCAAAGATATCTCTGGACGGGGCACATGACTCATTGGTGCGACTAGTCAACATTGCCACTGTCAAAAGGTTTCATTGCTTCTAGAAATTCAGGTTTCGTCCCTAGACGTTGCCATTTTGGCTCCATCTCTCTTCAGAAAGTAGTGGGTGGATATGGTTTATAACCCACTATTAGAGTACAACTTTTCAAATAATCTATTAACTGAAGACTCCTTTGATAAACTTGAGCTCTCTTCGAGACGAGTTACAGGGCTCCTTGGTGCGCCTAGCCAACACTGCCGCTATCAATACGTTTTATTTCTTCTAGAAATCCAAGATTCCTCTCCTCTAGACATTGCCTTTTTGGCTTCATCTTTTCCATCTTTGTGGAAGAAGGTAGTCGAATAACCACTAAATGCGGAGAATTTAAATATTGAATCACAAGTGCTGAAAGGAAAAATAAAAAGTTATTTAATAAGCAATTGAAATTTACCGTTGAATACTGTCGACTTTCTTACTTAAAAGAAACTGTGATGATTGTTTATAGAATTTAGAAGTATAATTGGCACTATTCTAATTGCCATTGATTACTTTTTTCTACTTAATAAAAGTCACCATATTAAATGTGTTTTTTGTATTTAATTGAATTTTTTTAGTCAATATTAGTTATAATTCTACTAAACTTTTTAATTTTCGACACTCAATTGTGTTACCAATCAGATTCATTAGTAATTGTGAAGCTTGGTCGGCTTCAAATTCAACTTTACTTGGTCAAAGACAGTACGTATGAGAATAATATAAAATTCTCAACGTGGTGAATATTTTACTTCCGTTGAAATCAAAAGGAGAAAGTGGATGAGGAGTGGTCTCCACTTTATCCACTTTACAGCATTATAATAATCAGGAGCACATCCATGTTGGTTATTTGTTCAACTTGCTGAAATTATTACTTGACGAGGCCCATGAAAACGTGTTTGAGATGGCAGCTTTTTCTTACCTAACATTCTCCTTTTACAATTTGAGATATTGCTTAATAGTTTATGGGAAAATTACAAATAGGGCCGGGGTGCCTTCATATTCTCAAATAAATGCTTGATATGGATTTTATTTCAAATAAGGGCTTGAGGTGGTTATGTTTGTTTCAAATAAGGATTTAACTTTCAAGCGATTAATGATATTTTCGTCATTTTCCTTTTTTTGAATTCTTTCTTTTTTCCTTCCTTTTTTCCTTTTCTAGTTTTTCTTCTTTCTCCGCCAATGAATAGCTGATCATCAGCGATGCCCAGAGGAGGCTAGGCAAGAGTCGCTCTCATCCGATTCGATGAGGAACGGCATCGCTAAGACAAGGCAACCCTTGCCCTCACGGCCATTGATGAGGTCGGCCCTCGCCAAATCTGGGTGATGCCTCGTTGGTGGCTACCGAGGGTCACCAAGCTCTTGCCGGCCCTAGGCGATGCCAACCCTTGCTAGATCTAGCAAGGGTGGCCTCACCCACGGCCGGCGAGGTTCGTCGAGCCGTCTCTTGCCCTTGCCAATGGCTAGTGACCCTCCCTAGAAAGAAAAAAGAAAGAAAGAAATGAATAAAAAATTATTTAAAATTTAAATTGTATATGGATGAACACACTCTTTAATCAGTCAAAATATTGAACTAGCCGGCAACCGATGAGGTCAAACTTTTATTAATTTTTTTTTTTGGTTTGAAATGTAAGTATCATTTATAAGATGACGTGCAATAGCTTAGGGGCATTCCCTATCATTACAAAAGATAACTAAGAACTCAAAAAAATGGAGTGAGGGATTCTACATATAGTAGCCAAAATTACATTTGTCTGGGAAGGTTTAAAATTTTTGTAAAATGATGCTCGGCCCTTGACAAGCTTACGAATTTTAGCCACAATGATGGAGACATCATTTGACTTGTTTTGGAAACGTCTACAGTTACGTTCCATCCAAATGCAGTAAATGGTTGCTAAAAAAGTTACTTTGAGAAGCCTTGCCGCCAAATCCTTGCCTTTGGTAGCCCTGATCATCCATTGGATTTCATCATTCCATCCTCCTAAGTTACGGCGGATTCCGTATTGTGCAAGGATAATACGCCATATGCTTCCCGTCCAGGTGCATTGAAAGAATAGATGATCTCGATTTTCCAGATTATCCAAACAGAAATTACAATGGATTGCTACTGCGGGCATTCAACGTGATATGATATCTGTTGTTGGGAGTTTGCCTCTACAAACTAGCCATCCAATAAAATTGTGTTTGCTAACCCCACCTGTCCATATCAATTGGTACCATCCCACATTCGGTTCCACATTCCTGAGTTCATCGTATAACTCTTTGCAACAATATCTTTGTCTAGATATTGCTGGAGCTAAGGTTGGCCTTAGTTTAAGAATATCGCGCCAACTCCATGCCATACTGTAACATCCTGAAAATCGACCCCATTTTAGGATTTTATAAAAGGGCAATGTAGTCAAAAGCCTGGTCAGTACAAATTTTCCGAACTGTGTGTTCGTGGGATAACGGATTACAGAGGGGCGCCGATAGGAAACGATATGCGTTCGACTCGCAATTTCGAATAGGAACGAGCCCTTCGACCATGCGGACTTGGGCGGAAACGATATCCTCTAAGTACTAGACTATTAAGGAAACGGAAATAAATTGATTCGGCAGAAGTACGAAGTCGAACTGCGGGTGATTTCCATATGACTTCGATACGAACTACGAACGACGTTAAACCGAATCCTTTTCATCTAGTACTCGAGATTATCAATTGAGCCCCCGGGATCACACGGCAATCGAGGGACGTCCCTGACTCGAGAATTAGAGTAAACGTTGATCAAAGAATGGTTGACCACGGGTCAAATGTGAAGAAAAGTCCTAAAGGGGCGCCCGATAATCCAAATTGTACTACGGTCGCAATCGACTCAATTTAGCCTCGATTTTTAATCCGATTTTGGGAACCGACTTCTCAGTGATATCAGGATTAAATATTTGGACGTCGCCTCATTTATTTTGGAATTTTCCGTTGGACACGGAAGTGCCGGAAAAAGGAAAAATTGGACCGGGTTTCGGGCCCGCGGGTGGGCCGGCCCAAGACCGGTGGCCCAATGGGCCTTGCGCCCATCCAGCTCAGCCCAAAGGGGGCCCAAGCTGGCCCATTCTCCTCTCCCTTCTCAACCCATGGGCTTCTCTCTTTTGGCCTTTTGCTTTTGTGCCCAAGTGGGCTTTGTTTATGCTTTGTTTTTGGTTGTTTTTTATTGGCTCTTCAACAAGTGACAAGCCCACTTGCCTTGGCCTTATCCAAGTCTTTAGCAGCCCCTTCTCTCTCCTCTTTCTCCCCCAAATTCGTGCAGCAACCAGCCCTCACTCTCTCTCCCTTTTTCTCTTCCTTTTCTCTTCCATTTCTGCTGTTTCTTGCTGTCCATGCTGTTTTCCAGCCCAAAAACAGCTTTGCCGCCATCACCGGAGCCGCCGCAATCGCCCAAAGTATAGTCCTAGAAGTTAGGAAGCCAGCCGCACACCCTCGGTCACCCCTGGTCGCCCCGGACTGCCCGTTTCGGCCTTTTCCCCTTTGCTGGTCAGTTCCGCGTGAATAGTGTTTCGGGGGCTGTTTTGGCCCGTTTCAGCCACCGTTCGTCGTCCTTTGCCATCCCCGAGCTTACCCCTCATAGCCCTTGTTCCCCTCTACGCGCCGGTGTCGCTGAATTTCCGATCCAAGTAAGTTAACTTCCTAATCCTTGTTTAGGGGTTAATCTTGCTTAGGGGTTAATTAGTGTATTTGTATGTTTGTGATTAATTAAAGTTGATTAGTTGATTATGTTGGTTAATTAAGACTGATGAGGATTAGTTAATTGACCATGGTTAGTGTTAAAGTAACCTAGGTTAATTAATTAAAGTAACTAAGGTTAGTTTCTAAAGTAACTATGGTTAATTATTAATCATGGTTGAGTTAATTAACCCTAGTTAGGTTAAATTTAGTAATCATGGTTAAGTTTAATATTATTTTATTAATTTCGGATTAGTTACTGTTCATATTTACTGTTCATGAATTACTGTTCATATTTACTGTTCGCGGATTACTGTTCACGGATTACTATTCATACAGAAACAAATTTTGGTTTCAAATTGATGTGTTCTTGGTTGTTATGCTTTCTTGAAGTGCCGATTGTTAATTATATGCATAAATAATGATGAAATGCATGATCGAAGACCTAGTGGAAGTGAAAGTGTTTGATTTATTGAGTTATTCCCGAGAATTAGGGAATATACGTGATTGTTGATTGGTGGAATTTGGAATTTTGGAATTTTCGAGTGATACCGCATGACATAATGCGTGGGTTATCTGAGATGGCATGTCGCATGAGCATGAGTGCATGAGCGATGTTGCATTCACGACCAAGCAAAAGCAAAGACAAGAATGAACTGTTTGCTGATGTGGTGCATGGTCAGATTAAATTTGATAGCCCGGTTGAGCCGGATGACCGCCAATCCTTTGGGGTTGTGCCGTGACCATTGGGTCGCCTGACAGTGGTCAGATGCGGGGTTGCGGCAGTGAGCGGGCCCTATGCTCCATTGGGAATGCCGTCGATGGGAGAGAGCCCGTGACGTCGCCGTGCCTCATGGGGGAGGACGATGCCTGGTCTTCGACCGGTAGACCGCCAACCATAAGGTTGTGCCGTGGCCCTAGTGGTCGTAATAATCGGAGCATATGTGTGGATGTGAGGCCTGAGAAAGTGTGTGAGATGCTCTGATTATTCGCATGCTCTTAATGTCGTGATGAATTAAATGACGGTTTTTGCAGGGTGCGTGTGCCAAGGCCAGGTAGGGTCGCTTGTGATTGCACCTGTTTATTAAACTGTCATTCTCTCTGAGGTGGTATTGCATTGATTGCTGTATTAGGTTGTATTTTAAACTCCTGAGGCGAGTGAAGTTCCTAACCGGGGCTTAGGACTTTAACTTGCTGAGTTTATCTCAACCCGTCGTGGTTAACCTTTTCAGGACCTAGATGATGTAGTACCTGAGGATCGAAGAGAGCGATCCTTCCGAGGCCAACGAGTAGGCACTTGTACAGTGTTAGGTTAGCTAGGCTGATCCCTTTTTGAGTAGGCCTTAGCTTGTCGCATGTGGTAAGGCGTGTATATATTTGCTGGTGTGCTGGCTAACCTTCAGATATATAAAAATGGTGTTGTCTTTCCTCTGCTACTGTTGTTGCTATCCCTATTGTTTGGTTTGGGAGTTGTTCGTTTCCGCATGTGCTTAATTACAAGATAAAATGAATTGGTCGACGACAGTACCTGGGACGTCGTACAGATAGACCTTAAGTGAAATGGGGTTGCCGCGAGCTCGAGAGTCGGGGCGTGACACATACTACCTTTAATTTCAAGCTGCATAATTGGAGTGCTTCTACATTTGGTACTATGAACCCATTTACTCCATAAGGAAGACGATGGACAGTTTATGAGGCTCCATAGCATGCGTCCCAGTAAAACTTTGTTCCATAGGTTTAGATTGAGCAACCCTAGTCCTCCCTCCCTTTTTGGCAAGCAAACAATTTCCCAAGCAACTTTATGCGATCGATGGCCTTCCATATTTCCACTCCATAAAAATTGTCTAACTTTTATTTGAATCAACCATTGCCACTTCAAACTCTCATTTAACTCAAAGTTCATTTTGAGCCTTTATTTGAGAAAATAAGAACATTTCGGGCTCTCATTTGGAATTTTCCCTAGATTTAATTCATGAGTTAAACAAGCAATTAAGGAAAATATAAAACAAATGGAGCCTCAACCATAATAAATATGGTGTAAGGTGGAGTAATTAATATATTTTAGTTGTCCGATAATTTATTAATTTAAAGTTTTGAGTAAATATCATATCAAAGTGGATAACATTGACGGAATTAAACATGAGCTCTCTATGGAAGATCTCTCTGGCAAGGTACATGGCTTATTGGTGCGACTAATCAACATTGCCATTGTCAAAATGTTTCATCGCTTCTAGAAATTCAAGTTTATTACTTGTAGACATTGCCCATTTGGCTTCATCTTACCCTTCTTTGTGAAAATAGGTAGTGGGTGGGGTTTTGGTTATAACCCACTATTAGAGTGAAATTCCTCAAATATTCTATCAAATGAAGACTTGTTTGATAAAAAAATGAAGTACTGAGAAATTAAACATTGAGTTTTAAGCATCAAAAGTTCAGAGTTCATGTTAAACAAATTAAAAATTTAAAGATAACATTACATATTGGGTCAAGAGCTCACATTGAATAAATTAAAGTTCAGAAACAACATTATATATTAGGTCAAAATATAGGGACTATTTGTATCATTATCTCTCATATAAAGCATTTGTGACCATCAAATAATGCTCGTGGCAATTTTTTAAGGACGCTTTGTCCCATATTTTACGACGGAAATGATTTTTTGCAACTGAAAAGGGAATCTATCGCCACATTAATTCACTGCAAGCGAGGATTGAGGGATTGCTAATTTAGTACAATCAAATCATCAATGATGGAAACATATACACAAGTCACATTAACTAGATAGATCAATGGAAAGTCAATGATCATTCTATTATTTGCTTATGTTTTTTTTGGGACATGTTTCGTGACAATACAAAACTGTAAACACTCATTATAAGCGAATTTTATACGTTGATCATACTTTTATCCATAAACATAACACACATTAACCAATCTTGTTGGTAAGTATATCATATATAATATCATAGCATGTAATGACTCAATTTTGTACCTTGATAGATCATATGCTACTTGGAAAATATGTTGAACAGCATGAACAAGTACATTTTGTTATTAATTATTACACCCATTTTGCAAGAATATGTATAAAATTTTGAGTAAACTATAACAATTTACAATACATAAGTAAATTCCCAATACCTGACATTTAAATTGAAACTATCTGTCGGTAAGTAAGATTACTATAGATCATGAATGAGTACCACAAATTTTGGTTAATGACGTTGACACAAAAAAATGGCCAACTTTTGATTAATATCGATAAGTAATGTACTTCCAACACTTTGTCCATGAGAATAGAGTTAAGTGAAAATAGAAGTCATCAATGAATAGAATTAAAGCTAGCTTGAAGGGAATCAACAACTTGTTGATAAAATCGTTGACAACACACAAAGTGAAAATTATCGATGAGGGCCTTCATCAAAACTTTAGAAGTTGATTAACAAAATAATTGATAGCAAGCAATCGGCAGAAAAAACAAAACTGTTGGGTAGTTATGTCTAATACTACTATTCTAGGATTTTTTTTTATAACTTATTGTTGAAATTTTTTCTAGATAATAGAAAACTATGGATTTGTATTTATTTGTAATGGCCAATAGGATTATGAAGTTATTTGTTTCGAAGATGGAATTAGTAAGTCATCTTTTCAAATTCAGTAGCCGTTGGTAATTGATTGCGGGCTATAGATATCCACATCGTACTCTTTATAAAGGATCATCTCTCAATCAACCAAAGAACTCAATGTTCTTCTACAAATTTATCCTTTATCTTTACTTTCATGCATTTTAAATCACTATCAATGATTGTTCCTAATTCGAAATTTTAAATTTCTTGTCATTTACTTTCTTGTCCAAAATTAACAAAGGACCTTTTGCAACCTTTGGCAATTCATCTCAATTCATCAATCTATCATTTCATCATTTTTTTGTGAAACATGTTTTTGATGCGTTCGATGAGATGCATTTTTGTCGAATTGACGAGACTACCATGGCAAGAACCAAATCAACGAGAGTCCACCAATGCTACTGGAAACAACAATCAATGCCACAAACCGATGACGGGTTTGGTGCACTTTCTAAATTTTGCTGCTGGCACGGAAATCAACGCGAAGAAGACTAATGACGGGGTTGGTGCACTTTCTGAATTTTTAGCCGCTAGGAGAGCGGCATAGGGATTTCAATGCGAAAAAGTCAATCTTTCAAGGTATTTTAGCGGAAAGCAATCAAGGGATGTTGTTCCAGGTGTCAGCCATGAGTAGCTTGCTTGAAGAACAGCAAAATGTCATGGCTAATTGTATCATGAGTTACATGTCAAATGTCATCAAATCAATAAAATTAATGATTGTGGAGAATCTAAAGGAGATCACCTAATAAATAATGTTCGAAATAACCTAATTCAAAATAATAAGTTGGCAACCCAAACTAGTCAGAAAAGGTACCAAAAAAGTCATAAATCTATTGCATTGGTATCAATCTACTCCTAAACCTTTTAATCAATTTAGTCCTATATATTTTCACATTGAAATCAATTGAATCCATCCGATCAATTTATGATGAAAATTGCTAACATGGACACCGATTATCCTACGTGGCACAATCGACACTTACATGGACATTTTTATATAATTTTTTAATTTTTTTTTGAATTTTTTGAATTTTTTCCTTTTTCTTTTTCTTTTTTCTTTTTTTTCCTTTTCTTTTTTCTTTTTTTCCTTTTCTTTTTCTTTTTTTCTTTTTTTCTCTTCCTTATTTTCTTCCACTTGCCACTGGCTAGGGAAGGTCGACAATTGTCAACAAGGGCGAGGGTTGGCCTCTGGTGTTGATGAGGGGCCTTGTCCAACTGAAAGGTAGAAACCAACGAGGCCACCTTTCGCCAAATTTGGCAAGGGGACCTTGCGACAAGGGCAGCCTTGCTCGAGTGGCTAGGGGCCTCATCTAGGCGAGGCTGGCCCTTGCTCCCCTCACCGGCCCTCGGCGTTGGCAAGGGTGCCCTCCCCGCCTCGGTGAAGGCCGGGTGAGGATCCCCTCGCTAGATTTGGCAAAAGGTAGCCTCGCCTAGCCCTCACCAACCCTTGCCAAAAGGCTGGTGAGGGCCAATATTGCTTGTGGCTAGCAAGGGTGTCTAGGCCCTCATCCTTACCAACAGCCAACGACCCCACTGGATGGAGGATGGTGGAGGAAAATCAAGAAGAAAGAACAAAAAAGAAAGGAAAGAAAGAAAAGAAGGATAAGAGATGGGAAAAACAAAAGAAAAGGAAAAATAACAAGGACAAAATTAATACAAAATTTAAAAAAAAATGAAAAATTATTAAAAATTATATAAAAATATCCGTGTCAATATCGGTTACACCATGTAGGACAACCGACATCCATGTTAGTAATTTCTAGCATAAATTGGCTAAATGTACTCAATTGATATCAATACAAAAAGGTTTAAAACTAAATTGGTCGTATTGAAAGGTTTAGGACTACAATAAGTTTAAGACTTTTTAGGTACTTTCCCCCGAACTAGTCAACAACTCGGTCAAACACCAAATGTTAAAAATGTAAGGCCAGAGGGTCTATTGGTACTACCCAATGTGAATTTCCCTATTAGGCCTAATTTGCTGATTAACATAAATTCAGACAACCCAACAAGATCAGCATCACCACTTAGGGGGAGGATGTTCTACCGAATCAACATTTCAATTCGGTAAGACTGGCTGACGAAGTTCAACGGGAGTTAGTAGTAGAAAGAGGAATTATCAAGAAATTGTGTCCAAATTGGATTGATACAATACATCGTCCTCAAAGATTTGGGACACCCAACTTTACTATTTTTTCCAGCAAAGATGAACAATCAGTCATTAAAGCACATTGATCGATTTCTTGTCCAGTGTAGAGATGCAAGTACTAATAAATTCCTCAGGCTTAAGTTATTTCTGTTGTCTTTTTCAAGGACTGCTTTCACCTAGCATACCAATTTGCCGAACAATTCAATTAATAATGGGGTAGAATTGTAAAGGAAATTCCATGCTCAATTTTACATAACCATACCTAAAATATCAGTTGTTGAGTTGGCTAGGATATATTATGCATTGAATTGTTCAATCAATTTGTTGCTTGAGAAATATAGAAATAGATGTCGGGGTTAGGACACTAGGAGTGCCATAACTTTCGTACGGCGCTCACTTTGGTGCCAAAACTTTTTTTTCGCTCACTTGAGTGCCACAAGTTTTAAAAAACGTTCACTTGAGTGCCAATTCTGACGTGGCCGCCGGAAAAGCTGACGTGGCGCCGGTGAACAATATTTTAATATATTTTAATATATTTATTAATTTTTTTGATTTTTTTGATTTTTTTTTTGATTTTTTTGATTTTTTTTTTTTTGATTTTTTTGATTTTTTTGAAGGCTGGCGAGGGTCACCGGTGGCCCTCGCCGGCCCTAAAAAAAAAAAAAAAAGCAAAAAAAAAAAAAAAAAAAAAAAATCGAAAAAAATTTTAAAAAGAGTAAAAACGGCGTCGTTTTCCCTGAAATGTCCACGTCGGCGTCGAAATTTATTAAAAAAAAAGAGAAAAATCATTGAAAAATTCCATGTATGCATTTTGGCACTTAATTGAACGATTTTTGGCCGGAAGTGGCACTTACCTGAACAATTTCACTCCGATGTGGCACTCAAGTGAGCGAAAAAAAAGTTTTGGCACCAAAGTGAGCGCCGTACGAAAGTTATGGCACTCCTAGTGTACTTATCCCAATAGATGTCTTACTTCACTCTCAAACAATAACTTCATGATTCTATCTTTTGATGAAAAGAAATTAAATAAGCTCAACTACCTAATATCTTGCTTAGAGGAAAATTTACTAAAATAGTACAAAAAGAGAGTAAAGAGGGAAAACTAAATCAGAAATAGAAATTGCCAAATTTGACATATGGATCTTGATATATGTTACAATTTAAAAGAAAAAAAAAAAGGGAAAAAGTGATTGGGCAAGAAGAGCATGATATTGTTCCCCATTATAGAGTACACATTATACCCTATGTTATCCCACTTAAATTTTTAATTGGCACGTCCAAATACTAAGTGCATGAAAGTGGGTAAGTTGACTAATGCGTTGACCACGTCCAACTATTCCCACTTTCTACTCCTTTCGATTTTATTCTACTTTTTTTATGTAATTTCCCTTATATTTTTGTACTTTTCTAATAAATCTATTTTTTTGTATTGGTAGAAATTGATTTAACAAAATATGGAAAATGACATAAATAGTCCTAGAACCTTGACCCAACCTTTGGCCCAATAATTAATATTGTCCTTAAACTTTTAATTTATTCAATGTGGTCCATGAACTTTACCCCATTGTACAATGTCGTCCCTAAAATTTGTTTAATGTGGTCCCTATATATTCAATTTAATCATTGGATCATATAAATATGTTCAATGTTGTCCTTTTATTAATTCAAGTTCAGGAATAACATTGGATATTTTCATATATTTAGGAGTTAGATTGAACATTTACAATAAATTTACGGACTATATTGAACAAATTAAAAGTTGAGGGACAACATTACACATTGGATTAAAGTTCAAAGATCATTTATGTAATTATCCCTGATAGAATATGGTATATTACAGTGCACCATTTAAGAATGCAACTTGATATCGACATAAAATGAGTATATCTAGATCCACATAACATGGCCCTTAATCTAATGTTTATCCAAAGTGCATGCATTGTTTATTGTTAATATGACATTAATAAGGGGTATTTTATAGCATTTTTGTTGATATCAAAATCATATTTGTGGATCCTATGTTAATTTGACATCTTTCAAGTCATCTATGTACTATCAAACTCATTAACTAAGAAGGTGAAATTTTTTTTCTTGAAAAGTAGGTCATTAGCTAGCTAAATCTGATATATAGTTTGGTCTTAGCCGCCTTGTCTAGGCTTCTTATAATCCCCCAATCAAAAAAAGCGAGATTCCCTAGATCATCTGAGTAGTCGTTGAGAAGAAGCGAGGAGGCCGGCCCAAGACGAAGCGGCGAAGGCCTCTGACTCTAGCCGCTGATCTGCACAAGGGCTTCACCAAGATACAAGGCGAACTTCACGTTGATGTTCCACTAAAAAATAGTTCTCAGTGTTGTGCTTTTCATTTTTTTAGACTCTTAACTTTGGTGCTTCCTATTGACCCTCCAAATGATCGAAGGGAGTTTTCCTGCAAACATGCCTAGGCCCATACAGTCATTGGATAATACTTATACCAAAGTAACTGTTAGGAGTGTAGAGTAGAATTTCGGTACCTTCACTTGAGGTCGATCGCCAAATCCGTGCATGTCAACTTATTTGTTTGCACTTACATTTTTTTGGAAATTTAAGTCAATGAGTTCCAAGTAACTATGATATATTAACTACTTCATGATATACCAATTCTTCGATGTGGAACCTTTTAACATAACTTATACATACAGTTCAACAGTAATTCTTAGTAGTAAAATAACTTAGGTGCATATGAATTCAACTCACATACATCATTTGATCATGTGTATTTGATCTCATCAACAATGTATATGAAATAGGGTTCACATTAAGAGAGGGCACTCTCCACATGCTTCTTTGCTAGTTTTTTGCAATGATTTGCCGTTTTCAATTTGATTAAACAAAGGCAACCCACCTTCGTATAGAGGAGTGACAAGAGTGTGAGAATTCACGCGTGAGATGCGCATAAAAAATAAGTCTCATATGAACTAATCAAAATAAAAAAAGTAGATAACATGCTTACTTTGTCCATAACTCGTTTAAAGTGTTAAGAGTGAAATTCAGTGGAGATAGGAGTTACCAGTATCACCTAGTAACTCACCACTATACACAAGAATGTACATAGGCAATACTTATCACGGAGCTCACATACACACACTATACTTGTCACTAGCCAAGACCATCTCACTTCACGAGGCAAGGCACATCACCACCAACTCATGGAGGATAGAATCATACATACTGTTTGCCACACCTCAATCCATTCATCATGGGTGTCCTCTACATTATCAATGATAAATACATCATTGTACATCCGCATAATGATAGTCATTTCTTAATATCATACTATGACTATAAAAATCATGTCATACCGTAACTGCAAGAGCCATGTCAAACCATGACTGCACGAGCCAATTTATAATAGGATTTCATATCATCTCAATCTTGTAGAAAATTGTCTCATATGATAAAACATCTGGCTAACTCTAGAGTCTCATCCACATACTAATACAAGGGAATTCGCTTTGTGGTAAACAAATTGTGGCAAAGGTCTTAATCACATGGCATAATTCACATACATTTCATAAGGCATAAGTATAGCGGGAGTGCCACAACTTGATACGGAGGGACACTTAAATACCAAAACTTACAAACGGTATACTTAAGTGCCACTTTAAAAAAAAAAAATGGATCACTTTAGTGTCAAGTCATCGGAACCCTGCCGGAAATCCTACGTGGCAATTTTTTATTAATTTTTTTGCCTACGTGGCTCGCCGGAAATTGATCGATGAAAAATCAGCGTAAAACGTCTTTTTGAGCTGACGTGAATTTTAAAAATAATTAATTAAATAATATTAAATAATTATAAATATATATTATTATAAATTTGATTAATTTTTTTTAAAAAAAAAGGGGGGAGGAGGAACTAGTGAGGGCTATGCAACCCTCGCTGCCGCCGCTGTCGCTGCCCCACCATCATCGGGAAGGGCCGGCGATGGTGGGCAAGGGTCGGCCAGGGGTCGGCCGGGCCGGCCAGTGGCCGGCGACCCTAGTTGGCTTGCGGCGAGGGCCTGCGGGCCCTCGCCCAGCTGGGTTTGGGCGGCCGACAGCCCTTGGCCCGGTTGGGCGAGGGCCAGCGACCCCTCGCCCTCGCCCTAGATTTGGGCAAGGGCCTATAGGCCCTCATTGCAAGCCAGCTAGGGTCGCCGGCCCCTGGCCTCGGCTCGGCGACCCCGGCCGGCCCCTGGCCCACCTTCGGCGACCCTTCCCGGCGAGGGTGGGGCGGTAACGGCAGTGGCGGCGAGGCCCGCACAGCCCTCGCCGATCCCTTTCTTCTCTTTCTTTTTTTTTTTTTATAAATAAAATCGATTTTAATTTTTTAAAATCTGATGTGGAAAACTTTTTTTTTTTTTAAAAATTGCCACGTGGATTTTTTATTTTGAAAAAAAAAAAATGCTCCGTCAGCAAATGAAGTCGCCGGAAAATGGACACATGGCAGTTTGGCCGAAATTTTTCGCCATTGGCACTTAAGTGATCCATTTTGCTCCGATTTTGGCACTTAAGTGTACCATTTGTAAGTTTGGCACTTAACTGTCCCTGCGTGCTAAGTTACGGCACTCTTGGGGTCCGTACGTCCATTTCATAATAATATAACAATTGCCATGTACATCTCAATAATTTGCCATTTCTCATGCAACTAATGATAGACAAATAATTACATGCACTTCAACACATATATCCTCATTCTTTCCCTATCAAGCCATCATCATTTAATTGGAAGTCATGGATAGGTAATCGGTAACATAGGATCGGATGCTTATAATCGACCAGGTGGACATTCACAACTCAAAGAATCAATCACGTGATTAATCAGCAACACTTACTTTGATAACTTAGTCGAATTACAAGAATATTATTATCATTTATAATTTCGACACTTTCACTTTTTTACTTAATCATACAATATTAATTAAATTAAAGACCAAAGGCCACTTATTTGTCATCCAAAATATATGAGTATTTTATTTGCACTATGAACGTGCACAAAATTTATAAAATTACTTAAATAGCCTACTTCTAAATTAATTACACAATTAGGACCAATTTTACATAGTTAGACATATCGTCTAGACTAAGAAATTTTCTTTCAAAATAACTTTACCACCTATCAAAATAAGGTTCTTCATGTTGTGACCAGCCCCCAGAACTTTCAGTTTTTGCAAACACGTCCCTCAACTTGGTGAAATTACAAATTTTCCCCCAAAGCTTCTAAACTCATGTTTTTTAACTGGTTTGATTCCCCTCAATCAATATTACTCAATAACCCACTCATTAGAACTAAAAATCATAAAATAACCCCTTTTAGAGCCCCAACTCACTTCTGTAAATTTCGAAATTGCCCCTAACGTTGTCAAAAATTTACCAATATATCCTTTTTTATGCCTAGTTTTACCATTTTCTCATTCTTTCCCATCTAAGGCACAACAAAACCATTTGGGTTTTCTTTCAAACACCTTCTAGGTATGTATTAAAGATTTCAATATAGGCAAGGATTCATAACTCTATGTGTCATTCGTGGAACCTATTAGCACTTGAGATCAAATTTAAACTAAACTTACAAACACCAACCAACATGTCAAGAGTACTAAGTAGGTCAATCTAACTTAGTCCCTAGAGTTTTTACTTACCTTGAACAAAGACTTGGGCAACTCAAAGTCTTAATAACATTCAAAGCAAAATAAACAAGAACAAACATTAACAACTCTCGATCTTTAAGAAAACAACAAAACTAGCTTGATAGGAAGAAAATGAAATCGATGAAATTTTACCTAGAAATAATTGAAAGTTGAGATTTAAAGCTCAACAACTCAAATTGAATGAACTTTGGAACTTGATTGAAATTTAGGGAGAGTTTCATTGTTGTTTTGAAGGAAAGAGAATTTACACTTGAAGACAAGAAGATAAAGTTGCTCTACCTAAGAGAAGAGAAAATCAAATTTTCTCCCTTCTTTACTTATTTTAAAGAATAGCTTCAACACATGTTAATTAACTAGGGCTATAAGTATGATATAAAGTAACTAGAGTTTGAACATTATGTCATTCATGATATTATGCATGACATAATTCGATAGGCTAGGTTCACTGTCTCCATTTTAGAGCATGTGAGTTATTACTTAAGTAACAAATGACAAGATTTTGTATAGGAAGATGAAATATTTGATTGGAAAGAGAGAAAGAGCATCATTAGGCAAGTAAAATACATGAATTAGAAAACATTATTTGAGTTGTAGTTATTTCAAGCATTACTAAGAGAGATAGAGAAGATCTTGACATGTATTTCTTATGAGTTAAAATTAATAGATATTAGTTAACTAAGGTTAAAAGCCATGTTGACATTGGTGTTAAAAACACTTGGTGGAGAATGAGAAAGAAGATAAGATAGCCCAAATAGATGCATGAATAAGAATCATTATTTAATTTGTAATTACCAAAGCAAAAGGGTGAGGTCATGCATGATGAAATCTTATAGGTGAAACTTATGGTTGAAAATGAGGGAGATGTGGCACAGTGAATGAGGACTCTTGGCTTGCAAGCTTCAAGAGCATTAATGAGCTAAAAGAAGTGTGTTGACACCTAAATTTTGATTGATCAGCCGTAATTTAATGCACAAAAATTTAGGGATTAATTTTAACCCCTAAACAAAAAAATATTAGGATTAAATTGCATAGCATATAGTTTTAGGAGCATTTATTATTGCATTTGCATTGGACATGTGGCAGATGGGCTTCAATTGATGGTTCTAAGCTTTAATTTAACAAGTTGGACTAAGCCCACAAGGAAAAAGAATTTGGCTAGGCCCGTTAAGGGGTGACAAGTTGGAATATAAGAATATTCCCGGGAATATGAGAATGTTCCCTGGAATATGAAAATATTCTCAGGAATATGAGAATGTTTCCGAGAATATTCGCATTATTCTTTCAATATTCAGGGAAGGTATCGGATGAAATATTGAAAAAATATTGCATGTGGGATACAAGAGCTAAATAGGCAACGTGCAAATTTATCATCTTTCCTTAAATAACATAGTCCTCTCACCTATAAAAAGGGGGCCACACACTGAAGAGGAGACAAAAAAAACACAGAAAAGGCCAGAGGGTAGAGAGATGGCCACAAAAATATAGAAAAGAGCGGAGGCTGAGAGGTCGGCAATTCTGAACACTCGAGTGACACGTGAGAGAACAAGGTAGGGAGTGATAGCTTGCTCAGCCCAGCCTTGATTGAGACCTCACCGTGCCTTCGTCGCTGCCAATCTACTGCCGATCCACCGCGCGCACCACCTGACGAAGATGCCGTGCAGATGCTCCAAGTCATTCCGAGCTTGACGATGCCACCGTCTGGTCGAAGAACCCTTGTTGAGGACTCCCCTGCACCGACGCGAAGCTGTTTTTTTCGTTTTTTTGGCCTCTTTGATGTTGTTGCTGCCTCCTGATTTCTGATCCCTACCGTCAGGCGATGCCTACCAGCGAGTGAACTCCAGCACCTAGCCTCATCAACGTTTCCTGCAGCGTCATTGATTAATTCCAGCGAGCCATCTTGGCGAGTTTGACCACAAGCGAAGCCCCGCCGTTCCTTAAATTCACGATCTCTGTATTTGCAGGTGCCTCCAGGAGCATCAAGCGCCCCTGACTTCTATAAGTCAAAAGAGCCAAGGAAGATTGAAGATGACATGATGATAGAGTGCCAAGCGGTGGAGGTCTAGTAAGAAAAGGAGAGATTTTGACCATTGTTCGAAAAGAAAGACTTCTTCGTGTGCCAAGCAGGTGGTCTTGAGGAGCATAAAGAAGCCACGTTCGCTACCAAATCACAACGTCACAAGGGTTGCTTTGTTAAAAAAGGAAAAGTTTTCCGGTGAGCATCTCATCCATGGCGTATCACCAACACACCACCGTGAGTCGCCCTGCTAATGCCATCGTCGATCCATCCGTTTGCGAGTCACCATCACCATCGCGATTTGGTAATGTTATTCACGCAATATCAAGAACTAGGTGAGAATCTTAATTAATACAATTTTCTCACATTTTATTGCCTAGTTTGTAGAATTGCAATCTTAGTTGAATATTTGATTAATATTGCCATATCCAAAAGATCTCCTGACCTTTCGTGAACTAGGAAATTTTCCTTACTTCACAACGTGCATATGATTGTCAGTCCGATTTCATGCCCGAAATATGACTCGCAATCGCACGGAAAAATCGTCAATCCGATCTCACGCCCGAGATACGATTCGCGATTTTCTGAAATATTGGCCAATCCGATCTCATGCCCGAGATACGATTCATTGATTATATTTGTTTCCAAAATTAAATGGACGTGGAAAATATCTTGCCTGATTTGTTGCCATGCTTTTCTTGATGCATCTGCTCGAACTGATTTTGCTTATAAAAGAAAACCCAAAAAATATAGTTTAGTTGGATGTGGTTGTTGTTAGCATATTTTCTTTTAGGATAGTTTGCATATTTAACTATAGGTTAGTTTTAATTTCGAATTTTGATTATAAAAAAGAAAAAACATAAAAATTGCTATGCTCATGTCATGTAGAATTAGGTCATCTTCCGTGTGTCATCTAGTCATTACATGTTTAGGGTCATTCGAATGCGTGACATGCTCGGATAGTTGCATTGAATATTTTCTAGCGTTAGGTTAAGTTAAATAATTAATGTTGCGTGACATATAGGTTGCATATTATGTTGCACATTGCATGCTAGTATAACTAGACATTTTCGTACGTCAGTACATGCATTGCACGTAGTTTTAAGCCTCATTGAATAATTTAAAACCTCAAAAATAGTCGAATGAATGCATGCTAATTAGAAATCATATCTAGGATTAGTGATATGATTTTTAAGCTAACATTGCAGATGCTTTCGTTGCTTCGAGGTAAGTATCTCCTTCTTGTGCTTGCAATTTATTTATTGCTTTGCTTTATTGAGTGTTAAATAATGGTTGTGCACTCACATTATCACATTGCATGTTAGGGAGTAATTAAAATCAATCCAAACTGCCTGCAAATCATTTTATTCAAATAAAAGAGAAAAGGTACCGAAAGGGCATTAGAGAAATCTAACGTAATCAAGTCCTCGATCCCATAGTCTCTGATTCGTAGGAGTGAAGTAACTCTCCCGTACTTTACTTGGGCTTCTAATTGACCCACCAAAAATAGATTAGTGGCGACTCCTAAGTAAAAATCATTTGCATGCTAAAAACTTAAACCCCAAGTCGCGAATTGGTATGGGCTTGGGAGAGCCCGAGCTAAGTTTAGGCTTAGTAATCCATTAGCCAAACTCTAGGTGGTGCACCCGAGGTGAGGTCGCGACAAAGTGATATAAGGAATGATGCAATTTGCAGGTAAGAAATTAGAAGATAAACTAAGCATGTGGTAATCAAAATAGTGAAAAGTGGCTAATAAATTATAGTTATGAAAGACATAGAGAACATGTGGCAATTACCAATGCCCATATGGAAAACTATGAATCTTATTTCTCTATAGCATAATGTACATAATAAATACAGAAAATTTAAGATGTCATAGATCGTTAGCCAAGTAACATCTTTCGTTGCTAAAGATTATACTCAACCGCATGAATTATTCATGGCCATATAAAGTGATTCTGACCATTGAATAATACTCGTGGCAATTTTTTCATAACCTTTGTGCCACACTTTACTACGAAAATAATTTTTTAAACTAAAAAGGGAATCTATTGCCACATTGGTTGGACTTTGCTAGTACAACAATCTTTAGGTTATTATGAGAATAACAGTTTGTCTTGAACTACAAATTCTCAAAGGAATGAGCTCTACGATAATCTATAATTATTTGTCATTTAGTTTTTTATAGTTCAAAATAAATATTATTTTCACAATAAATTAAAAACTGTCACCCAATTAATTCTCATATTAATTCCCTACAATGGAGGATTGAGGGGTTGCCAATTTAGTACAATCAAAGCATCAACGATGGAAACGGTAAACACAAATCACATCAACCAGATAGATCAATAATACAAACTGTAAACACTCATTATAAGCTAATTAACATATAATTAACAAGGTGTATTTCTAGTATTTGTAGATTTCAAAATCATATTTGCCGATCGTATGTTATTCTCACGTCTTTCAAGTCATCTATGTACTATCAAACTTATCAAGTAAGAATAAAGTGAAATTTTTTCGCAAAGAGGAGGTCATTAGCTAGCTAAATCTCATATACCGATTGGTCTTAGCCACCTTATCGAGTCTTGTTGTAGCCCCCATAGGTTGGGACATTATCGGTTCTAAAACTTTCGTACGACACTCACTTTGGTGTCAAAAAAAATTTTCGTTTATTTGAGTGCCACATATTTAAAAAATCGATTATTTGGATATCACTTTTGACGTGGCCACTGAAAAAGTTAACGCGGCCATCGATAGTCCAACATGGCCGCCAGAAAAACTAATATGGACCAGTGGCCATGTCGGACGACTGAAAACCACGTCAGCTTTTTAGGCGGCCACGTCAAAAGTGACACTCAAATGATCAATTTTTTAAATTTGTGGCATTTCAGTAAGAAAAAAAAAATTGACATAAAAATAAACGTTTTACGAAAATTTTGTCATTAATAATGTACTTATCTCGCAAGATCCTCATCATCGTCTGACAAGTCGTGGAGACGAAGCGAGGCGACCCCCGTAGCCACGTGCAAGGCCCACCCAAAGCAAGGCGGCGTTGGCCTCTGACTCGCCGCTGATCTGGACAAGGGCTTCACCAAGATGCACGGCGAACATCATGTTGGTGTTCCACTAAATTATAGCTCTCAGTTCATGCTTATTTTATTTTAGAAATTTAACTTTGGTGCTTCTTATTGACCCTCCAAATGATCGGAGGGAGTTTTCCTGAAAAAAATGTCTATGACACAGTTATTTTGGGAGATCGCCAAAAGAGAGTTTAAATTTGTGCACATTAATATATTAAGTTGCATTCATTTTCGCTCAAAAACTAATATCAATAAGTTTTGGGTCAATTAAAATATATTAACTATTCCATACCATATTAATTCTCAGACGTGGGATTTTTTAATACAACCTACACATACATCTCAGCAACAACTCTCAACCATAAAAATAACTTAAGTGCATATGAACTCAACTCACAAGCACCGTTTGATCATGTGAAATTCATCTCATTCAACAATATTTATGAATTGGGTTCACATTCATAGAGGGCACATTTCTTTGCTAATTTTTTGCCATGGTTTTCCATTTTCAATTTGATTAAACAATGGCAACCCACATTCGTATAGAGGAGTGACAAGAGTGTGAGAATTCACGTGTGAGATGCCCGTAAAAAATAAGTCGCATGTGAATTGATGCTTGGTCCATTACTTATTTGTCTAAGGTGGTGAGTAAAATAGAGTGGGGATAGGAATGTCTCTGACTTAGAGTTCCTGTCGTCCCATTATGAGGTAACATACTTACGTTGAATCAATAGATAACATTAAGAACTTCTCTGCAAATTGCTTTCTTTTTTTCTTTTTCTTTTTTGTGGCTTCATTCAACTTAGTAGAAGAATGACATAGCATAATTGGTGAATGCGATGAATGATTTAAGGATGAGCTATGATATCGTCCAATTTTACTACCGTTGGCGGATTTTAACCAAAAAGGACTACCACCTGTGCTGGTCTGTAATCTATCAAGGAAAGCACATTACAGGATGAGATTTCTGGTGTTGGACACAATTCAGTACTTCAACTCACGCTGACGAAACTATTTCATTCATGTAAATGACTAAATTCTTTCTCTTGTCCCACACAATTATTCAAACACTTGGAACCGTGCTTAGTAGGCAGGCCCCTAATTTTGCTAAGAACATGCATTTCCTATTGTACGACACGCCACCCCTAGAGATGTATTGTCACTTACACTAGTTTCTTTTACAGAGACGCTAGACTTCATTGCATAGATATAGAGAGCCTAAAGAACCAGTATCACATATATAAGCTCATAATTTATTTTATCATCTTCATTATTCTTCAAGCAATTGGATAAGAGGCATTCATGGCAAGACCACAGAGACCAGCCTTAGAGCGCACATCCCTCTGGATCCTCATGTACCCGCTCTCGCCCCACTCGGTGCCCCACGAATTCTTCAGCAGCCAATACTTGGTCCCGCCAGAGGTCTTCCCATATCCGACCACTGTGACCGCGTGGTCGACGCTGGTCCCGCATGAGCCCTTGAACACGCCACCTGAGTAGAATTGGAAGTCGAACCCTCTCGCCTCGACTGCCACCGAGACCGGCTGGTTTGCCACAGCCTGCAAGAGGGCCTTCTCATTGTTGGCCGGCACATCCTGGTATCCAGTTATTGAGGCCGCACGGTACCCCGTCTTGGCCGTGTTGCAGGTCTGCTCCTTTCCCCGGTAAGGGTAGTTCGCCTCAGTCGTGAGGCCGCCCTTGCTTATAATGAACTCAAAGGCACTGTCCATGTACCCACCCTCGCAGCCTAAATTCTTTCGGTTAACATCGCAATCCACGAGTTCTTGCTCTGATAGTGACAACAACTTTCCCTTCTTGATCATGGTAATCCCTTCTATGGCTGCGACGACCGAGAACGCCCAACAACTTCCTGCACAAGGAGATAGTAAGTTTCCTCCGACAGGAAAGCATATATTGTTCAAATTAATGTACAAAATAGGAGGCATATGTATATGTATAGTAAGATAGGTGTCGAATGAATGTAAGAGTGAAAAGGAGATAGTATAATAGTTTTATGTAGTTTATTTTTGTTGCGTTTATTAACAGCTTGAGTACAACATGAAATTTTGACGTATGCGCGAGACAAATTTTGATTTTCCACTCACCGCACTGGCCTTGATCCTTGACAGACGTGACGGCCTTCTTGGTTCGCCAGTCTAATGCGGCTGGAGTGGCGGTGAAGTTTGCGTACTTGAACGGTTTCGCATCCACGGAGGATAGGACACTGGTGGGTCTCCTCTTGTAGCCGGTGTAGGAAGCACGGAACTCCTCGTTGGTTAGGTCCGTGAACTTGTTCACAGCCAGCTTATACCCCATGTCCTTACCATTGTTAAAGGCATTGATGCGCTTAACGTTCTCTTGAAATATCTCATACCGTTTCGCCTTTTCGGCGGCATCCTTGTAGATGCGCCTGTTGATTGCCATCCACTCCTCATGTTGCTTTAACAAGTGTTCCTCTCCAAGAGGGCGACAAAGCGTTTTCGAAACAGAAACTATAATGACCAAAAGAGTGGCTGATGTGAGGAACGAGAGTTGGTTTTGTTTGGCCATAGTAGGGGTTTGGGTGATGTCTAGGACACAATAGGAGTGACCGACTGAATGGCTCTTTCAATTTGAGTACATCTCCAAACGGGGACGACGGCTTTTTATAGACAAACCGTTGCTCCATTGTTGTCACTCTCACTCTCTCTCTCGATATTGCTTCAGTGGACCTTTCACTCCCCCTACCTGCCTTGATAACTATAACTATTCTGACATAGACCCCGAGACTTAGAATTAAGCTTTTCTACTGCACGCTCATCATGAATAGCACATATGCAATCGGAGTGCTCTGGTTCTCGTTGACTGATGGGTGATTATTCAAAATGCTTCCATTAAACATGTAATGTAGTGCAAAAATATATAGTTCGAAGAGGCTTGTTGATATTGTGGTGGTCTGAACTCCTAGCAAAAGGTGAATTGTTGGCTTATTTCGTTCTGTCACTGGTTAGGTACTTGGACCTATACATTCATATTTGCCTCCACACAAGTGCATGTATTGGAATTTTCGACTTTTCATGTACTCTATTAATGCATTTCGTTATACGTAGATATGTATTTGCATGCCTCTTTGTCTTGTGGTCTTGTGTAAGTTACTGGGATTCATGCTCCTGTGGGAATGAATCGGTCTTAAGAGTGATTCTTTGGCAATAAAATTAAGTGCGAGTGACTCGTGGGGTGCAAAAAAAGAAAACCCCACTTCGACACTGAAATCATATTCTATGACCAATATCAACTTTAGAAGAGCAGGGTCAATGTTCCCATTTTGCACACGTTTCCTTAGTTTGGGAGGAGGTTCTAGACGCTTACGATGTTTTGGAGGTGCTGGCATCTCAAGTGTCTAAACTTGACACGGGGAGACTCTTAAGTACTAAAAATTCAGAATGTACACTTAACTACCAAAATTAGAGAAAAATTGATCACTTAAATGCTAATAGCGAGAAATTTTGATCAAAATGTTGACATGGCATTTTTCTAGCGAGACAAGTGCCCGTTGACATGGCTAGATAAGCTGAAAACAACGTTGTTTTGCCTCGGATTTGAATTTTAATATAAATATTAATTAAATTATTTAAAAATTAATTTTTTTTTTATAAAAGGTGCAGCCCTTGCCGAGTTCTACAATTCCCTTAGTTTTTGAATAATTTATTTTTAATTTAATTTAATGAATATTTATATTAAAATTCAAATCTAAAGCCAAATGACGTGGTTTGGTGAGTTTAAGCTGATTCAACCCTCTGACAAGCCACGTAGATGAGTTAAACTATTAAAAAAATGCCATATAGGATTTCCAAGAGCCTCCATTGGAGTTGGCACTAAATTTTCTAATTTTCAAAAAAAGTGACACTTAAGTGTATCATTCATAACTTTTGGCATTTAAGACTCTCCTCGTGCCAAATTTTGGTACTTCCGCTTTTTTTGCCCAATGTTTTAGATTAAGGATGCAACTCAGTCAAGCTACTTGAGCTATTTGAGTTCGACTATCAAATTTTTCAAACTCGATTTGATTCTTTTTGAGTTCAAGTTGTTCAAAGTCTAATTAAGTGAGTCTAGTGGAAGGATTAAATCTTTACTTATTTTAATTATTTATGTAAATTAATAAATATGAGCAAAATAAATCGAGAAAAGCATGCTACAAATGTTATAAATTTCATATGATGCCCGCTTGAGTGTAATAACTTTTTTCGATCACTTGAGTATCATAAATTATGTACAGCGTTCACTTGAGTGCTATCACTTTTTTCTAATCACTTGAGCATCATATAACTTGTCAATCGATCACTTAAGTGCTATGATTTTTTAAAAGCGTTCACCATGAGTGGTATGCCATATTAGCTTTTTGGCACTTAAGTGAATGTTTTAAAAACTATGGCACTCAAGTGATCAAGTGAAATTTATGGCACTCAATTGAATGGTTTTTAGAAGTTATGGCATCCAAAAAAAGTTGTGATACTCAAGTAAGCACTGTCCAAAAAATAACTTTATTAAAGTTTCAATTATAGCATATTTTCACTATTTGAGCTCGAGTTTGACTTTTATTCAACTTTCAAATTACAAAAAGTGAATAATTGAGTAGAGCTCAAACTTTTGATAGCTTGCTTTGAATCCAATATCAAGTCTTGGCTATTTGAGTTGGGTCAAGCTGAAGTATCAAATTATTGTCGACTCGACTCAATTACACAAGCACACCCCTTTATAAATATATAGTTTGAAACTTAAACTCTCCATATTTTTTGTGTGTATAAAATTAGAAATAGTGACTTTTGTGGTCCATGAACTTTTTCAATATTTAATATGGTTCGTGAATTTTCTTTATTATTAAATCTAATTTTTAAACTTTCAAAAATCCAAATCGATTTGAAAATTCGAACAATTAGATGACGTGACCATAATGTTTTTTATCTTAATTTTAGATTGTGGCATATATTATTTTGGCCAAAAAAAGGAAAAATAAGATTTGGTAACATGGAAAAAACGACGTTGCAGTTTACATCTTTATGTATGCCAATAAATGCTGACATGATAATCAACGTCCAAAAGATTCACGTGACAGGTCGATGCACTCTGACAAAAAGACAACTTCGAGCGAACTTTTGATTGAACTAATTTGGGATAATTGTTTAGAAATTCGTAAGCCTATCGTACGGCACTAATTCAGTTTTCAACTTTCAATTGTGCCAATATAATCTTAAACCTTTTGCCAATTTGGTCTTTCGGTGAATTTCGGTCATAATCTCTAAAGTTAACGCCAACTATCCTACGTAGTATGACCAGTGCTAAAATGACCATCCTACATTAAGAGCCAAGTGGAGTCACCGGCCATTAGCCAAGGCATGGAGACTCTTATTGATCACTAAACAAAGGCTTGCGAGCCCTCATCTTGCCTAGGCCCTAATTGGCTATGGTGAGTGCTCATGAGCCCTCGCATAGATCATATGAGGGTTTTGACACCCTTGTAGTTATGGAGAAGTGAGAGTTTTGCGGTCCTTGCTAGCCATAATAAGGGTGTCACAGCGCTCACCGGCCTAAGGGCTCATGAGGGCAAGCAAGGGCGTCCTGACCCTTGCTTAGCTATCGCCGCAACAGTTTCTGTCACCAGCCATAAGAAAAAGGAAAAAAGACGGATGAAAAATGAATGGAAGAAAAGAAAGAAAGGGACAAAAGGAAATACATATTATACATTTTAAAGGTAATATTATTTTGAGAAATTTTAAGAAAAATATGCAAAAATTGTGCACTCGGCATCGATTATGGTATGTAGCATAGTTAGCATCCATGTTAGTGATTTTCGATTAAAATCAATGTGAATGGCTAATTTTAGAATAAGAATATTATGAGTGACATAACTTTTATATGACACTTACTTAACTATTATAATTATTTTTCACTTACTTGAGTGTCGCTAGCTATTTGCTTCACCAGAAAAATCCAAATGGCATTGATTTATAATATATCATCCAACATAGCATGTTGGTAAGCTAAGGTCAGTAATTGAGAAAATAAATGTCGTGGTTTACTCATCTGATTGGAGATCCCTGGACTTATTTTTAAAAATTGGGACAAAATTGAATGATCATCTTTAAGAATCCTAACCAAACCCAAACTCCAATTCTTCAAATTGGGGCAAATCATCTTATTAAATTCGCAATGAGGAGCAAAAGCAAGAGAAGCAGCTCACACTGTATCCATAAAGCTAAAATTCGTTGCGTAACAAGCCTTAATTTTACCTCAATGCTGTCACCTTTTCTTGTTTCTTTACTCTCTATCGAGCGGGAGAAGATGACATAGAGCGCGCGCGAGAGAGAGAGAGAGTCAAGGAGAAGATAAAGCATGTGCGTAAGAGAAGACAAAGCTCTAATTTTTCACAGGAAGAGAGACAGAGGGAGGGAGGGAGCGCTAAGAGAGAGAAAAGGCCATGAAACAAGTACCTAAAAAATTATAGTTGAACTTAGAGCAATTCCTAATTGATAGTGTAGATCGTTCTGCTCAACACGGGCTGTTTTGAGTGGAACGGGAAGTCTTTTTTTCTTTTTGCCTTTTTGCCGATAAATCAGAAGTCTCTCTTCGTGATGAGGATGTGGGAGAGTATCTTAATTTAATTTTTTTTATAATACAAGGAAGTATTGTAGAGATTTGACTACCTAAAGATTCACAAAACATCCAGAAAGCTGCGTAAGTTTTATTCGACTCTATTTGATTAGTCAAATTTTAGACATTTCAAGTGATCATGTGCTCAAGAAAATTACAAATTGCAACTCTTTAACAATCAGAAAACAATGTACATGGCCTCTGCCTATCTGTGGTCGGCTATTTAAGATTGTTATCGTAATGCTTGTTTCCCCTTAGAAGATTGATTAGATTTCCGGCTATTTAACATAATATTTTTTACTTCTTACATATTATGTATAGATTGGTTTTCACTTAAACCATATTTTCACGTGTCAAATTGGTCCATTTGTGAAAAATCAGATATATGAGAATATAGGTTGGGATGACATGCTTGAAAATTGACCCATGGAAAACAAATGAAAACCATTTTTTAAATTGTAATAACAAACCACTAAGTGATTGGTTAAGTAGTTAAACATTTTCTTGAATATGATAGATATTATATTTAATTCGCATCATTTCTCACTTAAAATAACTCATACCCCTACTTAATATATGAAGTCTCACCTATTAGGCGTGAAAGGGACGTATTTACTCCTTTTGTGTCCATTCCTCCTCAACTTAGTTAAGGGACATGTGTGTATAACGCAAAATGCAAATTTTCTTATATATATATATATGTTGATGGTCAATTTTGGAGTGATAATAGAATTAAAGAACTGATCCCTAAGGGAGTTCAACAGATTGTTGGAGAGCGCAAATAATACTCTTATAAGGTGGCAGCAATTTTGGCATTTATGTTTCGCATGAACTCTCCCAAACCCTAATGACAGCAATTTAATTTCGCATCTTTTATTTATCATATTTTAATTAAAGTTGCTACTAATCTATTCCCAGGCTGGTTAGAAGCCGTGTAAGGCACAGTAGGCAAGCCTTGCTTCTGCAAACTAATAATGTAGCGTTTGAGGACTTGGTTACATTAGTTTTGCCTAACATCCGTTACTTGTACGTTTTCTCTTTTAATAAAACATATTTGATGCAATCATGTTCTGATTTTTATTTCTAAACATACAATTCTATATTACCATGCATAACAACTCAAACAATAAATCAATCAATCAACAAAAGTATATAAGGAAAAAGTAAGAAAAGAAAATAATTCAAGCTTTATTCGGTGAAATTAATAGAAGGCTTTGAGATAACACCCTGAGACAGGATCCTGTAAACTACACATGAAAAGCGAACAGTACTAATCTAATAAACTAAAAATTTGACTGATCTATTCGATGACACTAGCAATAAATTTAAACTAATCCTATCCTGAAATGTGAGAAAAAAAACCTAAATGCATGTAAATAATTTTTTTACCTTTTATTTATTTATTTATTGATGCAATGGATTTATCTAAATATGTATAAAAAAATAACCTAAATATTGGAATATAAAATAGGTTTAATATCATAAAAATCTAAAACTGATATATCCGTGACAAATTTACCCTCAATTAGTTTTCGTTAAATTTTACTGTCAAATTGTTAATTTGGATGACACACGGCAATTGACAGATGTACAAGTTTAAGGTTTTACCCTCAATTTGTCATAAGTACCAGTTTGTGATTTTTTGTGACATTAATCCAATTTAATAAAAGTAATTGACGGTAAATTTGTTACAAATATAGTCAAAAAAAGGGTAAATTTGTCACAAATATACTGGTATAGATTTTTTGTAGTTAAAAAATTAATTGGGATAAACTAGTTACACATGTATCAGTTTAAGGTTTTTGGTTGTATTAACCCACAAAGGTAAGAAAACATCAAAATTTCATGCGGCAAAAGGGTATGGCAGAATCGATACTCACAAATGAAAGGGAGATTTGTTAAGGTGCAAGAGCGAGGGTACTAATTAGGCAAGAAATTATTGTCTTACATTTTTAAGTGAAAGTTAGGTCAAACTAGATAATATAGAAGGGTTCAAACTTGAGCTTTCATTGGATGATCTGTCCGGACGAATTACACGGTTCTTTAGTGCGCCTGGCCAACGCTGCCGCTATCGATACGTTTTATTGCCTTAGATATTCATGTGTCCTCTCCTCTAGACATTGCCTTCTTGGCTTCATCTTTTCCATATATGTGGAAAAAGGTAGTGGGTGGGGTTGTTTATATAACCCACTGTAAGACCAAATGGTGAGAATTGAAGTATTGAATTGTAAGTGCTGAAAGTAGAAATAAAAAGTTATTTAATAAGCAATTCAAAATTGACCGTTGAATATTGTTGATCGACTTCGTAAATGAAACTGGACAATAGTTCATAGATATTAGTAGTATAATTGGCAATATTCGAATTGCCATTGATTAACAAAACACATTTATTAATCACCATATTAAATGAGCTTTTTCTATTTAATTGAAACTTTTAAATCGATAGTAGTTATAATTACTACTGAACTTTCAAATTTTTGACAATTAATTGTGCTATTAAACAGGGTCGTCCGTAATTGTGAAGCTTGGTCGGTTTCCACTTCAACTTACTTGGTCAAAGACAATTCGTATGAGAATATATACAATTCTAAACCTGGTGATTATTCCACTTTCGTTTAAATTAAAAGGAGAGAGTGGATGACTGTTGTTTCCACACTACGGTATTATCATAGGTAGGAGCACATCCACCATGGTTATTTTACTGAAATTATTGCTCCATGCGACACATTAAAAACATTTGAAATAAATCTTACTTTTTTACTTAAAAGTTTATCTTTAAAATTTCAGTTTTATAAATGACTCTTCTGGTTCATTTGTTAAGTAAACAAAGAAGGAAAGTTTACAGTGTTCAATACACTATTTTTCTGAGGTCATGTATAATGACTTCATTTGAAAATTCAAATATTTCTAATCATAATGTTTCATAAATACTCTAGAAACACTTGATAACAAGATCCATGATTCATACTTATTTGAAGTTTTTCGTTATGTTTATACATTAAAATAATTTTTCGAGTCTACACCAGAACGCTGCGAGAATTGTTAATAATTTTAAATCAAAAGTGCTTTTTAGAGTTGTCCCACCCTGCTAAGAAATGACGTGAACTTCCACATTAAAATCTTAGGATTTGGAACCTAGTAATCAAACAAATTTATGTTTCGTTTATTTTGTGAAAAATATGACAATTATGAAAACTACTTTCTAGGAAAAATGACTTTATTTCCTAATGTTTGTATGAAACTTAAAAAAGAGTTGAACAATATTTTCTATCGTTTGATAAAGAAAATTCGATTTGATTTTCCTAAATAGATATACACTATTTGGGTGCTAGTAATTTGTGCATGGGCAATTTGAAAACTAGGTATGGGTACTAGACTCTCAAGTTCAGCCACAAAGGACCCTAACCCGAGTGCCGAGGGTAGAGGCATGGCCACTAGGGTCTCGGGTTCAGCCTTGATGGACCCATGTGTGGACACCATAGTCCTGGGCCCAGTGTCCATGGACCCAAGGCACAACCTTTGAAAACTTGAGGAGAGCCTTTTGTGGACTTGGGCCAAGGTGTTGGGGATCCAAGCTCGCATATTAGGAACTTGTGATCGACCTTTATGGACTAGGGCCCAGGCATCGGGGCAATGGGCACAGGTATTGGGGTTTTGGGCTCGGGCGGCCGAAAAATGTTGATTAGACTCTGCCACGATATTCATTGAATTTCACTAGACTCTGCCACGATTTTTCATGGTAACAGATGTCACATTCGATAATGAAAATAAATTTTGTGCTACCATGGATAAAATAACCGTTGCAGGAGATTTGATGACAAGCCATGAATTATTTTGTTTTATGGGGAAAGAAGTGAACTTGGATTGACTTTTAGCCACTGACAGTAATTTAATGATAAATGATTTGCAATTTGGCAACTAAACTATGTTCTTGGCAAACATTTCCTACTGATAAATCTCACATTGGGACTCCGTTTATTTTGCAAAACAAAATTTCTCATTTTTTGACGAGGTGCGGACCTCTGGAGTGCCACAACTTGGCACAAAGGAGCACTTTGGTGCCAAAACTTACAAATGGTACACTTAAGTGCCAAAATCGGAGCAAAAGGGATCACTTAAGTGCCAACGGCGAAAAATTCCGGCCAAATTGCCACGTGTCCATTTTCCGACGAGTTAATTTGCTGACATGGCATTTTTTAAAATAAAAAATCCACGTGGCATTTTTTTCAAAATAAAAAATCCACGTGGCAATTTTTTTTAAAAAAAATTGTCCACGTCAGATTTTTAAAAAATTAAAATCGATTTTTTTAAAAAAAAAAAAAAAAAAAAGGGAGGAAGGACCGGCGAGGGCTATGCAGCCCTCGCCGCCGCCGCCGTCGCCGCCCCCCTCACCTCACCGGAAGGGCCGGCGAGGGTGGGCGAGGGTCGGCCGGGTCGCCGGGCCGGCCGCCGCGGGCCCGGCCCCGGCCCCCGGCGAGGGCCGCGCCGCCCGCATCTGGGCGAGGTGGCGACCCTCCCCCAGTCCGGCGAGGGTCGCCGGCCTCGCCCGGCCGCCGTCGGCCGCCCGGCCGGCGGGCGGCCGCGCCCTTGGCCCGCCGGGCGGGGCCGGCGACCTCGCCGGATCCGACCCGCCCTGGGCGGCCGGGGCCGACCCCGGCCGACCCTCGCCCACCCTCGCCGGCCCTTCCCGGCGAGGGCGGGCGGCGAGGGCGGCGGCGGCGAGCCCTCGCCGATCCCCTCCTCCTTCTTCTTCTTTTTTTTTTTTTTTTTTTTAAAAATAAATAAAATCGATTTTATAATAATATATATTTTTAATTATTTAATTAATAAAATTTAAAATCCACGTCGCGCAAAAACGACGTCGTTTTGCGCTGATTTTTGTCGTTTCAATTTCCGGCGAGCCACGTAGGCAAAAAAATTAATAAAAAATTGCCACGTAGGATTTCAGTAACTCCTCCGGCGACTTGGCACTTAAGTGATCCATTTTTTTTTAAAAGTGGCACTTAAGTGTACCGTTTGTAACTTTTGGCACTTAAGTGTCCCTTTGTGCCAAGTTGTGGCACTCCCGCTGTACTTATGCCTTTTTTGACATTTAGATAACTTGAAATAATGAGTTAATAGAAAATGTTTTTGTAGTCAAAGGAAAAAAAAATTCTACTAAAACTTAAAATTAGTTAAATGAATTCTTCTTTAGGAATTCGAAAATCATTTCCCAAAATACGACTAAGTATCGGTACTTGGACTAGAAACTCTGTGCTTGAGCATGGGAACCTCAATGCTCATCCAAGAGCCCTTGGTAGTGGGGCTAGGTCCCCAAAGCCCTAGCCCAAGTCAATCTAGGTTGTTCCCAAGGCCTGGCTACCACGCCCAAATCCATCAAGGCCATGCCCAAGACACCAATGCCCATGCTCAAGATGTTGTCCTTGGGCCCAACCTCGATGGACCTAGGCGTGGGCACCGATACTAGAGTCTCCAACGCAACCTTGATTAACCTAGGCTCTAGTGTTGGGATCTTAATTCCATGTGCCGGAGTCTAGGACCTAGCCTCAATGGAACTAGGCTTGGGCATCAAGGACTTGGGCATGGTCTCTGTAGACCCAAGTTGAGGCGTAGGGAGCCAAGCATGAGCATTGAGTTCTTGGACTCGGTTTCCACAGAGCTATGGACCCAAGACTAATATTCGTGTTCATGCTCGGTAGTTGGGGATCTAGGCTTGAGGCCCCAGTGCCCGTGCCAGGTTTCTTGGCTATCCATGCGCAAATCACTAGTGTGTGGGTGTGTGTGTGTTTGTATATTTATAGGAAACTCAAATGACATTTTTTCTTACCAAACGATGGAAAATATTTGCTAGTTCATTTTCTGGTCTAGGCTAAACACTAGAAAATATTGTTGTTTTCCTTTTCATATATATCACATTTTTTGCAAAACAAATGGAACCTTGACCATCACAAGCATAGTGCAAGATGAGGTAATTAATACATTTTATTTTACCTATAGCTTATTGATTTAAAGTTTTGAGTTAATGTTAAGCCCAACTGAATAATGTTGATGGGGTCAAACATTAGCTCTCTCTCAAAGATATCTCTGGACGGGGCACATGACTCATTGGTGCGACTAGTCAACATTGCCACTGTCAAAAGGTTTCATTGCTTCTAGAAATTCAGGTTTCGTCCTTAGACATTGCCATTTTGGCTCCATCTCTCTTCAGAAAGTAGTGGGTGGATATCGTTTATAACCCACTATTAGAGTACAACTTCTCAGATAATCTATTAACTGAAGACTCCTTTGATAAACTTGAGCTCTCTTCGAGACGAATTACAGGGCTCCTTGGTGCGCCTAGCCAACACTGCCGCTATCAATACGTTTTATTTCTTCTAGAAATCCACGATTCCTCTCCTCTAGACATTGCCTTTTTGGCTTCATCTTTTCCATCTTTGTGGAAGAAGGTAGTCGAATAACCACTAAATGCGGAGAATTTAAATATTGAATCACAAGTGCTGGAAGGAAAAATAAAAAGTTATTTAATAAGCAATTGAAATTTACCGTTGAATATTGTCGACTTTCTTACTTAAAAGAAACTGTGATGATTGTTTATAGAATTTAGAAGTATAATTGGCACTATTCTAATTGCCATTGATTACTTTTTTCTACTTAATAAAACTCACCATATTAAATGAGTTTTTTGTATTTAATTGAATTTTTTTAGTCAATATTAGTTATAATTCTATTAAACTTTTTAATTTTCGACACTCAATTGTGTTACCAATCAGATTCATTAGTAATTGTGAAGCTTGGTCGGCTTCAAATTCAACTTTACTTGGTCAAAGACAGTACGTATGAGAATAATATAAAATTCTCAACGTGGTGAATATTTTACTTCCGTTGAAATCAAAAGGAGAAAGTGGATGAGGGGTGGTCTCCGCTTTATCCACTTTACAGCATTATAATAATCAGGAGCACATCCATGTTGGTTATCTGTTCAACTTGCTGAGATTATTACTTGACGAGGCCCATGAAAACGTGTTTGAGATGGCAGCTTTTTCTTATCTAAAATTCTCCTTTTACAATTTGAGATATTGCTTAATAGTTTATGGTAAAATTACAAATAGGCCAGGGTGCCTTCATATTCTCAAATAAGGGCATAAAGTAAACTTTATTTCAAACAAATGCATGAGGTGCTGTGATTGTTTCAAATATGGGTTTGATATGGATTTTGTTTCAAATAAGGGCTTGAAGTGGTTATGTTTGTTTCAAATAAGGATTTAACTTGCTAGATCTAGCAAGGGTGGCCTCGCCCATGGCCGGCGAGGTTCGTCGAGCCATCTCTTGCCCTTGCCAATGGCTAGTGACCCTCCCTAGAAAGAAAAAAGAAAGAAAGAAATGAATAAAAAATTATTTAAAAATATTCAACTAGCCGACAACCAATGAGGTCAAACTTTTATTTGAATCAACCATTGCCACTTCAAACTCTCATTTAACATAAAGTTCATTTTGAGCCTTTATTTGAGAAAATAAGAACATTTCGGGCTCTCATTTGGAATTTTCCCTAGATTTAATTCATGAGTTAAACAAGCAATTAAGGAAAATATAAAACAAATGGAGCCTCAACCATGATAAATATGGTGTAAGGTGGAGTAATTAATATATTTTAGTTGTCCGATAATTTATTGATTTAAAGTTTTGAGTAAATATCATATCAAAGTGGATAACATTGACGGAATTAAACATGAGCTCTCTATGGAAGATCTCTCTGGCAAGGTACATGGCTTATTGGTGCGACTAATCAACATTGCTATTGTCAAAATGTTTCATCGCTTCTAGAAATTCAAGTTTATTACTTGTAGACATTGCCCATTTGGCTTCATCTTACCCTTCTTTGTGAAAATAGGTAGTGGGTGGGGTTTTGGTTATAACCCACTATTAGAGTGAAATTCCTCAAATATTCTATCAAATGAAGACTTGTTTGATAAAAAAACATGAAGTACTGAGAAATTAAACATTGAGTTTTAAGTATCAAAAGTTCAGAGTTCATGTTAAACAAATTAAAATTTTAAATATGACATTGCATATTGGGCCAAGAGCTCACATTGAATAAATTAAAGTTCAGAAACAACATTATATATTAAGTCAAAATTTAGGGACTGTTTGTGTCATTATCTCTCATATAAAGCATTTGCGACCATCAAATAATGCTCGTGGCAATTTTTTAAGGACGCTTTGTCCCATATTTTACGACGGAAATGATTTTTTGCAACTGAAAAGGGAATCTATCGCCACATTAATTCACTGCAAGCGAGGATTGAGGGATTGCTAATTTAGTACAATCAAATCATCAATGATGGAAACATATACACAAGTCACATTAACTAGATAGATCAACGGAAAGTCAATGATCATTCTATTATTTGCTTATATTTTTTTTGGGACATGTTTCGTGACAATACAAAACTGTAAACACTCATTATAAGAGAATTTTATACGTTGATCATACTTTTATCCATAAACATAACACACATTAACCAATCTTGTTGGTAAGTACAATTATCATATATACTATCATAGCATGTAATGACTCAATTTTGTACCTTGATAGATCATATGCTACTTGGAAAATATGTTGAACAGCATGAACAAGTACATTTTGTTATTAATTATTACACCCATTTTGTAAGAATATGTATATAATTTTGAGTAAACTATAACAATTTATGATACATAAGTAAATTCCCAATACCTGACATTTAAATTGAAACTATCTTTCGGTAAGTAAGATTACTATAGATCATGAATGAGTACCACAAATTTTGATTAATGACGTTGACACAAAAAAATGACCAACTTTTGATTAATATCGATAAGTGACAGACTTTGTCCATGAGAGTAGAGTTCAGTGAAAATAGAAATCATCAATGAATAGAATTATTGCTAGCTTGAAGGGAATCAACAACTTGCCGCTAAAATCATCGACAACACACAAAGTGAAAATTATCAATGAGAGCCTTCATCAAAACTTTAGAAGTTGATTGACAAAATAATCGGTAGCCAGCAATCGGTAGAAAAACAAAACTATTGGGTAGTCATGTCTAATACTACTATTCTAGGATTTTTTTTTTTTATAAATTATTGTTGAAAATTTTTTCTAGATAATAGAAAATATGGATTTGTATTTATTTGTAATAGCCAATAGGATTATGAAGTTATTTGTTTCGAAGATGGAATTAGTAAGTCATCTTTTCAAATTTAGTAGCCGTTAGTAATTGATTGCGGGCTATAGATATCCACATCGTACTCTTTATAAAGGATCATCTCTCAATCAACCAAAGAACTCAATGTTATTCTACAAATTTATCCTTTATCTTTACTTTCATGCATTTTAAATCACTACCAATGATTGTTCCTAATTCGAATTTTTAAATTTCTTGTCATTTACTTTCTTGTCCAAAATTAACAAAGGACCTTATGCAACCTTTGGCAATTTATCTCAATTCATCAATCTATCATTTCATCATTTTTTGTGAAACATGTTTTTGATGCGCTCGATGAGATGCATTTTTGTTGAATTGAGGAGACTACTATGGCAAGAACCAAATCAACAAGAGTCCACCAATGCTACTGGAAACAACAATCAATGCCACAAACTGATGACGGGGTTGGTGCACTTTCTAAATTTTTAGCCGCTAGGAGAGCGGCATAGGGATTTCAATGCGAAAAAGTTTTAGTGAAGAGCAATCAAGGGATGTCGTTCCAGGTGTCAGCCATGAGTAGCTTGCTTGAAGAACAGCAAAATGTCATGGCTAATTGTATCATGAGTCACATGTAAAATGTGATCAAACCAATAAAATTAATGATTGTGCAGAGTCATGAGTTTTCTAATCAAGCAGAAATAATGGAGATCACCTAATAAATAATGTTCCAAATAACCTAATTCAAAATAATAAGTTGGCAACCCAAACTAGTCGGAAAAAGTACCAAAAAAGTCATAAATTTATTGTATTGGCATCAATTTAGTTCTAAACCTTTTAATCAATTTAGTCCTATATATTTTCACATTGAAATCAATTGAATCCATCCGATCAATTTATGATGAAAATTGCTAACATGGACGCCGATCATCCTACGTGGCACAATCGACACTTACATGGACATTTTTATATTTTTTTTTATATTTTTTTTTTTGAATTTTTTGAATTTTTTCCTTTTTCTTTTTCTTTTTTATTTTTTTCCTTTTCTTTTTATTTTTTTCTTTTTTTCTCTTCCTTATTTTCTTCCACTTGCCCAAGGAAGGTCGACAATTGTCAACAAGGGCGAGGGTTGGCCTCTGGTGTTGATGAGGGGCCTTGTCCAACTAAAAGGTAGAAACCAACGAGGCCACCTTTCGCCAAATTTGGCAAGGGGACCTTGCGACAAGGGCAGCCTTGCTCGAGTGGCTAGGGGCCTCATCTAGGCAAGGCTGGCCCTTGCTCCCCTCACCGGCCTCTGGCGTTGGCAAGGGGTGCCCTCCCCAGCCTCTGGTGAAGGCTGGGTGAGGATCCCCTCGCTAGATTTGGCAAAAGGTAGCCTCGCCTAGCCCTCACCAACCCTTGCCAAAAGGCTGGTGAGGGCCAATATTGCTTGTGGCTAGCAAGGGTGTCTAGGCCCTCGTCCTCACCAACAGCCAATGACCCCACTGTATGGAGGATGGTGGAGGAAAATCAAGAAGAAAGAACAAAAAAGAAAGGAAAGAAAGAAAAGAAGGATAAGAGATGGGAAAAAACAAAAAGAAAAGGAAAAATAACAAGGACAATATTAATATAATTTTTTTTAAAAAATGAAAAATTATTAAAAATTATATAAAAATATCCGTGTCAATATCGGTTACACCATGTAGGACAAGCGGCATCCATGTTAGTAATTTCTAGCATAAATTGGCTAAATGTACTCAATTGATATCAATACAAAAATGTTTAAAACTAAATTGGTCGTATTGAAAGGTTTAGGACTACAATAAATTTAAGACTTTTTAGGTACTTTCCCCCGAACTAGTCAACAACTTGGTCAAACACCAAATGTTAAAAATGTAAGGCCAGAGGGTCTATTGGTACTACCCAATGTGAATTTCCCTATTAGGCCTAATTTGCTGATTAACATAAATTCAGACAACCCAACAAGATCAGCATCACCACTTAGGGGGAGGATGTTCTACCGAATCAACATTTCAATTCGGTAAGACTGGCTGACGAAGTTCAACGGGAGTTAGTAGTAGAAAGAGGAATTATCAAGAAATTGTGTCCAAATTGGATTGATACAATACATCGTCCTCAAAGATTTGGGACACCCGACTTTACTATTTTTTCCAGCAAAGATGAACAATCAGTCATTAAAGCACATTGATCGATTTCTTGTCCAGTGTAGAGATGCAAGTACTAATAAATTCCTCAGGCTTAAGTTATTTCTGTTGTCTTTTTCAAGGACCGCTTTCACCTAGCATACCAATTTGCCGAACAATTCAATTAATAATGGGGTAGAATTGTAAAGGAAATTCCATGCTCAATTTTACATAACCATACCTAAAATATCAGTTGTTGATTTGGCTAGGATATATTATGCATTGAATTGTTCAATCAATTTGTTGCTCAAGAAACATAGAAATAGATGTCTTACTTCACTCTCAAACAATAACTTCATGATTCTATCTTTTGATGAAAAGAAATTAAATAAGCTCAACTACCTAATATCTTGCTTAGAGGAAAATTTATTAAAATAGTACAAAAAGAGAGTAAAGAGGGAAAACTAAATCAGAAATAGAAATTGCCAAATTTGACATATCGATCTTGATATATGTTACAATTTAAAAGAAAAAAAAGGGAAAAAGTGATTGGGCAAGAAGAGCATGATATTGTTCCCCATTATAGAGTACACATTATACCCTATGTTATCCCACTTAAATTTTTAATTGGCACGTCCAAATACTAAGTGCATGAAAGTGGGTAAGTTGACTAATGCGTTGACCACGTCCAACTATTCCCACTTTCTACTCCTTTCGATTTTATTCTACTTTTTTTTATGTAATTTCCCTTATATTTTTGTACTTTTCTAATAAATCTATTTTGTTTGTACCGGTAAAAATTGATTTAACAAAATATGGAAAATGACATAAATAGTCCTAGAACCTTGACCCAACTTTTGGCCCAATAATTAATATCGTCCTTAAACTTTTAATTTATTCAATGTGGTCCATGAACTTTACCCCATTGTACAATGTCGTCCCTAAAATTTGTTTAATGTGGTCCCTATATATTCAATTTAATCATTGGATCATATAAATATGTTCAATGTTGTCCTTTTATTAATTCAAGTTCAGGAATAACATTGGATATTTTCATATATTTAGGAGTTAGATTGAACATTTACAATAAATTTACGGACTATATTGAACAAATTAAAAGTTGAGGGACAACATTACATATTGGATTAAAGTTCAAAGATCATTTATGTAATTATCCCTGATAGAATATGGTATATTACAGTACACCATTTAAGAATGCAACTTGATATCGACATAAAATGAGTATATCTAGATCCACATAACATGGCCCTTAATCTAATGTTTATCCAAAGTGCATGCATTGTTTATTGTTAATATGACATTAATAAGGGGTATTTTATAGCATTTTTGTTGATATCAAAATCATATTTGTGGATCCTACGTTAATTTGATATCTTTCAAGTCATCTATGTACTATCAAACTCATTAACTAAGAAGGTGAAATTTTTTTTCTTGAAAAGTAGGTCATTAGCTAGCTAAATCTGATATATAGTTTGGTCTTAGCCGCCTTGTCTAGGCTTGTTATAATCCCCCAATCAAAAAAAGCGAGATTCCCTAGATCATCTGAGTAGTCGTTGAGAAGAAGCGAGGACGCCGGCCCAAGACGAAGCAGCGAAGGCCTCTAACTCTAGCCGCTGATCTGCACAAGGGCTTCACCAAGATACAAGGCGAACTTCATGTTGATGTTCCACTAAAAAATAGTTCTCAGTGTTGTGCTTTTCATTTTTTTAGACTCTTAACTTTGGTGCTTCTTATTGACCCTCCAAATGATCGAAGGGAGTTTTCCTGCAAACATGCCTAGGCCCATACAGTCATGGGATAATACCTATACCAAAGTAACTGTTATGAGTGCAGGGTAGAATTCCAGTACCTTCACTTGAGGTCGATTGCCAAATCTGTGCATGTCAACTTATTCGGTTGCACTTACATTTATTTGGAAATTTAAGTCAATGAGTTCAGGTAACTAGGATATATTAACTACTTCATGCTATACCAATTCTTCGATGTGGAACTTTTTAACATAACTTATACATACATCTCAACAGTAATTCTCAGTAGTAAAATAACTTAGGTGCATATGAATTCAACTCACATACATCATTTGATCATGTGTATTTGATCTCATCAAACAATGTATATGAAATAGGGTTCACATTAAGAGAGGGCACTCTCCACATGCTTCTTTGCTAGTTTTTGGCAATGATTTGCCGTTTTCAATTTGATTAAACAAAGGCAACCCACCTTCGTATAGAGGAGTGACAAGAGTGTGAGAATTCACGCGTGAGATGCGCATAAAAAATAAGTCTCATATGAACTAATCAAAATAAAAAAGAGTAGATAACATGCTTACTTTGTCCATAACTCGTTTAAAGTGTTAAGAGTGAAATTCAGTGGAGATAGGAATGTGTCTTAGACTTTAACTCCTTTCCAAGTCCTCCCTTAATGAGGTAGCATACTGCGTTGAATCCCGGTAGACAACATTAAGAAATTTTCTGCAATTTTTTTTATTTTATGGCTTCATTCAACTTAGTAGAAGAAGCACATAGCATAATGGGTCAATGCGATGAATGATTTAAGGATGAGCTGTGATATCGTCCCATCTTACTGCAGTTGGCAGATTTTAACCAAAAAGGAATAACCACCTGTGCTGGTCTGTAATATATCAAGCAAAGCATATTACAGGATGGCATTTCATTTTACATCAGCTTCCATTAAGGATCACTTTAAAGGATGATATTTCTGGTGTTGGACACACTTCAGTACTTAAGATCACACTGATGAAACTATTCCATTCACTTATGGGACTATGTTCTTCATCTTGTCCCACACATTCATTCGAACACTTGAAACCGAGTTTGGTTGGCAGGCCCCTAATTTTCTAACAACATGCAGCTTCTGCTGTAGGACACACCACCCCTAATGACATATTGTCACTTATACTCGATTCTTTTACAGAGACGCTAGACTTCATTTCACACACATATAGAGAGCTAAAGTATCACATATATAAGTTCATAATTTATTTTTTCATCTTCTTCTTTCTTCATGCAGTTGGATAAGAAGCTTCCGTGGCAAGACCACAGAGACCAGCCTTAGAGCTCACATCCTTTTGGATCCTCATGTACCCGCTCTCACCCCACCCAGTACCCCACGAATTCTTCACCAGCCAATACTTGGTTCCCCCAGACTTCCCGTACCCGATTGCCGTGACCGCGTGGTTGATACCGGTTCCACACGAGCCAGAGAATACGCCGCTTGAGTAGAATTGGAAGTCATACCCACCTCCCTCAATTGCTACCGAGACTGGCTGGTTCGCCACGGCCTGCAAGAGGGCCTTCTCATTGTTGGCCGGCACATCCTGGTATCCGGTTATTGAGGCTATGGGGTTTGCCGTCTTGGCCGTATTGCAGGTCCCGTCATCTGCCTGGTAAGGGTAGTTCGCCTCAGTGGTGAGGCCACCGTTGCTTTTGATGAACTCGAAGGCCGTGTCCATGAGCCCGCCCCCGCAACCGTAATCGTTACTATCACAATCCACGAGTTCTTGCACCGAGAGCGACACCAACTTCCCCTTCTTGATCATGGTAATCCCTTCCATAGCTGCCACTGCCGAGAATGCCCAACAACTTCCTGCACAAGCAGATAGTATAGTGAATTACAAAATAGAAGACATAGTATAAAAGGTGTAAAATGAATCTAAAAGTGAATTACAGATAATATTGTTCTGTTATGTATAATTGTTGCCTATTTTTAACAGCTTGAGTACGACATGAGAATTTTGATATTTTCGCAAGACAAATTTTGATTTTCCACTCACCACAGTCGCCTTGATCCTTGACAGGTGTCACAGCCTTCTTGGTTCGCCAGTCTAAGGCAGATGGAATGGCGGTGAAGTTCGCATACTTGAACGGTTTTGCATCGCCAGAGGACAGGACCCCTGTGGGCCTCCTCTTGTAGCCGGTGTGGGAAGCGCGGAACTCCTCATTAGTTAGGTCTGCGAACTTGTTCACAGCCAGTTTATACCCCACATCCTTACCATTATTAAAGGCATTGATACGCTTAATGTTCTCTTTAAATATCTCATACCGTTTGGCCCTTTCGGCCGCATCCTTGTAGACACGCCCATGGATTGCCATCCACTCCTCATGTTGCTTTAACAAGTGTTCCTCTTCAAGAGGACGACAAAGCGTTTCTGAAACACAAACTATAATGACCAAAAGAGTGGCTGATGTAAGGAATGAGAAATGGTTTTGTTTGGCCATAGTCGTTCTTTGGGTACTGTCTAGGACACAATTGGAGTGATTTGGTGAGTCGTGTCTTTCAATTTGTGTGCGAGGAACTCCAAATGGATGTGATGGGTTTTTATAGACAAAACGTTGCTCAACTGTTGTCACTCTCACTCTCTCTCGATAATGCTTCAGTGGACCTTTTGCTCCTCCTTTGTGCCTTGATAGCTATTGCACCCTCATCATGAACAGCACGGATGCAATTGAAGTGACTCTTGTTATCATTGATTGATGGGTGATTAATCAAGATGCTACCATTCAACATTGTCATTTAGTGCAAAAATTTATGGCTCTAAGAGGGTTGTTGGTTTTGCGGTGGTCTCAACCCCTAGCTAAAAGCAAATCGACGGTTGATTTTCTTTCATGGTTGGGTACTTGGGCCTATATGTAAGGTTTTGCCTATATATATATGTATCGACGTTTTCAACCTTTCATAATCTTATTAGCATGTTGTTACATGTAGATATGTATTTGCATCTATGTTTGCCTTCCAATCATGTGTAAGTTATTGGGATTCATGTTCCTATTGGAAAGAACTGGTTTTCTTCAGTGAAACAACTAGCTTAGGTCAGCATCTGCTAATAAAATATTATTGATCTTAAGGGTGTGATTCTTTGCCAATGAATTGGTGCCACGTAGACAGTCATAAATAATTGAGATTGGCTGGTGGTGCGCAACTTGAAAACTAAACTTCAACACTGAAATCATATTCTATGACCAATATCAACTTTAGACGACCAATGGCTGAGTTCCCATTTTGCTTGACTTAATTATATCAACGTGTTGTCAAAGTTTGGGAAGAACTTCTAGATTCCCATGTTTGGCAATAAGGATGTAACTCAGTCAAGCTCGTGAGCTATTCAAGTTCAACTTGCAGATTACAAAAGCTTGGCTTGATTCTTTTTGAGTTCAAGTAGCTCAAATAATAATTAATCGAGCCTAGCTCAAGCTCAAAAATAATAGCTCATAAGCCTAGTCAAGTGTTTCAATCTTTATTTATTTTAATTACATATGTTAATAAATATGAACTGAATAAATTTATTACTAGTTTTCAATTGTAGTATATTTTGACGATACGAGCTCAAGTTTTAGTTTTGTTGAGTTTTGAGAGAACTATTATCTAATTGGGTCAAGCTCAAGCTTATTGAAAACTTATGTAATCTTAACTATTTGACTGGGGTCACACTCAGGTGTTGAGCTATTTGTCAACTCAACTCGATTACACACGTACTCCCCTAGTTTGGAAACATAGTTCGAAACTTGTAAGTCCCCAAATTTTGTTTGTGCATAAATATTAGCAATAACGGTACATAACTTTTTTTCAATTTTTAATGCGGTCTATAAACTTTTTTTTCTTTGTTTTCATCTTATCATTGAATTTTTAAAATTCCAATCAATGTAATTCTTCCAATGTAAATCCTAAGACTTAGATGACATGGACATAGTTTTGTTAACTTGATGTTCGATTTGCCAGGTTGGCACGTACATGGCTTACATGTGGCTTCCATCTCTCTCTCTTTCTCTCTGCCAAAGAAAGGAACAAAAAAATTTGCTCGCTGGGGAAAAAAACGGGGTAGTTTAGGTCATTATTCTAGGCCAACATATGCTAGCAGTGCAGTCCATGTTAAAAAGGTACGTTTGACATATCCATATACTTTACGAAAGGACTACATTGAGTGGATTTTTGAAAGGTCATGAATAAAATAGAACAAATAAAATTTATAATGGCCCCTTTAAATATTGAAAAAAAATTCAGTTACTACCCATCTCGTAGCTCCTTCTTATCCTTGTGGCATTTGTTTCTTATGACGAGGAAACCCAACTTAAGTGGGTAAGCTTTGGTCTGTTCAAAGTACCTCGATAAATTACATGAGGATCGAAGGTTGGAGATGTAATGTAGAGTACATGGGAGGAGTTTGGTGTGGTGTTCAAATGGAGATGCACAGAAGCCATCTAGTTTAGAATTTGGGAGCCCCAGGCCACTTGGGCAAGTTCCTCGAGGCGACGCATTTTCAATCTAGAGCGTTTTCTGAAGTCTGATTTCAATCAATTTTTATATGATCACACATATAAACCTCTTAAGAATGTTCCTTCGGTTCTTTTTGTTAGTTTACATGAAAACACCGTAAGAGATTGTGTTATACATGAGCAGATCACTCTTCCGCTTATCACCGGAAGTCACGAATATAAGGAAATGCCATGCTTCCGGCTAAGAAAGGCAAGGCATGGGGACCAACGACATCAGCGCCTCTTGTAATGGATGAGAGGCCAGTGCTTGGCATTAAGCGAGGCTTTATTTCATGCTTGAAATCTCCTTATCTAAAGTGGATTTATCGCTCTCGCTCTGTCCGTGGACGTGAATCACAGTAATTCAGATTGAACCACCTTAATACTGCTATTTCATCTCTCTATTTGTCATTCATTTCTCTGTTAATCTTGCTACTATGGTCGATTGGAAATCAACTTCTGCAACAACGTCAAAGTATGCTCTGCTTTTTCTTAATGTTATGCGATTATGAATGACTGAGAATTACTTTTGTGCAGTTGCGCACGTGTTTGGCGAAAAAATATCCAAACCGCTGATAAGGTGTAGGATGGAGCAATTAAAATATTTTAGTTGGCAATTTAGCTTAACTTTTAAAATGGTCATACATGGTTAATGCCGATAAATTCAAACTTGGGCTCTTTTTGAAATATCCCCCTAAATGTGATGCATGTCTCGGTGGTGCGCCTAGCCAACACTCCCTGTCAAAACGTTTCATTGCTTCTAGAAATTCATATTTTCTCCCTTCTAGATATTGCCTTTTTGGCTCCATACTTTACTTCTTTGTGCAAGAAGGTAGTGGGTGGGGCTGATTATACCCCCACCATTAGAGTAAAATTTGTTAAATAATCTAATTACTGAAGGATCATTAGATAAGGTTGAATATTAAATATTGAGAATTTAAGCACTGAATTTTAACTATCAATAATTTTAAGAGTTGAAAGTATAAATTTTTATAAAAAAAAAATATTATCGATTTTCTTATCATAGATGAATTGTGATTATTATACGTTTATTTTAGTTATATAACTAGCAGTATTCTAACTGCCACAAATTACTTTTTTCTACTCGATAAATTATGTAACCCCTTCCTAACTTACCACGTTAAGTAAGTTTTCTGATGTAATGGAATTTTTATGTTGATATTTAGTTATAATAATCAAATACATTTAATTTAATTGAGTGCTGAACATATTCAATACTTAATTATGTTACCGATAGGCCATTAGTGATTATAAAGCTTGATGTGCCTCAACTGCAACTGTACTTGGTTGACAACATTAGTTCATGTGAGAACAGATGAAATTCCAAGCCTGTTGAGTATTCCACTTTCGTTGAATTTAAAAGGAAAAGGTGGATAAGTGTTGTCTCCACTTTGCAGCATTATCATAGTCTAGACACATCCGTCATAAGTATTAATTCATTATACTGAAATTATTGCTTGACATGACTCATGAAAATCTTTTTGAAATGAACTTTATTTATTATTTCTATAATTTGAGAATTTACTATTACTTAATAGATTTAATTAATGTGTCTTGTGATCCATATGTTATGCAAGCAACTAAAGAAAATTTACGGTGGTTCTTTTTGTTAGGAAGGAAAAATTAGTTATTCAATTTAATGTTTTTCTCATGTTATATAGAATCATTTTGAAAACTGAAATTATTTTACTTAGCATGTTTAGTGCGCTAAAGACACTCGAGAATAAACCTTGTTTAATAAGGATTACTTAGACTAAGGGCAACTTTGTTTAACATTAAATTCGAAGTACCTTTTAGAATTGTCTCTCACAATGCCAACAAATGACGTGATCTTCCATAGTAGATACATTGGAATCCAAGCCTAGTAATCAAGCGAAGTAAGTATGAAAAGGTTCACTTCACAAATATTCATAGGATTTCGCTAAAGTATGCTGCATTCTTTCATGTTAATAGGTTTCACCTTGAATAGTTTTCGCAATAAAAAGATTAGACCTATTATCTTGATGAAAGTGATACTCGCAATATATTTGACGAGTAGCCATTATTTCCTTTTCACATTTGAGTTTGCTACTGATATTAAATATTGACCTTTAAACAAAACGATCCATACTGAATTTTAGCGCACTAAACATTTTTCTTGAAATTAGAACATAGACACATGCAAGATTATGAATTTTTCTTTCTTCAACTGTTATTGACAAAGTAAATTAAAGGATTTTATTAGCATAAAATTTTTTGGGTAACTATATCTATGAGAGCGGTAACATTTTATGAACCTCAAATTCTTAAAGGAATGGACTTGACAATAATTTATAATTATTTGTTATTTTTATTGCTTAAAATAGGTTATTATTCTCACGGTGGATTAATGATAATCATATAAGCATTTCTCTAAATTAAACAAGTCCTAATTCCATGTTGGATAACCAGATTCCTCTTGCGGGACTCACTTTGTATAAATCCAATTAAACCCTCAAGATTACTCGACAGTTTGGCCCCCTTTAGGAATTTTCCATCACCTCCAAAGACAGGCTTATTTCAACTGGATTTCTCCCGGATGAAACTTGAAATGTCTCAATACAATGTGGACGTTTACCAAAAGGAAGTGGATGAGGTTGAGAGTGCCTAATACGATTGTCGCCAGCAGAAATTAAACGGGCTAAAAGATTTGGAGGGAGAGATCAAGGAACAACACATCTTGCTCGCATACTTCAGCCAAGAGATAGACCCGAAATGCTTACCCTCTCTCCCAAAAACTTCTGTCCGGCCTGCACGTGAGGACGTCCAAAGTCAGATTGAGTAACTAAAGCCGGAGCGGATGTGCTGCTAATTTGGCCCTACAGAACAAGCTGCTTAGGGTCCACATGAAAACATCTCTATTTCTCTGTCTCTATTTTCTATTCTCCTGAATAGCTTTGGAACAGAAGTTTGTTTGATATCACAATTTTATTTTTCTATTTCTGGAACAAATTTCTACTTTAGAAATAGATTTGAAACAAAAATAATTAGTTAAAATTATTTATTTATCTATTTTTGGATTAAAAATGAAATAAAAACTTTTTTTTTTTAATCACTCGCTCTTGTCACCGCCCGCCCCTTGCCAGCCGCGGCTGCCAATCACTGATCGCCAATCGCCACCCCCAACCCCCGACCACCACTTGCCGCCACCCGCCAACCCCTTATCACCACTCGAAAATGAGAAATTTTATGTCTTATTAAATGATTTTCTATTTCAGGAACATAAATTTTATATCTATATCAAACAACTATTTTGCCTCAGAAACACATTCGGATAATTAAAAATGGAAAAATCAATTTCTGGCTAGAAATTGATTTCTAGAACAGAAATTTTATCATGCACACCGGTAGGCAGACCTCTTAGTTGTATTAGCATGTCCACATTGCAATATCTTTTTGAAAGCCAAATGTATGAACTTGAAATGAAATGTTTTTGAGTCGCGGTGGCCATTCGATTGATTGTTGTGGCTTATCCTTCAGTGACGCCTATGCACAAGAGTCCGGAATTGGGTCTCCCTCTTTGACGAAATATTGTCAAAAGACCAAATTCTCACAAAAAGAGATGTTGAGGATTCTGGGCCAACATATTATTGCTCCGCTTTCTACCCAGGTTTGTCACTACAACCGCAGGTCTTGCTCGCAATCCCCACAAATGGCAACTAATGGTGAGAATGACCAAGAGACCATGCTGGACCAAGAAAATGAGTTGTGCGGCATGCTATGCTGGAACGGTCGCTCGAGAAGAATCCCTAGGTACCAACCGAAAAGGTAAAGCCATTGCAGCCTCTGACCCCTCTAGTTTCCTGCCACAGTGAATTTAGATCCCATCCTGGCGGAGGTGGCTGCTCATATTAGGCAAGAAGAAACAATGGCATCGCTCAAGCTGGAAGAACAGTTCAGCACATTACAAAGGTTGGAGATGTCGCAAACAGACAGGATCTCTCACGCTATGCTAAACTCAAATTACTCGAAAAATTCGAGGTGAGAAACTTTACGAAATATGTCAGCTTTAGATGCCCAAAGGTCCACCTCAAGTACTATATGCTGAACGTGGCAAGTTACCCAAACTACGTCACTCCTGATTCAATTTTCCAAGAGTCGGCCCTACAATGGTACATAATGGCTGGGGCCAACAAGACGGAGACATGGGATGAACTGTTGGAGGCTTTCATGCGGTAGTATAAGTTCAATGTGGATGTCACCCTATGTGGGACGACCTCTCATGCACGGGAAAAAAGAAAGACGAGCCTTTCGAGGTGTACTTGCAAAGATGGTGCGGGTTGGCAGCTCAGGTTCACCCTACATTGACAGATAAGTAGATATGGACCAATTTCTAAAGACCTTGCCCTGAAATTTCTACTCACGCATGGTTGGGTCCAGCAGTCACACCTTCTCCAAGCTGGCGTCTTTTGGTGAACGAGTTGAAGACAGGATCCACAACGGAAATTGTCTGAGCCGATTGAAGATAGCAAAAAAGTTTTTGTGAAGGACCAAGACAAGCAGACTACAGGTCCATCCCACTACTATAGAAGCAAAACCATCCCCGTCAGTTCCCATCACTACCAGCACATTTGTCCAAGCTCTTGCGGACTTTACAAAAACAATATCTGGTAGCCAAGGAGTTACCATGCCCAAATCCCAAACAAGCTCTTGCAGACTTTACAGGTTCGAACTGGATTGATGCCAAAGCGTTATTGCTCAAGACAGTAGGGGGAGCTACCCAGCTAAATGTGCAGCTGAATCCAATTACCGGATCATGCGAACACAAGCTATTGTGGTGAAAGAGAGTGCCGTGAAGTTTCAGTCATTTTATTTTGTTTCTGTTCTCAAATATTTATACTTTCGTTAGTAATTTCCTTAGGCTATTGTTTATTCCCCCTGGGTTTGGCGGTCGGTTCGGCAAGGATTTATGATCATGTGATACGGTCCCATTTGGTTGAATAGCAATTTGCATTTTCACAATGAATTTCATATTAAAGGCATGAGAAGATACACCAAACTAACCCTGTGATGATCCCTGTCTAAAGGTTATGCTTCAACGTATTCCCTCCCAAATTATTTTCAAAATGAATTTCGACAAAACATGCATATTTATTTTTTCTTCCTTTCCCTTTTGCACCCATGTTGGATGACTTGCTGACGATACTCCAGGATGACGACCATGTTCGGCCAAGTTTAATCATCCGGCATTGTCGTTTCTAACAAACCTCTTTTCCGTGCAAGGGTATCGATTTGCTCGTCATCAAATAATCGGTAAGGATTCTTTTCTCCTAAGATAAGGGGAAAAAATTCTCTCTCATTTGCGCCATTTCCAAGAAGTGCAAGTTCTTTAGAAAATTTGATTTAGCTTTACAATTGCTAATGCCAAAATTTGCCAAAAGATCTCACCAAGTTCGAACTTTGAATGACACCATTAGAATATTCTGTCTGGGACTAATCATTTGGTGATGTCCTCGCTTGTTCTGGGAAGTTTTTCAAAAGATAATATTTTTATGATCATACTGATGTGTTTGTTGTTGTGAATGGGAGATAATAGAATGAGAGAAGGCAATCCAATCCTCAAAAAGGATGTTAAACTAAACATATGAGAGAGTAGTCACATAATGCATTTGATGCTCATCCATAAGTGATGATCTTTTTGCGAAGGGTACACTGACTGAAATGGTCTTTCTCTATCCAAATATGACAGGTTAATCTTGTTAACCCCTTTGAGCCTGAATCTGTTGAAGGTATTCTTTTCAAAGTAGCCTTACGAAGCACCACTCCACTCCGGGGGCAAATGGAGATAAAGATGAATTTATCATGGTGACAAGGAGAAGCAGAGTGCCGACCATCAATGTCACATCTGTATCCATGGTACGATCTTCGTAATGAACTTAGGTGTCATATGCCTACGAAGGAAATCTTCTCGAGCTCCCCTTTAAAGAGGAGAGGCAGTTGATACTGAATTTTTTTGCCCAGAGGTCCCTTTTGCATTTTACGAAAATTAGGGATCGAGTTCGCTGATGATATTGATCATTTGACACTTAAATAGCATGGCATTCTCATTTTTTATTGCACTCTTCCTTATTTAGAAATAAAAGATATTGTTGTTTAAGAATAGCATGTCCTTATCAAACATAGATATTAGGGTTGTGCAACTGGTTTGGTTTTACTTGGGAATCGAACTAGAGCGGCTATGGAAATGGGTTTGGTTTCTGATTCCAAAAATTTGGAAACAGTACTATGCAAGTATGTTACAGTTTCTGGGTACATACACATCCTATAAACGTAGGGACATCTCGCACCCTTGGACCAATAACTATCTTTTGGCTAACCTAGCCTCTAGAAACTGTTTAGAAATTGTTTTATGAAGTTGGAAGAAAATGATTTATCTTTCTTAAACAAACTTAACTTCCTTGTTGTTTTATACTTTTGTCTATTTTGTATCAATATTTTACTTAAAGATGTTTTTGTTGCTCATACTATTTTGCTACAAATGCTATTTGGGTGCATTTGGAAACACATTTGAGGAAAGCCTTTGGGAAAATGTAAAGGACTCTACATCAAAGGTTTTTTTTCCAAAATGCAAATAACATTTGATAAAATGTTATTTAAAAAGAAATTGGTAAGCAACTTTGGCTTAAATGCCGCTTGGAAATTACACTTTGTAAATGACTTTTTTGCTATTTTTTTTTTTAAATCTCAAACTTTTGTAGCGGAACTTAGTCGCCAACGAGCTAAATCAGCCATTGGCTAACCACAAGTAGCCACATCTAACTACCTACCAACCTCACCTAAGGTCACATGACGTCAAGTGTCGCTTGGGTTTTGCAACCTCAATTGAGGCTGGTCGGTGCCAAGTTGGCTTGCCAGCAACTAGATCTAGCATTGCCCGTGACATTGTGCAAGGGGGAAATATATTCCGAATGATGAAAGTTTAGCAAGCGCAAAGTTGGAAGGAAAGAATGTATTTACATGCCAGAACTATTCAAAGCATCTCTGGATTTGCCTTAGAAATGCAAATGCAATTATATCTTCCCAAAGCTCTCCAAAAAAATTCCCAAACTATACTTGCATCTTTAAGAAAAATGAAGTAAAAGGAAAAAAAAAACTAATTCCCAAAGTAGACCCTAGAACTAGATCGGGAAAACATGATAGGTTTCAAGTTCTAAAACTAAAAACTGGTTCTAATAGTGTAAGGTTCAAGTTCAAATTCCAGTCTAAAATCTATTCACCCTAAAACCGATTACCCCTAATAGACATAGGCAAGATTAAGAATTTTGCTTGTGAGTCCTTCTGACATGCAACTTGGCCCGAAATTTAGAAAAGGGCCTTGAGTTCATTTTGACTTTCAAGATCAAGCCCATTTGGAAGCGTGGCCTCTCTCTCTCTCCAACTACAATTCATGGAATCGCATACAAAGTATGATTTCTTGACCACCTTAAGCAAAGTGAAAATCAAGGCATTCGTGGAAGACGGAGTTACCGAAATCGACAATGGAAATGAATAGTTTGGCGCAATTGAAAAACGGAAAGAACGAATAAGAGGTTTTGGATGAGGATTGGAGAGACAGAGATTCCAAGTTGGTCTTCTCGTTTTTCTGGGAACCTCGAACAACAAGACACAGGTGGAGAGCATCTCCTTCTTTGTTTCGGAAGGATGTCGCAAACCTCCCGAGATGTGTCCGATGGAGTTAATAGATCACTCGAGTGCAATAACCCTCCAACGAGATGTCACCTACGCTTTAAAAGGACCTTTTCAAGATTTATCGATCACAACTTGATTTTTCAGAGTACCTTTTTATTTTCTAACAAGCATTTATATGTCCATGCACCAACGGTAATAAATCCTATATTTTAAAAGTCATACAAAAAAATATATAAAAAGTTGGCAAATGCAACCAATTTATGTAAAGCAGTGAATAAATTGGATAGTAACAAAAAGCTGAGGATAATAACCCAACTTGTCTCGGGCAACAAAAAAAACAAAGCGCTATCTTATAAAGTCAGGACTCCCAGAACTCGACCAAAAAGGAATTTCACTGTTCACCTTGCGCTCTCTTTGCTCTGAGCTCCCGCCTCTGCAGCTCAGGCCTTGCGGTGGTCGTTCGGGCGGCTTTTGCCTCCGACACATCTCGCTATCTCTGTTCTGAGCTTCTGATCTCTTTGTTGGCTCACATTTCCGGAGGAGAAGCTGATTTGAAGTGAGGCATTCGGTAAGATCTATCTCTCTCAGTAACTTTCTTTGGGATGGAGGGTCTGGTGGGGATTAGTTAGTGGGCTCTTGTTTCTCTGCTGATTCGATGGATAGGAGTGCTACGGGGCTGGAATTTCGCCCGGGTAGGGGTGGTCGACATCGTAGTCGGAGTGGGGCTCCGGCTGTGCGAAATACGCCGGGGAATCTGACTCTTAAGGGGAAGAATGTGGGACAATTTTCTGTTGCTGGGGAATCAGGTGGGGACCTTAGAATAGAGTTGCCCCCCTCTAGTTCGAATGCTACTGGGTCTAGCAAAGAGCAGAACTATTCTGCAGCAGCGAAAAACCCAAATGCGTTGCCTCATATTGATGGATATCAGGCTCTTGCCAATCGTTCTTGGGCCAATGTAGCCAAAGCGGCTACCAAAGGGTACTCGCTATCCTACATAGAGCCTTATTCTGATGGGGCAAATGAAGTGTATTGTGATGATGAAGACCTGGATGCTGCTGATCCAATTTGGCATGAATGCCTAGTTGGATACTTTGTTGGGAAGAAACTCCCGTTTAAACTTGTTGAGACGACCCTTAAACATATTTGGGGTCAACGATTGGTGGAGGTCAAGGCCAATGACCAAGGTTTCTTTTTTTTCCATATTTCGGACTCTGAATTTAGACGGAAGGTGATTGAAGGAGGTCCAATGACAGTGGCACGAGTGCCCTTAATATTGCAACAATGGCACCCGATGATAGAGTTGAAAAAAGGAGATCACTCTTCTATACCGGTATGGATTAAACTAAAGAACCTCCCCTACGGGTTGTGGTCTGCTATAGGTATTAGCAAAGTTGCCAGTGTGGTGGGTAGACCACTCTATGTAGACCAAAGAACGGAACACTTGAAAATGATTTCTTTTGCTCGAGTATGTGTTGAACTTGCAGCCACCAAAACCTGTTGGGATGCTATTACGGTCCATTTAAATGGCCAAACTCGAGTAGTAGATGTGGAATATGAATGGAAGCCTGTTGCATGTCGTAAATGCGGTTTGTTTGGACATAGATGTCCTGAGCAAGTCCATTGCCCTCCAGAGGTTGATCCGGTGAACACATCTACTCCGGGGATTCCTGCTGGAAGTAATGGCCAAGGCCATAGCCTCCATGGAGCTCCTGTTTCAGCTACATCGTTGAGACCTCCTACAGCTGCAGAATGGACCCTAGTCACTAGCAAGACCAAATGAGGGGCTGGAAAAAACAAGCAGCCAGCTACTGCCCCTCCCCCCTCCTTTGATTCAACGGACGATCTGGATGATTCTGAGATTGCTGGTAGCTGTGATCAAGGACTTGCTGCTGAGGAGACTGGTGCTGTTGGTGCTGTGGTTTCTGATGGGGAAGCTGCTGCTGTCATGACTGGCGATGAGGTCGTTGAGGCTGTAAAGGGTGACTCTAGCTGGTCAGGACAGCAGACTGGCCCGGCTGCTGTTGTTCCTCTAGTGGCAGCGCAAGACAGAGCTGCTGCTGCTGCTGTTCCCGCGCAATGCAATGACGCTGTTGCTGCGCCTCCAGCACATGGCAGTGTTGCTGCTGTTCCTCTTGGGGCTAGTGGTGGTGACCCCCCTATGCAGGACACTGCTGCTGTTATTCCCCTTGTTCCTGCGCATGGCAGTCTAGCAAATGCTGCTGATCCTGCACATGGCTATGCTGCTGTTTCTTCTCTTGTGGAAGTTGGGGATGACCCCTCTTTGGAGACCGGTATGGATAGCTATTCTGGGCTATATATAACTCAAAATACTGGTAATGCCGCTGCACAGGTTGCTGGTGCTGGGGCGGCTGCTGCTATGCCAGCCTTGATGGTTGTTGGTTTTCATTCTGGTGCGGGCTCTTCCTTGCCTGTTGCGACTGCCTCGGTTGCTGGGTGTGGCCCATTGGTGCTGAGAGGTGCAGCGGATGTTGCTGCTGCGGGGTCTTTAGTTGATGGACGAGCTACCACAGGTGCTGCGGCCATTAATCCAGAACCGGCTTCCACAACAAGTCCAGTTCTGAAGATGAAACAACAGTCCAGCCATTTGAAGACTGACATCCCTGATCTTCAACTTATTAAGGTTAAGGTTGAACAGACCAGCAGGTTAAAGCTTCCACCTACTACCTCTCTTGACAAGAAAAAAAACTCTATTCTAGACAGTATTTCGGGTTCATCCCCTGGGTCAGCTTCTGGCAAGGCAAAACCAATATCCACTAAGAGACGCCCTAAAAGAAAATAGACTTTTGGTTCTTTCTCCTTATAGTAGCTTATGTCGTTTGGCTTTTGGAATATAAGGGGTCTAATGAATCCCATTAAGCAAGCTGAAGTTAGACAGCTGGTGCGCCGCAATAATATATGTTGTATTGGTCTTTTGGAAACTAAAGTACCAGCTTCAAATTTTCCTGTTATATCTTCTGGTTTAATTCCTGGCTGGATGTGGGTGTCTAATTATGAGCACTCTCCTCGAGGGCGTATTTGGGTCGGATGGAACCCGCTTTTGGTATGCTTTAATACTCGCACAAGTACTGATCAGATTATCAATGGAGATGTGAATTTTTTGAACTCGGGGTCTACTCTATCCCTTTCTGTGGTATATGGGAAACATTCCTTTGTTGCCCGTAGACCTCTTTGGAGTGAACTTGTTAGCCTAAGCTCCCTTCTCAAGGATCGTCCTTGAATGGTTGCTGGTGATTTTAATGCCATCAGGGATTCCTCTGATCGTATGGGGAGCCCGCATGTTTGGCTTCCTGCATTTGATGAATTCAAGGAATGCTTGGATCAAGCTGAACTTTTTAATCTTCGATATGTGGGTTTCCGGTTTACTTGGTCTACCTCCTCGGGCTCCCGAAGGAAGCAACAGAAAATTGACCGAGTCTTGGTCAATAACTGCTGGTGCTCTGCCTTCTCTTTCTCGGAAGCTTCTTTCCTAGCCCCGGGCCTATCAGATCATACCCCTATGGTTGTGAGAATATTGGCTCTTGGTTCCCGGCGCATTCCTTTCAATTTTTTTAATATGTGGATGAGCCACCCTGATTTTTCTGCTTTAGTTACTTAGGCTTGGGAGGCTCAAGTTACAGGCTCTCCTATGTACAAACTTTATGCTAGACTCAAGTTGCTAAAGGGGCGGCTTAAGTGTCTAAATAGAGATACTTATTCAGATATTTCCATTAGAGTGGCTACAACAAAAAGGGTTCTTCTATCTACCCAAGAGGCATTACAATTAGACCCTGGGAGTAGCTTGTTGGCGGCAGAGGAACATGCGAAGATCAGGGAATACTATGAGCTCCGGAATCTTGAGGAGGCTTTCTTCAGACAAAAGTCTAGAATACCCTGGCTTAAAGAAGGGGATCTTAATACCAAGTTTTTTCACCACTCGGTCAACCATCGACACCTTCGTAACCGTATCATTTCTGTCTTGGACAGCTCAAGTAATATGATATCTGATTTGCAGGAGGTTCCGAAGGTCTTTGTCGTATACTTCCAGGACCTTCTTACCCCGACTAATAGGGTTGTAAGGCCCTCTGTTCAGGAGCTCAGGGATGTTATTCGCTCCCCTCTTAATGAGGATCAGATCAACTCTCTCTCCCAACCTTTTTGTCCTGCGGAGATCCGGGAGACCATGTTCTCTTTGGCTGGTAATAAAGCCCCTGATCCTGATGGTTACAATGCTGACTTTTTAAAGAAGAATTGGGACAAGGTTGGCCCTACAGTCACTGAAACGGTTGTAGATTTTCTTGAATCTGGGAGTCTTCTCAAGGAAGTCAACAATATCATTGCGCTAGTACCAAAAATCCCCAATGTGACATCGGTATCCGATTTCCGTCCTATTACTTGTTGTAATACAATTTACAAGTGTATCACTAAGATCTTCTCATCTAGGATTGCTGCGGTTCTTCCATATTTGATTAGTCCGGCTCAAACGGCTTTTATCAAAGGTAGGAGAATCAGTGACAATATCTTACTTGCTCAGGAACTCTTCAGTGGGTTCCATAACAAGCCAAATGTTCCAAAGTGTGCCATTAAAGTGGACTTCAGGAAAACCTACAACACCCTTGACTGGGACTTTCTAGAGTCAACCCTTCAAGCGTTTGGATTTCCAAGCCATCTCACAAGGCTTATTATAGTGTGTGTCCGAACCCCAAAATTTTCCTTATCCATTAATGGTGAACTACATGGTTTCTTTGCAAGTGGAAGGGGTATAAGACAAGGTGACCCTATGTCTCCATACATTTTCACACTGATCATGGAGATTTTCTCTGGGATTCTCAACTCTTATACTCAGCATCCGGATTTTCGATATCACTAGCGGTGCAAGGCTACGAGACTATCCCACCTTTTTTTCGCGGATGACGTTCTTCTCTTTAGTCAAGCAAGTTTTGCATCTATTTCTTGCATCCAAGGCGGGCTCACCCTATTCTCTTCTTGGAGTGGCCTTGTCCCTAATGCCAGCAAAAGTGAAGTCTTTATCTCGGGAGGTTCTGAGAGTACTAAGCACCAGATAATACAAGCGCTTGGCTTCAGTCTCGGGTCTCTTCCTGTGCGTTACTTAGGCGTGCCCATCATCACTTCGCGACTAAGCAAAGGGGACTGCAATGCTCTAGTAAGCCGCCTTACAACTAGAATCCAATCTTGGACTCACCGATTTCTCTCCTTTGCAGGCCGACTCCAATTTATAAAGTCGGTACTACATGCCATCTAAGCTTATTGGACCTCTATATTTTGGCTCCCTTCCTCGGTTGTGGATAAGATTGAACAAACTTGTAGGCAATTCCTATGGAAAGGCCCTACCATGGGCCCGGGAGGTGCTAAGGTGGCTTGGGATGATGTATGCCTTCCTTTTTCGGAGGGAGGACTTGGTATAAGAAGAATCAGGGACAGTAACAAGACAGCCATGGCTAAACACATCCGGTTGCTATTCACTGATAAAGAATCGCTATGGTGTAAATGGATCCATGCTACATACCTCAAGAGGAAGAATTTTTGGATCTCTTCAACCCCCACCCACTGTTCTTGGGCTTGGCGAAAGATCCTTGTCCTAAGGGATGACTTTAAACCCCATTTCAGATGGAAGCTAGGAGATGGGGAATCAATATCACTTTGGTTTGATCCATGGCTTGATATTGGTTCTTTAGACTCAATATATTCAAATAGTGATATCTACCAATCGGATCTTCTCAGACATGCAAAGGCAAAGGACTTATACTCCTTTGATGGGGCAGAAATACGCCAGGAGCTGTTATTATGGCAAATACCAATTCCCCATCTCTCAATTGGTCAAGACATATTTACTTGGGCTCAGGATTCAGCCGGGAAATTTTCAAATGCCTCGGCCTGGGCCACAATCCGGCGGAAAGCTAGCACGGTTCACTGGTCCTCCTTTGTTTGGGACAAGGCCTTGGCCCCTAGGCATCAATTTCTTCTCTGGCTTATAACCAAAAATCGTCTCCCCACACAGGCCTACCTCATGTCATTTGGTAGGATCCCTAACTTTGTTTGCGCCTTGTGCAAGTCTAGGCTTGACTCAGTCAATCATCTTTTTTTTGAATGCCATGTCTCTAATACTCTGGCTAAATTCTGGGCTGCTAAATGTAACCTACCATGGAGCAACTCATCTTGGGCGAATAACCTTCTTTGGGTTATAAACTCCATATCTGGTAAGGGATTCTACCGAGAGATAGCTCGTTTCTCCTTTGGAGCGTTGTGCTATAGCATATGGAAGACCAGAAATGATATTCTCTTCCGTGGACACAATCTTTTTGTTCCTTCCATGAAATTATACCTTTTCAAGGTGGTGAGGGATAAAGGCCTCGCCTACAAGTCGGTCGAAGATAACCCCAGAAATAGAAGGGTGTAGCGCAATTGGGGGTTAGACCCTCGGATTTTTGGGAGTGGGGTCGCCCAGGACTTAGTTTAGGATGATTTAGGCCTTCTATAACCCAATCTTCTTGTATTTTCTTCTACTTTTTGGTGACCGCAGTACCCTTCTACTCCAGTGACATGTAGTCAAGTTGAGTATGTGTCGGTACCGTGTTCTCCCCCCTACTGTACAGTTCTTTGGTCGATTCTAATACAACCTTACCTTACCAAAAAAAAAAAAAAAAAAAAAAAGTCAGGACTCCCATAAGCGATAAATGGAAAGTAAAAATAAAAAATAAAAAATCCTGGCACGAATTTCCTAAAATAGACTAATACATAAAAGGAAAGCGGATATGCAAATGTGATGTGCTCTATATGAATATGTACTCGATCAATAATGTTCCTATAATAATCTATTAATAAATGTTGAAAAATTTGACGTAATGTAATCTATAATGAAATGCAATCCTAAGAGAGAAAATCTTCATGTATAAAGAAAATGTGCAAAACAATCAAAATTTCCCTAAATGCGCCCCTAAATTTTTTTGTGATTTCTTCAGTGAAGATGGATCTAGAGTTATTAAGATGCGAGATCTGATTATATTTATATATATTTTTATGACATATGATTTATGAAAGTATATCAGTAAATATGACAATTAAATCATAATGCAAATGAAACATCCTAGATGTGTACTAAAACAATTATTTATGGAAAATTCTAATATTACTCTAACATTTCAAAGAGTAATTATGCGAACATAATGCAAAATCCTATCATAATATGCAAAGATGTACGAAATGTGTCCAAATAAGGACACCCATTTATATCAAAATATGAATTTTTCTAGATATGTAAACATTCCTGATGCAATTTCCTATGTGCAAAATGCCAAATCAATGGTCGTTTAAATATTCTACCAGTACCTTGCTTGACTGTGTGGTTCATATGCTTTTTATATACATGTGGTCATTTTTCACCTACCAACTTATACTTTTGAATTAGACTTTCTAACATGGTATCAAAACCAAGTTCTACTCATTTCATATGTGCATCCACCCACTCCAGCATGGGTTTATATGCTATTTCTATACATATGATCTAATTTTTGAGTTGGACTTTCCAACTTTATTAAACACTAACATGCAAATCACGAATATTATGAATATCTATAACATGAACATGGCATGAATGATTCTTAATGAAAAGCAATTATGTATAATGCAAATATGAAATTAAATGAGACGACCAGATCTAAAGTATCCTAGGAAAATGCATATTCATAAAAATCCTAACATGGACAGAAAAAAAAAGTAATATTTAATTCCATTGTTCCAAGTTCAGGTTCGATCAAGTGTTGATGCACATATGTCATCTAATAACGCCACTAGGCTCCAGTATGGAAGCCCACGATCCATTGCTCCCAAAAACCTGCTAGGAAATGAGTTACAATTTATACCTGACCGATGATCGTGATTACATCAACGACTCGGTGACACGGTTTAGGGCGGTGGCTTTCGATCAGCGATGGCAACCATGAGAAAGCCAACGTTCTACAGTTCAGTGATGGCGACCACTCGGCTTCGAACAGCAGGTGCAATAACTAAGCTTGCTTATGCCTCGGTTCAAGTTAACTCATAAATCCAGAACATAAACGTCAGAGAGGAAAATTCGTGCTCACGATCAGCTCCAAATCTCACTTGGAGAAGAAACAACCTGTTGGTGATGTGGCGAGTCGTGTCAACCACATGCGGTGGAGGCAATCGCACAACTCGAAATGTTGGGGTTTGTTGTGTAGCGGTAAGAAAAGCAACGAATTGAGTTTTATATAGACCAACAATTTTAACAATGCTTCCATTCTCAAACTCGGTTAGGGGCTAATACAAGATTGAGGCAATTGAGGTAAAATATTTTCCGGAGATATAGTTTCTGAAGCTACAAGTTTAAGGCATCAGCACCTCAATTGTGGAATGCAATCATGGACACTAGAGAAATACTCATATTGGAACTCTTAATCAAGTAGGGGATGCTAAGTCAATTAGGATCAGTAATCACCCTTGGATTCCACAAGTCCCAAATCAGTTATCTTCTTTTACAGATCTTGATATTGTTTTAAAGCAAAAATATAGCGAGCTTCTTCATCTCAAGGAAAAAACTTGATATGTAAATGGTCCAACTTAGGTAGTTTACCCAATCTCAATCCTAGCCATTTTTTAGATTCAAATTTCAACCTTCATTTGGGTGGATAAACCAATCTGGCAACTAGATATTAATGAAACATTTACTGTTAAATCAGTTAATAAGGTTATCAAGTTGCGTTAAAGAATGACCCCTACTCTGGGATTTGGAACAAAATTTGAAAGGCTAGAGTTCATGAGAGGTACAAGATGATGTTTTGGAGGCCAATGGCTAATGTCTTGTACTGTAGAAACCTTAGATTATTTCACATTCCATATGCTTCCAACTGGAAATTCAAAAGAAACTTCAATCCATCTGTTCATAGCATGCCCTTTGGCCGGATATTATGGAAACAAAGCTCATAGGGTATCATCTCGTCTGCTTGGAACATCATAACGCAAGAGGAGATGATAAACCACTTCCTTGACTGGGGATGGATTGCACAAAGTATGGACTTCGATATCAAACTGTTGACCTTTGATGTACAAGATTGTGGTGTTATAGGAATATCATATTACACAATCAAGCTATTCCACATTCTTCACAAGCAATCAAGTTGGTTTTACAAGAGTTTCTGGAATTTTTTAACAAGTTTAGAAAGGAGAACTGAGTCATTATAAGTTCAGGAGCTGATCTCTTGGGGAAAGGACATCAAGGGTTGAAACATAATGCAGATAGAGCGTGAAAAGATAACGAAGGAGCATTAGATATTATTGCATGATAATAATGATGGATGATGATGTTAATGATAGGACAGGAAACAACGTGGTAGGGGTGATGAATCTCAAGGGTTGCACACGTCTGGTCCGAAGAAAGAAGGTCACCATGCTTCGATATGAAAATTGACCATGGATATGAGCAAGTTGTAAGTCTATCCCGATCCAGATAAAGCGGTTGTTAAGCTTCATCCAATCAGTTTGCAAATCAATTTGGGTCAGACTTTCCATTAATTGGAAAACCTTCAAAAATTGATCATGCATGAGGATAATTGTAACTCGAGTTTAGTCAAATCAAGTCTAGGCTTTCAACCGAAAAAAATCAAATCTGGGAGAGAGTTGTGGCTCTCGCTGGCCATACCCATTGCCTAACGCAGGCAAGACCTTGTCAACCCTCACATGTAGCTACTCTCACCAATAAAAAAAAAGTAAAAAAGGAAAAATAAAATTGCAAGAATTGTCTATATTAGTGCCAACCACACCTTGTAGGATGTCCAACGCTAACTAGATTGCCACGTCAGCAGTTTTTAGCCAAAATTGGCCAAAATAACTAAATTAACAAATTATTAAAATGTTTAAAAATAAATCAGCACAATTGAATGGTTTATAACTAAATTGGTAAATCATTAACATGTTTAGGATTATATTGACGCAATTGAAAGGTTTTAGGACTAAATTGGCTATCATGTAATAGGATTTAGACTTTTTATACAATTATCCCCAAATAACTGTAGCACGTTCCCACCGGTGCTTGTTTAAAGTCTATCAAGCAAAAGACACTTCGGGATGACATTATATTTTCCATCAGTTATCCCCTAAAATCACAGGATGACATTTCTGGTGTTGGACTCAATTCAGTACTTAAAATCAGGCCGACAAAACCATCCCATTCATTCACGTGGACCATGTTCTTCATCTTGTTCCACACTTTTATTCGAACACTCGGAACCGAGTTTAGTTGGCATGCCCCTAATTTTCTAACAACATGCAGTTTCTGTTGTAGGACACACCACCCCTAGTGACATATTGTCACTTATACATGATTCATTTACAGAGACGCTAGACCTCATTTCACACACATATAGAGAGCTAAAGTATCACATAGATAAGCTCATTATTTATTTTTTCATCTTCTTCTTTCTTCATGCAGTTGGATAAGAAGCTTCCGTGGCAAGACCACAGATACCAGCCTTAGAGCTCACATCCTTTTGGATCCTCATGTACCCCCTCTCACCCCAACCAGTGCCCCACGAATTCTTCACCAGCCAATACTTGGTTCCCCCAGAGGTCTTCCCGTACCCGATTGCCGTGACCGCGTGGTCGATACCGGTTCCACACGAGCCAGAGAATACGCCGCTTGAGTAGAATTGGAAGTCAAACCCACCTCCCTCAATTGCCACCGAGACTGGCTGGTTCGCCACGGCTTGCAAGAGGGCCTTCTCATTGTTGGCCGGCACATCCTGGTATCCGGTTATTGAGGCTGTGGGGTTTGCCGTCTCGGCCGTATTGCAGGTCCCGTCATTTGCCTGGTAAGGGTAGTTCGCCTCAGTGGTGAGGCCACCGTTGCTTTTGATGAACTCGAAGGCCGTGTCCATGAGCCCGCCCCAGCAGCCGTCATCGTTAATATCACAATCCACGAGTTCTTGCACCGAGAGCGACATTAACTTCCCCTTCTTGATCATGGTAATCCCTTCCATAGCTGCCACTGCCGAGAATGCCCAACAACTTCCTGCACAAGCAGATAGTATAATGAATTACAAAATAGAAGACATGTATACATGTAGTATGATAGTTGTAAAATGAATCTAAAAGTGAACAGATAGTATTGTTCTGTTATGTATAATTGTTGCCTACTTTTAACAGCTTGAGTACGACACGAGAATTTCAACATTGGTTAGGTCCGTGAACTTGTTCATAGCCAGTTTATACCCCACATCCTTACCATTATTAAAGGTGTTGATGCGCTTAACGTTCTCTTTAAATATCTCATACCATTTGGCCTTTTCAGTCGCGTCCTTGTAGACGCGCCCATGGATTGCCATCCACTCCTCATTTTGCTTTAACAAGTGTTCCTCTTCAAGAGGACGACAAAGCGTCTCCGAAGCACAAACTATAATGACCAAAAGAGTGGCTGATGTGAGGAATGAGAATTGGTTTTGTTTGGCCATAGTCGTGCTTTTTGTACTGTCTAGGACACAATTGGAGTGACTTGGTGAGTCGTGTTTTTCAATTTGAGTGCGAGGAAATCCAAATGGATGCGATGGGTTTTTATAGACGAAATGTTGCTCAACTGTTGTCCCTCTCACTCTCTATCGATAATGCTTCAGTGGAATTTTTGCTCCTCCTTTGTGCCTTGATTGCTATAGCACACTCATCGTGAATTGCACGGTTGCAATTGAAGTGACTCTGGTTATCATTGACTGATAGGCGATTAATCAAAGATGCTACCATTCAACATTGTCATGTAGTGCAGAAATTTATGGTTTTAAGAGGCTTGTTGGTTTTGTGTTCTCGACTCCTCCCCAAAAGCAAATCGACATTTGATTCCCTTTCATCAATGGTTAGGTACTTGACCCTATACGTATGTTTTTACCTCCATATATATGTATGTCTTTTGACCTTTCATAAATTATATTAGCGTGTCGTTATACATAGATATGTGTTTGCATCTATGTTTTCTTCCAATCATGTGTAAGTTAGTGGGTTTCGTGCTCCTATTGGAAAGAATTGGTTTTCTTCAGTGAAAAAACTAGCTTTGGTCAGCATCTACTAATGAAAAATTATTGATCTTGAGGGTGTGATTCTTTGCCAATGAATTGGTGCCACGTAAATAGTCATAAACAGCTGAGATTGGCTGGTTGTGCGCAACAAGAAAACTGAACTTCAACACTGAAATCATATTCTATGTCCAATATAAACTTTAGACGATCATTGGCTGAGTACCCATTTTGCTTGACTTAACTATATCGACGTGTTTTTTAAGATTGGGAAGTACTTCTAGATTCCTGTGTTTGGAAATGAGAATGTAACTCAGTCAGGCTCATGAGCTATTCAAGTTTGACTTATATTACTCAAGCTCGGCTTGATACTTTTTTAGTTGAAGTAGCTTAAATACTTAATTGACAAATTATTAAAATATTCAAAAATAAATTGGCACAATTGAATAGTTTAAGACTAAATTGACAAATCATTAACATGTTTAGGACTAAATTGATGTAATTTGAAAAGTTTTAAGACTGAATTGGCGATCATATAATAGGATTTGGACATTTTAGGGAATTATCCCAAAATAACTATAGCACGTTCCCACCAGTGCCCATCTAAAGTCTATCAAGCAAAAGACACTTCAGGATGACATTATATTTTCCATCAGTTATCCCCTAAAATCACAGGGTGACATTCTGGTGTTAGATACAATTCAGTACTTAAAATCACGCCGACGAAACTATTCCATTCATTCACGTGGACTATGTTCTTCATCTTGTTCCACAATTTTATTCGAACATTTGGAACCGAGTTTAGTTGGCAAGCCCCTAATTTTTCTAACAACATGCAGTTTCTGTTGTAGGACTCACCACCCCTAGTGACGTATTGTCACTTACACTTGCTTCTTTTACAGAGACGCTAGACTTCATTTCATCCAAGTGGAGAGCCTAAAACCAGTATCACATATATAGGCTCATTATTTATTTTTTTCATCTTCTTTTTTCTTCATGCAGTTGGATAAGAAGCTAACACGGCAAGACCACAGAGACCAGCCTTAGAGCTCACATCTTTCCGGATCCTCATGTACCCGCTCTCACCCCACCCTGTGCCCCACGAATTCTTCAACAGCCAATACTTGGTCCCGCCAGAGGTCTTTCCATACCCAACCGCCGTGACCGCATGGTTGATACTGGTTCCACACGAGCCAGAGAACACGCCGCTTGAGTAGAATTGGAAATCAAACCCGCCCCCCTCGATTGCCACTGACACTGGCTGGTTCGCCACGGCTTGCAAGAGGGCCTTCTCGTTGTTGGCTGGCACATCCTGGTATCCAGTTATTGAGGCCGCCGGGTTTGCCATCTTGGCTGTATTGCAGGTCCCGTCATTTGCCTGGTAAGGGTAGTCCGCCTCGGTTGCGAGGCCGCCATTGCTTATGATGAACTTGAAGGCCCTGTCCATGAGCCCACCCGAGCAACCGCCATCGTTATTATCACAATCCACGAGTTCTTGCTCCGAGAGTGGCACCAACTTTCCCTTTTTGATCATAGTAATCCCTTCCATAGCTGCCACTGCCGAGAATGCCCAACAACTTCCTGCACAAGGAGATGGTAAATTGAATTACAAAGTAAAAGACATATAACGGTATGATAAGTGTAAAATAAATGTAGCAGTGCATTACAGATAACATTGTTCTGTTATATGTACCATTGTTGCCTTTTTTAACAGCTTGAGTACGACATGAGAATTTTGATATTTTCGCAAGACAAATTTGAGTTTCCACTCACCACAGCGGCCTTGATCCTTGACAGGTGTCACAGCGTTATTGGTTCGCCAGTCTAAGGCATCTGGAATTGCGGTGAAGTTCGCATACTTGAACGGCTTTGCATCCCCAGAGGACAGGACCCCTGTGGGCCTCCTCTTGTAGCCGGTGTGGGAAGCGCGGAACTCCTCATTGGTTAGGTCCCCGAACTTGTTCACAGCCAGTTTATACCCCACATCCTTACCATTATTAAAGGCATTGATGCGCTTAACGTTCTCTTTAAATATCTCATACCGTTTGGCCTTTTCAGCCGCGTCCTTGTAGACACGCCCGTGGATCACCATCCACTCCTCATGTTGCTTTAACAAGTGTTCCTCTTCAAGAGGACGACAAAGCGTTTCTGAAGCACAAACTATAATGACCAAAAGAGTGGCTGATGTGAGGAATGAGAATTGGTTTTGTTTGGCCATAGTCGATCTTTTTGTACTGTCTAGGACACAATTGGAGTGACTTGGTGAGTCGTGTTTTTCAATTTGAGCGCGAGGAAATCCAAATGGGTGCGATAGGCTTTTATAGACGAAATGTTGCTCAACTGTTGTCCCTCTCACTCTCTATCGATAATGCTTCAGTGGAATTTTTGCTCCTCCTTTGTGCCTTGATTGCTATAGCACACTCATCCTGAATTGCACGGTTGCAATTGAAGTGACTCTAGTTATCTTTGACTGATGGGTGATTAATCAAAGATGCTACCATTCAACATTGTCACGTAGTGCAGAAATTTATGGTTTTAAGAGGCTTGTTGGTTTTGTGTTCTCAACTCCTCCCAAAAGCAAATTGACAATTGATTCCCTTTCATCAATGGTTAGGTACTTGACCCTATACATATGTTTTTATCTCCATGTATATGTATGTATCTTTCGACCTTTCATAAATTATATTAGCATGTCGTTATACATAGATATGTGTTTGCATCTATGTTTCCTTCTAATCATGTGTAAGTTATTGGGTTTCATGCTCCTATTGGAAAGAATTGGTTTTCTTCAGTGAAAAAACTAGCTTTGGTCAGCATCTGCTAATGAAAAATTATTGATCTTGAGGGTGTGATTCTTTGCCAATGAATTGGTGCCACGTAAATAGTCATAAACAGCTGAGATTGGCTGGTTGTGCGCTACAAGAAAACTGAACTTCAACACTGAAATCATATTCTATGTCCAATATAAACTTTAGACGACCATTGGCTGAGTACCAATTTTGCTTGACTTAACTATATCAACGTGTTTTTTAAGTTTGGGAAGTATTTCTAGATTCCTGTGGAAATGAGAATGTAGCTCAGTCAGGCTCATGAGCTATCCAAGTTTGACTTATATTACTCAAGCTCGGCTTGATACTTTTTTAGTTGAAGTAGCTCAAATACTAATTAATCAAGTCTTGCTCAAGCTCGAAAATAACTTGACCTTAATAGCTCACAAGCCTAGTCGCATGATTCAATCTTTATGTATTTTGATTTTATATAAATATATATATATATATATATATGAACTGAATAAATGTATTACTAGTATTCAATTATAGTGTAATTTTGATGATTCGAGCTTGAGTTAGAATTTTCTTCGAGTTTTGAGAGAGAACTATTATCTAATTGAGTTAATGAAAACTTATGTAAATCAAATATCGAGTCTTTTGCACACGGACTCCTCTAGTTTGGAAATTTAATTCGAAACTTGAAGTCCCCAGATTCTGTTTTTGCATAAAAATTAGGAAAAATGATACTAGACTTTTTTTTTCAATTTTAAACGCGGTCTATGATTTTTTTTTGTTTAATCTTGTGATGGCCCAAGCGGCGGTGCACAGGGAGGGGGGATGGCTTGCGTCCGCGCCTTGGTCCTTGGATGTGCAAAAGGAGAGAGCGCGTCTCCTGTCCCACATCTCTTGGAGAGAGAGTCTTAGACTAACTTATAAGTATTTGAATTCTCTATTTGTACATGCGTGTTTTCTTGGCAAAGCCCAGTGGTGCCCAAAGCGGACAGTATGTATATATTGGTAGACCTACGATGTTACAGCCGGTATCAAAGCCGACTTCCGATCCCATGTGGGCGAAGCGTAGAAGAACAAAACAGTGAGAGCCCAATGGGGTCTAAAGCAAACAATATGTATATAGTGACGGATCTAGGATGTTACAAATCTAGTTGTTGAAACTTTAAAATTCCAATCAATGTAATTCATCCATTAAAAATCCTAACACCTAGATGAAATGGACATAGTTTTGTTAACTTAATCTTAGAAATGCTAGGATAGCATGTACATGGCTTACATATGGCTTCCATGTGTGTATATATACATCATTAATCTGGCCAAAAGAAATGAACAAAGAGATTTGCTCGTCGGGGAAAACAAAGTGGTAGTCTAGATCGTTATTCACGGCCAACAAATGCTAACTGCGGTCCACATCAAAAGAGTACATGTGACATGTGGATATACTTCATGGAATGACTACTTTGAGTGGTTTTTTGAAAGGTCATGGACAAATTTGAATAAAAAAAAGTATAGCTATCCCACTAAATTTTGAAAAAAAATTCAGTTACTACCCACGTCGTTACTCCTTTTTATCCCCATTGTATTTTTTTTTAATGACAAGAAAACCCTACTTAGATGGGTAAACTTTAGTCTAGTCCAAGTATCTCGATAAATTACATGAGGATATATATAATTTGGCCCAAAAGAAATAAGCAAAAAGATTTTCTCACCAGGGAAAACAAGGGGGTAGCCTAGGGTGTTGATGTTCTTCTTCGCTGACCTACCTCCTTCAAAGGTAGTGCCACCTATGAGAGCCACTTACAGTAATTTCTCCAGTAAGAGCGTCATGCCAGGCTACATTTGTTAGTTTAACATATTGGTATCCACACGTCTCACACCGTTTATTGGAAGTGAAGTATTTTTTTCCCCACCTCCAGAGAATACGGGAGGCAAGCAGAGTCTCCCACACCTAGGCAGATCTCCCATCTATTGCTACCTAAACTTTAGTCTCATCAAAGTACCTCGATACTTTGCTCACCGGGGAAAACAAGAAGGTAGTCTATATTGTTATTCTGGGCCAATAAATGCTAACGATGCAGTCCATGTCAAAAGGGTACATGTGATATGTTGATATGCTTTATGGAAGAGCTACATTGAGTGGATTTATGAAAGGTCATGGATACAATTGAAAAAAAAAAAATTATAGCGACCCCATTAAATATCGAAAAAAGAAGAAGCTCGGTTACTACCCATGTTGTTATTCCTTTTCATCCTTGTGGCTTTTATTTCTGATGACGAGGAACCCCGACCTAAATGGGTAAACGTTGGTCTCGTCAAAGCTCCTCGATAAATTACATGAGGATTGAAGGTCGGAGATGTAATGTAGAGTACATAGGAAGAATTTGGCGTGGCGTCCGAAGGGAAATGCCCAGAAGCCATCCAATGGAGGAATTGGGAGCCCCAGGGCTCTTGAGCAAGTGCCTAGACCGCGACGCATCTTCAATCCAGAACGTTTTCTAAAGTCTGGTTTCAATCAATTTTTCTATGATTACGCATTAGAACCTCTTAAGATTGTTTCTTCGCTTCTTTTTGTGGGTTTACCCGAAAACACCGTGAGAGATTGTGTCAAACAGACAAAGATCTTTCTTCTGCTTACCACCGGAAATCACGAATATAAGGAAATACCACATTTCCAGCTAAAATTTGATAGTCATGGGACCTAACCACATCGGCACGTTTAGTAATGGATGAAAGGTCGGTGCATGGCATTAACCGAGGCTTTATTTCAAGCTTGTAATCTCTTTATTCAAAGTAGAATTATCACTCTCACTCTCTCCATGGACCTAGGTCTTAGTAATTCAGATCGAACCAACTTAATCTTGCTATTTCTTTTTTTTCTTTTTTGGTCAAATAATCTTGCTATTTCATTTCTCTATTAATCTCCCTATTACAGTGGATTGCATGATCTAATTGTGCAACAACGCCAATGTATGCTCTACTTTTTCTTAATATTATGTTATCAGGAATGACAGAGAATTACTTATGTTGCTAGTCAAGACATCATAATCATCCGTGATATCATTTGGGGGCCAAGATCATCCATTAACGTTGATTTACCATCATTCTTGGGAAAAAAAAAACATGCAAGTTGAACTACTTATAATCTAGGATTAACATCACAAAAAAACCCAAACTATACTGAGTATAATACAAATACCCAAACTTTTTTTTTGCGTAAGTAAAAACTCTAAACTTGCTCATAGTGATACAAATATTTTAAACTTTTTTCTTGTGTCATTAAAAACTCCGAACTTATAACCGGTATGACAAATATTACCTGAATGAAATTGAAATAGGGGATATATATGTCATACATGTATAAGTTTAGGTTTTTTCATGACAAAAAAATTGGGGGCATTTATATTACAATGGACAAGTTTACAGTTTTTTGTGAATTATACTTTCATCACAATTCACTAAAATTAGGGGCATTTATATTACAATGAAATTGAAATAGGGGATATATATTTGCCCTTTAATCTAAGTGCATCACAAACCTCCAAATTGAGGTGCACATGTGAGGATGTTAGGCGAAACAAATTCACATTGGATCTATGTTGTGACTTACAATGGTCAACATATTGTGATTGGTTCGTGATGAAATTATCTTAAATTTTTTAGTGAATGGTTGGGCTCAAGCATGGGTTCTCCTTTGACAAGGTATTTGAATTCTTGTTCTGAATTCTCAACAAGTGAGTATCAAAGTCAATAGTTGATTATATTGATCAAGTCCAACATGTGTAGATGGGCAGCCGGAGAATATTTTAAAGAAGGAACATCGGATATGACTCATGTATCAAGGTGCCAGATGGTGCGCTTTCGCTAAGTTTGGTTGGGCCAAAGCGATTAATGAGAAGTTGGAAGGGCAGAGCTTTGTCTCTTGCCAAACTTGGCCAAGTCAAGGTGCAAAGTCAAGTAGAGATTATATTGCTCGGGAAGGATACTTGGATTCAGGGGGAGGGGGCCTAATATAGGAGATTCACATGGGAGACGAAAAAAAATTTAAGGTGCAAGTGCGCGAACGAAAACTTATGAATGGCACGGATGCAATCGAAGTGACTCTGATTCTCATTGACCGATGGGCGATGAATCAAAATGCTACCATTAAACAATGTTATGTAGTGCAAAAATTTATGGTTCTAAGTGGCTTGTTGGTTTTGTCGTGATCTCAACTCTTAGCCAAAGCCAAGATTTCCTTTCATCAATGGTTAGCTACTTGGGTCTACACATGTTTTTGCCTCCATATATATGTATGTATCCACTTTTTCGACCTTTCATAAACTATATTAGATGTCATTAGTAGATATGTATTTGCATCTAGGTTTGCCTTCTAATCATGGGTAAGTTATTGTGATTCATGTTCCTATTGGAAAGAACCGGTTTTCTTCCATCAAACAGCTAGCTTGTGTAAACATCTACTAATAAAAATTAGGGATAAGTGCATTGGAAGTCCTAAAACTTATCAACAAATTGCAAATTAGTTCTAAAACTTTTAAAATGTGCAATTAAGTCCTAAAACTTATTACAAAAATACAATCAAGTCTTAAAACTTGTCAAATTGGTCAAATCAAGTCCTTCATTGATAGCACTTTTTGAAAGTTTTAGAACCCATGACAAGTGTTAGGACTGGATTGTACTTTTTAAAAGTTTTAGGACATGATTGTATTTTCGTGACGAGTTTTAAGACTTAATTGCACTTTTTGAAAGTTTTATGATTCAATTACACTTTCTGACAAATTTTAGGACTTTTAATGAACTTATCCCTAAAAATTATTGATCTTGAGGGTGTAATTCTTTGCCAATGAATTGATGCCATGTAAATAGTCATAAATAACTGAGATTGGCTGGTGGTACGCAACAAGAAAGCTATACTTCAACACTGAAATCATATTCTACGACCAATATCAAACTTTAGACGGCCATTGGCTCAGTTCCCATTTTGATCAACTTACCCATGTCACCGTGTCTTCTAAGTTGGGGAAAAACTTCTAGATTCCCATGTTTGGCAATAATGATGTAACTCAGTCAAGCTCATGAGCTATTCGAGTTCGACTTGCAGATTACACAAGCTCGGCTTGATTCTTTTTGAGTTCAAGTTGCTCATACACTAATTAATGGAGTCCAGCTCAAGCTCAAAGATAATGGCTCTCGAGCCTAGTCAAGTGATTAAATCTTTATGTATTTTAATTACATATATACATTAATAAATATGAACTAAATAAATATAGTACTAGTTTTCAATTATAGTGTATTTTAATGATTCAAGCTTGAGTTTGAGTTTTATTCAAGTTTTGAGAGTTAAGCTGAAGCTTATTGAAAACTTATGTAAATCAATTATCTAGTCTTAACTATTTAACTTAGCTAGTAGGGGGCCGCCAACCACTAGTTGAGGCCCTACGAGCCTTGCCGGCTATTGGGCAAGGGTTAGCCCTCACCTAGTGACTGACTAGGGTTGCCAAGCCTTGGCTGGTGGCTGGCAGCCTCCTTCTGGGTCTTAATCATAAGAAAAAGACAAAAAAGAAAAAAGAAAAAGAAATATAAATATAAAAAAAAAAAAGTGGATATTATATGAAACTATATTGAGTGGATCCTTGAAAGCTCATGGACAAAATTGAAAAAACGAAAAAGTCTCATCATTATTGAAAAAAAGTTTAATGACTACACATATTGTTAGTCCTTTTTATCCTCATAGCATTTGCTTTTGATAAAGAGGGAACCCAACTTAAATGGGTAAACTTTGGTCTCACCAAAGCACCTCAACAAATTTAATGAGGATCAAAGGTCAGAGAAGTGATTAGGTCAGAGGAGTTTGGTGTGGCGTCCGAGGGGAGTGGAAAACATTAGAACCTCTTAAGAGTGGTCCTTCGGTTCTCTTGCAGGTTGAAAATTTCCACATTGTTGATATGGTGTAAGATGGAGCAATTAAAATACTTCGATTGATGTTTTGGCTTAAAATTTTAAATGGACCTTGGATTTAATTGGATAATGTCGACGAATTCAAACTTAAGCTCTCCTTGGAATAAGGTATATGGTTCCTTGGTGCGCCTATCCAACATTCCCACGGTCAAAACTTTCATTGCTTCTAGAAATTCAGGTTTCCTCCCTTCTAGATGTTGCCTTTTTGGCTGCATATTTTACTTTTTTGTGGAAGATGGTGGGGGGTGGGGCTGCCCCACGATTAGAGTAAAATTCCTTATATAATCTATTTATTGAAAGCTCATTGCATAAAGTTGAAAACTGAGTATTGAGAATTTAAGCACTGAATTTTAGATGCCAATAATTTTAAGTTTTGAAAGTAGAAATAAAAAATTATTTATTAGGTAATTGAAAATTTGATCACTGAACATTATTGATTTTCTTACCATACAAGTAATTGTGATTATTATAGGTTGATTTTAGTAATATGACCAACAATATTCTAATTGCCAAAAATTACTTTTTTCTACTTAAAAAGTTAAGTAACACCTTCTTACTTACCATGTTAAGTAAGTTTTCCGATTTAATGGAATTTTTATGTTGATATTAGTTATAATCATAAAATAACATTTAATCTCATTGAGTAATAAACGTTTTAAGTTTTAGTACTTTTTTCTTTGTCGGTCACTTTCAGTACTGAACTATGTTATCGTTTGGCCATTAGTAATTATGACGTTTGATGGCCTTCAACTCCAACTGTACTTGGTCAAAAAGAAATACATTGGTTCGCACGAGAACAGATAAAATTCCGAAACTACTGAGTATCCCACTTTCGCTGAAATTAAAAAGAGAAAGTGGATTGAATGTTGTCTCCACCATACAGCGTTATCATAGGTAGGCCATATCCGTTATAAATATTAATGAATTTTACTGAAATTATTGTTGGAAGTGACTCATGAACATCTGTGTGAAAATTCACTATTAAGCTCTGTCTATTTTGCAAAAATTATACCATTTTCGAAAAATATTTTTTAAGAAGTTATTTTTAAGGAAAATGACAGTATTTTCAATGTTTAGTTGGAATCTGAAAATGAACAAAATAATATTTTTAGTTGCTTGGAATGGAAAATATTATTTGATTTTCCTGGGCAAAATTACAAAATAATCAAAATTTTCATTATTTTTATTTCTTTGTGCCCTTTTTTCTCTTTTCCTTCACCTGGGCTAGGCAATGACCAACAACTAGCCCTAGGTGAGGAACGAGCTCACACAAGACCAGCAAGCTTGAGGCCTCACAAGAGTCCAACTTACGTTACAGAAAAGATGGAGGACAAGTCGCACAACTCGCCTAGCTTGCCCAATTTAGCGAGGTTAAGCCTCGCTAGCCTAGGGTGAACTTGTCCATCTCTTGTGGCTAGTCACCAGTTGTTGCTATGGCCAATGACTAGTCAAGGAAGAAGCAAAAAGAAAAGAAAAAATAACTAAAAATTTGATTTAAAAAGAAATAAAAAAGAAAAAGAAAAAATAATTAAAATGAGTACACGAATAAGAACGTGCTTGGTCTAGGTGAAAAAAGAGATAAAAAGGTATTTCCCCTTTTCAAAAGAGGAAATAATCTTCCCCATTTTTGAAGGTATTTTTTCATTGGAGAAAAATGTTTTATTTGACTAATTTATTTTTTATGAACCAATCTTCGAAAAATCCAAAAAATATTTTTTTTGAAAATTAATTTTCGCACAATGAACAGAACCTTAATAGATTTAATTAATGAGTCTTGTGAGCCAAATATTATGCAAGCAACTAAGGGAAATTTATAGTGTTTTTCTTCATCCGAAAGGATAAATTATAGTATTCAATTCATTGTTTTTCTCATGTTATATAGAATCATCTTTTGAAAACTGAAATATTGGTTGTTAGCTACATTAAAGATAGAATAATCTGAAGTTTTCCATTTGTGTGTTCTCCTCCGGTCAGGGGCGGCGATGAAGGTAAGAAATTGGTGGTGGCGCTTGCTGTTGGTGTTGACCGTAGGCGTCGTTGGAGGACGGTTTGTTCTGGCGAAATACCACAGAGAAAAGTATAAAAAAATAAATTAAATTAAAGTGAGGTTAAGAAAATGTAACTAATGTCTAAAACTTTCAAAAGTATAATTAAATTTTAAAATTTATCACGAAAATATAATTATATCTTAATATTGTTTTTATCAAAATCTTAAAAATTAAAATACCTTCAAAAAAAGTAATTAATGTCTTAAAATTATTAAGAAATTGTTATTGAATGTTGAAATTTTCAAAAAATGATATTAATAAATATGAAAAAATTTAATTGAATTAATTTGATAAGTTTTAGGACTTAATTGTATATTTTAAAAATTTTAAAATCAATTTTATTTTTATAGTAAGTTTTATATTTAATTTTACTTTTAAAAAGTTTTAAGATAAAAAAAGAGAGGAGGGTACAAAAATGGATTTCAGTCTTTCTCTTATGCTATTTTTATGTGTGTAGAGGGGAGAGTGAGAGAAGAAGAGACAGAGAGAGAGAGCGTGAAAAAAATATATATATACTCTAAAATTTAAACTTTGTCCCGTGTAATATATTTATTCTAAATTTTTTTTTAAGACATCAAAAATCTCAAACTTTGTGTGACATATTTATCCCAAATTCTTATTTCAAATGGTATTTTCATCTTTTACTTTTTCCTTTTTCATGTTTTTTCCTTTTTCTTTCTTGTCTTTTTTTTCCTCCTCCTCCGATGGCGAAGGGAAGCCATTGACGTCAGCCTTTGCCCGACTTAGGTAAGGGTTGCCCTCCCCAGATCCAGCGGGGGCTGCCCTCATCAACATTGATTGAAGGCTACCCTCGATCGACGTTGGTGAGGGCGGCCCCCATCGGATCTAGCGAGAGTTGCCCTCACTTGCCTAGGCCAGGATGACGGCAAGGGCTACCTTTGCTTGCCTAAGCAACAGTGACGACGAGGGCCTCTCGACCCAGGCAAGGGCAACGATGAGGGCCGCCCTCCGTAGATCTAGCAAGGGTTACCCTTGCCCTACCCAGGGGAGGGCCGGCTTTGCCCGATACTAGCAAGGGTGGCCCTTGCCCGACCTAGGTGAGGGTGATGGCAAGGGCTGCCCTCGCCGTCGTCAGTCAAGGGCCACCCTCGCTCAGGCGGCACCGCTTGCCTAGGCTAGGGTGACAATGAGGGTCACCCTCACTAAAGGGCCAACTTTGGTAGCTTCCCTCTGCCGCCGGAGGATGAGAAAAAAAAAAACAAAAGGAAAAAATAGAAAAAGGAAAGAAAAAAGATGGAAATGCCCTTTTCTTGTTTGGGATAAATGTGTCATAGTTAGCAAAGTTTTGGACTTTTGGTGTCACAGGAAAAAAAATTAGGGAAAAATGTGTCACACAGGGTAAATTTTAGGGTTTTTGATGTCACAAAAAAGTTTGGAGTAAATATATCACAGTAGGTAAAGTTTGAGGTTTTTGGTAATATTATCCATATAAAAAAAGAGAAAGTCATCTTGCCTCCGGGCGTGAAGGCCTTGGGAGTTAGGTCAATGTCGACCCGGGGTCCTTTTTAATAATATAATATTTATATTGTTTTGTTAATATTAAAATATATTTAAAAAAATAAAAAAATAAAAAAATCCTCAAAATTTTTTTTTTTTTTTTTCCAAAAGAAGATCAAAAAAAGCTTTTAAATGGTGTTTGAGCAGTTTTTTCTTTGAAATGTGCGAAGTTTCAGTGCGAAGATCCTTAAAACAAAATCCTTAAAAAAGAATCTTGCTTAAATTTTTGGGAGTAAAAATTGGCTTTTTCGCTTATGCCAATTACATTCTTATGATGCAAGAATTTGCATTTCCTCAGTCTGGTTAGGAGTTGAATCCTAATAATTGTGATAGATATGAAATAATGCATAATTGCTTTACTTGATGTTTAGACAGATTAGATATCGAAAATGAATTAATTGATTAACTAGTGTAATCAAAGCTATCTAGTTGTGTAGGAGTAAGGTATTTTTATCAGTACTTTATTTGATTTCTAATTGACTTATCATAAACTCTAAATTAATTAGTGGCAACTCATAAATGAAAATGACATATAAGTCGCAAATTATAAATCATAAGTTGTGAATTAATGAGTTTGGAAGAGCCCGGATTAAGCATAAGCTTAACAAGCCATTAGTCTTCATGCCCTTAGGGCTTCAGGAGGTCGCAACAAAACCCCACTGGCACCATCCCCTCAGATCTGCTCCTCCACTACTAGCTCGGGGACGAAGTATTGAGCCTCGGATTTTGCTCCACACGAGATTAATTCCTTCGATGACTTCGGAAGATCATGTTCTGGCCTTGGCATGCCATCGTTGGAGCTAGCCTCAGGTTTTGCGACTTTTGTGGTAGTCTTGAATGAGGTGAACCAAAGGAAAGGTCGAACGATGGAAGGAGGAGGGACCAATTATTAAAAAAAAAGACACCAAAAATCGAAAATCCAAACCAAACAGTGTTTTCGATTCTAGTCACGACGACCGTGTATCTTTAATAGTCAGTTTGGTTTAGGTTTTAAGGTTTAAAACTAAATAGGTAAATCGTCAAATATTTAATAATAAATTAGCTCAATTGAATGGTTTAAGGCTACATTGGCAAATCATCAAAAGGTTTAAGACTAAAGTGTTATAATATTTCAAGCATAAATTAATTATTTTTATAATAATTAATTGTGGTGACACTTGATTTACGGAATAGTTAATTGTCGAATTATTGCGATATGTCGAATTGTAGATAATATGTGAGATTGATTTTATTATTTGTGGATTGATTGTCGCCTGAATCTTGAGTGGATTTCTGCAAATATGATGTTGATTGAATAATTGTTTGCCCTGATAAATAATTGACGTACGTGGAACTTGGGGTATTGTTTTTTTTAAGGGATTGTCGTGGGCATATTAATTTAAATACCCAATGTGTCGGATTTATATGTCATGTTATACAAGTTAAATGGGGCGAGTATGTTTTAAAGTGAAAGCATGCAATGATTGGTGGGTTTAATATGCATGGGGTGATCACGTGTGATTATTTTACTTCATTTTACGTGTGAAAATTGCTGTGTTTTGATATGTGAGCACAACCACGTCAATATCAACTAAACGAGGAAAAGTGAAATTTACTTGAGTGGTTGAGGTGCTTGCGTGATCACCTGATGAGAAGTGGCCGTGATAATACCCTCGTTTGAGGACAGGCATGCCATTCGTGGCCGTGATGAAATCCCTCGTATGCTTACGGGTGTGCCATGTGTGGCCGTGACCAAAACCCTGTATGATTATGGGCGTGCCCTAAGTGGCCATGATGATACCCTTGTCTAAGATGGGCATGCCTTGAGAGGCCGTGATAAATGCTTGGTTATACTAAAAGACTGTTAGCACGATTGTGGGCAAGGATCGAGGGGTCTTAATAATCGGAATGTGCATGAATGTAGGAACGCATGAGTAATATGTTGGCATGGGTTCTGATTATGCTTGTGTTAGTGGTATTGATTATAGTATGCCCGAATTGATATCGTGCAAGGTATGGCAATGACTAGATAAGATCGCCTGCGATACGACTCGGGTGTGGTTGACTAATGCATTACTGAGAGTGCGGTGTGCATTAATTGTGATACGCATGTGTCTTATCCTACAGGGTGTAACATGACCAGGTAAAGTCAACTGCAAGTTGATCGCATGTCAATATTATTCACGGGATTGTTGAGTGGATCATGTTATGGATTGTTTGGCAATTAGTGTTATTTACCGTTGACCTACTTGAGGAAGTTATTGCATAATAGGTACCTTGAGGCGAGTTGATATCCTAACCGGGGCTTAGAGCGAGAACTCACTGAGATTATATCTCATGGTTATTATTTAACCATTTTTAGGTCCATGATTTGGAGAATCGGTAGGTGGTGTGGTTCGTTGCTATGTTTTGGAAGAGTAAATTAACCCTGGCCCTATTGGTTTTGTTGGCTTTATAGGAAATTGCCCGTTGTAATGACATGTTTGTATAGACTTCCTAAAGTTAATCAGAAGATAAATAAAATGGTACTATTGATTGTGCTTTTCAGATTGACTTTATTGACTATCTTGATTTTTATCTTGTAAGGGGATTAGTTATTGCTTCCGCATACATTCAACTGAAAAATAAAAAAGAATGGTCGGCAACGCGTCCTAAGACGTCACACTCAAATGACCACAAGTGAAAAGGGGATCGTCGCGTTCTCGAGGGTCGGGGTGTGACACAAAGAAAGAAGATCACCATGCTTTGAGATGAAAATTGACCATGGATATGACCAAGTTGTAATTCTATCCATTGTTAAATTATGATGCCTCGAGTTTGAATTTTCACGAACTCGATCCATAGAAAGATTTTGATTTGATCAAAATATTTCTTATTCTATTCAAAATTGGTTTTCTTGTTATTCCAAGTTTGATTAGGATTACTTTTCCACAAAAGGATAAAGACAAGGGTTTCCTCTTTTATCTATAGAAGAAACCTAGTAGTGCTAGGTTTACACATATATAAAAAGGTAAAGGTTTCTTCAACATATAGAAAAGAGAGCGCCGCTAAGAATAGAAGTCAAGTCAATAAGCTGTAGTTGCCATACGAAGCATACAAGAAAGAATGGAGTTCTTGTTTTTCGTATGTACGTGAGCGAATTGTAAGGATGTCACAACCTCCTTTTCCGCGTCCCGGAGTTTAATGGCTCAGCTAAAGGCTTTTCATTAGGGCTTTAGCCAGGGCTCTCCCAAGCCCACCAATTCACGACTTAATATCAGAGTTTTTAACCTGCAATTCAATTTCATTTAAAGAGGAGTCGCCACTAATCAGTTTGAGGTGAGTCGATTAGAAACCCAAGCAAAATATCGGGAGAAATATTTTACTCTTACGCAACCAGAAAAACTAGGATCGAAGACTTGATTACACTAGTTAATCACTAATGCCCTTCCGGTACCTAATCTTTGTTTAAACCCTCAAGTTTGATAATTTTGAATTTTTCAAGGACTTTTCCATACATTGTTGAAACAAACATTTTTTGGCTTTTTCTGATTTTTCTAAAAATATAAAATATTTTTCGGTTTTTTCTGATTTTTCTGAAAATATAAAACATTTTTCGGTTTTTCTGATTTTTTTTGGAAAAACATTTTTTATTTTTTATAATAATATTATATTATATAATAAATGGACCCGGGTCGGGTCCGACCCGGTTCATTGGTCCGGGCCATAAACTCTCCAACCGGCTGGGCCTGATTCGCGGGCCCAACCCAATTCGGACATAAGACCTGAAAAAAAGAAAAACAAAAGAAGCCCGGCCCAAGTCTAAAAATAAATAAAAGGGCCCAATGGCCTTGTCTAGGCCCAGCGGCCAAATCCAGCCGGCCCTAACAAACGAACCCTACCCGGTTGGTGCCTTTACCGACCCGGCTCTCGGCCTCACCCGACCCGGCACGCGGCCTCCCCGCTCCCTCGTCCGACTCCTCGCGGCTGCTCTCGCCGCGACGAAGACTGCTCCGGCGAAGGGCACGTCCGTGAGTCGACAGGCCGGAGACACGTCTGAGGGTCACCTCGGTCTGGTCCTTCGTCCCCGGACGGCCGCGACGCCGCCGGGTGACGCTCTCAAAACGCGACTCACGCCGCAGACAGCAAATCAGCAAGGGGGGCGGCAACGGCCGGAGTTCACGGCCGCGGCTGACCGCATCAGCCGTACAGTCGCGAACTCCGGCCCAGCACGCCCAAAACAGGGCAGAAACGGGGGGTGCGGCTTACCGAAGCCTTGACACGGGGAAGGAAGCACATCGTCAGCCGTGACTCGAGCGCGATGGACAGCGGTCTCTCTCTGACCCTCCCTCTTCTCTCACGCGGATCTCTCTTTTCTTTTCTTTTCTTTTTTCGCAGATCTCTCTCTCGGGTCTCTCTGTTCGTCTTCGGCTCTCTCTCTCCCTCAGATCTGGAATTTTTCCAGAACCTCTACTCTCCCTCAGATTTCTCTCTTGTTTTCCACTTCCCTCCACTCAACAGATCTGCCCCTCTTTCTTCTTCTTTTTCTCTCCTTTTCCTCTCGGATCTGGCGATTGCTCAGATTTCCGGCCACCTTGGAAGTCTCTCCGAGGAAGGCCTTCTGAGTTCTCGCTTCACCGCTTCCCCTCAACCGAGCTCATGGCCATCCTTTTATAGGCGAGGAGCCCGGTCGACGGAGGTGCTTCGACCGGCGGTCCTTGGCGCGCCAGCCGGGCTCTCCCTCGGCCGAACCGGCGTGACCTCAGCTGCCCGCGTGCTCCGCTCTACTGCTCCACTCGCTTTGCATTGAAGACGAGTCCCATCCGTCCGGGTCTCCCGCCGATCTTTGCGCTGCTCCGCTCTACGGCATTAATGGCGTCCGCAAGGAGTCCCATCCGTCGCCGGCCTCCCTCGTTCTGCTTTGCTTTCCTGCTTCTCGCGTGCAGGAAGAAGAAGAAGGGAAGAAGAAGAAGAAAAAGAGAGGGCCGGGCCGCGAGGGTGAGAGGGGCCAAATGGGCCTGGACCCAAGCGAAAGAGAAGAGAAGAAAGTAGAGGGGGGCTGGGCACAAAGGCCCAGCCTGCGTGGGCCTCCCTCTTCTTTTTTTGTTTGTTTTTTTTAAAATAATTATCCAAAAAAAAAGTGTAAAATAAGGGAAAATAAGAGGGAAATCAATCAGTAGATGCACATAATATTAGTACCACAATAATGTAAAAAATATTTTTTTGTTAGGACCAAATTGATCCATAATTTTCTATGCAATTATAATTTAAATACCCAGTCAAAATTTAGGTGTCAACAAAGGGTTTGAACACTCGGTGATTTTGTGTTGTGAGTTATATTATTTATTTGTAAACACTTTGGATTTGGGTTTAGATTTAGGTGTGGGAAACAATCGAGCGTGTGAGTGATTGTAACTATGATTCTCCGATTATAGTGGATTATTTCTTCTTTTTCTCCCTGTGGATGTAGGTGCGATCTCGGACCGAACCACGTAAATTTCTGGTGTCCTTATTATTTCTCTAGTATTTTTGTGTTGACATAAATTGCAAGATCCCGTCGTTTCCGCGTATTATTTTTCAACACTATCCCAATCCAGATAAAGCGGTTGTTAAGCTTCACCCAATCAGCATGCAAATCAATTTGGATCAGACTTTCCATTAATTGGAAAACCTTCAAAAATTGATCATGCATGAGGATAATTGTAATTTGAGTTCAGTCAAATCAAGTCTAGGCTTTCAACCAAAACAAATAAAATAAAATCTGGAAGAGAGTTATGGCTCTTGCTGGCCATGCCTATTGCCTGAGGAAGGCAAGGCCTTGTCAACCCTCACATGTAGCGACTCTCGGCAATAAAAAAATAAAAAAACTAAAATTGTCTATATTAGTGCCAGCCACACCTTATAGAATGGTCAACACTAACTAGATTGCAAAGTCAGTGGTTTCCAATCAAAATTGGCTAAAATAACTTAATTGACAAATTATTAAAATGTTCAAAAATAAATTGGCGCAATTGAATAGTTTAAGACTAAATTGGCAAATCATTAACATGTTTAGAACTAAATTGACACAATTTGAAAGGTTTTAAGATTGAATTGGCAATCGTATAATAGGATTCAGACTTTTTAGGGAATTATCCCAAAATAACTGGAGCACATTCCCATCGGTGCTCGTCTAAAGTCTATCAAGCAAAAGACACTTCAGGATGACATTATATTTTCCATCAGTTATCCCCTAAAATCACAGGATGACATTTCTGGTGTTGGACACAATTCAGTACTTAAAATCACGCCAACGAAACTATTCTATTCATTCACGTGGACTATGTTCTTCATCTTGTTCCACACTTTTATTCGATCATTTGGAACCGAGTTTAGTTGGCAAGCCCCTAATTTTGCTAACAACATGCAGTTTCTGTTGTAGGCCACACCACCCCTAGTGACGTATTGTCACTTACACTTGCTTCTTTTACAGAGACGCTAGACTTCATTTCATCCAAGTGGAGAGCCTAAAACCAGTATCACATATATAGGCTCATTATTTATTTTTTTCATCTTCTTTTTTCTTCATGCGGTTGGATAAGAAGCTTTCATGGCAAGACCACAGAGACCAGCCTTAGAGCTCACATCTTTCTGGATCCTCATGTACCCGCTCTCACCCCACCCTGTGCCCCACGAATTCTTCAACAGCCAATACTTGGTCCCGCCAGAGGTCTTTCCATACCCAACCGCCGTGACCGCATGGTTGATACTGGTTCCACACGAGCCAGAGAACACGCCGCTTGAGTAGAATTGGAAATCAAACCCGCCCCCCTCGATTGCCACTGACACTGGCTGGTTCGCCACGGCTTGCAAGAGGGCCTTCTCGTTGTTGGCTGGCACATCCTGGTATCCAGTTATTGAGGCCGCGGGGTTTGCCATCTTGGCTGTATTGCAGGTCCCGTCATTTGCCTGGTAAGGGTAGTCCGCCTCGGTCGCGAGGCCGCCATTGCTTATGATGAACTCGAAGGCCCTGTCCACGAGCCCACCCGAGCAACCGTGATCGTTATTATCACAATCCACGAGCTCTTGCACCGAGAGTGGCACCAACTTTCCCTTTTTGATCATAGTAATCCCTTCCATAGCTGCCACTGCCGAGAATGCCCAACAACTTCCTGCACAAGGAGATGGCAAATTGAATTACAAAGTAAAAGACATATAACAGTATGATAAGTGTAAAATAAATATAGCAGTGCATTACAGATAACATTGTTCTGTTATATGTACCATTGTTGCCTTTTTTAACAGCTTGAGTACGACATGAGAATTTTGATATTTTCGCAAGACAAATTTTGAGTTTCCACTCACCACAGCCAACTTGATCATTGACAGGTGTCACAGCCTTCTTGGTTCGCCAGTCTAAGGCAGCTGGAATGGCGGTGAAGTTCGCATACTTGAACGGTTTTGCACCCCTAGAGGACAGGACCCCTGTGGGCCTCCTCTTGTAGCCGGTGTGGGAAGCGCGGAACTCCTCATTGGTTAGGTCCACAAACTTGTTCACAGCCAGTTTATACCCCACATCCTTACCATTATTAAAGGCGTTGATGCGCTTAACGTTCTCTTTAAATATCTCATACCGTTTGGCCTTTTCAGCCGCATCCTTGTAGACGCGCCCGTGGATTGCCATCCACTCCTCATGTTGCTTTAACAAGTGTTCTTCTTCAAGAGGACGACAAAGCGTTTCTGAAGCACAAACTATAATGACCAAAAGACTGGCTGATGTGAGGAATGAGAATTGGTTTTGTTTGGCCATAGTCGTGCTTTTTGTACTGTCTAGGACACAATTGGAGTGACTTGGTGAGTCGTGTTTTTCAATTTGAGCGCAAGGAAATCCAAATGGGTGCGATGGGTTTTTATAGACGAAATGTTGCTCAACTGTTGTCCCTCTCACTCTCCATCGATAATGCTTCAGTGGAATTTTTGCTCCTCCTTTGTGCCTTGATTGCTATAGTACACTCATCGTGAATTGCACGGTTGCAATTGAAGTGACTCTGGTTATCATTGACTGCTGGGCGATTAATCAAAGATGCTACCATTCAACATTGTCATGTAGTGCAGAAATTTATGGTTTTAAGAGGCTTGTTGGTTTTGTGTTCTCAACTCCTCCCCAAAAGCAAATCGACAATTGATTCCCTTTCATCAATGGTTAGGTACTTGACCCTATACGTATGTTTTCACCTCCATATATATGTATGTATCTTTCGACCTTTCATAAATTATATTAGCGTGTCGTTATACATAGATATGTGTTTGCATCTATGTTTCCTTCCAATCATGTGTAAGTTATTGGGTTTCCTGCTCCTATTGGAAATAATTGGTTTTCTTCAGTGAAAAAACTAGCTTTGGTCAGCATCTGCTAATGAAGAATTATTGATCTTGAGGGTGTGATTCTTTGCCAATGAATTGGTGCCACGTAAATAGTCATAAACAGCTGAGATTGGCTGGTTGTGCGCAACAAGAAAACTGAACTTCAACACTGAAATCATAATCTATGACCAATATAAACTTTAGACGACCATTGGCTGAGTACCCATTTTGCTTGACTTAACTATATCGACGTGTTTTTTAAGTTTGGGAAGTACTTCTAGATTCCGGTGTTTGGAAATGAGAATGTAGCTCAGTCAGGCTCATGAGCTATCCAAGTTTGACTTATATTACTCAAGCTCGGCTTGATACTTTTTTAGTTGAAGTAGCTCAAATACTAATTAATCAAGTCTTGCTCAAGCTCGAAAATAACTTGACCTTAATAGCTCACAAGCCTAGTCGCATGATTCAATCTTTATGTATTTTGATTTTATATAAATATATATATGAACTGAATAAATGTATTACTAGTATTCAATTATAGTGTAATTTTGATGATTCGAGCTTGAGTTAGAATTTTCTTCGAGTTTTGAGAGAGAATTATTATCTAATTGAGTTATTGAAAACTTATGTAAATCAAATATCGAGTATTTTGCACATGGACTTCTCTAGTTTGGAAATTTAATTCGAAACTTGAAGTCCCCAGATTCTGTTTTTGCATGAAAATTAGGAATAATGATACTAGACTCTCTTTTTTCAATTTTAAACGCGGTCTATGATTTTTTTTTTGTTTAATCTTGTGATGGCCCAGGCGGCAGTGCACAGGGAGGGGGGATGGCTTGCGTCCGCACCTTGGTCCCCGGACGTGCAAAAGGAGAGAGCGTGTCTCCTGTCCACATCTCTTGGAGAGAGAGTCTTAGACTAACTTATAAGTATTTGAATTCTCTATTTGTACATGCGTGTTTTCTTGGCAAAGCCCAGTGGTGTCCAAAGCGGACAATATGTATATGACCTATGATGTTACAGGCGGTGTCAAAGCCGACTTCCGATCCCATGTGGGCGAAGCCTAGAAGAACAAAATAGTGAGAGCCCAATGGGGTCTAAAGCAAACAATATGTATATAGTGACGGATCTAGGATGTTACAAATCTAGTTGTTGAAACTTTAAAATTCCAATCAATGTAATTCATCCATTAAAAATCCTAACACCTAGATGAAATGGACATAGTTTTGTTAACTTAATCTTAGAATTGCTAGGATAGCATGTACATGGCTTACATATGGCTTCCATGTGTGTATATATACATCATTAATCTGGCCAAAAGAAATGAACAAAGAGATTTGCTCGTCAGGGAAAACAAAGTGGTAGTCTAGATCGTTATTCCCGGCCAACAAATGCTAACTGCGGTCCACATCAAAAGAGGACATGTGACATGTCGATATACTTCATGGAATGACTACTTTGAGTGGTTTTTCAAAAGGTCATGGACAAAATTGAATAAAAAGAAGTATAGCTATCCCACTAAATTTTGAAAAAAAATTCAGTTACTACCCACGTCGTTACTCCTTTTTATCCCCATTGTATTTTTTTTAATGACAAGAAAACCCTACTTTGATGGGTAAACTTTAGTCTAGTCCAAGTATCTCGATAAATTACATGAGGATATATATAATTTGGCCCAAAAGAAATAAGCAAAACGATTTTCTCACCAGGGAAAACAAGGGGGTAGCCTAGGGTGTTGATGTTCTTCTTCACTGACCTACCCTCCTTCAAAGGTAGTGCCACCTATGAGAGCCGTTTACAGTAATTTCTCCAATAAGAGCGTCATGACAGGCTACATTTGTTAGTTTAACATATTGGTACCCACATGTCTCACACCGTTTATTGGAAGTGAAGTATTTTTTCCCCACCTCCAGGGAATATAGGAGGCAAGTGGAGTCTCCCACACCTAGGTAGATCTCCCGTCTATTGCTACCTAAACTTTAGTCTCGTCAAAGTACCTCGATACTTTGCTCACCGGGGAAAACAAGAAGGTAGTCTATATTGTTATTCTGGGCCAATAAATGCTAATGATGCAGTCCATGTCAAAAGGGTACATGTGATATGTTGATATGCTCTATGGAAGAGCTACATTGAGTGGATTTATGAAAGGTCATGGATACAATTGAAAATTTTTTTTTATAGCGACCCCATTAAATATCGAAAAAAAGAAGAAGCTCGGTTACTACCCCTGTTGTTATTCCTTTTCATCCTTGTGGCTTTTACTTCTGATGACGAGGAACCCCGACCTAAATGGGTAAACGTTGGTCTCGGCAAAGCTCCTCAATAAATTACATGAGGATTGAAGGTCGGAGATGTAATGTCGAGTACATAGGAAGAATTTGGCGTGGCGTCCGAAGGGAAATGCCCAGAAGCCATCCAATGGAGGAATTGGGAGCCCCAGGGCTCTTGAGCAAGTGCCTAGACCGCGACGCATTTTCAATCCAGAACGTTTTCTAAAGTCTGGCTTCAATCAATTTTTCTATGATTACGCATTAGAACCTCTTAAGATTGTTTCTTCGCTTCTTTTTGTGGGTTTACCCGAAAACACCGTAAGAGATTGTGTCAAACAGACAAAGATCTTTCTTCCGCTTACCACCGGAAATCACGAATATAAGGAAATACCACATTTCCAGCTAAAGTATGATAGTCATGGGGACCTAACCACATCGGCGCGTTTAGTAATGGATGAAAGGTCAGTGCATGGCATTAACCGAGGCTTTATTTCAAGCTTGTAATCTCTTTATTCAAAGTAGATTTATCACTCTTGCTCTCTCTGTGGACCTAGGTCTCAGTAATTCAAATCGAACCACCTTAATCTTGCTATTTCTTTTTTTTTTTTGGTCAAATAATCTTGCTATTTCATTTCTCTATTAATCTCGCTATTATGGTGGATTGCATGATCTAATTGTGCAACAATACCAATGTATGCTCTACTTTTTCTTAATGTTATGCTATAACGAATGACTGAGAATTATTTATGTTGCTAGTCAAGACAACATAATCATCCGTGATATCTTTTGAGGGCCAAGATCATCCATTAACGTTATTTTACTATCATTTTTGGGGAAAAAGAAAACATGCAAGTTGGATTACTTATAATTTAGGATTAATATCACAAAAAGGCCCAAACTATACCGAGTATAATACAAATACCCGAACTCTTTTTTTTTGTCAGTAATAACTTTAAACTTTTTTAGACTTTTTTCTTCTGTCATTAGAAATTCTGAATTTATAACAATATGACAAATATAACCTGAATGAAATTGAAATAGGGGATATATGTCATACACGTATAAGTTTAGGTTTTTTCATGACACAAAAAAGTTGGGGGCATTTATGTTACAATGGACAAGTTTACAATTTTTTGCAACACAAAATTTTTTTATGGTATTTGTTTTATAATGGGTATAGTATGAGTTTTTTTATGGTATTTCCCTTTAATCTAAGTGCATCACAAACCTCCAAATTGAGGGGCACATGTGAGGATGTTAGGTGAAACAAATTCACATTGGATTTATATTGTGACTTATAGCGGTCAACATATTGTAATTGGTTCATGATGAAATTATCTTAAATTTTATAGTGAAAGGTTGGGCTCAAGCTTGGGTTCTCCCTTGAAAATCTCCCTTGACAAGGTATTTGAATTCTTATTCTGAATTCTCAATAAGTGGTATCAAAGTCAATAGTTGATTAGATTGATCAAGTCCAACATGTGTAGATGGGCAGCCGGAGAATATTTTAAAGAAGGAACATCGGATATGACTCATGTATCAAGGTGCCAGATAGTGCGCTTTCGCTAAGTTTGGTTAGGCCAAAGCGATTAATGAGAAGTTGGAAGGGCAGAGCTTTGTCTCTTGCAAAACTTGGCCAAGTCAAGGTGCAAAATCAAGTAGAGATTATATTGCTCGGGAAGGATACTTGGATTCAGGGGGAGGGGGCCTAATATAGGAGATTCACAGGGGAGACGAAAAAAATTTTAAGGTGCAAGTGCGCGAACGAAAACTTATGAATAGCACGGATGCAATTGAAGTGACTCTGGTTCTCATTGACCGATGGGTGATTAATCAAAATGCTGCTATTAAACAATGTTATGTAGTGCAAAAATTTATGGTTCTAAGCAGCTTGTTGGTTTTGTGGTGGTCTCAACTCTTAGCCAAAAGCAAGATTTCCTTTTGTCGATGGTTAGCTACTTGGGTCTACACATGTTTTTGCCTCCATATATATGTATTTATCGACTTTTTCGACCTTTCATAAACTATATTAGCATGTCATTAGTAGATATGTATTTGCATCTATGTTTGCCTTCTAATCATGGGTAAGTTATTGTGACTCATGTTCCTATTGGAAAGAACCGGTCTTCTTCCATCAAACGACTAGCTTAGGTTAGCATCTGCTAATAAAAATTAAGGATAAGTGCATTGGAAGTCCTAAAATTTATTAACAAAATGCAATTTAGTCCTAAAACTTTCAAAATATGCAATTAAGTTTAAAAACTTGTCATGAAAATACAATCGAGTCCTAAAATTTTAAAAAATACAATTAAGTCCTAAAAATTGTCAAATTAGTCAAATCAAGTCCTTTCATTAATAGCACTTTTTAAACGTTTTATGACTCAATTATACTTTCATGACAAGTTTTAGAACTTGATTATACTTTTTGAAAGTTTTAGGACTCAATTGTATTTTCATGATGAGTTTTAGGACTTAATTGCACTTTTTGAAAATTATATGACTCAAGTGCACTTTCGTGATAAGTTTTAGGACTTTTAAGGAACTTATTCCTAAAAAATATTGATCTTGAGGGTGTGATTCTTTGTTAATGAATTGGTGCCATGTAAATAGTCATAAATAACTGAGATTTGCTGGTGGTGCGCAACAAGAAAACTATACGTCAACACCGAAATCATATTCTACGACCAATATCGAACTTTAGACGGCCATTGGCTCAGCTCCCATTTTGATCGACTTACCTATATCACCGTGTCTTCTAAGTTGGGGAAAAGCTTCCAGATTCCCATGTTTGGCGATAAGATGTAACTCAATCAAGTTCATGAGCTATTCAAGTTCGACTTGCAGATTACACAACCTCGGCTTGATTCTTTTTTAGTTCAAGTTGCTCATATACTAATTAATGGAGTCCAGCTCAAGCTGAAAAATGATAGCTCTCGAGCCTAGTCGAGTGATTCAATCTTTATGTATTTTAATTATTTATATACATTAATAAATATGAACTAAATAAATATAGTACTATGTTTTTAATTATAGTGTATTTTAATGATTCAAGCTTGAGTTTGAGTTTTATTCAAGTTTTGAGAAAGAACTATTATCTAATTGAGTCAAGTTGAAGCTTATTGAAAACTTATGTAAATTGATTATCTAGTCTTAACTATTTAACTTAGCTAGTAGGGGGCCGCCAGCCACTAGTTGAGGCCCTGCAACCCCTATTGGCTATTGGGCGAGGGTTAGTCCTCACCTAGTGGCCAACTAGGATTGCCAAACCTTGGCTGGCGGCTAGTGGCCTCCTTCCAACTCTTAACCATAAGAAAACGACAAAAAAAAGAAGAAGTGGATATTATATGAAATTACATTGAGTGGATCCTTGAAGTTTATGGACATATTTGAAAAAAAAAAGTCCCATTAATTATTGAAAAAAAGTTCAATGACTACACATACTGTATAGCATTTGCTTTTGATAAAGAGGGAACCTAACTTAAATGGGTAAACTTTGGTCTCACCAAAGTACCTCAACAAATTTAATGAGGATCAAAGGTCGGAGAAGTGATTAGATCATAGGAGTTTGGTGTGGCGTCCGAAGGGAGTGGAAAACATTAGAACCTCTTAAGAGTGGTCCTTCGGTTCTCTTGCAGGTTAAAAATGTCCACACTGTTGATATGGTGTAAGATGGAGCAATTAAAATACTCTGATCTTTTGACTTAAACTTTTGAATGGACATTGGGTTCAATTGGATAACGTTGACGAATTCAAACTTAAACTCCCCTTCGAATAAGGTACATGGCTCCTTGGCGCACTTAGCCAACACTCCCACAGTCAAAACTTTCATTGCTTCTAGAAATTCAGGTTTCCTCCCTTCTAGATATTGCCTTTTTGGCTGCGCATTTTACTTCTTTGTGGAAGAAGGTGGTGGGTGGGGCTGATCATACCCCACTATTAGAGTAAAATTCCTTATATAATCTATTTACTGAAGGCTCATTGCAGAAAGTTAAAAACTAAGTATTGAGAATTTAAGCACTGAATTTTAGATGATAATAATTTTAAGTTTTGAAAGTAGAAATAAAAATTTATTTATTAGGTAATTGAAAATTTGATCACTGAACATTATTGATTTTCTTACCATACAAGTAATTGTGATTATTATAGGTTGATTTTAGTAATATAACCGACAATATTCTAATTGCCATAAATTATTTTTTTCTACTTAAAAAGTTAAGTAACCCCTTCTTACTTACCATGTTAAGTAAGTTTTCTGATTTAATGGAATTCTTATGTTGATAATAGTTATAATCATCAGATAACATTTAATCTCATTGAGTGCCGAACGTTTTAACTTTTTTTTTTTTTTGTCGGTAACTTTCAGTACTTAGTTATCGATTGGCCATTAGTAATTATAAAGTTTGATGGCTTTCAAGTCCAACTGTACTCGGTCAAAAGGAAATACATTGGTTCGCACGAGAGCAGATAAAATTCCGTGACTAGTAAGTGTTCAACTTTCGTTGAAATTAAAAGGAGAAAGTGGATGAGTGTTGTCTCCACTATACAGCGTTATCATAGGTAGGCCATATCCGTTATAAATATTAATGAATTTTACTGAAATTATTGTTGGACATGATTCATGAAAATCTATTTGAGAATTCACTATCAAGCTCTATTTGTCTTGTAGAAAATGTAGTATTTTTGAAAAATATTTTCTAGAAAATCATTTTCAAGGAAAATAACAATATTGTCAATATTTAGTTGGAATCTGAAAATGAACAAAATAATAGTTTTAGTTTTTCGGAATGGAAAATCTTATTTGATTTTCCTAGGCAAAATTGCAAAATAATCGAAAATTTCACTATTTTTATTTCTTTATGTCCTTTTTTCTCTTTTCCTTCTTCCTGGGCTAGGCAATGACCGACAACCAGCCCTAGGTGAGGAACGAGCTCACCCAAAGCCAATGAACTCAAGGCCTCACAAGAGTCCAACTTACATGGTAGAAAAGGTGGAGGACAAGTCACGTAACTCACCTAGCTCACTCGATTTAGCGAGGTCGAGCCTTGTTGGCCTAGGGTGAACTTGTCCATCTCTTGTGGCCGGTCACCAACCATTGCTATGGCCAATAATTAATCAAGGAAGAAACAAAAAGAAAAGAAAAATAATTAAAAATTTGATTTAAAAAAAAGAAAAAAATAATTAAAATAAGTGCACAGATGAGAACGTGCTTGGTCTAGGTGAAAAAAAAAAGATGAAAATGTTATTTCCTCTTTTCAAAAGAGGAAATAATTTTCCCCACTTTTGAAGGTGTTTTTCTCATTGGAGAAAAATGTTTTATTTGACTCATTTATCTTCTGTGAACTAATCATCGAAAAATCCAAAAAATATTTTTTTGAAAATTATTTTTTGCAAAATGAATGGAGCTTTAATAAATTTAATTTATGAGTCTTGTGAGCCAAATATTATGCAAACAACTAAGGGAAATTCATAGTGTTTTTCTTTGTCCGAAAGGATAAATTATAGTATTCGATGCATTGTTTTTCTCATGTTATATAAAATCATCTTTTGAAAACTGAAATATTTGTTGTTAGCTTGTTGAGTGAGCTAAAGACACTCGATGACAAACCTTGTTTACTAAGGAATACTTCTTTTTTCTCATTAAATATTTTTTAATGAAATTAAATTAGATGTGTCTTTAGAATTGTCGCGCTCTGCCGAAAAATGACGGGATCTTCCAAATTCGGAACTTAGGAATCCAAGCCTAGTAATCAAGCGAATTAAGTAAGAAAAGGTTCTCTCCACAACTATTCATTAGATTTTGCTGAAGCATGCCCCTCATTCACGGCAATATGTTTCACCTTGGACTAGAGGTGGCAAAATGGGTCCAAACCCATTTTGTGACCCATATTATTTTTTAATGGGTCGAAAATGGGTCAGCATGTTTGACCCATTTTCGACCCATATTCAATCCAGTCTTAAAATACATGAGTCTTTTTTGACCCATCTTCCACCCACTTTTAACCCAACGTTTTTCTTCGTTTTTCTTCGTCGCCCCAAGAAGCCGCTGCATTCCCGTCTCCTCCCTCAACCTCGCCTCCATCCTTCGCGTTCGGCTCCACCCCCATCTCCTCCCCCAACCTCGCCTCCATCCTTCGCCATCGAAGCTCTCCAACCAAGGACGTTCGGCTCCACCCCCGTCTCCTCCCCCACCACCTCGCCTCCATCCTCCGTCACTTGAAGCTCTCCAACAAGAGGGACAGACGCAATCCTTGTCAATCTGGTCGCATTCGTCCAGATCGACTTACACCTTCGTCAGTAAGTTTCCCCTCCTCCCTCATCGATTCCCCTCGTTCTAATTCGATTCCCTCAAACCCATCTTTTGATTCTTGTCGTAGGGGAAGTGCGCGACCACTTGTGGGAGCAACAGAGTGAATTGGAGAGTTTGGAGACAGCAAGTGTAGTGCAGTCATTCTACTTGTCTTGTTTTCCATTGGGTTGAATATGTAGTTGAATCAGAAGATTGTTTTGTTGTGCTGTCTGTCTGGATGGGATCTGGGGAGGGCGGTTTGTACTTCCGTCTGGCGATTGAATTTGGGAAAGTTCACGTTAAGTGGTTCTGCTTTTCGTGATTCTTTAGAATTCGCATTTTTAGAAGGGAAAAACAATGCCATGAATTTGGAAGGAGTTTGCTTTCTGTCTCACCATGTGATTGTCCTTTACCCCCAAATGTCTTTATCAACCCCTTTATGACAGGATTAATTTGTAGGAACTCCAGATAAACCTATTAAATTCTTCTGGACAATTAAGAAAATTATTGGGAGAAGTTGTCTCAATACATTAGAAATATACAAGATACAGACTGGTTAGTGTATGAATACCTAACCGCTATAAAGATCAAGGACGATAAGTTTTGGTTCCTTCTTGAACCCTTTAATGACTGGATAGACCTATGATGTGGTAATAACAAGTGAACAAATTGTTGACCCAATAGAGGTCCTACGTAGATTGCAATAGTAAAAAGATTAAACTGATTCACTTAAGTGGAAACTGTTTGATCTTGCTGTGAATCTTTATGATTTGAGCTTTGTTATTTGAAAGAGTAAGAAATAAAGTAGCAAATCAGGCGCGAGTAGTTCTTCTCAACTTTAACTTGTGTGATGCTGGGTGGTTGATGGGTACACTGATTATGGGAGATTAGTCTGTGGCCATTTGATTGTCAAAGATGACATTGACTGAAGGCAAAAAAAATAAACAGCATCTACATGAATTCATCACCTTGGGAAATGGTTGCTAGTTCCACGACACAAAAAAGTTGCTGTCTTACTTCCATTGGTTTTCAACATCAACACATATATAGGGGATATGATCTTTTTAATAGAGGTCCTTGTGCAAAAAATTATTACATAAGGCACACTCCTTTTGTCAAATGCTGATTGGTTGAATCTGTTTTTTGTGCAATCTGTGATTCCTTATGATTTTTTGGTAGTCTGTCTTTAGTAAGTTTTATGGAACTCAGTTAATGGTCCACGCTTGCTTTGGGGAAGCCAGTACTGTATTTGACATTTCTGTATAGAACCCAGTGTTCTGAAAATTGATTAGAATCCCGCAGTTAAATTTTGAGTGGAATATTTGATATCTCTTCATCCCATTTCTTCTGATTTTCCATTTACTTTTGGTAAGCAGGAATTTGACTAAGCTGGATATACAAGAGAATGGCATTGATGATATTAGTGGTGACTGGTTGAGTTGCTTCCCTGAAAACTTCACATCTTTGGAAGTACTCAACTTTGCGAGTCTAAGTAGTGATATCGATTTTGATGCTCTTGAGCGGCTTGTAAGTCGGTGCAATTCACTGAAGGTTCTTAAGGTTAATAGAACTATTACACTAGATCAGTTATAGAGGCTGCTTGTCCGTGCTCCTCGGTTGACTGAGCTTGGTACTGGCTCGTTTTTGCAAGAGCTTAATGCCTATCAGTGCCCAGACCTTGAACGAGCTTTTGGTGGTTGCAAGAATCTACACACTCTCTCTGGATTATATGAAGCTACGGCATTGTATCTCCCAGTTCTATACCCGGCTTGTGCAAATTTGACTTTCCTGAATTTAAACGATGCTGCTTTGCAAAATGAAGAACTTGCCAAGCTTATTGTTCACTGTCCATGTCTTCGGCGCCTCTGGGTATGGTTTCCACTTTCATTTACATCTTTGAAAATAAGCTACAGTTTGTGCTAGAGTAAAAATACAATCTCTTCTGTTCTGCTTTTCTTTGGAGAAAAGCTGATCTTTGACATAGACTTCCTTAGTACAGTGAATTTTGTCGTAATTTGAACTGCATGGAATGAAGTGCTTTTTCTTCAATTTCGATTCTATCATATTGACTGTGGTGTATTTTTTTTCCTTGTGTGAGATAATGTTAGGTTTTCCTTGTGTGAGATAATACATTCATCCTTGCTAGAGATCTTTTCTATTATTGGTTACGTAAAGATCATATTCCTCTCTTGGGGATTGTTTTCTTCTCTTCATTTCTGGTTGGTGAAGAAATTCTGCAAAAGTTAACTATTTTACTGTGCTTCTAATTTAACGGTGGAAGCAAAGCGATGCATCTTTTGTTCTGATATTAGTTTTGTCCTTAGTTCATATCTTTTGACCAATTGGCATAACTTTTAATCAAATATCTCGCATTGTTTTGTTAAAAGTCTTCATGTTCCTTTCCATGGTGCAGGTGGGTTATTTGAGTTTGTTTTCCTTCTTGGCTCTTCTTGGCTCTTCTCTCCTCCTTTGATTATGCACCCGACACGGAGCCCTCAACAATAGACTTCTTTTAAGTGCGAGCAAAGACTCTACTCTAAAGGTTAGTTGCACAAAGCATATAGCTTTTGAAGGATTTCCATGAAGTAGTTGCCATGTCAAGATCTAACGAGGAAGAAGAATATTCAACTACAAAACGATCTAAGAGATGTAGAGCTGTATCCTTAGCTCATGATGATGAGGAAAATACATCTACTTGCTCTAAAAAATCGAAAAGATGCACTTCTACTGTATGGTCTGAATTTGAAAAATTCACAGATGAGGATGGTAAGGAAAAGGCCAAGTGTAAGTGGTGTGAATCAACTTATATGGCTGGTCATGGGACAAAAAATTTGTTGCGTCATTTACATACTTGTCCCAAACGAGAGGCCAATATTGATGATTCAATGGAACGATTTGATCAAGCCGTGTTTAGAAGTAAGCTAGCAAAAGCGATAATTAAACACAATTACACATATTCTTTTGTAGAGCATGAGGCCACTAGAGAGTTGCTTAGTTATCTTAATCCCAATGTGAAGCACATCTCAAGAAATACAGCAAAAAATGATGTGGTAAAAGTTTATGAGAAAGAGAAGAAAAATTTGAAATCAAATGTTGTCTCACTTTCTAGCAGAATATGTTTAACTTCTGACTTGTGGACTTCTGTGACAACTGATCATTATATGACCGTCACTGCCCATTACATTGATGAAAATTGGCAATTACATGCAAAGGTTTTGTGCTTCTCCTACGTGCCACCTCCATACAGTGGTGCTATTTTATTGGAAAAATTGCTGACTTTATTGAGAGAGTGGGGTATTGAGAGGAAAATTTTCAGTATTACATTGGATAATGCATCATATAATGACAGCATGGTTGATATTTGGAGAAGTACACCTTCTTTGAGATCTTCTTTGTTGTGTGATGGACAGTTTTTTCATGTGCGTTGTGGTGCACATATACTGAATCTTATTGTACAAGAAGGTCTGAAGGTGATTGATAAATCATTACAAAATATTAGGGAATCTATTAAATATGTGAGAGCTACACAAGGGAGGAGAGCAAAATTTGTTGAATGTATATCACAATCTTGTTTAAAGACGGGTAAAAGGTACGTCAAGATATAGCTACTAGATGGAACTCTACGTACCTAATGCTTGAAGGTGCATTGGTCTTTGAATAAGCATTTTCTCATTTGAAATTGATGGATTGTAACTTTCTCACATGTCCATCACGTGAGGATTGGGATAGAGCCAAGAAAATTGCATTCTTGTTACAACCTTTCCATGATATTTCTACTCTCTTCTCGGAGTTAGATATCCCACGGCAAATTTATATTTCTATGGAGTATGGCAAATTCAGCTTCGTTTGATAAAGGCGAGGAATAGCGATGATGTAGCTATTAGATCTATGGCTATGGCAATGCTAACAAAGTTTGAAAAATATTGGAAGTGCTATAGTGTTATCTTGTCTTTTGCGGTTATATTAAATCCTCGCTATAAGCTACACTTGTTAGAATTAGAATTTTGCTATTCAAAGTTGGAGATGGATGATCATGTGGGATATGTACGGAGCAATCGAGAAAAGCTTTATATGCTTTTTGATGAATATGTGACATTTACGTCGAGAGATGATCGCTTTACATCTTCAACTAGTCGAGGGAACATTTCAGTTGAGGACATTGTCGAAAATATCGGGGACAATCTTGATGAGTATGATGTATTTGAGAGTGAACACTTTGGCTCGCAATCTACAAAGTCACAATTAGATTTGTATTTAGAGGAGAATAGGGTTGATAGAAAAAAATTTCCAGATCTTAATATCCTTGATTATTGGAAAGCTCATTCTCATCGGTATCCCGAGTTGCCTCTCATGGCACGTGATATATTGAGTATTCCTATCACTACCGTTGCCTCAGAGTCAGCTTTTAGCATAGGAGGACGCATCCTAAATAAATATCGCAGTTCCCTTTCCCCTGAAAATGTAGAGGCTGAGTTGTGCACCAGAGATTGGTTATTTGGAGTTCCGCTTGACGAAGATTTTGATGATGAGTCTCTTATTGTCGACTTTCAAGACTATTTGCATTAGGTACTTTCTTTTATCTATTCTCCTGGTTTACTCACATGTTTACTCAATTGATTTGATGCACTTGATTGTTTAAGGTTTGTGTGTACGTGTGTTTGCTGCTTCTACTAATGGTTGTTGTTGTTTTTTGCTAGGTCATGGGGTGTTAACTTTGTAAATAACAGAATTCAATTATCTAGAGAAGTAGCTGTAATTTGGGGATGTTATATCTTATTTAGCATACGAGCCTACCACTCCCGATCCATGCTCCCCAAAACCAGGAGTTAGTTGCCAAGGATCTTCATGGATGTGAATGGAAATTTAAGCATATTTTCAGAGGTGTGTAGTTCACTCAATCCTTTTCTTGGTTTCACGGGTTGAAATGTTCTTGTGCACTGTCTAGTGAAGAATAATGTCGTCTCTTCTATCAAAATCTTCTCGAGAGTCTCTTGGACTAAACTTGAAGAATAATGTTGTCATTATAGATGAGGCTCACAATTTGGTTGATTCTCTCATCAGCATGTATGATGCAAAAGTGACCTTTTCACAGGTGAGTGAATAAAGAACCTTGGCTATTACTGTGCAAGTTCAATCACTCAACATGGGTTCTAGTTCTACCTCCAGGTCATGACTAAAAGTTGATTGTTTTTACATAGATTGACCATCATTTTCTTATCAACCTTAGGGCAACGATCAACCTTGCTTTATTAGTGATAGGTTGACAAACCGCCTTGCTTTTCAATATGCATATGTGGAGATCAGCAGCTTGCATATGCAAACATATACTAGACATCTAATACCGAAGCCAAAATAGTCCTAATGGAACTCTTTTTGTAGGAAGCTTTTCATGGTTATTCTCTTACCTGCATAGCAACTTAATTTACTCAGTTTATTGTCTTTTACAGCTAGAGGATGTGCATTGCCATCTAGAGATGTACCTAGAAAGATTTTTCAACCTCTTGGGACCTGGCAATCGGAGATATATCCAAACACCGATGGTCATTACTCGGGCTTTCATTGGAGCTCTAAATGAGAAGAATAGAGATGATTTAAATACATTCGAAAAAGCAGATAATCTTTAATTGCCAACTCTTCAGCTCCTGTTATTTTTGGGTGAGGTGACATGACTTTTACAGAATTCTGTGTTCTGCAGTTTGGATTTAAACACAATCATTGAATTTAAGAAGATTATATAGGAACTTATAATGTATTGTTTCTGGGAACTAGAATAGGTTATGGCTGCTTTATGTGACTTCGAGTATGATGTCAGCAAACTACTTTTTCAAGCAATGGCTAGGCAGGCTTATCTCGACAAATGATTTATTCAATCAATAGAATGATTTCCTTAAATGATTGAGCTAAAAAGTCATTTACTTATATTGGCATTTCTTTGGTTTTTGTGTTAACATGGCAAACTCATATGAGGTCCTTTCAAGTAAATTTATAGATTTTTTACATTTTTATTTTATTTACTATTTATTAATTTTATTAATTTTATTTACTATTTTTAATTTTTTTTAATTTGATTTACTATTTTTTAATTTTTAATTTTTTTTTTTTTTTTTTTTAATTTGATTTACTATTTTTTAATTTTTTTTTTAATTTGATTTACTATTTTTTTTTTAATTTTTTTAAATTTGATTTACTATATTTTTTAATTTTTTTAATTTGATTTGGAGTTTTATTCATTTAGCATAAAACTTAGAGTGGGCTTGGGTTTCTCTATAATAATAATGGCTTTTAGCAATACGGGTCGGGTCGGGTATGGGTCGGGTATGGGTCATTATATTTATATTGCATGAATATGAGTCAAAACGGGTTAAATGGGTCAATATGGGTCGGACCATTTTCGACCCGACTCAAACCCGACCCGACCCACCCATTTGACGGGTCTACCTTGGACCATGAAGATAGTTTTCATAATAGAAAATTAGATTTGTTACCTCCAAGAAAATAATGGTGGCTATATGTTTGACTAATAACCATAAATTATTTGGTCCGTTGTTGATGCTAAAGTTCTTCACTCCAAAGGTCCCTTTCACATTCCTTAAAAATTTCGCATTGAGTTGGCTACTAATATTGGATTTTGACCTTTAAATAAAACGATCCATATTGGTCCTGCATTCCGCTCTTCGTTGCATTCTCCGTATTTAGAAATTAGTAACACAGACATAAGCAAGATTATGAAAATTTTCTTCTGCAATCCAACATGAAAATTAGAAAAGGGCCCTCTGCTCATTTGAACTCTCAAGGTCACTTTTAAACTCTCTCAACACCCCCCCCCCCCCCCCACAAAAAAAACAAAAAAGAAGAAGAAATTTCCACCACCTTTAACGTCTGTCTCGATGCAAGGTGGATGTTTACCGAAAGAAGGTGGGTAATGTTGAGAGTGCCTAATACGATTGTAGCCCGCAGAGATTACAAGGGCTAAAGATTTGGAAGGAGAAATGAAGGAACAACACACTTACCGGAGTACTTCAGCCGAGAGATAGACCCGAAATGCTTACCGTTAAGGATAACAAAAATCACTGGGCCGAACTGAAAATTTCAAATTTTTTTGGAATCAATTCGATTAATATTTCTAAAGAGTAGATATTATAAAAGATCCAATCCGATCCAAACCGAAACACAGCAAAAACCCTTTAGTTTTCACTCTTCCTTGTGGTCTTCACCCTTGCTTCATAGTGTTAAGGATAAGAACACATGACTCATTCAAATTCAAATTATTTTGAATTAGTTTATTCTTATCACATGTAGTTATTATTGTAGTTATTACAATAACAAACTAATTCAAAATATTTTAAACTCGAGCGAGTCATGTGTTCTCATCCTTAATATAGAGAAGCCAAATACATCGCTTCGTCCACTCCCAGATGACAACCACATCTGGTCTCCTAACAGCCATGGCAGCCACCATCATCCTCTCCCTCTACTACCCTCCACCACCATCCAATCCCTAAGGGCACGAATGATAACATTTCTGGCCAGAAATTGATTTATGGAAGAGAAATAGACTTTTCTTTTTTTATTTCTGGATGAGTTTCTGAACCAAAAAACACGTTTGATAACGACAAAAAATTTCAATTCTTAGAATAGAAATTTGTTTGATAATCAATAAAATTTCATTTTTCCAAGTAGCAGCGGCAATGGGAGGGGTGGCGGTAGCCGGCGACTGGCGGTGAGCGAGGGTAGTGGTGAGCGGCGAACGGCAAGAAACTACTTCGGGTGAGAACTAAGAGAGAATGGATTTCGATTTCTCTTCCGAAATTGCAAAGTAAATTTTTTTTATTTCTAATTTATATTACAAACCTATTTCCTGGAATAGAAATTTATTCTAGAAATAGAAAAATGAAATTATTTTACCAAATGGATTTTTATTCCGAAAACAGTGCTGGAATAAAATCGCATTAAAAAATATAAATAGAATGATTACTACGCGATCTAAAAGACCCCATCCCTTAGCTCATCCCCATCCCCTAGCTCGTCCCCAACCACCTCCTTCACTAGCTCCACACCACACGCATCTCCAACCCCAGGCCACCTTGCACCCCCTATTACCACAAACCTATTGACATCTAAATGTTGGTTTAATATTTAAAATTAAATTGTATAGAAAATTAGAAATTAATTCGACCCTAACAAAAAAAGGGATTTTCACATCACCTAGGTATTAATATTATTTGCATCCACTAATTTTTAGTTTTATTTTAATTTCCCTTATTTCTACCTCATTTCGGATAAATAAATAAATTAAAAATAAATTATTTTTTATTCATTATTCCAAAAAAAAAAAAAAAAAAAAAAAGGCCCACGGGATTCCCTTTTCTTTCCCCCTAGCGCGGGTCCAGGGCCCATCTTGCCTAACGCATTTTCCCTTGGCCCAGCCCCCTTTCCCTTCTTTTCTCCCTCACGCCATCGAAGACGAGCGTGACAGAGGAGCAGGCGCAGAGCAGAGCAGGGGCGATGGAGGCGACGGCCGACATGACGCCGGTTCGGCCAAAGGCGGGGGGCGGTCGGCGCGCCAAGGACCGGCGGCCGAAACCCCTTCGCCGACCGGCCTTCTCGGACTATAAATAGAGGTGGAGGCAGGGACAGAAAAGGGAGGGGAGCTCGAGGGGGAGCGAGTAGGGAAGAGATCTGAGAGGGAAGCTTTCCGGAGAGAAAAATCGTGAGAAAAGGAGGGGTTCGGTTTGAGGAGGCCGGATCGGAGGCCGAAGAGGGAGTGAGAGAGAAAAACTCGAGATCTGAGAGAGAGAACCGAGAGCGAGACCAAGGGTGAACGAGTGTTCTCCGGTGGCAAAAACACTCGAAACACGGCCGACGACCCACCGACGTTCCCCCACTTCCCGAACAAAGCCCGCGGTATGGTGCGTTCCAGTTCTTCTGGTTGGTTGTGCCGACTCAGGGTCGGTTTCCCGAGGATCTCGGCTCGCAGGTGCGCGAGGCGGACGGGCACAGCCCGATCTTCGAGCTCGTCCGCCGTCCGACGCCGTGAGCCGGGTAGGGACCCTCGGCCGAACCTCCCCCGTTTTCATGCCCCATCTCTCCTTCCTCAGTTTGTGCATATTAATTGCTCGATGAAATGTTCGAGTTAAACGCATGATCGTACTCTTCGATCGTGGTCGAAACTTGCTGAGATTCATCGTTGTATTGAGCGTAAATGAGTCGTCCCATGCTGAAGCCGAGTTATGCTGGTCCTTTATTTGTTGTTTTTCGATCCAAGATTGCTTGTCGGGGTCCCCCTCAATCGACACCCGCTGAATGTTCGATAAAATGCCTCAGCCGAGCCGCGTTCATTTGTGTGTTCTCCTCCGTTCAGGGGCGGCGATGAAGGTAAGCGGTTTGGTGGTGGCGCTTGCTGTTGGTGTTGACTGTAGGCGTCGTTGGAGGACGGTTTGTTCTGGCGAAATACCACAGAGAAAACTATAAAAAAAAAAAAAAAAAAAAAAAAAAAATTAAAGTGAGGTTAAGAAAATGTAACTAATGTCTTAACTTTCAAAAATATAATTAAATTTTAATTTTGTCACGAAAATATAATCAAGTTTTAATAATTTTTATTTTGTCAAAATTCTAAAAATTAAAACACCTTCAAAAAAGTATAATTAAATCCTAAAATATAAATGAACTTTTAAATTTTCAGAAACTGATATTAATAAATATTAAAGGATTTAATTTAATTAATTTGATAAATTTTGATATTTAATTATATTTTTAAAAGTTATGGAAATCAAATATACTTCCATAATAAATTTTGTATTTAATTTTACTTTTAAAAAATTTAGGATAAAATTATATTTTATTAATAAATTTTAGCACTTTCAATGAATTTATTTTAGAAAAAAAATAAAAGAAGAGAGAAGGGAATAAAAATGGATTTCAGTCTCCCTCTTATGCTATTCTTGTGTGTGCAGAGGGGAGAGTGAGAGAAGAAGAGAGAGAGAGAGTGAATATATATATAAGGGAGAATTCTATTAAAAATCTCAAATTTTGTATTGTGTGATACATTTACTTTAAATTTTTTTTGTAACATAAAAAATTCTAAACTTTGTCAGTGACATATTTACTCTAAACTTTTATTTCGAATAGCATTTTTGTCTTTCATTTTTTCCTTTTTTTTTTTTTTTTTTTTTTTTTCCCTCCTTCGACGGCAAAGGGAAGTCGTCGACGTCGGCCTTTCCTAACTCAGGCGAGGGCTACTTTCTCTAGATCCAACAAGGGCTACCCTTGTCGGCATCAATCGAAGGGCACCCTCAATCGACGCTGGCAAGGACAACCCCCGCCGAATTTGGTGAGGGTTGCCCTTGCCTTCTTAGGCTAGGGTGACGATGAGGGCTACCCTCACCTGCCCAAGCAAGAGCGAGGGCTACCCTTGCTGGATCTAGTGAGGGTTGCCCTCACTCAATGCCGGCGAGGGAGATGACGAGAGCCTCTTGACCTAGGCGAGGGCAACAACGAGGGTTGCCCTTGCCAGATTTAGCGAGGGTTACCCTCGCCCTGCCCAAGGGAGGGCCGACCTTACCCAATGCCGGCGAGGGCAACAGCGAGGGCCACCCTCGCCAGATCTAGCTGAGGCCGCCCTCGCTGAAGGGCCAACTCTGGCAGCTTCCCTTCACTGTTGGAGGAGGAGAAAAAAATGCAAGTGGAAAAAATAGAAAAAAGAAGACGAAAATGCCCTTCGAGTTTGAGGTAAATGTATCATAATTGACAAAGTTTGGGACTTTTGGTGTTAAGAAAAAAATTTAGAGTAAATATGTTACATGAGGCAAAATTTAGGATTTTTGGTGTCATAAAAAAAATTTGAAATAAATGTATTACAATAGGTAAAGTTGAGGATTTTTGGTAGTATTGTCCCTATTAAAAAAAGAGCAAGTCATCTTCCCAGCCTCCAGGCGTGGAGGCCCTAGGAGTCAGGTTAGTGCCAACCCGGGGTCCTTTTAAATAGTATAATATTTATATTGTCTTTTTAATATTAAAATACATTTTTAAAAAAAAAATCCCAACATTTTTTTTTTTTTTTTTTAAAAGATCGAAAAAAAGGAGGTGCGGATCTCTGGAGTGCCAAAAGTAGGCACAAAGGGGCACTTAAGTGCCAAAAGTTACAAATGGTACACTTAAGTGCCAAAATCGGAGCAAAAGGGATCACTTAAGTGCCAACGGCGAAAATTCCGGCCAAATTGCCACGTGTCAATTTTCCGGCGACTTAATTTGCGACGGAGCATTTTTTTCAAAATAAAAAATCCACGTGGCATTTTTTTTCAAAATAAAAAATCCATGTGGCAATTCTTTAAAAGAAAATTGTCCACGTCAGATTTTTAAAAATTAAAATCGATTTTATTAATAAAAAAAAAAGCGGGGGGAAGAGGGGATCGGCGAGGGCCAGCCCCGCCGCCGCCGCCGCGCCGCCCCCCACCTCGCCGACCCTTCCCAGCGATGGCGGGGCGGCGAGGGCGGCGGCGGCGAGCCCGCCGATCCCCTACTCCCGTTTTTTTTTTTTTATAAATAAAATAGATTTTATAATAATATATATTTTTAATTATTTAATTAATAAATTTTAAAATCCACGTCGGCGCAAAAAAGACGTCGTTTTGCGCTGATTTTCGTCGTTTCAATTTCTGGCGAGCCACGTAGGCAAAAAAATTAATAAAAAATTGCCACGTAGGATTTCCGGCAGAACTCCGGCGACTCAAGCACTTAAGTGATCCATTTTTTTTAAAAAGTGGCACTTGAGTGTACCTTTTGTAACTTTTGGCACTTAAGTGTCCCTTTGTGCCAAGTTTTGGCACTCCCGCTGTACTTATGCCTCAGAAAAAGCTTCAAAATAGTGTTTAAGCAGTTTTTTCTTTGAAATGTGTGAAGATCCTTAAAAGAAAATCCTTAAAAAAGAATCTTGCTTAAATTTTTGGGAGCAAATATTGACTTTTTCGCTTATGCCAATTACATTCTTATGATGCAAGAATTTGTACTTCCTCAATCTGGTTAGGAATTGAATCCTAAGAATCGTGATAGATATGAACTATTGCATAATTGCTTTACTTGATGTTTAGACAAAGATTATGTATCAGAAGAGCATTAACTGATTAACTAGTATAATCAAAGTCATCTAGTTACGTAGGACTAAGGTATTTTTATCAATACTTTATTTGATTTTTAATTGACTTACTCCAAACTCCAAATTGATTAGTGACGACTCATAAATGAAAATGACATGTAGGTTAAAAATTGTAAACCATAAATCGTAAATTAATGAACTTAGAAGAGTCTGGATTAAGCATAAGCTTAACAAGCCATTAGTCTTCATGCCCTTAGGGCTTCAGGAAGTCGCAACAAAACCCCACTGGCACAATCCCCTCCAAGCCCCTGCCCACCCTCCACCCCTGCCACCACGAACCCCACTGGCACCATCCCCTCAGATCTGCTCCTCCACTACTAGCTCGAAGGCGAAGTATTGAGCCTCAGATTTTGATCCACACGAGATTGATTTCTTCGATGACTTGGGAAGATCATGTTCTGGCCTTAGCATGCGATCGTTGGAGCTAGCCTCAGGTTTTGCGAATTTTGTGGTAGTCTTGAATAAGGTGAACCAAAGGAAAGGTGGAACGATGGAAGGAGGAAGAGGAGGAGGGACCAATTAAAAAAAAAAAAGACACCAAAAATCGAAAATCCAAACCAAACAGTGTTTTTGGTTCTGGTCACAATGACCATATATCTTTAATATTCAGTTTGGTTTTGGTTTTAAGGTTTAAAACTAAATAGGCAAATCATCAAATATTTAATAATAAATTGACACAATTGAATGGTTTAAGCCTATATTGACAAATCATCGAAATGTTTAAGACTAGAGTGGCATAATTGAAAAGTTTTAAATCTGAATTGGTTATCATGCAATAGGTTTTAGACTTTTTGAATAATTTTCCTCAAATAACTATACAGTCCCACTAAGGCCGGTCCAAAGTCTACCGGGAAAAAGACACTTCAGGATAACATTTCATTTTTCATCAACTTTCCCCTGAAATCATAGGATGACGTTTCTAGTGTCGTACACAATTTAGTACTTTAAAAGCACGCTAACGAAACTGTTCCATTCATTCACGGGACTACATTCTTTATCTTGTCCCACACACTTATTCGAACACTTTATGAAAGTTTAGTTCGACACACCAACCCTAGCGACGTATTGTCACTTACACTCGCTTCTCTTACGGTGACGCTAGACATTATTTCATACATATAGAGCCTGAGAACCAGCATCCCGTACATAAGCTCATTATTTAATTTTACGTCTCTTCTTTCTTCATGCAGTTGGAAAAGAAGCTGCCGTGGCAAGACCACAGAGACCAGCCTTAGAACTCACATCCCTCTGGATCCTCATGTACCCTCTCTCGCCCCACCCAGTGCCCCAAGAATTCTTGAGCAGCCAATACTTGGTCCCACCAGAGGTCTTCCCGTACCCAACCGCCGTGACCGAGTGGTCGACACTGGTTCCACACGAGCCAGAGAACACGCCACTTGAGTAGAATTGGAAACCCAACCCGGTCCCTTCAACTCCCACCGAGGCTGGCTGGTTTGCCACGACCTGCAAGAGGGCCTTCTCGTTGTTGGCTGGCACATCCTGGTATCCCGTTATTGAGTCCACGGGGTTTTCCGTCACGGCTGTATTGCAGGTCCCGTCATCTGCCTGGTAAGGGTAGTCTGCCTCCGTCGTGAGGCCGCCCTTGCTTATGATGAAATCAAAGGCCTGATTTACGTGCCCACCCCAGCAGCCGTTCTCGTTATCGTCACAATCCACGAGTTCTTGAACCGAGAGTGGCACCAACTTCTCCTTCTTGATCATGGTAATCCCTTCCACAGCTGCCACTGCGGAGAATGCCCAACAACATGCTGCACAAGGAGATAGTAAAATGAATTTCAAAACAAAAGACATATGTAAGTAGTATGACAGGTGTAAAATGAATGTAATAGTGAATTACAGATAATATTGTTATCGGTTATATGTACAACTGTTGCCTGTTTTTAATAGCTTGAGTACGACATGATAATTTTGACATTTTCACAAGAAAAATTTTGAATTCCACTCACCACAGTCGGCTTGATCCTTGATGGATGTCACAGCCTTCCTGGTTCGCCAGTCTAAGACAGGTGGAATGGCTGTGAAGTTCGCATACTTGAACAGTTTTGCATTCCCAGAGGACAGGACCCTTGTGGGCCTCCTCTTGTAGCCGGTGTGGGAAGCGCGGAACTCTGCATTGGTTAGGTCTGCGAACTTGTTCACAGCCAGTTTATACCCCACATCCTTGCCATTATTAAAGGCGTTGATGTGCTTAACATTCTCTTTAAATATCTCATACCGTTTGGCCTTTTCAGCCGCATCCTTGTAGACATGCCCGTGGATTACCATCCACTCCTCATGTTGCTTTAACAAGTGTTCCTCTCCAAGGGGGCGACAAAGCGTTTCTGAAACAGACATGATAATGACCAAAAGAGTGGCTGATGTGAGGAACGAGAATTGGTATTGTTTGGCCATAGTCGTGCTTTGGGTACTGTCTAGGACACAGTGAGAATGATTTAGCGAGTCGTGTCTTTCAATCTGTGCGCGAGGAAATTCAAATGGGTGTGATGGGTTTTTATAGACAATATGTTGCTCAACTGTTGTCGTTCTCACTCCCTTTTGCTCCTCCTTTGTGCCTTGATAGCTATAGCACACTCATCATGAATAGCACGGATGCAATTGAGCTGAGTCTGGTTCTCATTGACTGATGGGTGATTAATCAAAACGTTACCATTAAATATTGTTATGTAGTGCAAAAATTTATAGTTTTGAGAGGTTTGTTGGTGATTAATCAAAATGCCAAAAGCAAATCGATAGTTGATTTCATTTTGTCAATGGTTAGGTACTTGAGCCTATACGTATGTTTTTTGGGTTTCCTCACCAAGAAGCATGTCCCTTGTGAAACCACTAGAGGCTACCTCACTTATCCAACAGATATACCGTTGGTGAGTTGACATGACTACGTTCTTTATTTTAATGTGCTGATACTAGTATGCCTTTAGTGCATCTATGTTTGCCTTCGAATCACGTGTAAGTTACAATGATTCATGTTTCTATTGGAAAGAACTGGTTTTCTTCGGTGAAACAACTTAAGTCTGGATATGAGTAGGTATTTAAAAGTTTCAAAGGAGAAGAACCAAGCATGAGATTCGCCTTGAGTGGGAAATCCTGTAATGTCACCCCCTATTCCCTCTTAATCAGGAAGAAAAAGATTGATTGGGAATTAGGGGCCTTCTGATAGGGAAGGTAAATTTTACGTCAGGACTTCAATCTTAGTTACTACCGGATAAGGAAGGTATAGTACCCTCCCGCACCTAGGGTGAGAGGGGGTGGGTGAAATGCCCGCTACGTTTTGCCTTCCAATCATGTGTAAGTCTACCCTTCGGGTAAGTCTTGCAACCGATTGCATGTCCAAGTACCCCGGTTACAAGACTTGCCCAAATTTTCAACCTTTCATAAACTATATTAGCATGTCAGCGTGTCGTCAGAAGTAGGTATGTATTTGCATCTATGTTTGCCTTCCAATCATGTGTAAGTTACAGTGATTCTTGTTTCTATTAGAAAGAGCTGGTTTTCTTCATTGAAACAACTAGCTTAAGTCATCATCTGCTAATAAAGTATTATTGATCTGGAGCGTGCGATTCTTTGCCAATGAACTGGTGCCATGTAATTAGTCATAAATAACTAAGATTGGCTGGTAGTGCGCAACAAGAAAACTGTACTTCAACACTGAAATCATATTCTATGACCAATATCAACTTTAGACGACCATTGGCTAAGTTCCCATTTTGCTTGGCTTAACCATATCCACGTGTTTTCTAAGTTCGGGAATAACTTTTAGATTCCCCTGTTTGGCAATAATGATGTAACTCAGTCAAGCTTCTGTGCTATTCAAGTTCGACTAGCAGATTGCGCAAGCTCGGTTTTGATTCTTTTTGAGTTCAAGTAGCTCAAATACTAATTAATTGAGTCTAGCTCAAGCTAAAAATTAATTGACGTTAATAGCTCACAAGTCTAGTCGAGTGATTCAATATTTATGTATTTTAAAAATACATATACATTAACTGAATAAAGTGTACTTTGATGTTCCAGCTCAAGTTTAAGTTTTATTCAAGTTTTGAGAGGGAACAATTATCTAATTGAGTCAAGCTCAAGTTTGTTGAAAGTATCTAGTCTTAACTATTTGACTTGGGTCAAATTCAAGCGTCAGACTAGTTGTTGACTCAATTCGATTACACACATACTCCCCTAGTTAGGAAATTTAGTTCAAAAGTTTAAGTCACCAAGATTCTGTTTGTGCATAAAAAGTAGGAATAATGACGGTGAACTTTTTTTCAATTTTTAAAGTGATCTATGAACTTTTTTTTAATCAATTTCTTTGAATTTTTAAAATTCCAATCAATGTAATTATTCCATTGAAAATCCTAACACTTAGATGACATGGACATAGTCTTGTTAACTTAATGTCGATTTGCCAGGTTGACATGTACATGATTTATTATTATTATTATTATTATTATGGGCCAATAAATGCTGATGGTGCAATCCACTTCAAAAATGTATATGGAGAAAATTGTCTAAAAACTCCTAAATCCATTGTACTTTTGCTAATTTAGTCATAAGCATCTTAACTATGTCAACTGAGTCCCAAATCTTTTTCAAATTTTGCCAATAGAGTCCATTTAATCAATTTAGGCCAAAAATCACTAACATAGATATTGACTATCCTATATGGTACAACCGACATTGACATAGATAATTTTTTAATATTTTTTGCGCTTTTATTTTCTTTCTTTTTCTGTCTTTACTTTTTTTCTCTTCTTTTAAGGCTGGCAGGGGGCCATAGGCCACTAGTTGAGACCTGAAGACCATTGCTAGCCACTGGGCGAGGGTTGTGACCCTCACTTAATGGCTTGCTAGGGTTGCTGGGCCTCAACCAATGATCAGTAGTCCCTTTCCAGCCCTTAACAATAAGAAAAATACAAAAAAAACAAAGTAAAGAAGGAAAAAGAAAAGGAGTGAACAGAAAAGAAATAAGAAAATATAAACATAAAAAATTTTAAAATTATTAAAATATTATTAAAAATGTCTATGTCAATATCGGTCGTGCCATGTAAGGCGGCCAATGTTTACGTTAGCAATTTCCGATCAAAATTTGCCAAATGGACTCAATTAGCAAATACGAAAGAATTTAAAATTCAATTGGCACAATTAAAAAGTTTATAAATGAATTGACAATAGTGTAATAAGTTTAGGAGTTTTTGAACAATTTTCCCTAGTACATGTGGCATGTCAGTATACTTTACAGAAAGACTAAATTGAGTGGATACTTGAAAGTTTATGGACAAAATTGAACAACAAAAAGTATAGCGACCCCATTAATTATTGAAAAAAGAAGGTTCATTGACTACCCATATCGTTAATCCTTTTTGTTCTCAGAGCATTTGTTTTTGATAACGAGGGAACCCAACTTAAATGTGCAAACTTTGGTCTCGTCAAAATTCCTCAATAAATTAAATGAAGATCATAGGTCGGAGATGTGAATAGATCACAGGAGTTTGGTGTGGCGTCCGAGGATAGTGGAAAACATCAGAACCACTTGAGAGTGGTCCTTCGGTTCTTCTTTTAGGTGTTAGGTGAAAAAAATTTCCACATTGCCGATATGGTGCAAGATGGAGCAATTAAAATACTCTAATTTGGTCCTTTGGCTTAAATGGACATTGGATTCAATTGAGTAATGTTGATGAATTCAGACTTAAGCTCCTTGGAATGAGGCAAATGGCTCCCCTCCCAGGTGCGCCTAGCCAACACTCCCACTGTCAAAACTTTCATTGCTTTTTGAAATTCATGTTTCCTCCCTTCTAGATTTGCCTTTTTGGCTCCATATTTTCTTCTTTGTGGAAGAAGGCAGTGGGTGGGGCTAATTATGCCCCACTAATAGAGTAAAATTCCTTAAATAATCTATTTACTGAAGGAACATTGGATAAAGTTGAAAATTAAGTATTGATAATTTAAGCACTAAATTTTAAGTTTTGACAGTAGAAATAAAAAGTTATATAATAGGTAATTGAAAAATTGATCACTGAACATTATTGATTTTCTTACCACACATGAAATTGTGTCGTTATATGTTGATTTTAGTAAATAACTGGCAATATTCTAATTACTATAAAGTACTTGTTTTTACCTAAAAAAAGTAAGTAATCCCTTCTTACTTACCATGTTAAGTAAGTTTTCTGATTTAATGGAATTTTTATATTGATATTAGTCATAACCATCAGATAACATTTAATCTCGTTGGGTGTCGAACCTTTTAACTTTCAATACTTAATTATGTTATCGATTGACCATTAGTAATTATAAAGCTTGATGGGCTTCAATTGCAACTCTACTTGGTAAAAAAACATTAGTTCGTACGAGAACGGATAAAATTCCAACCTGTTAAGTATTCCACTTTCCTTAAAGAAAAAGGAGAGGGTGGATAAGAGTCGTCTCCACTTTACAGCATTATCATGGTCAAGCCACATCCGTTATAAATATTAATTTAGTTTACTGAAATTAGTGCTGGACGCGACTCATAAAAATCTTTATGAAATGAATTTTTTATTATTTCTATAATTTGAGAGTTTACTATCTAATAGATTTAATTAATGTGTCTTGTGAGCCATATATTATGAAAGCAACTCAGGAAAACTTAGAGTGTTCTTTTTTTTGTTTAAGGAAAAATTACAGTAGTCAATTTATTGTTTTTCTTGTGTTATATGGAATAATTTCTTGAAAATCGAAATATTTGACACTTAGTTAGCATGTTTAGTGAGCTAAAGACATTCTATAATAAACCTTGTTTAATAAGGAATAGTTAGACTAAGGACAACTTTGTTTGACATTAAAGATTGTTCAAAATTATCTGAAGTTTAGCTTTCTAATGAATTTAAATGAGAACTGCTTTCAGATTTGTCCCACTCTGCCAAGAAATGACGTGACCTTCCATATTAGAAACTTAGGAATCCAAGCCTAGTAATTTCTCTCAAAGAAATGACGTGATCTTCCATCTTGGATTTCGCTTAAGTACGCTCCAATCATTCATGTCAATAGATTCCATCTTGGACCACAACAAATATTTTTGTAAGAAAGAATTACCATCATAAATCTTTTGAAATTATGTCAATTTAGTTTTTAACTTTTTTTTTACCAATTCAATTATAAATATTTTGTAATTATGCCAATTCAGTCCATCCTATCAACTTTGATCGGTCAACATTGACGTGGACGCCGACCGTTCAACGGATGCCCATGTGGACAACATTTTAATAAATTTTATTTTTTCAAATTTATTTATTTATTTTATTTTTTCCTTCTTCCTCCTTCCTTTAGCCGATCACCATCGGCCAAAGGAGATGGCCAACAAGGTCAGCTAGAGACTCACTCCTACCAGATCTAGCGAGGCTCGACCTCACCTAGCCATGGCTAGGCCAAGCCCTGCCGGCCATCGGCAAGGTCAAGCCTCGCCGTGGTTGGGTGAGGCCGAGCCTCACTAGATTTGGCGAGGCCTCGACCAGCCACGGCAAGCATGAGCCTTGCTCAACAATAGTGAGGTGGCCGACCAGAGGAAGAAGGAAGAAGGAGGAAATAAAACGAGAAAGAAATAAAAAGATAAAGAAAAAGAAATAAAAATTATTAACATTAGTATCCATCAGACGTCTGACATCCACGTCAATGTCGAGTAGCCATATTTAGTTAGATGGACTGAATTGACGCAAATACAAAAGATTCAGGACTAAATTGTCACAATTATAATAATTTAAAAATATTTTCGATAATTTTCTCGTTTTCGTAATAGACAATTAAATCTGCTACCTTGGAGAAAATAGCAGTCGCAATATGTTTGACAAATAGCCATAAATTATTTGGTCAGTTGTTGATACTGAACTTTTTCACTCCAAAGGTCCTCTCGCATTCCTTGAAAATTTCGTGTTTAGTTCCCTATTAGTATCGGATTTTGACCTTTAAACCAGACGATCCATATTGGTCAGGCATTCTTGTTCTTCATTGCAATCTCCGTATTTAGAAATTAGGACATAAGCAAGATCATGAATACTTCTTATGCAATCCGACCTGAAAATTAGAGAAGGACCCTAAGCTCACTTTGACTGTCAACATCACTTTTGTACTCTCCCTCCCTCCCTCCCTCCTCACAACCGATATTGACAAAATGAATAAAACAAGTCTTTCCTCTAAGTCGGATAATCCAATTCCTCTTATGGGACTCATTTTGTTTACATCCTAATAAGTCATCTATGTTTGGTCATTTAGATTTCTAATAAAGATAGAACTGGATAGGATAAGATGTGAAATCGAGTAATTTTGCAATATTTTATCCAAGTGTTTGGTGAATTGCAATAATAAAATAATAAAGTCGGATATATTCACATCATTTCATTTAAATAGTTTGATATAAATAGCATATTAGTGTAGATGAATCTAAAAACTCACAAATGACATGGATAAAAATCTCCCGCTACAATCTTGCCTACTTTATTTTTTTCTTATTTTATTTTTTCTCTTATTTTAATTATTTTCTTTTTTATTTCGTTTTTCCCTTTCCATCATTCTCTATTTAATAAAATTTATCAATATACCTGAAATACTAAAATACCTAAAATATGTAATAAATATAAACTTATAATTATATTGTGAATTAATATTGTAGAATATAATTAAATTCCAATATATAAATAAAAATAAGATTAAATATAAAAACTAAATTGTTATTTTTGTTCTTTTGAATTATTAATATTGGAATTCAAATATTATTTATATTGAAACACAATTGTAGTTTTGTTAATTTATTCGATAAAAATAACTTTCATATTATAGATACTAAAAATCGTATCTACATTTATCATACTTCTCTCACGAGATAATTTTATTTGACCTATATTCTTCTTATATCCAACTTTATCATGCCTTGAGTAGGTACCAAATACAAGATAGGATAAATTTTATCCCATCCCGAATTTTATCTTGACTGCCAAACGTAACCTCAAGTTAAAGATAGCTTCACCCCCTTAGGAATGTCCACCACCTTAAAGCTCAAGCTTATTTCAACTAGATCTATCCTAGATGAACCTTGATTTCTCAATACACTATGGATATTTACCGAAAGAAAGTGGATGAGGTTGAGAGTGCCTAATACGATTTCGCCATCGGAAATTACATGGGCTAAGATTTGGAAGAAGAGATGAAGGAACAACACTCCTTTCTGGAATACATCGGCTGGGAGATAGACCCGGAATGCTTACCCTCTCTCCCAAAAACGTCGGTTATCGACCTACTCATGAGTACGTCTAAAGTCAGATTGAGCAACCAAAGCGGGAGCGGATAGCTCAAGCGGGTGCTTCGAATTTGGGCCTACAGGACAAATGACTTAGTCAGACCTCCCAATTATATTAGGCTATTAGCATGTCTACATCGCAATTTCATTTTGAAAGCTAAATATACGAACTTTTCAAACGGATAAAGTGAAATGTCTTTTAATCGCCGTGGGCATTCGATTGATTGTTGTTGGTTATCCTTCGATGACATCTTCCCATAAGAATTTGGAATCGCGTGGATGGACAATTTTCCAACTCCCTCTCTTGTCAAAAGAACGAATTCTCACGAAAAAGAGATGTTGAAAATTTGGGGCCAAAATATTATCGCTCCTTTCTCATTACGAGAGACAACTTCATGGAATGATTTCACCTTTTTACTCGTGTATTAATATCTACTACTCTTCATTTCCGGTTTGTCTCTACGACTGCAGGTCTTGATTCACGCTCGCAGTCCACACAAATGGCAACTAAGGGTGAGAACAACCAAGAGAGGATGCCAGGCCGAGTAATGAGCCGCGCGGCATACTAGTGCAGCTCATGAAGCATATTAATCTTACCACTGTAATAATTACTTTTAGTGGGACCCAACAAAAAATAAAATAAAACGAAAAAAGAAGATTTGACCCAGTCAACAAAGGGACACTCAGTTTTAAAGAGAGAGCTTGCCAGAACTGGGGGGGGGAGAGAGAGAGAGATGAAGAAGATGAAGAGGATACTCGCTACGGACACCTCCCTGATCGCTTAAAAGAAGGAGAAGAAGAAAAAGAAGAGAATACTCGCTGTAGACACTTTACAGAGCCGGATTTATTATGTATCGCAATGATTAGTAAGTATTCACACCTCTTGTTCTTGCTACGAACACCTCGCCGAGCTGGATTTATTACATATCGCAATGCCCGGTAAGTGCTCGCACCTCTTGTTCTTCCAATCGAAGTATTTTTGGGGGGTTAGGACTCATATTTAAAGTTTTGTGAAAATCAAGTCGTGAAGTCTAGTTCTTAGGCTGTTGAGTTTTGAGATTTCATGAAAATGGTGAATTATGTCATTGTAGAATCGTGGATTTGACAAGTTGTTTTGGCCCAATGACTTAGTCGGAGCAAGAATTTTAAGGTTTCACGTTCGACCTCAGCATTGTGAATAACTCGAATAATCGCTTTGAGTGTGTAATTTGTTAGCGCGTAGGAGTTGTTTTATTAGCATTTAACTTTAGTTTAGCCAATTGATTATTAAGATAGTATTTTACTCGATTTTAATGTTATTTCTCTCTTATTTGATAGCATTACGAGATTGCCAGCTCATGTAGCTACGTGTTAGTTGATTTGGGCACTCTTAGATGAGTGATGCTATCTTTTCTTTGAATTTATAAATTCATATCTTGGGAGTTATAGAAATTTTTAATATACTATAAGTTATTAAAAGCATGTTTGTTGCATAAAATCTGGATCATGCATTCATTATGATTTGATATTTGTGAATGGTTTGCCAAATGTTTTTGGAAAGTTGTCACGAAAGGTTATATGTATATATATGTTAATTCATGAACTTGATTTATGAAAATATTTTGGAAACGCATTGTGATATATGAAATGGTTTATAGATTTGGTTTTATGGAGGATGTTGCTATGAATTGGTGTTGATGCTCAATATTACTGTGTGCCCAATGAGGAATTTGTGAGTATGTGCTTATTAGTTTAGGATATCATTGTGAGTGAGCTATCAGCAATATAAGTGGAGAACTTGCCATGGGAGGAGCTTGGTCGCCCTATCACGAGGCGTTATGGGTGACCATAATTGATATTTAAGCACGAATTTGATTAATGGATTGATCATTGACATGTGATTCAAGATTAGCCCATGAAATGAATTGAGAAAATGAACGATGTTTGGCGAAAAGGCCCAGATTATTTTCCCACTACTATTTTTGTGAAAATTAAATGGGATCAAATATTAAATGAAAGTAGAAAAGATGAATAGTAAATAATACCATAATTTTAACGTAACCACGGGACCGTAGTCCACTTCAAACTTCCACTATGATAAATAATGGGATACAACTTCACCCTAAGGTGGATCTCTCATTGTCTTCAATTTATAGTTCTAAACCTCTCACAAATTGGATAACTCAAAGATAACTCCTTCGCAAGAAGGACGGTTTCTTCTGCTACATTACTCTGATCTTCTTGCTTTTTTTGTATATTCATCTCCATTGAGGAGGACTCCTATTTATAGGAGCAAATGCAATCACAATTGGAATTGTACGATATGAAAGTCACGTTGATTTATCTCCTAATCTATCGTGATTTTTTGGACGTGGGAAGATCACTTTGATTTGTTTCCCAATCTCTCTTGATTTTTTGGATGTGGAAGATCATGTTGATTTATCTCCCAATCTGTCTTGATTTTCTTTTCTTTTACTCACTCACTACTACACGTATTCTCTCTACACATATACACAATTGCATTGGCCTCTCCAATTGGGAGTGACCTACTCAACAAATCTCCCCCTCACGAGCAATTTGGAGAGGGCATCAAATCTGCAAAAGTTCGACAAGCTTGCATCTTAACTGTAGATAGAGATTTTGTCATCATATCTGAGCCGTTATTGTTAGTGTGTATTTTCTTTAGCTATAAGGCATTTTCTTCCAACACATCATATATCCAATGATATCTGATGTCAATATGTTTTGGACCTGGAGTGGAAAGTTGCATTTTTGCTGAGGTGTATTGCACTTTGACTATCCAAGTACAATATATACTTCTCTTGGTTGTGGTCCACTTCTTGTAGGAACTTCTTCATCCACAAGAGTTCTTTACATGCTTCCATTATTGCAATATATTCTGCTTCAGCAATAGATAGGCAACGCATTTTTGTAATCGAGATTGCCATGAAACTGCTCCCCCTGAAAAAGTCATTAGGTACCCTGATGTAGACTTTCTCGAGTTCATATCCCCTACCATGTCTGCATCCAAAAAACCTTCTAACATGATTTTATCGTTACCATAACATATACAGTTATTAGAAGTACCTCGGAGATACCTGAATACTCATTTGACTGCTATCCAATGTTCCTTACCGAGATTGGATAGGAACCTGCTTACCACACCAACTACATATGCGATATCAGGCCTCGTGCATACTATCGCATACATTAGACTGCCAACTGCTGATGCATAAGGAACCTTTTCTATTTCCTTCTTTTCTGTCTCACTTTTTGGGCATTGCTCCAAACTGACCTTGAAGTGATTTGCAAGTGGAGAACAAACTTCTTTGGATTTATTCGTGTTAAATCTTTCAAGAACTTTATTAACATACTGTTCTTGAGATAATCTGAGTTTATGATTCTGCCTATCTCGAAAGATTTCCATCCCAAGCATTTGTTTTGCGGGTCCCAAATCCTTCATCGAAAAGGACTTGCTCAATTCCTTCTTTAAGTTATTGATCTTGCTTTTATTCTGGCCAACAATTAGCATGTCATCAACGTAAAGCAAAAAAATGAGGAAATTACCATCATTAAATTTCTTGACGAACACATCAGCGATGGTTTTGTTGAACCCATTTGCTTCCATGAACGAATCGAATTTTCTATACCACTGTCTTGGAGCTTGCTTGAGCCCATAAAGACTTTTCCTCAGTCTATACACAATATTTTTTTCCCCTTTGATTTTGAAACCTTTAGGTTGATCCATGTAGATCTTCTTGTTGAGATCTCCATGTAAAAACGTAGTCTTCACATCAAGTTGCTCGACCTCTAAGTTCAAGCTTGCTGTCAGGCCAAGAACAGCTATGATAGAGGACATTTTAACCATAGGTGAAAATATCTCGTCAAAGTCAATATCTTTCTTCTGAGCAAATCCCTTCACAACCAACCTTGCCTTGTATCGTGATTGTGAGTTACCTTCTTCAGTCTTTAGTCTGAACACCCACTTGTTTTTGAGAGCTTTTCTTCCTTGTGGCAATTTGACTAAATCATAAGTATGATTTTCGTCTAAGGATTTCATCTCCTCTTGCATGGCTTTTAACCACTCCTCTTTGTGCTCGTGGAACATAGCTTCTTGGTAGTTCTCTGGTTCTCCCTCGTCAATGAGCACCCCATAATCATTGGGAGAATATCTATCACTAGGTTGTCGTTCATGGGTTGATCTCCTCAATTGGGGTTTTGATGAGATCTATTCAACAATTGGTTCAAGTTCGATTGAAGTAGTCTTACCTTCAATGCTAGATTCAACTTGCTTGTTATTAGAATTGTTGGAAGGAGCGACTGGGCCAAGATCAGCAGGATATTCATATGTTGATTGAGATTCCTCATGCTTCTTGAAGCCCTTGATTGTTTGATCTTCAAGAAATATCACATCCCTACTTCTGACTATTTTTCGGTTAACAGGATCCCAAAGTCTATAGCCAAATTTATCATGAGCGTAACCTAAAAAAATACATTGCTTTGATTTACTGTCAAGCTTTGATCTCTCATCCTTGGGAATGTGAACAAATGCCTACAACCAAAAACCTTCAAGTGGCCGCAAGAAGCACCTTTACCGGTCTAGACACTTTGTGGTACATCACCGTCAAGTGGATCTGAAGTTGATAGGTTGATTAAATCAACTGCCGTCCTCATTGCCTCACCCCAAAAGTGGTTTGGCAGCTTTGCATTGGAAAGCATGCATCTAATTTTTTTCACAAATTGTTCTGTTTATCTGCTCCGCGACACCATTGAGTTGGGGTGTTTTTGGTATGAATCTTTCTAGTTTGATCCCAAGACTTTTGCAATAATCCTCGAAAGGTCCTTGGTACTCACCACCATTGTCTGAGCGTACACACTTCAATCGTCTACTTGTTTCTCTTTCAACCTTCAAATGAAATTGCTTGAAAATTTCCTGCTTTTGATCTTTAATTTTCAAGGCAAATGCCCACACCTTTCTAGAGTGGTCATCAATAAATGTTACAAAATAAAGCGCACCTCCTAGTGTTCTAGTTTGCATTGTGCACACATCAGTATATATCAAATCTAAAATTTCACATTTTCTAGATGGTGGGGAATTACGAAATGCTACTTTGTGTTGTTTTTCCATAATGCAGTCGACACAAGTATTTAACGGTGTACCTTTCATTCCGGGTAGGAGTTGCTTTCTAATGAGAATCTTGAGTCCTTTCTCACTCATGTGTCTAAGTCGTTTATGCCATAACTCGGTGGTGACTCCTTTTCCTGTTACATTTACCTCTCCTCTACATAGTTTGGATTGTGTGATGCAGAGAGAGCCAGTCTTTTCTCCTTTAGTTACCACCAAATTACCTTTAGTGAGTTTCCATTTCCCATCACTAAAGAAATTGCTGTAGCCTTCGTCATTGAGCTTGCCGGCGGATATAAAATTGAGACGTATGTCCGGAACATGTCTCACATCTTTGAGTAATAGCCTTCATCCAACATTAGTCTCCAAATAAATATTACCCATACCAGTAATTTTGGACATACCATCGTTTCCTATTTTTACAAAGCCAAAGTTGCCAGTGGTGTAAGATGTGAAAAGATCTTGACAGGCCGTAACATGGTAGGATGCGTGGGTGTCATACCCATGTTAAATCTTGGGATGCAAGATTAATGGAATCATCACTTTGAATAATGATTACCTCATCCGCAATATTAGTAGTATTATTTGTTTGGTTCTCATTGGTTTTGTTGATGTTATGACTCTTTGGTTTTTCTGCCTTTAGCTTTCTACATTCTCGGATGAAGTGTCCCAATTTACCACAATAATGGCACTTCTTGTTTCATTTGAAGTTGGATTGGGACCTTTCTTGTTGCTGATTCTGAAAGTTTCGACTTTTGGTTCTCCCTCTTCGTTCTTGATTTTCTTGTCGGTTAATGACAAGTGCCTTGGACTCAAGGTTGACTCCACTCTCTTTTTACAGAGATTCTTCATTCAACATTCTGTCTTTTACCATATCCATGGTATGCTTGGCGTTGGGAGTCGAGTTGCTGACCGATATAACAAGTGTGTCCCAACTATTTGGCAAAGAGCTAAGTAGCAGCAACACCTGCAACTTATCATCTAATGTCATTTTCATAGAGTTGAGTTGGTCTACAATACCATGGAACTCGCTCATGTGTTCCGAGACACTACTCCCGTCTTTGTATTTCAAATTCATGAGCCGCCGCATGTGATTTGCTTTATTTTGCGTCGTTGTTCTTGCATTTTTGCCGAAGAACACCAGCATCATGTTCATTAGCAAAATTTTGAAAAATGGTCTTGTCAATCCATTGCCAGATTTGAGCAGCACACTTTCGATTAAACACCATCCATTCGCTTTCGGACATGGCCATTGGTTTGCCACCAGAAGATGATGCCGATTTGCCTTCCACTGCGGGATTTGACGCCTTAGACATAGGTGTTGGTACCTCCATCGGTATCGCGATTGACCTCCAAAGGTCTTTAATGTATAGAAGATCCTCCATCTTTGGTTTCCAGATCGCATAATTGAATGTGGTCAATTTTATCATATTGCCAAAATTCTCCTCCATTTAATTTTGCATAGAAAAATATTATATATAGCAACCTGGCTCAAATACCACTTGTTGGAAAAAAGAACAATGTTTGGCGAAAAGGCCTAGATAATTTTCCCACTACTGTTTCTATGAAAATAGTAGTAAAGATGAATAGTAAATAACACTAGAATTTTAATGTGGAAAACCCTTTAAGGCGAAAGGAAAAACCACGGACCGTAGTCCACTTCAAACTTCCACTAAGATAAATAATGGGATACAACTTCACCCTAAGGTGGATCTCTCATTGTCTTCAATTTGTAGTTCTAAAACTCTCACAAACTAGATCACTCAAAGATAACTCTCTTGGAAGAAGGATTGTATCTTCCGCTACACTGCTCTAATCTTCTTGCTTTTTTTGTATATTCATCTCCAGGAGGACTCCTATTTATAGGAGCAAATGCAATCCCAATTGGAATTGCACAATATGAAAATCACGTTGATTTATCTCTTAATCTGTCATGATTTTCTGGATGTGGGAAGGTCACTTTGATTTGTTTCCCAATCTCTCTTGATTTTATGGATGTGGAAGATCATGTTGATTTATCTCCCAATCTCTCTTGATTTTCTTTCCTTCTCTCTTTTTTTTTTCTTTTCTTTTACACACTCACTACTACACATATTCTCTACTCAATTGCATTGGCTTCTCCAATTGGAACTGACATACTCAACAAAATGGATCATTGGCATGTGAGTTGTTGAAATAATCAATGGTTGGATCATTGATATTTGTTTTGATATATTTGTTTTGATATAATTGTGAAATGGATATTTATGCTATAAATATAGTTATGTTAAAACATATGTAACTTATTCTCCTGTTATTAGTTTATTATATTCTAGATTTGGGTTAAATGAATCGTAGTTTATTTTATAAATATGCATAGTAGGTAACATACTTTACAAAATGCGACAGCTTTAGATGCCTAAAGGTCCATCTTTTAAGTACTATATGTTCAAGATGGCACGTCATGCTAATTATATGTCACTCCTGATCCAATATTTCCAAGAGCTTGACTGGGTCGGCCCTGCAGTGGTGCATAATGGCTGGAGCTCGACGCGACGAGACATCGAATGAACTGTTGGAGGCTTCCTGCAGCCGTATAAGTTCAATGTGAATGTCAGTCACCTATCTGGGACGACCTCTCACGCACGAAAAGATTATTATTTTAGATTCGCCCCTAACATTTTAGTGCAATTGGGTCCCTAAATTGTGTAACTTTTTATTCGAATCGATCCTCCCCTTAAGCGGATGTGGCAAAACACATTTTTCTATATATATATAGATGGGCTCAGAGGGGCTACGGCCCCCCAACTTGCAGCCCATATGCTACCGTACTATCAAATTTTCACATACTAAAAGCCATATTTCTTCTCTTCGGCCCAAAAAAGAGGCCATAGTTCTGTCTCCAAGTCAACAACATAGCTGCGGCACGGCAACGTTTCGGATCTCTCGCTCCCTGTCTCCGCTAATTAACATTCATTAGTATTATTTTCATGGCGATGGTTCAGCCACCCTCATCGGCACCTGGGTTGGTCGTGGCCGCCCCGTCTAGGCCTGTTGCAGCCCCCACAAACAGAGATAGCAAGATCCTCGTTGTCGTCTGACCAGTGGTTGAGACGAAGCGAGGCCATGCACAAGGCCGGCCCCTCACGCGGCGGCACAGGCCTCCAACCTCTGTGGCGGCACTCTCGTCGTTAGAAGGGTGAGGTCCAGAAAAGGCATTCACCAGCAAGTGGCAAGGCTAGCAAAGGCCGCAAGCTCGGCTGCCTCGGCTTGTTGCCTGCAGAGGTTATCTCTCTTTCTCTCTATCACAGCTCTGGGTTCGCCTGAGCCTAGTGGCCAATGTCAGATCCTCTCCGATGCGTGGGCAACACTGTCTCCGCCTCCCTCGCTGCCGCCGCCGAGGGTCCCTTCTTCCTTTGTTCTCTTCTTTTGCTCAACCCTTCTTCTCTGTTTGCTTCTGCCTTTTCTTTTCAGATTTTTCATTGCCAAACTTTTAAAACCATTATTAGGTTTTCTAATGTCACGTAGGACGAGACGTTTGCAATTAAAGGATACATCAATATCTCCATTTATTTTTTTTATGGAAAGATCAATTCGAATAAAAAGTAAACAATTTGGGACTAGCTTGTATAGAAAAAGTTCATTATTCATATTGAACATTAATTAAGGGATTTTCAATTCTTTATCTCATATTTAATTAGTTGTTTACCAAATCCTTATCAAATGCATTAGGATATCTTATTTTGTCCTAAAATGTACATCAGAGGGAAGACGCCTCTTGATGTGGACTTCCTATATAATTTGTATTTTTCTTGATGTTATTTGATTGGTACAGAATAAAACGTCGTTCATCATCACACAACATGGGGATGTTCCATTAAATTATAGCTCTTAGTGTCATGCTTTTTTATGATACGTCATGAATTTTGGTGGGTCATGATCGAATGGAGTTTCCCTGCAACAATGATTATATCCATTTAGTCAATGGGAAATAATTGCACCAACGAAAGTAGGTGTAGACGAGCTCAATCCACATGTATCGTTTAATTATATGAATCTGATGTTATCCATAGATGTATCTAAATTGAGTACATATCCATTTAAAGCACTCTGCACGTGCTTTTCTTGCTATTTATTTATTTTATTTTCTTGCAATGGGTTGAATTTCCAATTTGACAAATCAAAGGTATTCCACCTTCATATAGAGGAATGTCAGGAGTATGACAATTCACGTCGGAGGTGTGAGTCGAAAATCAGTGGCGTTCAAAATGATCAAAAATTTAAAAGAGTAAATAACATACTTAATTGGTACATAACTCATTTGTTAAAGGTATTAAGTGAAATTGAGTGGAGGTAGAAATATCTTTTGACCTAGACTTTAACTCCTTTTTGAGAACCACCTTTGTTAGTAGACATATGTTGAATTCCATACATACATATATATAGCAACTTAGTAGGACATACCATGATTGGTGAATGCGATGAATGATGTATATATGTGTGTGTGTGTATATATATATAGTAACTTAGTAGGAGGACATATCATGATGGGTGAATGCGATGAATGATTTGAAGATGAGTCATGTCCAATTCTACTATAGCGTGCGGATTTTCATGATTGGTCGGTTGTTTGCCATCGTATTCGGCAAATAGGAACTAAACTGCAATATAGTCCCGCTCGCGGTGGTCTAAAGCCTATCAAGCACGGCACATTACAGGATGACATTTCATTTTCCATAAGTTTCCCCCTAGTTTCCACTCAAAGATAATTGGCCCGGCTGACGTAATATGTTTGCCCAAATGACGTTTCTTCAGCTGCACGGCATACTCCTGCTATTGACACAATTCAGCACTTAAAAATCACGCTGACCAAACTATTTCATTCATTCATTTGAATTTCATCTTCATCTTGTACAGTACAATTATTTGAATACTTAGTACCAAATTTGATTGGCAGGCCCTTAATTTTGCTAAGCATATACACTTTTTAATGTAGCAGCACACACCACCCCTACTGATGCATCATCCCTTACACTTGCTTCTTTTACAGAGACGTTAGACATCATTTCCATACTTATAGAGAGGCTAAGAGCCAGTACGACATGTAAAAGATCATATCATGCAGTTGGATAAGAAGCTTCCATGGCGAGACCGCAGAGACCAGCCCTGGAGCTCACATCCCTCCGGATCCTCATGTACCCGCTCTCGCCCCACCCGGTGCCCCACGAATTCTTCAGCAGCCAATACTTGGTCCCACCAGAGGTCGTACCATACCCGACCGCCGTGACGGCATGGTCAAGGCTGGTCCCACACGAGCCCGTGAACACGCCGCCTGAGTAGAACTGGAATGAGAACCCGCTCCCCTCGATTGCCACTGAGACCGGCTGGTTCGCCACGGCCTGCAGGAGGGCCTTCTCATTGTTGGCCGGCACATCCTGGTATCCTGTTATTGAGGCCGCGATGTTCCTCGTCTTGGCCGTGCTGCAGGTCCCATCGGAGCCCTGGTAAGGGTAGTTCGCCTCGGACGTGAGGCCACCCTTGCTTTTGATGAACTGGAAGGCGCTGTCCATGAGCCCGCCCTCGCAGCCTTGGTTGACACCATTAACGTCGCAATCCACAAGTTCTTGCTCCGAGAGTGACACCAACTTCCCCTTCTTGAGCATGGTAATCCCTTCCATAGCCGCCACAGCCGAGAACGCCCAACAAGCTCCTGCACAAGAAGATAGTAAGTTCCCTCTGGCCGGCATACAGAAGTTATTGAAATTATCGTGAAGACGTATGAATAGTATAGCAAGACAGCAGTAAAATGAATGTAACAGTGATATAGAGATATTACGTAGTTTGTTTAATATATATTGTTGCCCCGTTTTATTACAGCTCGAGCATGACATGAGAATTTTGACATATTCACGAGACAACCATCGAATTTCCACTCACCACAGCTGGCTTGATCCTTGACAGACGTCACAGCCTTCTTGGTTCGCCAGTCCAAGATGGCTGGAGCCGCGGTGAAGTTCGCATACTTGAACGGTTTCGCATCCCCAGAGGACAGGACACCGGTGGACCTCCTCTTGTATCCGGTGTAGGAAGCGCGGAACTCCTCGTTGGTTAGGTCTGCGAACTTGTTCACAGCCAGTTTATACCCCGCGTCCTTATCATTATTAAAGGCGTTGATGCGGTTGATGTTCTGTTTGAATATCTCATACCGTTTCGCCTTTTCGTCAGCATCCTTGTAGACGCGCCCGTGGATTGCCATCCACTGGTCGTGTTGCTTTAACAAGTGTTCCTCTCCGAGAGGGCGACAAAGCATTTCCGGAACAGAAACTATGATGACCAAAAGAGTGGATATGAGGAATGGGAGAAGGTTTTGTTTGGCCATAGTAGTACTTTGGGTACTGTCTAGGACTCAATTGGAGTGACTTTGATGAATGTGTCTTTCAATTTGTGCACATCTCCCAATGGGGACGATGGGTTTTTATAGACAAAATGTTACTCGATTGTTGTCGCTCTCGCTCTCTGGTGATAATGCTTCAGTGGACCTCTTGCTGCTCCAATGTGCCTTGATAGATGTTCTGACTTAGACCGCCCAATTGCGATTGCACACTCAGCATGAATACCACATATGCAATTGAAGTGACTCTGGTTCTCCTTGACTGATTGGTGATCAATCAAATTCCCCCCTTTTTTTTTTTTTTTGGATCGATAAAGTCTCCCATTAAACATTGCTATGCAGTGCAAAAATATATGGTTCTAAGAGGCTTGTTGGTTTTGTGGTGGTCTCAACTCCTGGTCAAGAGCGAATCGACCGGTTTCTTTCGTCCCGTCAATGGTTAGGCACTTGGGCCAATCCATACGTATTTGCCTCCATACATGTGTACGTATTGCCTTTTTCGACTTTTTATAGATACGCATTTGCATCTATGTCTGTCCTCCGATCATGTGTAAGTTGTGGTGATTCATGTTCCTATCGGAAAGAATCGGTTTTCTTCGGTGAAACAACTAGCTAAGGTCAACATTTGCTAATAAAGTATTATTGATCTCAAGGGCGTGACTCTGTGAGAATAAACTGGTGCCATGCAAGTAATGATAAATAATTGAGCGGCAGTGGTGTGCTACACGAAAACTATACTTCAACCCTGAAATCATATTCTACGACCAATTTCAACTTTAGACGACAAGGGGTTGAGTTATCAACTTGTTTCCTTAGTTCTAGACACTTCATATGTTTTCAATTAAGGATGTAAACCAGTCAAGTCAATCGTGAGCTATTCGAGTTCAAGTAGCTCAAACACTAATTAATCGAGTCTAGCTCAAGCTCGAAAATACTTGACTTGAATAGCTCAGAAGCCTGATTGGGTGATCGAATCTTTATTTATTTTAAATTTTATCTACAGTTTTACAACTATAAGCAAAACGAATGTAATTCCTAATTTTTTGTAATCATAGCATTATTTCCTGGTTGGAGCTTGAGTTTGAGTTCAATTCAGAGTTTTGAGCTAGAATTATCGGCTAATTGAGTCAAGGTCTCTGCTCAAAAAATAAACAGAGAGAGTCAAGATCGAGCTTCTTGACAACTTATTTCAATCAAGTCTTGACTATCCATTTGAGTCAAGTTTGAGTGTTGAAAAATTGGTGCCTCAACTCGACACATGCGATATCTTTCGGGGTTATTATAAAAAAGTTCTAAACTGATTACACTTATGTCAATCTAATCATAAAAATTTTAATCCGGTCAATTTTTTCTAAAAATCTTTAACATGGATGTTTATTTTCTTATGTGGTATGACTAGCACTAATGCAAAAAAATATATTGCAATTTTTAATAATTATTCTAAATTTTTTCCTTTTTTTTTACCTCAAGTCACATCACCTTGTGCGACCTAGGCGATAGTCTCTTGAGGTTTGGGAACTTTAGGTGAGGTTGCCAAAGCTAGATCTAGCTCATTGGTAGCTAGATTTGGCCTCGCAAGCAGCTCGCCAACCGCACGCTGGCTATTGAGTCCTTCGCCGATTTTCAGTTCTATAAAGAAAATAGCGAATGTTATTTACAAATTGTAATTTTTCCAAACACCATTTCAATCAAAGTTATTTCATAGTATATTTTTAAATTACAATTTATTGAACACTACTTATATTTGGAAAAAACCCTTAACATAAAGTTTTTTACATTTTCCCATAAACTTTCCTCAAAAGCAAACCAAATGCACCCTTACTTACCTCTAATGCATCCATTCCTCCTCAACCTAGCTTATAATATTAATAAAATAAAAACCCTGACTTACTTCTAATGCATCCATTCCTCCTCAACCTAGCTTATAATATTAATAAAATGAAATATATATAAATATATATTTTGATGATATGTGTTGGAGTGATTATGCTATTACAGGGAGAAGTATTCTTGAGTAGATAAGGCCATTTGTACAGTTTACATAATTAATCGAGTAGGTCTTGAGTTTTGGTCAACATTGCGTGAGGATAGATCGGGTACAATCAGCTCTTGGCATTAAGAGAGACATAATTTCAAGCTTGTAATCTCTTTATTCATGGGGGATTTATCCCTCCAGCCCTCTCTTGGCTGTAGGTCTCAAATACTTGGAGACGAACCAGGTAAATCCTACTGGGCTGTTTCTCTATTTGTCATTCATTTTTCTATTAATCTCATCAATGTGAGGTAGAAGTATAGCGCAAGTGTCAAAACTTGGCATGGAAGGATACTTAAATATCAAAAGTTCCGAAAGGTACACTTAAGTGCCACTTTTTTAAAAAAAATTTAGGACATTTGAGTGCCAACTCCGGCAAAAACAATCGGAAATCCGACGTGTCATATTAATAATATAAATGGTTTACATGGCTCGCCAGAAAGTTGACTCAACAATGATAGTGCAAAATTATGTCGTTTTGACTCCAAAAATGAATTTAATATAATATTAATTCAAATAAAGTAAAAGAACTAAATTAAGGGGGCGGGGAAGAGAGCTTCAGCGAGGACTATGGAGGTCTTCATTGCCGTCGCTCCACCATTGCTACGAAGGGTGGGCGACAATGGGGCAAGGGTCGGTTAGGGTCACCAGGCCCTGGGTAGTGGCCAACGACCATGACCGACCATCGCCAGGGGCTGGCCCTTGCCAAATTTGAGGTGAGGGTCATGGCCCTCCCCCAAATCGATCGAGAGTCACTGGCTCTTGCCCAAAGGGATTAAGGGCTGTCAATCACTGGCTGGGGTGACCCTCGCCCCAGATCTAGGCACAGGCCCATAGGCCCTCGTCAACAATCGACTAGGGTCACTAGCCATCGCCCGGAGTCGGCAACCTCGGCGAACCCTCACCCCACCATCACTGACCCTTCCTAGTAATAGTGGGGTGACGACAATAAAAGGCCTCCACAACCCTCGTCAAGGCTCTACTCATGGGGGATTTATCCCTCCAGCCCTCTCTGAGATGTGGGTCTTAAATACTTAGGAATGAAGCAGGTAAATTCTATAGAGCTATTTCTCTATTTAACACTCGTTTTTTCATTAATCTCACTATTGCAAGACAGAAATACAGCACAAATGTCAAAACTTAGCATGATAGATACTTAAGTACCAAAAGTTCTGAAATGTACATTTAAGTGCCACTTTTTTTATAAAAAAAATTGGGACATTTAAGTGTCAACTCTAATAAAGGCAGTTGGAAATTCAACATGGCTTATTTTAATAATATAAGTGATCTACATGGCTAGCCGAAAAGCTAACTTAGCAATGACAGTGCAAAATGACGTCATTTTGGCTCCAAAATAAATATTAATTAAAATAAGTTAAAAGAATTGAATTAAAAGAGGGGGGAGAGCTTTGAGCAAGGGCTACATAGGCCCTCACTACCACCATCCCACCATTGTTGGGAAGGGCGAGCGACAATGGGGTGAGGGTCAACTAGGGTCACTAGGCCTTGGGCAATGGCCAACAACCATGGCTGACCATTGGCGGGAACTAGGCCTCACCTAGATTTGGGGCGAGGGTCATAGCTCTCTCCCAAATCCAGCGAGGGTCGTTGGCCCTCACTGGTAATCGACCAAGGTCACCTACCCAGGACCTGGCAACCTCAGCCAAGCCTCGCCCTTACCATTGCTGGCCCCTCCCGACGATGGTGGGGCAATGGCAGCAAAGACCTCCATAGTCCTCGTCGAAGCTCTTTTCCCCGGATTAAAGGAGGAGGCCTAGCATAGGAGGCTTACAAGTGAAAGGAAGATTGTTTGAGGTGCAAGTGGGAGAGTGTTAGGTAAGGCAAAAAAATCACAAAAATTAACACGACAACTCTTTTGCGGCAAAAATAACACCTATTATTTTGGAAAAATACCTTCGTGGCGGAAAGTGAGATCTTTCGTCACGAAATGCTTTATCCTTGCTGTATGATGGCTAAAAATTTTACTTGTTGCCGCCGCAACATCTTCGTGGCAGTATAAAGCATTTCTAGTTATGAAATAATGTTCATGGCAATGTTTTCCTGACACTTTGTCCCATATTTTACCAAGGATATAATTTCTTGCTTCTGAAAAGGAAATTTATTGTCAATAAAATGCTTTGATGGCGATAGATCATATATTCTGCAACAAAAAATTATTTCGTGGCTGTAGGTCGGACCTATACTAACGAAAATAGGTTTGTAGCTAAATGGCAGATCTATTGGCACGGAAAAAGCATGTTTTGTGATTATAAATGTTATGGGTGCATTTATATCATTGGAAATTTCATGTTATGAAAAATATTTTTGTTAAAAAATGATTGCTTTTTATTTATTTGATAACTTAGGGAAGATAATTTCCTTCTTGCCAGAAGGAGCAGTTGTTTTTCCTCAATCTAAGTCTGGTGTTTTAGTCTATATAAAAATAAAAGTTTCCTAAATCAATTAGTTTTTCGTCATTCAAATATGAAAAAATTAGAATAAATTTTGGACACAATTTTTCTTCAAACAATCCAACCCTTAAATCACAAATTTCATTTCATGGTCAAATTTTTGTGGCCATTAGTCTCAATTATATCAATTTGTTTTTCTTTGTTGCAATAGATGAGACTTATAACACTGAAAAATATTATGCGAGAGCTCTCAGTGAAGATTTATTTAAGAGATAATTGATGATTCTCTAGATGTACATATATCAAGATCTTAAATCGGTTGGCAAATTGGTATTATTCTCATTCGTTATGTGATGAAGACATTTGTGTTCCTTTCCAGAAATTACCAAGTTGCCCGAGGTACATGATAACAAGATCCACATAAAAAAATCGTAAATCAAAGTATATTGATCACAATGACATCAAAATTTACACTAATGGGAGCTTATTTCGCTCCTAGTTATTTCTATGATACACATACAGGGTGACAACCCAAATCTCAAGTCATATTAAGTAACTCATAAGTCAACATGTACCCCAAATGGCCACCACTTTATTTGATTATTCAATATACTTTTCTTGAAGGATTTGCCTCTTTAGAATGGTCTGAATCATTACAAATGGTATCAGAAAAGAATCCTCTCTAGTAAATGTGTGGGTTGTGGACAGATTGCCCGATCTTATGAGTGTGAGGAGTGATCATCAAGGCGAGAGGGTCTGAACAAGATGTGACTCCTAACAAACTTTTAGGATAATAAAGGGGGCATGAATGGACCGAATCATACGTTGAACAGGAGGAATTTTTTTAGGTGATACAAGTCAACATTTACAAGAACATTTGGATTTGAAGTGGTGGGTTTTTGACATCTCAAATCCGACATCTATTGGAGAGAGATCTTGTCGAGTGATGAGTCAACACATATTTAAGCTAATCAACACTTTGTGCAATGTGGTTCCTCAAATCACACCTTTTACGGGAATAGTCCTAGGGAATTTGTTTGGTGTCTTAGGGTGCGTTTGTTTCAATGAAAGTAGTTTTCTCGAAAGTGTTTTCCGGACTTTCTGCTATTTGTTTTTCCAAAAACGATTTGGTCAACGGAAAATACTTTCCAGTCAACATAAATATTATGTATTATTTTAGGAAAATGAATTCCTATGCATGGGAAGGGGAAAACACTTTCCCTCTTTATGAGGTCTTTAGGTTTTTCCATTTTTATTAGTGCAAATGTTATTCAATCATTTTCCAAATGCGATCCAAATGTCTGAAAACATTTTCAACCACATATCATCAAACACAAGGAAACTAATCATTTTCATGGAAAATAATTTCCTGGAAAACATTTTCCAAAAATGGTATGATTTCCGCAAAACAAACGCACCCTTAGAGTTGTAATCTTAATGGTTCCTCTTCTCCTACTAACTTCCCTCAACTCCGATCTATCTTATCAACTCAATCGTTCCCGTGGTTCAATCCTTCCTAGTAAAACGCGGTTATTATGTGGAGAATATCTAGTTCCTAGTTAACCCTGGAACATTAGACATTTTGTCACGGAGGCCATCGCAGTCCAAGTGAAATGGATAGGAAAACTTTTAATATCAATGATAGAATTGTTTATTTTCATTGAATTGAAGGAAAATGGAGATTCCAAAGACGTCGTCTTTTCAAGATAGGAGATCTTCTTGAGACACGCGGTTGATAATATGTCTGCATATAAACCAAGATCTTGTTGAGCGATCGTCTTCATTTTAGTTAAACAATGCACGAAAGACTTCAATGACCACACACTTCTTACACTTTTGTATTCATGATTCAGCAGGTACATAATGATTGTTTACTCTAAATTATTAATATTGACCTGATTAACAAACGACTGTACTCTCAGCCATGTCTCTTATATTTTTTTTTAACCGTCATCAATTACATAATAATGTTACCACTTTTCAAGTTGGACAAGAGGCAATTGAGGAGGGGAATTAAATATCTCAAAGAGTTAATTTTTCAGGAAAATGATAATATTTTTTGGTATTTGTTCGAAGCCTGAAAATAAACTAGAAGTATTTTGTCGGTTCTATCCTACTCATACTCTAATTCTCACTCTTTTTGACTTTTACATTGTCTTCTTGAAGGGCGTGGAAATCGAAACTCATATTTGAAGCTAAATCATCTTTATCCCACCCCCTGAGAATGTGAGAATTCAAACCCTCACTTCTCTCTTCCCATTAAGAAGAGTGGCCACTAGGGCAAATCTTAGTGGTTCGGAAACCTGATCTTGAACATCAGGACTCGAGAACCAAAGTTAGGGGTTTCATGTCCAAAGTATAGAGTTTTAGGTTCAAACGTCAATATTTAATTATATTTTGGAAAACCTTTTCTTACTTTCATAAGAAAATATCATTTTTCTTGAATTTAAGTATAAATTTTCCATTAACTCATTTTCCTAAGTGAACTAAATACAGAAAATGAGAAAAATATTTTTTCAGAAAATAATTTTTGCAAAACAAACAGAGCTTATTGTAAAATTAAAATTCACGATCTCTAAAATATGTCAATCTTCAAAGTGTATCTCCGTGTTTTTACTCATTTAAATTATTTTTCACTCCTTTTCTCACTGGCGACGCGTCTGCCTTTTTGCTTCTGGCGCGTCAAATATTGTATTCAGTGCCCTCAAAGCACAGCTATAGGATAACGATGTTTTTGACGTGTATATTGCAAGAATCTTTGATGGGATTCTGAAAGTGAAGAAGATAAGAGCAAATAAAAACTATTTCTAGCGCTCCGCCCCCACCACAAAATACAGATGCCCTCCATTTTCCTTTCTGGATGGACCCATGCGACACCAAAATTTTCAAAAAGATCCATCAATCGCTGTGAAACGATGTGACCCCATAAGCCTAGCTGCTGCATGCAGATACCACCAAGGAAGATTCCTCTTATTATATTTGTCATTTCACTGATATCAGCAAACTTGGACCTGGCCGGCGTGTCTGAATCAAATAATTACTGTTACTTCATCCGTGCAAGCTTAGGAAATGCTCTCGACCAATGGGGCAGAAGAACATCGTAATCGACGGATGAAGAAGAGAGAAGCTTTGTTACGTTAAGAAGCTTTCTCAAATTTTTTTGGTTAACACGTCGTTTTTGATTGGGAGGTTCGTAACTTACAAATTTTTCCAAATTATTGGTGATCGCAGGCGTGTACTACAGCAGCTGGGGCGTTTGCTCGTTGCGGTTTTTCTAAGAGCCTGCTATTTTTAAAAGGGGTACGGATGGCCTTATCTACAGTTTTGGACCCATCCTAATTTGTCTCACGATTGAGGGTAAAGAAGTCAGGATTTGAGCCCTCGAGGCCGGCCCAATTTGTCTTGGCATCGGGGAATTTTCAGCTAGGAAACTATAGGTCAAATTTTCAAATCGCACGAACTGACGTGGAAAACTTGCCTGAATCAAGGCTATATGCATATGTACCAGAAACCCAAACTAAATCAGTTCGTGGGGTTTGCAAGACGTTATATGTGTTTTTAAGGATCCGAGTCTCTATGCTTGCGTCCCTGAGTTGTAATGACCAAAAAGAGGAGGAGAAGAAAAAGAAGTCTTCGTTCGAGAAAGTATGTCTTTGAAGTGAGTGTACTCCATAGTCAAACGAACGATCAAATGCAGAGGAGTAGCTCGTTAGGTTCTTCAAGCCTAAAGGCGTCTCAGCTGATACATGTCAAATGGGAATGGATGCTCAAGATCTGCATGCGCGCTCATCTTCCCCGGATGTGCCATGACATAACGAAGACGTATCATGCACGTCACAGGTCTGTATATGTTCACATTGAGAACCTATTCTGCAGATTCTAACAGCCACGAATCTAATGAACCTTTTATGGATCTTGACGAGGACCAAAATCAACGTCAGCGACAGTAACCTACGGCGTCTTTTCGTGAAAAGGCAGCAGCACTTCAATTAGTAGAAGAGCCTTCGTCACACCGAAAGGTGCTACCCATAATTTTCCCTGAAGATTCCATTCACACCATCAAAATACATTTGTCTCCTCTACCATGTTCCGGCTTGTCATACATCATTATTTATTTAGATTCCGTTTATTTAATGAAGAATTAATAATTTTAAAAAAAATTCCTAAAAATGATCACTTGAGTCACTTAAAATAATCAATCAATAAAAAATCTTTTAACTATCGACAATAATTTGCGTCTTAACATTTTTGTAGACAATAAAAATATTTTTAGTCCATCCATTTTTATAAACGATACATGTGATTTATTTTAGGAAAATATTTTCCAAATTATTCCTTTTCCGTGAAATAATGTACGTTTATTTCGTGAAAAAAAAAGAATTATTTGAAAATATTTTCCTTAAAATAATGTCTTGCATTGCTTATAAAATTAAATAGACAAAAAATATTTTTATGGTCCATGAAAATATTTAAATATAAATCGACATAAATTATTGTCAGAAATGAAAACATTTTTTATCAACTAATAATTTCAAGGGATAGAATTGATTATCTTTACAAAAATAATTTCCAAGTCATTCATTTTCCGCGAAACAAATAGAGCCTTAATTATGAAAAAAATTATATGAGCTTACCAAACGACTAGATCGAATTGGATTTGCATGAGTCGCATAATGTGGAATTTTAGTTATATTTCTCTTCTTCTTTTTTTGAGCACTTATTTTGTGGTAGGAAATGAGAGAAGTAGATTGGCACGCAAGGGTGCGTGCCCGCACTCAATGGACAAGTGACATTAGTCACGGGTTTCAGTCAAGAAGTGACAATTGGCGTCACAGGTTTGAATTACACTTTTGATGTTGCTCTATTAGGATATTGTGTGTACCTTATTTATCGGTGTGAACGTTAGGACAATTGGCAAAAAATGGGATTGATGCGTAAACGAGTTGGTCGAGATTCCCAGTTTTGGCGCACTTGACAGATTCGTTCTCCATTTTCGTGTTGGTAATCATGCAAGGACGTCGATAGTAACTCGCCCCCTTTCGCTCGTTGGAAAGGCATTCCGTGCCAAAGTTGCCATCATGAGAATTGATTATCGAAGAATACAAAAACCTCTTGCTCAATACGTCTTCGGCGTCGGGTCCCCTGCTTTTGGCATTGGAGCCGCCACCCAATTTGATTGGACAATTCTATCGAAACGATTTTTGTTCCGTGCCAATAGATTTTAAAGGAGTTTGCAAGTCTCGAAAATCTACTGGTAGTATAATAATAATAATAATAATAATAATAGTTGATCATAAAATTTTTCTGATGATATATTTTTTTTTGGTAAAGGTAAAAGATATATTGTATGAATTGGTAAAGGTAATGATATATTGATCACTTATCAACACAACACTTTCATGAGGTTATAAATTCTTTTGTATAGTTTGCAATTTGTAAAAAAAAATTTATCTATTACCAACCCTTGTTTTAAAGGTGAGCAAAAAGGATTGACTGAACTAGAATTCACCCAAACTAGACTGAATCGGGTGATTCTAGGTGGTATCAAGGAGTGCTAGTCTGCTTCCGGTTCCACGAAATTGGAATCGGTGATTTTCAATCTAGTCCGTGGTTCCAAAGTGTGAACTAGACCGACTAATTTTTTTTTTTAATTTCTTAAAACAGCAACTAAAAACCTTAATCACCTTCTATTCTCACCTCACGCGGCTTTTTCTCTCTTACCTTCAATCTTTTACTCTTTCCCTCTTGCCTCAGTGACTCACGCCTTGCTCGTTCTTGACTCTTCAGTCTGTCCCCTTGCTTCATTGCCTTGCGCCTTGCTCTTCACTCTTCACTCTTTTTATCTTTCCCTCTCTTGATTGAGTCAGTGAGTCCCATCTCTCTCGACTCTCAGTTGATTTTGAGATGGCCATTTCGCTCTTGCGTCTCGTCTCAACTCTCGCCTCGTTACTTTCTCTGTTCAAGTCTTGAAGTTTTGCTTTTTCAATTTGCTCTATATTTTTGGTTGCGTTAGTGTCTTGCATTTCTGTTTGTTATTATGCAAATTTGTGTAGTTGGATGCGATGAGCGAACTCGCCGTTCGACTTGATTTAGTGCAACATCTTTGATGCTTATTGCGTGGTTCTTGAGGCATTTGCGTCTTAGAAATTGGCTGCCGGCGGAGGTTCGCTTGGGTCAAAGTCATCATTTGGGGGAATTCAACTGAAGGTGGATTTGAAGTGGGAATTGATGGTGGAAGTAGATGATCAATTATGGGTTTTGATTGATCTAGGGTTTGAAGTGAGATGATATAGTTTTAGCTAGAAAAAGAGTGAAGTGGCCGATTCCATTGGATTGGACTAGACCTATCGGTTGAGTCCGATTCTAATTCATGATTCCAAAAATTAGGAACCGGTCCTCCTAGTCCAATCCTCGGCTCCTAGGTGGGATCAAACCAGATTAGGAAGTGATCACTCTACCTTGTTTGCTTTCCTTTCCAACAAATTAAATTTTACCGACGCTTATATGGACTTATTAATCTTTATTTGAGTAGCTTACACTATTTTTTTCCGATTAAATAACAAACATGTTTTGATATATCAATTCCCATATGAATTAATTACCAATGTTGGTTATTTAATGTATTGGCATTTATTGTCGTTTATCAACTTTTATTTATTTATTTATTATTAAATTTGTCTGGAGTTTGAATTTTTACGAAACTCTGGATTTTGATTTGTTCCAAATCAATTATTTCCAATCCAATTTATATTTGGTTTTCTTGTTTCCGGGCGTCGGATCTCCATAGCTATCCATAGTGAAATATTGCATATACGAATCCAAGTTTGACTTGGATTAGTTTCGCATTAAAGGACAAAATAAGGGGCAGAGAGGTCTTTCGTCGAGAAAGGGTTATCTTCTCTCTGTCTCCTGCAGAAGCCGTATTAAAAAAAAAAATTTCTTTAAGGGTTCCTTCTTGACAAGCGCTACACAAGCCTAGAAGCCGCACAGTGACGAAGAAGCCGGCGTACAGAGAAAAAGACGAACAGAGTTCTATTTTTGGCGGATGCAGAGGGCCTGAACATGTGGTGATTTTGTGCCGTGAGTTTATATTATTTATTTGCAAACATTTAAGATTTAGACTTAAATTTAAATGTGAAAAATACCCAAATGTATGAGCGATTGTAAGTTTGATTTTTTGATTATAGTAGATTATTTGTTACCGGCTCTCTTTGTAAATATAGGTACTAATACTCGATCGAACCATGTAATTCTCTAGTGTCCTTATTATTCTTCATTTATTTCTCTGATATTTTTGCGTTGAATTAATTTGCAAGATCATATCCTTTCTGTGTAATATTATATTACAATACTTACAAAATGACTTAAATTTATCAACTCTCTTAAATTTACCAATCTTTGCTTGTGTCATTAACCCTCCTTTCTCCCATCAGGCTATCAATTATTCTTTATTTATCAACTCTTATTCGAGAAAAAGTGAGTGAGTTGAGAAAACAATTGAATGTTGGTAAGTAATCCAAATAAGAGTTGGTAGGCCAGGACTAACTAATTGGTAAATTTAATCCGATTAAAGTTGATAAATCACTCTTATTAGATTGGTGATTTCATGAAAGAGTTAGTAAATTTGAAGCGTTAATAAGTTAGTCAAATGAAAATTGATATTCGACAAAAAAATGCAAATTGATAAGTTAGTAAAAGAATTTGCATGTTATAAACTATAAAGAAAGTTAGTAATTTCATGAAACTGGTGGTGGTTTACCAACTAGTACCTAAAAAGAAGAACCGCTGCTTATTTTTTGGGAAAATTTCAAAAAAGGACCTGAAGTAAGCTTATTTTTTTAAATTAAGACCCCAAGTGGCCTTTGTCTCAAATGAGGGCCCCAAGTGGCTAAACCAGTCTCAAATAAGGATCTCAAATCGCTGGCTGGCGAGCATGTGGCATTTTCGGTGGCCGGAATAAGGGTAATTTTGTCAAAAAAATATATTGATAGATATTAACAAACCCTAAAAACAAATCCCCAAACTCTTTTTCATGTTCTTCTTCATATGCACTTCATCTTCTAGGTTCCTTGTCCCCTCTTGCTCGGAGAGCCCAAATTCTTTGTTAATGGAGCAAGATCCCTAACTTTTTGAGTTCCAAACAGACATGCTAGCACCCCCCTCGACTCCCTCTCTCTCTCTCTCTCTCTCTCTATGGAAGTGGATTCGAATTGTGCCCGAGATATGGGTCCTTAACATTGAGATGTTCTCCGTCTCTCAGTTGGGAAAAGATGATGAAGAATCGAGGCTATCGTGTTACATACGAGTGTTTGAATAATGAAGAGATGACTTTACTCGAGATTTGTCTTCTTCGTTGGAAAGAAATGAAGACAAAAAAAAGAGAAGAAGAAAATGTGAGAAAATGAAGGTAGGGGTTTCTTGTTGTGCTTCAATTCGTACTCCATTAACAGAAAATTTGGATGCTCCAAGTGAGAGAGGACAAAGAACGGAGAAGATGAAGAGCATAAAAAGAAAACGTGAGAACGTAAAGAGTTCGAGGGTTTTGTTTTTAGGGTTTGTTAATTTCTATCAATTTTTTGACAAAATTACTCTTATTCCGGCCACCAGAAATGCCACACGCTCGTCGGCCGGTGAACATTTGGCTGGCCGGAAATTTGAGGTCTTTATTTGAGACTGGTTTAGTCACTTCGGGTCCTAATTTGAAACAATAGTTACTTTGGGTTCTTATTTGAGAAAATAGGCTCATTATGGGTCCTTTTTTGAAAATTTTCCTTATTTTTTTAATCACCATTTTTCGACACTAATCAATACTTATTGAATTTACTAGTATTGAGAAAAATCCATATTTTTTGGGTACGGGACAATCAAATTTTACAAATGATAAAAGTGGGGGAAAAAAAGAAAGATTTTGAAATATATGCGTAATGTGCAAAAAAATTCTAAACATTTTATCCGTAGGTTGACTGGACTTTTTGAACGCTTTATCTTGTTTGATTAAATCATAAAACCTTATAATTTTAGTAAATCGAATCATGGTCAATTTTCGTGGCTGCAAGCCAAATATGGTTTTCGGAACAACAACTAGCTTATAACTTGATAAACTAAAACTAAAAGCGTGTTTGTTTGAGTGAAAGTGTTTTCTGAAAATTAGTGTTTAGGACTTTTATCCGTTTGATTTACTGAAAATAACTAGTCAATCGAAAACACTTTCTAGTCAACGAAAATATTCATGCATAAAATCAGAAAGTGATTTCATAAATCTAAAGAGATGAAAACACTTTCCTAAATTACTTTTCTCGAATATTTTCATATTTTTATATTTTCTTCTTTCTTCTTTATTTTTCTTTATTTTCTTTTTCATCATGTTCTTTTTCCTTCTCCCACCTCCAGTCATAGGCCTCGGTGACGGTTGGTGACTGGCCACAGGCACCAGTTGACAAAGCTCGACCATACACGAGATTGTTGAGGTCAAGCCTCACTTGTGGCCAATTGCCAACCATTGTCGAGGCCCAACGACCGGCAGGGAAAGAAGGAAAAAGAAAAGGGAAGAACACAAAAAAGAAAAGAAACAAAAGAAAGAAAGAAAAGGAAAAAATATAAAATAATTTAAAATTTCGATTTTTTTTGCTTAAGACAAAATCATGAGATTGAAATCATTTCCCTAATAAGATCCAAACACCAGAAATATTTTCGTTCACATATCACTGAACAAAGGAAAATCATCGATTTTCCTCAAAAATGATTCTTGAAAAGTATTTTCCTTTATTATGAAGTTTTCCTCTAAAAAAACTCACCCTTAGAACATTTCCATTTTTGGTTTTTGGCAGTCAAAAAAAAAATTTATGGTAAATTTATCACAAGTATACCAATTTGGAGTTTTTTGTGATTATTTCGGGTAAATTTGTCACACACACACACACACACACACACACACACACACACATATATATATATATATAGGTTTAGGTTTTTTCGTGGTAAAAAAATTAGTTTTGATAAATTTATCATAAATGTACCAGATTAAGATTTTTCAAAATGTTAACCCTAATAACATTTAGGACTATTGTTGCACATGCCCGGAAGATCTACTTTTGGAAGTAATAGGTTTGTGTCAATTTGGAAATAAAAGTAATAGGAGTTTGGTTCAATAGTGTTGAAGGTAATTAGTATATTTTGTTTAATTCTCTACATCTCTCGTGATCATGCATATATCTCTCTTTATTTCTTACATCCTTAGATTGTTATATAACAAAACTCATGTACACTTCATTAAAATGTACATAGAAAAATACAGAAACGAGATGATTCTCTCTTTCACATATTTCTTATCTTGGTATCAAAGCTAAACACTCTTGAGAAAATTTTTAGTGCACCAAGTGTGCATCACAATTGGTACACAGCCCTAGTGCATACCTGAGTGCGCAATGAAGCACACTTTATATCTTTGCTGTTTTTTTTTTTTCAATTACTAATAATATCCCTCTCTCAACGTCCACCCTTAATATTGTTTGTCATATATGTAGCCATGTCAACGTGTTCTATTGTCACACCTTGACATAACAGTAGTTGCAGTAGCCTCCATGGCCTACATAGCAGCCATGACAATCTCGTACTATATAGCCTGCACAACGACCATGGCAACCTGCTGTTGTGGAGAAAATATTGGTTGCCAATCATGTGCCAGCATGGCAAATTGGAAGGGGCTCCGGAGCACGACACGTGCCCTCTTGTGGGCCCAAGCATTAGACTTGTCAAGCAGGAAAAAAAAATTCAAATTGCGCGCAATTCTTCTTCTCTCTCCCCTCTCCCTATCTCTTCATGTATGTTCTTTTCTCTCTCCCTGACCAAATATTTTCTCCCACTGTAGGAGAAAATCTCAGACTCTCTCTCCTACACTTCTATCCAATGCAAAATTTCTCTCTCTAACACCCGCCACGCACCCACCAGCGACCGCCACGCACAATCGAGAATTGTCGGGCTACCCCTCTGAGACACCTTGCTCAATGCTCAATCTCTTCTCTATGCAAGCCACCGACCCAAGCCCTCATTCAATAGACGAACCACTGCGCTGCCCTCGACGACCACTGTGTGCCGACCGACGACTGCCGCGCGCCCATTGACGACAACTGCCCACCCACCGACGACTAGTGCGCTCGATCGAAGATCCTCGGCCCACCCCTTTGAGGCATCTTGTCTCTTATTCTCTCTCCAAGCCATCGACTCCAACCACCGTGCCACCCTCAACGACCACCGTGTGTCGACCGACAACCGACGCGCACCCACCGACGACCACCATGCACCCACCGACGACCGGCGCATTCGATCGAAGATCCCCAGGCCGACCCTTCGAGACATCCTATCTATTCTTCCCTCTCCAAGCCGTCGACCCAAGCCCTCGTTCGACGGATGAATCGCTATGTTGCCCCCAACGACCACCGCGTGTCAATCGACGACTCTCACGAGCGACCAACGGACTTGCTCTTTGTTGGGTCGTGTGCCGATCGACGACTCTTGTCCTGCTTTCTCCCTCTCTCTGTGCCTGATTTGCTACTTCTCTCCCTTCGATATAAATTTCTTGCTCTTTGTTGGGTCGTGTGGCTTGTAAGCATGTATTGAGCTCAGTGATTCTGTTTTTAGTGCCGCAGTTGATGCTCTGCATTGGAGGGCTTATGGGGAAGCAACCCCTTTTTTGTGAGATATCAATATTTCGGTTCTTGACAATTTTGAGGTGAGCTTGCTGACTTTTTTGATTTAATGAGCATGCATACCCCTCTCTGTGCTCTTGCATTCAATTGTTGACAATTTTGAGGTGAGCTTGCTGACTTTTCTGATTAAAGGTCGGTTTCGTTTATATAAGTCCCTTGATCACTCTGATTAGAGGTCAGGAGTATTTTTCACTACTGCGTGCATAGCTATAAAAATAAAATGATGGTGGCTTGCATTACAAGTTTCAAGCTATCATAATTAATCAATAACAATTACTTAATATCTGTATAAGGTATTATAGAATAGTCAATGTGTTATACTTGGAAAAAAAATTGATGTAATATTCGATAGAATATGTGTATCTTCTTGAGTTTGATTATTTGAGGGAAGAGACTAACAGTGTTAATAACTTATATTTGTTAGAGAGTTTTGCTCTTGATGTAGACATTAAATATGATATGTTGTAAGGGGCTTGGAGTCTATATATGCTGTTAAGTGTTAACACCCAAATTCTAATTCATCCATTTCTTTAACTTTCAAAAGGAAAAAAAACAAGAAAATAGATTTTTCATGAAAAAGGATCTATGGCTGGAGGAACATTAAAAAAGAGAGAGAGAGTAGCCATCATGATGGCAGATTCGAGCTATATTTGCTACAAGCAGCTGTATAATTCTATTTGAATTTTGCAATGGTTATGAAAATACTATAAACACCTACAAGAAGAAAATTTTGAAGGTTTAATGAAGTTTGTTTGCATATTCTATATAAGAATGCACTTTAACATCATTTTGATGATTATGACATCAAATGATGCATTTTCTCTTGCAGATTAATTTTGCAAATTTATGAAGAGATTAGGCTATTCATCACAATCGATGATATCGGCCCCTCCAATCAACAATGATACATCGGTCTTTTGCTATTGTGGCCTCAAGTGTCCTCTACGAACGACAAGGACGAATAATTATCTAGAAAGAAGATACTATGGTTGCCCAAGATACAACCACAACAATAGAAGAGAGAGTTGTAGTTTTTTTATTTGGGTTGATGAGGAAATCAGTTGATCGGTAAGGAGTGTGTCCAAAAGTTTTTGTCAGAGCAATGTCGAGCAAAAATCAATGTCCACCCATAATGAGGATAAGGGTTGTTCGACGAGCGTTGAAGACAAGACTCTTGTGGCCAAACTAGAAAAAGATTTGGCAAACGTAAACAAAAAATATTCTAGATTGAAGATATTTGTTGTGCTGTTGTTTATGGTAATTTTAGCTTTTAAATTTGACATGTTTTGAGAATTGCCAAACTTGAAGATGTTGGTTGGGCTATTCATAAATTGACATGTTCTGTATGTGTATAGTGGGTAATGGACTTTGTTTATATAGTTTGATTCGGTTAGTTAAACTCCTAACAAACGCAACTTGTATAGGTAACGGCCACCTCGGTTGTCTTGAGATACCCCCATATATATGAGGTTGGAGAATTAGGTAAAGGATGGGCATGATTGGCTGTTGCAAAATAGACTTAAGAGGGACATGCCCAACATGAGTAGACAATGATGACACTATATCATCTGAGTCGTGGTGAGGGACACGGTTAGTGTGCAATCGATTGCTAATAGGGAACCACAAAGTGTAATTTTATAAGATCAGCTGAAACATTCTTGTATTTCAATTTGGTTTAATTTTTGTTTGGTGGAAAATTTGGTTTGATTGAATTGAGTGTTTTTCACTCTTCTTCTTGCAACATGTATTTGAACTTTTTACCCTTAGACCGCACCACATTGTGGTGCTCAGATTTTCTTGTACCTCCTTCAAGATGCCGAACAGCAGAGGAAAATTAAAGTTATTGCATATTAGGATGACTGTAGCCAAATGTAGAATCTTTGAGGCAATTAGCGTGCAAGTGACTCCAAGCAGTTGGAGTTTTTGCTTCTCCAAAGAATTTTTGTGAGAGAAATCGATCTATAAAGATTCACGGTGAGGTAAAGAGTACCAAAAACTAGTTCATATTTCTTTAAAAACCTGCAAAACAAAAGAATGGTTGTGTTTCTATATATATAAATATCTTGTATTGCAGCAATTTGATAATCTCTTGAACTGATAATACCATTTAACATCTGCTCAAATTTCAGATGAGGTTGTGGAAGTGTGACATGCTTCTCAATTTGCTCTGCCCTTTTTAAGTAGTGTTCATTTCAGTAACTCATTGATACCAATTCACTCTAACCGTGAAGTAGCACGCATAGCTATTGCAAATGACATTACTTTAAAAAAGATAAAAAGCGGGAGACAATTGCAATTTGGATAAAAACCATATAAAAGAGATGGGTCTTGTAATGGCATAAACCACAAAATTTGCATTGGTTCATAATAGCCAGCTCAAAAGACAAAACAATATCAACGCAAGCCTTTATTATGCATTTAAAGTTCGATATATAAAGTGCATATGGAGTGCAAGCTTGAGGATTCTTGTGAAGTTATATCTTTGATACTTGGATGACCTGAGACTGTCGACTTCTCATTGTTTATATATCCTGCACATCCAGCAAATTGAATTAAACTAGATAAGTTATACTTCTCTCTTAGAATCAGGATATATCTTGTCATTGAACAAATGATTCTTATAGCTTTCTGTGAACAAGATACAACCTTATTCATGAGTTCTAAGACATTCATCTTATTTTGCGCATTTGTCTAAGAGAGTGACTTTTATAGATTCTGGCACTTCAACTTTACTTTGGATAACTCATCTACAAATTCCACTTTAACGTCCTCCTGAATTATTTGGGCAGCTCCACTTGATGCACATATGTGTCCTTTTTTACAGACCGCATTCTACTTTGCTTGCTGGTCTACCAATCGGTAACAAGAGTAACTAGACTTGGAATATATAGCTAGCTAAAAGTGTAAATGCTAGACATAAAATAAGCTATGGAATCAACACAAAGCAGACAATTATTCAAAAATGGACAAATCATCTTGCCAAATCTTTCTCTAAATTGCTGGGAATATGAACCGATCACTAGCCACTATCTCATGCCAAATACAGCCTATGGCAGTTCCTAAGTTTCTAATCCACAATTTTCTAAGGTAAAACTAAATGATTAATAGCTACCAATGGCAGCTGAAGCATGATAAAAACGGGGCTAAATCTCCAATTTGCTTTAGAGTAGGTTTAGGAAAGCTCATCATACACTGCAAAAGCGAAGCAGCAGCTTAAGGCCGCTTTTACATCTCTCTCCTATTCAATTCTTGGGCTTGGGTTAGGTAGTTACACTTATTAAGATTGTCATATTCACAACAATACATATTAAACTCACCCATCCTCTGAGATATACAACTAGAACAATTCATTTACTGGGAAAAAGTGGCATGTTCAAGAAATTACCTTGTATCACAAGGGATAGGGAACAAAAATTCTGTAGAAGCTCATTATGAAATTTGAAAAGCCAAGTGTAAGGACCAAGTCACCAGACACAATGAAAAGGAAGATTTACATATGTTTAATCCTAAAAAATCATCACAGAAAGATACTTTTGCACAAGGCAATCCACCTTAAGGTGTTTGGAAGAATTGTTCATTGTACCCTCCCTTGCACCAAAATTGTGCCCTGATCAAAACCTGACCTCCAAGTCAAAATGAAGCTTGAGCATTCTTGTATCTGCATAAGAATTGCCCTAGGGTTCTTGCTATTTATTTAGACGTGTGGGCAGTAGGAGTGCATTGAGTAGAGTGATTTTGTTTTCAGCGTTGTAGTTAATGCTTTGTATTGGGGGGCTTTCGGGGAAGCGTTAAAGCAATGATCTCATGATCTGAAATATTGTGCATGTGAAGGGGGTTAATTATTACTCCAACAATGTTGCCATAATCCCACGACCTGATATATTAAAGTAATAAGTAGCTATCAATAAAGGAAACGACAACCTCACGAGACATGAACTTGATGTCTGTAATTCGAAATCAACACGAACCATGAAACCAAAAGCGGCAACTTAGAAGAAGGAAACCATTTTACTTTGGACGATTTGCTTGTGTTCCTTTGAAATCATTCAAATCATATATCTCGGGATGCTGAGACGAGTTTGAAGATTCTTGTATAGAGAAATAACCAATTTAATTAAATTAGACTAAATAAATGTTGAAATAAATATATCTCAAATAATCCGACGAGAGAAAATGCAAGATGTACCTGACTCAAAATGATTCCGTGAGATCTATTATAATACTCCAATGTCTATCCACAATAAATCATAAATAATGAACATTACACTAGTAACAGTAAGATAAAATAATACTACAATCTAATATAATTACATAATAAGCACCTAACTAGTGAATGGGGAAATTCCATTCATAATCCTTGACAGCATGATGTATAGTGATCGCATCTACATATAATAAATGATTGTATTAGCAAAACGCACTATAACGAATATACCAAACTAATAAATACCTGACTAGGGAATAGACAAAGTCCACTCATAATCCCCGGTGGCATGACGTATGGTGGCTCCTGCATCTATATAAAAACATTAACCAATTTAATAATGTATAAATACAAATGGAAGACTAAAAGTGACATACCTGATTATGAAAATTTGGAATTATTAGAGGACCAACAATATTAGTAGGACAAAAGGCTCCGTAAAATTGATTTGAATTACTCGAATAATTTGGGAAATGAGTTTTATCATGTGATACTTTGACAACCAACTCTACAAAATTATGAATATGTCAATTGGCGTCATATAACACAAATAAAAAATTTAACTAATTATATTAATTAGAATAATATGTTACTTACCTTGACTTTCTATTGATGTTAGGGGTATTCCTTTATTAGATTTTTTCTTCTTTTTCTCTCTTGAGCTTTTAAGCCTTCCATAATTTAATCATTTTTCTTTCTTTCAAAATGGGTCCAATACTGAAATATTGTACAAAGAAGCCTCATCATCATCACCACTAGCATCATCGGTCACAACCGCACTTGATTTGTACAATGAAATTTCAGCCTTTGCTTTTTCCATGTTCTTCCTCACTATTTTTATAGTATTTTTATCTTCGGCTCCTAAACTCATCGATTCAAAATATTGTTGCATCAATGTGGAAAATCGATTAAATTTAGATAAATCCGCTGACAAATGATGAAATTCATCATTCTCAATTCCTTGTTTTGCACACTTAGTCCATCTTTTCAAAATATAGGTTGATGGAATACTCGTAACTGATATGTTCTCACTCAACACTTTCAAGGCATGGCGACAAACCCATCCTTTTGATTCAAATGATTTACATTCACAAGAAACTGAAGAGTCTTGTGGGGTCAAATCTGACAACATGTTCACATTGAATCCCCCCACACTTGAAAGTAAATGGATAAATCAATCTATCAAATGTACTACTTGAAATATTTTCTGAGAGACTTTGGATAAATTCATCATTGAACTTTTTAAAAATGGCATGAGTATAAACCGAAGTAGCATGCTTCAAGATATCATACAAAACCACCAATCTGGGTATTCCACGACAACTGTAATCATCTTGACTTTCAATTTCTCTCATGTGCTTCACTTGTTCTTCATAGTAATAGACAAATGCTATAAGAGTTAATGTCTTCTTTGCTATATGTTGGAAGACATTATTGGTACTCACTTATTTGGCTTGATACTATACCACTTGTAAAAATATCACGACCAAAGGCTAAACTCCATTTATGTCTAATGTCATATAATCTCCAAAGCCAGCTATTATTCTCAGTACCCCGTTCTTTTTCCATTTCCCTCCAAGTAAATTCGAATTCATCCTCCGATCTGCATCTATACATAAGCGCGGAGAAATATTTATCCTTAAAACCTGGCTTCTTGTAAAGATGTGGAATGTTTTGATTGTCATTTTTCCCAATGTGCCAAGTGCATAAACGGTGTTGTGTATTCGGAAATATCGTTCTAATAGCTATTGCCATGACTTGGTCTTGATCAGTGAATATGGTTTTTAGAGCCTTATTTCCCGTAGACTTCAAAAATGCGTCAAATAACCAAATAAATGATTTTGCGATCTTGTCTAACAAAAATGCACAGCCAAACAAAACGTTCTTCCAATGATGATTAACTCCAACAAAACGTGCACATATCATTATTATATTTTTTGGTATGATATGTGGTATCAAATATCAACACATCACTGAAACAATCATAATCAAATTTTAACAAACTATTTCTCCAAAATAAATTTGTTGGCCTACCATCTTTATCAACCAGTATAGCATAGGAAAACATTGGATTTTGCTGTTCCATGATATGAAAATAATTTCGGATATTTTCGTCTGCAAATAATTTTGACAATCATGCAAGTTGAATCCTAAATTTTTGTTTCCTCCTGCTTAATTTGCTAAAAGTTTATATGCCGAAGTTCCCCTAATGCCAGCTTTAACCATGTCGGCTAAAATACTATTGCAAGTCTTTGACATAATTCTTTAACATCTAATTAAATGCCTTTGATTTTCCAGAATGAATGCATGATTATGATTAGAAATATACTTTGACCTTAAAGATATTATTATTAACCTTAAACTTGATATGAGCAAGATAGCCACATCTAACTTCAAACCTCTCAAATTTATTTTCTTTATTGGCTGAGCTAGCAAAATAACCCTCACAATTACACACAAAAGTCCATCGGATTATTTCTTCTTTAGTATTTCTAGCCAAATTACCACTCCTCACTCTAAATCCTCTACTGATTACATAGGCTACATACTTATTATATGATTCAAGTTCATTTGAAAAAATCATTTCTATTGCAAAATCAAAGTCTTTCTCCATATCACGTATTACATGTACAAGAGATTCAGTTTCATGCTACAATTAAAAGAACAAAATATAATTATCTCATCTACTACATAAGAAAACAAAATATATTTCACATAGTACACATAAAGAATTACCTCCGATTCAACATTTGATAAACAAACTCCAAATGATGACCTTTTTCACATAAAACTTAAGATTTAAGAGAATCCAAATGGACACTATAATAATCCACTGATCAAAGTTTATTAACTTTTAAGCAAGCTCGAATTTTGAGGAAAAGAGAGAGAGAGGGAAGCACAAACATGCAAAAATAGCCATGCGTGTAGAGAAGCACAAAACTTCTTAACTTTTTATTTCGAACCATTGCATGATCTCCCAATATCTTGAAAGTAATGACAAGGTCTTTTGTTTTGTAATAAATTGCATTCCCACACATGATCTGATATATCAAAGAACACCTTCCATATTCACATGCATACATCAGTAAAATTTCGGTTCTCCTACTAAGGTCGTTGTTTTTATTAAATCTACTACTTGACTAGCCGTCAAAAGGTGATTTTCATTGCCGAAGAACTTGCCAAAAGATATTATCAAACCTTAAGACAGATTGACAAAATGTAGGATATCAATGAAAACAAAAATAATTGAGGCAAGGAGAGAAATCAATGATTGTTTGAGGGAAATAAAAAAAGAAAAGAAAAAAGACACCACTTCCACTACTAAACCTAGGTTGCTCTAATCTTGTATGTCATTAAGCTCTAAGAATCCATAATGCCCTATCTCAATCCAATAGCCAAATAAAAGCACATCATAAAGCCAAAAAAAGAGAGCATCGTAATCAATAACCCAAATTTGTCAAGAGCCCAAATTTCTTGACCCAAAAAAGAGCATTGACGAACTACGCAAATTTGCCAAGCACATCATCATAATCAATAACAAAAAAAACAAAAGAGCATCGTAGTAAAAGCACATCAATCGAATGCAAGAGCACAAAGAGGGGTATGCATGCTCATTGAATTAGAAAAGTCAACAAACTCACCTCAAAATTGTCAAGAACCGAAATCTTGATATCTTACAAAAAATGGTTGCTCTTGGGTTTGTCTTTTGATTCACCAACTCAATAAGAAAACCGGCTACTTCCCCGAAAGCCCTCCAACGCAAAGCATCAATTGCGGCGCTAAAAACAGAATCACTGAGCTCAATACACAACTACAAGCCATACGATCCAACAAAGAGCAAGAAATTTATACCGAAGGGAGAGAAGTGGCAGATCAGGCACGGAGAGAGGGAGAAAGCAGGACGAGAGTCGTCGATCGGCACACGACCCAACAAAGAGCAAGTCCGTCGGTTGTGCACGAGAGTCGTCGGTCAGCACGTGGCGGTCGTCGGGGTGACACAGTAGTTCATCCGTCGAACGAGGGCTTGGGTCGACGGCTTGGAGAGAGAAGAAGAGACAAGATGTCTCAAAGGGGCGGCCTAAGGATCTTCGATCGAGTGCGCTCGTCGTCGATGGGTGCGCATTAGTTGTCGATCAACGCGCAGTGGTCGTCAAGGGCAGCACAGTGGTTCGGGTCGACGGCTTGGAGAGAGAAGAAGAGACAAGATGTCTCAAAGGGGCAGGCCAAGGATCTTCAATCAAGCGCGCTGATCGTCGGTGGGTGTGCGGTGGTCGTCAGTGGGCACACAACGGTCGTCGGTCGGCATGTGGTGGTCATTGAGGGTGGCACGGTGGTTCATCCGTCGAACGAGGGCTTGGGTCGGCGGCTTGCATAGAGAAGAGATTGAGCAGGATGTCTCGAGGGGGCAGCCCGAGGGTCCTCGATTGTGCGCGGCAGTCGTTGTGGCGGTCGTCGATGGGTGCGCGGCGGTCGCCGATGGGTGCGCAGCGGGCATCGGAGAGAGAGAAAAATTTGCGTTGGATAGAAGTGTAGGAAAGAGAGTCTGCAAGTTTTCTCATGCAGTGGGAGAAAATATTTGGTCAGGGAGAGAGAAAAGAACGTACGTTAGTTTGAATTTTTTTTCCTGCTTGATAAGTCTGATGCCTGGGCCCACAAGAGGGCACGTGTCGCGCTCCGGAATCCCTTCCGATTTGCCACACTGGCACACAATTGGCAGCCAATATTGTTTCGCTATTGTATAGTTTGCACAATAGCCATGACAACCTCCTGCCACATAACATGCACAATAGTCACGTCAACACACGACAACCATGTCAGCTTGTCACTGCATAGCCTGCATATGTCGGCCAGTTCTCTCTAAACTGCTTAGTTAATCCACTTAGGTGTTTTCTCGATCCTTTCTCCAAATTTCAATTAAATTTTTCTAAATCAATGTTTTAAAAAATTAGATATTTTCTTTGATTCTTTATATCTATTGGGATTATGCATTTATTTCTCATGAATGTACATATAGTTAATTGACTGATTATAAGTTATATTATCATACTTCGGTCTCTTTTACAATCCGAAACATTCAGGATCCATAACTAGAGGATATCATCGAAGATCTCCAAAAGGTTGCTGTTGAGATCTCTCCATTCTTATAAGTGCATAAACGTTTTTAATGAGCTTGTCCGAGTCATACGTCCAATCCAACTACATAAATCATGTTCGCTTATTTTAGTGTGTACATTCATATTTCACAACACCTCTAAGTCGAGCTTTTTTAAAGCTATCTCGCATTAGTAAAGTGGATTGGGTTTATGTCTTCTACTGATATTGGAGAATCTACACGGCCCAGCAGAACCCACAGTTTAACAGGGCCTAAACTGTAGCTAGCAAGCCTAGCAAGACCCATTTTTTCACGTCGCGCATGTGAAGAGAGTTTGTCTGTTTGCCCAATCATAATGTAAAATAGTCACTGATTTATTGAAATGACCTAACGATTTCAAGTCAATCGACAAGGATCGATCTTGATACAAGTCATCTAGTGGACCTAAATTTATACTTCATGCAATGGGATAGGAGGCTAGCATGGCGATTCCGCAAAGTCCTTCCTTGGCGTCAACCTCTCTTTGAATCCTCACGTATCCTTTCTCGCCCCAACCCGTGCCCCACGAGTTCTTCGCCAACCAATACTTCATCCCATCAGTGCTCGTCCCATAGCCGACTATCGTCACAGCATGATCATAGTCTGTCCCGCATTCGCCAGTGAACACACCACTGGAGTAGAAGTGGAAGCCTTCATTGGAATCGACCGCAACCGCCACCGGTTGGTTCGCGACCGCTTTCAGAAGGGCATCCTCGTCATTCCTAGGCACGTCCTCATAGCCGCGGATCTTGAAAGGATGATCAAGAGAAGCCTTGGCTTTGCACGCACCTTTCGAAGCATTATAGGGATATTCAGCTTCTGTTGCGAGCCCATTGTTTTGTTGGATGAACTCAAAAGCATCGTCCATCCAACCATACTTGCACCCGTGGTCATCTCTGTCCACGTCGCAATCCACAAGTTCTTGCTCCGACAGCGAAATTAGATTACCCGTGGTGATCTTAATAAGCCCCTCCACCGCCGCAACAGCTGAAAAGGCCCAGCAACTAGCTGCATACACGTTGTAAACGACCGAAAAGAAAGGATATGAGATGAACGCAAGAGCAAGATGTCTGAGTTTTTGCGAAATTAACATAAGTATGTCTTACTGATAATTAATGATAGAAAGTGATGATTTCTTACAACAATGGCCTTGGTTTTTGACCGGGGTGACCGCTCCCTTCTCTCTCCAATCAATGGAAAATGGCACATCGGTGAAATTCTCATACCTAAAAGGAGTATCATCTTTTTTGGACCCAATTTTGGTCTTTGGCAGTCTAAAGCCATTATGAAAAGCCCTGAGCTCTTCGTTGGTCAAATCTGCAAACTGGTTGATTTTTAATTTGTAATCTTTGCCCGACGCACTGTTGAAGGACTCGATATACTCCACATTGCTCTGGAATATAGCAAAGCGCCTATCCTTTTCCTCAGCGTCCTTGTAAGTGCGTCCATGTTGAGCCATCCATTGCTCGTGCCTCGACAGCAAAGTGGACTCTCGATGGAGAGATCTGCACTCGGCTGACGAAGCCCAAAGCCCTAAAACAAAAGAGACGAGCAAGAGAATCAGTTGGGATTGCTCTTTGAAAGCCATGAGGTTGACTGTATTGTGACAATACCTATCTGAAATCGCTTGAGGTTTATATAGACCAGAAAGTGTTTGCTTAGGTTTTAAGGGGAGAGAACGTTTGCCCTGTGCCTCGTTGGAACCCATTAAAGTAGAGTTGAGAGTGATTTGCACGAAAACGATGTTCACTTGAGCAACTTGCAAAGAAGACAGGCAAAGCAAAGACTGCTTTTGGGGCTATAGGCCTATGACAATAATAAAGTGTGAAAATAACGTAAATGGGGATATATAATGGAAAAATCTGTAATCTGTCGGGATATTTACCGTGATTGAGCAAAAGATATATCGATGGTGGAGCGTCCATATTGCCCATCGGATACCAAATGACAAACCTCGCGAACAGAACTCGTCAACATGTTATTTCAAATCTTACCCTAGCATCTTTTATCTCAAGTTACTTGATTAAGATGTTATTCCGGAAATTTTGACTTGCCTATGGTAACGATTTTGTTGTAAATTTACTCCCGAAATACAAAAAAAGCGAGTCATTACTTGGGCTGATGAGTATTTTGGCAACCACACAAAGGCAAGCTGAACGGAAGGAAGACTACCTAAAAAAGTGAAAGTACAAGCGTTTATCTCGACCGAAAGGAAAGGCTTACCCCCGATTCCAGTTCCTTTGTGGGTTAGCTAAGAGAAAAGGTGATCATCTTCTTCTTCTTCCTTTCAGATGGATAGTTACTTTTTAGGAATTTGTCTTCTTTATAGATATTTAAACATGGTTATACTCTGAGACCGTCTTCACCGCTAGTAATGCTCAATTTCAGTGACTTGTCATGATCCATAAGCGGGAGAGGGGTGAAGATAATCGCATGAACCTCCTTTTCACGCTAAACAGCCTTAAGAGTTCCTTTCCTCAATAGGATTATATACAAGGCAAAATCCGAGTAGTGGAGTTTCCCTAGCGAGTATAGAAAAAGGTCAGTAATGCTTTAACGTTACCCTCTCCATCCGGACTCTGCAAAATATCCTTGAGTTTCGTCAACGAATATACTACGCCACTTCTTTGATTTTTTAAAATTGCCGACCCATCTAATAACCACACCGACCCCATATGGATCATTTACCTCTTGGGCGAGATAAGCTACCGTTAGCGCACATCCAAGAGTACTCCCATTTCTATAAGAATGGATTTGCGAGACTAGAACTTGCTCTTAAGCGGGAGAATTGCCGAAAAAGTCCTAAACCTATTGCAGTTGTGCCAGTTGAGTCCTAAACCTTTTTTTTTGACCGATTCAGTCCTAAACCTTTTTTTTTGACCGATTCAGTCCTAAACCTTTTGCGATTGTGCCAGTTGAGTCCATCCGGCCAAATTTGGCCGGCCGGAGCTGACATGGACGCCGGCCGGCGCAGGTGACAATTTTTTAATAATTTTTTAATAATTTTTGATTTTTTTGATTTTTTCCGAATTTTTTATTGTTTTTTTTTAATTTTTCTGTTTTTTTCTTTTCTTTTTTTTTTTTCTCCCCCCCCCCACGCCGGCGGCGGCGGGCCGGCCAGCTCCGACGAGGCCGCCGGCCACTGCGCGAGGGCCGCGAGGCCCTCGCCGGCGCCGCCGAGGGTCGCGGCCCCGTCGACCGGCCACCCTCGCCGGCGGCCTCGCCCGCACCGGGCGAGGCACAGGGGCCGCGGCGAGGCGGCCTCACCAGCCGCGGGCGAGGCCGCCTCGCCGCCCGGCCAGCCATGGCGAGCCGGCCTCGCCCGGATCCGGGCGAAGCCGCCTCGCGCCGGCCGCCTCGCCCGATCTGGGCGAAGCGCCTCGCCGCGGCCGGCGCGGCTTCGCCCGGATCCGGGCGAAGGCGCCTCGCCGCGGCCGGCGCCCGCTCGCCCGGATCCGGGCGAAGCGCTCTCCGCGGCCGGCCTCGCCCGGATCCGGGCGGCGGGGGCCGCGACCCTCGCCGGCGGCCCCTGTGTCCGGGCGAGTCGGGCGAGGTCGCGGCGAGGGCTCCGCGGCCCTCGCGCGGGGCCGGCAGCCTCGTCGGCGGCGGGCCGCCACTGCCGCCGGCGGGGGGGGGAGGGGAAAAAAAAAAAAAATTAAAAAAAAAAAAATAAAAAATTATTAAAAAATTGTCGCCGGCGCCGGCCGGCCCACGTCGGCCCGGCCGGCCAAATTTGGCCGGATGGACTCAACTGGCACAATCGCAATAGGTTTAGGACTTTTTCGGTCAAAAAAAAAGGTTTAGGACTCAACTGGCACAACTGCAATAGGTTTAGGACTTTTTCGGCAATTCTCCCGCTCTTAAGCTATGGTTTTTACCGAGTAATAGTAGCCCTCGAGCATAATTAAGTACTTTATGAACATATCGTGCGACAAAAGGAATTGGTCACAAAAAGTCCATATTTGGTGGTTAAAAGTTGTATCACACCCCCGACTCCTACAGATAGAGGGGTAATGGCACGACATCCTTCTTCTTAAAGAATGTAGTCTCAAACATATATCAACGTAACTTGTTATCAAATTATATATCCATCTATATATTCGACAAAAAAATGAGTTGGTTCTCAGAGTTTCTATAATCGATCAAAATGTATGTATACATCTCCAACTCAACTAAAACCAGCAAATGTTATCTTAGACATGTATCCAACTATCTCAACTCGTACCCAAAATTCAACTACCAAAATTCCCTATTAATATCGGTCGTCTTACTTGCCACTAGCTAATGAAATTAAAAAAGATTTGGAACGAATGGGATAAGCAACCACAACTTAGTGAGTTGTACATATCTTGTCTAAGAAAATTGAACATCCACTATGCACATTTATAAAGCAATACAAATGTAATAAATGTACAATATAAAAAATGAGTTATGCCTTTTTCAAAAGAGATTTTGTACATATACTATCATAATGAACAGTGAAATATGCTCAACGTGAATAGTGAAATATGAAAATATCTTTCAATTCACAATCACAAATTAAACATTAATAGTCAAACCTTGACAACAAGGTTTTGGAGGTAGCTCCCATGAGATTTATATATCATGTAGCACTTAGTCCTTGACCAACGTATATCAATTGTACAATGTTCTAAAGGTGGCTCCCGTGATATTCATATCACCATATAGCACTTAGTCTTTGACAACAAGGTTCTAGAAGGTGGCTCCCATGAGATTCAAATAATTGTGTAGAACTACATATATCAATAGTACAATGTCCTAGAGATTGAACCCACGATATTCATATCACCATGTAGCACTTCATCTTTGACAACAAGATTCTAGAAGTGTCTCCCATGAGATTTAGATCACCGTGTAGAACTACGTATATCAATAATACAATGTCCTAGAGGTCGAACCCACGATATTCATATCACCATGTAGCTCTCCATCTTTGACAATAAGATTCTATAGGTGGTTCCCATGAGATTCACACCACCATATAGCACTTAGCCCTTGACCAACGTATATCAATTAAACAAGGTTCTAAACGTGATTCTTACGAGACTCTCATCACTTCGTAGCACTTAATCCTTGATCAGTTTACACGCCTAGAAACCAAACCCCTCATTGGATTCATAGTGATAATGAGTATCAAATTATCATCCTCCAATAATCCACAAAACCAATCTAGATTCCATTTAGTAAATCAAAATATTTTTAACAAACCAAAACATATCTCATTTCACGATAGAATGCTTTTCATAAATCAATTTCACAAATCAATATATAGGATGTGTTTGGTTCAATTTATCTAAGAAACTTTGAACTTCTAACTGTCCCTTGGAAAAAAGTTAGGGTGTTTGGTAAATTTTTTTTGGATGGCCATCAGTGAAAGCCAGCATTGGCAAAGCTAAAAGCCCAGATAGGTGGAATTGGGTTTTCAGCATTTTTGGAAGCCAATTTCAGAGTTAATGAAGTTTTTCTGTTCCCTTTTTGCCCTAGGAAACTTATTTCCATAGTTACCCCTTTTCAAAATAAAAAACTGTAATCCTCTCTTCCCTCGATTCACGAACCCAGCACCCTCGTGCTTGCCTCTCTTTGCTCCCTTCGAAACAATCGAATCCCTCCTTTTTAAAGTAGAACGAAGTCAATCGCTTGCCCTAATTGGTCGATTTCCCTCACTCAGCTTTTGCATGGCGTTGTGCTTCTTCTTCCTCCTGGTAGTTCAACTACTTTCCGAATCGAAGCTGCATAACTCACGAGAAGGAGTGTTTCACAATGTTCTGCAAGAATCTTTTTGCTTCCTTAGTATTGTTCTCGTTGTCGCCCATCGTTAATTGTTTTCTGATGTAGAGAGATAGCAGTGCTCGCATTCGTTGGATGTGGTATGGACAGAAGCGAGTGAGGCGATAGGACGAAGACCACTTTTGATTTGACAGAATTTTGTACCCACCAGGGAAGGTTGAAATGTTGACTGCATAATTGGTGTCTTGGAAGTTTGGGAGAATTGTTCACTGATGTTGATAAGGGCATCTTTCAAATCGTAGGGAGATTTGCCCACTACATGTTGGCATATTCTTTGCTTCAATTGAGGCTTTATGTATGTAGCAGAAGAAGGAAGAAGAACAAAAAAAATCGAATTTGGTGATAGTAATTTGCTAATTTAGTTTGGGGGTCTGATGTTTGGTTGTTTCAATTTGATAGGGATCCAGATTGGATTGGAGGGGGCTTGAGCAATAAATTCCAGATGACGTTATTTTCGCATATTTTACAAAAATTGGGAATCGTTATGTGGGAAGGAGAAGAGCTCTTAATTTCTATAGAACAGATAAACACATGTGAGATGAAGTTTCTTTTTTTTTTCCCCTTCATATTGAGCTCTACCGTCGCTTGTGAAGTTTTATTTTTCGATTTTTCCGGTTGTCAACATGAGTAAAGCCATCACAGACTCTATTTTTACACTATTGGAGGTGGGTTAATATCTTTTTACTATCGATTCTTGGGACATACTCTAAATTTTGCCAAAGTAGTATTGATTGGTCCTATCCAATTTCACAAAGCATTTTGCAAACCAACTCACTATAATTCAATTCACAATCATTTCCAAACATGCTTTTCCTTACAATTTCAAAATAATAAAAATATAGTAAATGCCCGGTTCGAATTTATGCAACAATTATGCTCTAAATAATACATTTTTTCTTTCCATAAATATTATACCATGTCATGCCTTCCATACTCATTATATATATGATCTCTATCACTTTCAAATATAAGTTTACAATTTAAGAGAAGAGATAAGACTGTTCACCTGGAAAAATCTAAACAAAACCATGAAAGCTATTTCAAATGGACGAATTCGTAATCCTATCAACTAAATAGAAAATAATATCAAAATCACATAAAGCCCTACCTCAATTACAAATTGATTAAAGTAAGTTTAATTGCTAACAAAACAACTTTTACAAGCCAACAGAACGCTTGCTAAAATAGTTATTCAAAGTTGTTCGCTCCGCAGAATTTGAGCATGAAACTTTAAATACTTGCTGCAACTAAAGCATAACTCTAAATCGATTTCTGTTAAATATCTACAACTCTCTAAACTACCATTTTCATAAATTTTCAAAGCTAGACAACTCCCAAATTGAACCACATAGTTCAAAATTCACATCACTCTAGATTAATGCCCTAACTCCAAAAATTGCTCTGATTGGATGAAGAAAGGACTTAAATCTTCACCGAGCATTGCGAAACGAAGTTTGTTTGACTAGAGGAGGTCCCATGATGTATACTCCTCTCCTTTTTCCTTTCTTCTTCTTTTCCTTTCTTTCTTTTCTTTGATTAATCTTTCCCGTTCTTTCTTTTGTTTCCTTCTTCGTTCTCTTTTCTCTCTGTGCACATGCCCCCCTTCTTTTCCCTTTATAATCAACGTCCACTTTTCTTCTTTTGTCGACCAGTCAAAGTTATTTTTTTTCTGCCTACAGTTTTGCCAAGTCAAAATGGCACTACTGCAAGTTGTGGCAACCAAATATCTAAGGAAAATAACACAAATAATCATTAAATTTTAATTTAAAATACAATATCATCTCCAAATTTTTTAATTTATTTAATGTAGTCTTTGAACTATTAGTTCATGTTTAGTATAGTCCTTATGTTTGCTTAAACAACAAATCATACATTATTGGATAAGGTGAATTAATATATTGAATTGGATTTCTTAAAATGACAAGTCGATATCTCAGGAACTAAAACCTAGTCTTAGCCTAGGTTGCTTGAAGTGCATTCTAGTCATTCCACTGAGAGTAGTTTTTTGAGTGGTTACTCCCTCTTTCATCAATTCAAAAGCTAATTAGCCTTCTCTTTCACAACTTGCCCGATCAACTCTACTATTATTTGAGAGAGCATGAAGTGACGGATCAATAGCAGACAACCTAGGTGTGGTGGCTTCAGTTGTCTTTATCTAATTTTACCAATCCACTACACAATATTCATAGTGGAAGTCCGATGACCACAATAGTTGAATGAACCCTTTTCAGCTTGACGCAGATTTGACACTACTAAATCGTAAATACAACTTGGCCAATTTTAGTTATTAAACTAGCTTGTCGAAGCATTCATCGATCTCGGCCCATGAATGCGGTCACTTTCGCTGAGTAAGTGGTAGTGAGTCTTGTTGAAGGCTTTGCGTTGTGTTTGCCCTTCTCCTTGCGGTTTTGGATTTAAATCTTATTAGAGACATTCCAAGAATAAATTTTGAATGTATGAGGCCAATCTGAGAGAGTGCGCCCTTAGAATTTCTTGGAGACATATAATAGTCGAAATGTGCAAAAATTAATTCAACCATTACCTGATTGATATAAAAAAATAAAATAAAAAGTTGCCTTATGCGAAAAACAAAGGCAGCGTTTGTGTTTATTAATTTTCCTAACGAATTGCATGTAGCCTCACTCACTCCCTTATTCTTTCAAGTTGGGAAAAATTACTTAAAACTTCCTAATCCTATTTGTGCAAATGACAATTCGGTTATAAATTTATCAACTTGGTTAATTTAATTCTAAACATTTTGACAATTTATCAATGTAGTTCTTCTGACCAATTTTGGTTGGAAATAGCTAAGATAAACACCAGCCATCATATATGACACAACTAGCACGAACATTGACAATTTTTGCAATTTCGAACAAATTACTTTCAATTTTTTTATAATTTTTGTTTTCCTTTTCTTTCATTGCGGTCGGTGAGGGTTGCCAAAGCTTCGGCAATGGCTAGGAGGGTTGACGACCACCAAAAAATTCCTAAACCTATTATACAAATTCAAATTTAGTCATAACCCTTTCAATTTAGCCAATTTAGTGCTAAACCTTTTTGAAGATTTACCAATAGTCATTCTTACCAATTTTTGACAAAAATTGCTTTCATTTATTTTCTTCTTTCTATTTTTTTTCAATTGTGGCTAGCAAGATGACCATCACCAACTATTATCAACTTTTCTCGTGAGTCCTCAATTTTTATTCACCTTACTTACCAAGATCTTTAATATGTACCAGCTCTTCATTTCAACTAATGACCTTTTTAGAAATTACTAACTTTTGTATTATTAATTTATCTGTAGGATAACAACTTCCCTTTCAGTTACCTACCAACTTTCATATTTCTTTTATGAACTTCATTTGCTTGGCTTACGAATAATTTGAACTTGCCAGCCTCCGGTAAGAATCTATCATCTATAGTTAGAGTGATTTCCGATTAAGCTACCAACTATTTTCTCTCACCGACTTTTATTTGAGTGGGTTGCCAATGTTGATTTGATCTTTTTAAATTTACCTTTTGTTTGACGAACTTCTCTTGTCTATTTACGTATGTTTCGCAAACTTTATATGCGTGCTGTATTAACTTTTCTCCGGTTCAGTTACTAATTATTTTTGGGTTACCAACTTTCATTTGATTCTTTGAAATGTTTCTTTGAAAAAAGTTTTCTTATCTTTTACAAACTTTTCTTTAACTTTCTTACAAGAAGCTTAGGTCAACCAACTATTATATGATACTAACTAATATTTGTGTCTCAATTGAATTACCAACTAGTTTTGGGTTATCGACTCTTGATTGAGTCACTTAATAACGGTTCTTTTTTTCCTTAAATTTATCTAATTTTATACCGAGTTATTGCTTTTATTTAGCTTAATTACCATTTTCATATCTATAAACTCTTTTTGGAGAATACCAACTTATGTTAGAGCAATTGTTAACATATCTCCACTTTAGTTACCAACTAAATTTTTGTTGCCAACCCTTATTTTAGTTAGTTACCAACATTTATTTTCAACTTCTCTTATCTCAGACAACAACATTTCTCATGTTTTGATAATACTTTTCCTACCAAAGCCTTAAATTTGCAAAATATATTATTAAGTTTTTTTTTTTTTTACAGTTTTTGTGTGATTTATAAAGTTTTCACCAATTTGTTTTGGGTTACCAACTCTTGTTTGAACTATTACTGATGTTTAGTTGACTTTTCTTTCTTTCTTTAAGAATTTACCAACTTTTCTATTGAGTTACAGCTTTTATTTCATTTGCATAATCACCAACCATTTTTCCCAACTTTATTAACTAATTTTGCATTACTAACTATAATTTAAGTTTGTTACCACACATTCATTTGGGTTTTTTTATTTGTACATTACAAAGTTTTCTAATCTTTGAGGAAAAAAAAATTTATATTTTTTACCAACTCTTATTAATGCTTTAAATTTACCACAAATTATATAAAATTATCAACCTTTATTTAAATGACTTACTGACTATTCTATTGAGTAGCTTACTAACTTTTCTATAAAGAAAGAAATCGGTAACTAAAAAAGAATAAAATTTGGTGATTAACTCAAATAAGATTAGCACCACAAAACTAAATGATAACTTAAACAGAAAAATGTTAATAAATCACTTGGATTAAAGTTAGTAAATTTGTATGAGTAGTAGTTAAGAAAGATGTATAAAAGTCGTTAAATGATTAGAATGGTAACTACAAGACAAAAAGAACTTATTAAGTAACTCCAATGACAGTAGGTAATCTAAACTATTACAGAAAAGTTGATAATTTCAAAAAAGATTTGGTAAATTTAAATCATTGGTAGGAGATGCAAGTACAATGGTGTTAAAAAAAAAATACAAAAGTTGGCCAATTGAAAAGAAAAACTAGATAGCCATTGGTGAGTTACTTAAATGAGAGTTGGTGACCTCTAATTTAATGGAAGAAAATTTGATGACTCGCGCAAATTCATGCTGGTAATCTCTGGAAAGCGTTAGTAAAAGCAAGGGGTGACCAAGGCAATTAAAATTTGGTAACTCCATAAACTAGTTGGTAAATTGAAACAAAAAATAATTAAAAGTGGGTAATTTCATTTGACAAAAGTTAGTAATAAACTCTAATTTAGTTTGCTAATTCCATACAAGAGGTAGTAAATTTGAAGTCTTAATAAATTAGGCAAACAAAAGATATTGGCAATTCCACAAAGTGTTGATAAGTAACCAATAAGTTACCCAAAAACAAAGTCACCGGTATTTTTTTTTTTTTTTACCAACATTGGTTTGACACTTACTAACACTTATTGCATTCACCAACATGGAAAAAAAAAACTCGTTTTTTTAACCATTGGAAAATTAGAATTTCGCTCATATTAAGATAAGAAATGTATTTGTTGAAAGGAAGCCTCAGCTCCTCACGAAACGTTGGACTATAGCACGAGAATTTTTCGGTAACACGATATGCATTATAAGTAGATAGAGTCCAGCGTGACGTTGTAAGTGCCCTACATCACAGATTATATTCCTAGACAAAACCAGCATTAAGGTCGTTGATAATAACTTAGACACCATCTTCAGGAACAGATACATAGACATAAGTAGCAGCATCCTCGTTTCTTCCAATCTAGTTTAACCGAAATAAGAACGTGCATTAAGCAAAGTCGTGACAAACACTAATCAAAGTCCTTGATAAGAAAAATAGGCAGAAAACAACAAAAACCGAACTTGAGACATTTATAGGAAATATATGGCCTCCCATGGGCACATGCTTTGCTCTTTCTTCTTCTATGACAAGGAGTTGTGTAACGCAACTCAGGTGTTGAAACTCCAACCGATCTTCACTGCCCGGCAGCGAATGCCTCGACCGGGAAGGTCTTGGTGATGCCGGCAAGGCTCTTGAAGTGGATTTTCCCGGTTGGTGGGTTGTCAACGGTGATCTCACTCACTGGGGGCCACAGCATGAGCTCCTTGGCCTTGACGCCCTTGAGCTTCTTGATCCTCTTCTTTTCGACGTAGCCGGTGATGTCGGTGTCGTAGCTCACGAGCTTGCTCACCATCTTGAACGAGTGCTCCACCTTCTTCTTCTGCACAATCCACATGTATCCCGTGCTGCGCACGAACCCAACCTCAACAACTTCAGCGAGGGGGAGGAGGCCGAGCGGTAGCTCGAACTCGGTGAGGATCGAGACCGCCATCTTGATGCCTTCCTCGTGACCCTTCTTGACGATGCCTCCTTCTTTCTCCGCCATGGATGGGTTCTTAAAGGTAGGTATCTAAGTTTTGTTGAGTGTCAAGTGTGAGGGAATGAGAGGTTTGTGTGCGATTCGAGTGGATGGGATGGGATGGGATTTATAGGGGGGTTGAGTTTGCGTATGCGACGAATATGGTGGAGAAACCAAAGGAGTGTGCTTTGTATTCACCACCAAGGCTAGCGTTTTGCTTTAATTAACCGGCGTCTTGTTCACTTCATAAAATGAAACGTTTGTTAAACTAAATAGTGCATAACGTGGACATGTGTATATGAGCGCAGGAATAGGTAAGCAAACTGAGAAAAATAAAGAGAGCGGAGGAATCAAGCATCTTAGGATGGATTGATTCATGCACCAATGGTGTCTAAAACTATGACATCGAACATAGGAGACTATGACAACAAAATAGGACATTTACTGTGATTATCGCTTGAAATAAAACACTTACTGCACAAGTAACTATCATATGAGACTTTTACTCACTAATAAAATGAAGGGATTATATTGTAAAAAACTCCGAACTGGTACACCTATAATCAATTTACCTTAAACTAATTTTTTGACCATCAAAAACCCTAAACCCTCCGTTAGTTTCCATAATGTTGTTCCTAAAATTGAAAACTGCATGGGGGTGCTAGTGTCTTAATCCTGCCTGTCAAGTAACTTTTCACACTGCCAACCAACGTACCAAATGAAAATCCATCACCATAAGTCTGCAAAGAGTTGGGTGTTCCTACATGAGACCCGAAAGAGACCTTTCAATCTCAGTTCACAACTAATCGTTCCGACAAGAATCAACCCTAACTAGGGACCCCTCTATCAGGAAGAGTTTTAGGAGCAGGTTAATAGGCAAGAATTGACCAGACGTCCTTGAAGCAAGAATTCGTGTATCATCATTTTATTGGATCATAACTTTAGATTGGAAAGGCATCATTGAGGCACAATGGTGTCTTGGCTCATTTTCAATCACACTGCATCCATTTCTCACGATCCAAACCTCTGAAATGAGCACTCTAAATAAGCATTTAAGGTGATGTGTTGGTAGTTTGTTTGTAAAACAAATTGAGAGGTGCCTTGTCCCATATCGAAAAGATGTGAGTGCGCACGTGGACGAGATTTGGCACTAACCAATAATCATTAATTTTTATTTATTGAAAAAATTCTGATTTATTTTTAGAAAAATTAACCATGATGTCATATTAAAACAGTGCGACTGTTCATGAAGAAGTTATGGTTATTTATTAATTAATATTTATTTATTTCGAATTTTATTTTTTATTCCAACGATTATCTTAGAGTTTGTATTTATTCAAATATAACTTCTTAATCTTTAAAATGTTGTGTCTGTTCAGATATAACTTCTTTCGAAGGGATATTTTTGTTAATTTTTTGCAACATTTCACGAAAAGTTGCCTATGTTTCTATATCTATGTCAGTTTTGAAAAACCATGAATGGCATCACAATTACAATTTTCGAGTCCTCTTTCCAAAACTGCAGCCAAGATTTTCTATTGTTTCCTAGAGAGACCTTAGAGAAATACCAGAATTGCTATCTAGTATTCTCATTTGAGACTTTGTTGTATCCTGAAGGATATTTGCCGATGACTATTAACAACTTCGTGGGGCAAATAAATCCTTAAAGAAAGTGATATCATGCCTCAAAGTCCGTTGCAATTGCTCTATTGATTCGAACACACATTGACTTCATTGTTCTACCAAGTACGAAGACGATTTCCCCAACAATTTTAAGGATTTATTTCTGCAACAATGAAGTCAAAATGTTTGATTTAGCAAAGGAGTGGTCATGGGTAAGAATGAAATGTCAACGGCTACGGGGCAACTTGGTCGGAGAAAGACAACAAGCAAGGACCCGGCGGATGATTACGAGATTTTAGTCGGACAAGTGTTTGCCATGGGGAGAGTTCTGGTGAACTGTGTTTCGTGTGGACTGTTGATGAGATATGTGGTGCGAAAGCAGTAGGAATTTTCGGGCAACCAACATACTTATTGGGTTGCATGCAGAAGTTCTCTTAATTTTGATATTAGATGCAATTCTCATAGCATTACCAGCATGTGCGTTACATAATCAGCCACCTTCAGCGTATGAATACACATACTGAAGGGTGAAGGGGGGCGCTTGCTATAGGAAATGATGACTGTCGTGCATGAGGTTTTTCTCGGCGGGATGTAAAATGCGACAAAGCGAGAGAAAATGAGGGCGATTTCTGTGTGAAATTATCTCGGCAAAATCCTCTACTTCTCGTCCTCGCTGAGCATCGACTACGCTTATTGGGTGTTCCGACAAGTCCGGAACCCGTGTTCGTGTGGAACGCTCAGGGGCTTGCGCATAAATCAGTAACCCCAAAGAGGAGGTTCTTAAAAGAGGCAATGGACTGAGAGATGGAGCGGTGCAGGGAATCAATAGAATTACTGTCATTTGGTCAATTTGATCCTCAATAATTTGCCTGCGATAAGGTATACGACGAAGGATGAGTGTTTTATCTGGTGGACAGACCACGTGGGAATCAAGTACACAAGGTTTAGATGATTCCAACAATTGGAAATGAAGGACAAGCGGCTTTTGCCCGAGCCTAAAACCGATGAGATGCTTCAAGTGTTGGTGTCGGGGAAACAAATAACAGAGATCAGTATGGTGGACTATCAGGCACATTTTAATCTTTTGGATCAAGCTTCCTGTAGAAAACTCAACAGCAAATTAGATTTCCTTTGTCAACCTGAGTCAAGAAGAGGCTTGGAAGGGAAATTGTTGCACCTGAAGGAGGCAACGATTGGGTTCTACCTTACCAAAAAAAAAAAAAAAAAACGATTGGGTTCTACTTCTTGCCCAACAATGACCATTTCTATCGGCTCATGAAGGAGATAAACAAGTTTGTCCATTCTAACTACTAATATGAACATTTCAGACTCTGGTTATTCTTTTGCAGTGAAAAGAGCTCATTGCTTGGGAAATGGTGATTCTTCAAAAAAATTGAGTTTGCATGTCTTTCGTAGGAGGAGAAGGCACAAGAGCAGATAAGTACATTTATTCTAAATTCATTAAAGGATATGGTGTTTTAATGTGCTTATACGTTGATGATATGCTTATTTTTGGAATCAATATTTCTAGAGTTAATGAGACTAAGAAGTATCTTAACTTCCAATTTTAAAAATGAAATATTTGGGTGAAGTAGATACTTTCTTGGGTATTAAAGTTAAAAACATAGTGGGGGTTACACCCATCCCACGGTGGACGAGTTGGTTCGCGCTCTGACCCCTCTGCCAAAGGGTAGGAATTCGAAACTTCTCGCCCCCATTGCGCGACTTAAGTGGGGTGCCCGGGAGGTGGGCTTCGAGCTAGTAACCCTCCCCCCGGTTTACGTCACTGGCTACCGGTTGTACAGCGGTTCCCGAGACAAAAAAAAAAAAAAAAAAAAAAAAAAAAAACATAGTGGGGGTTACTCTTGCATTAGAATGATTATGTGGAAAAGATGTTGAATAAATTTAAACATCTTAGGTTTCAAAGAAATGAGTAATCCATAACATAGTGGGGGTTACTCTTCCATTAGAGTGATTATGTGGAAAAGATGTTGAATAAATTTAAACATCTTAGGTTTCAAAGAAATGAGTAATCCATTTGATTTATTGTAGAGGGTCTTTAAAGTGAGTGCTATAGGGAATGTACGCGATGCACTGTATTGACCCGATATTGCTTATTCCACGTGTAAGTTGAGTACATATATTTGTAATCCAAGTATAGAACATTGGAAAGTCATTACACAGATTTTTTTTTTTTTGGTTATTTTAGAGAACTAAAAAAAAATTGAGATTGTTCTATAATAGTTATTCGGCTGTATTAGGAGGATACACTGATACTAATTGGATTACAAGTGTGAGTGATAAACAATCTACTATTGGATGAATTTTCACATTTGATAGATGTGTTGTTTCTTGGTCGAGCAAGAAACAAATGTGCCTAACTCACTCAACGATGGAATTCGGACTTGTTGCTTTAGTGACAACTGAGAAATGGGTTAAATGGATTAAGAATTTGTTGTTGGATATCAAATTATGTCCAAGTCCTATGCCTCATATTTCCATACATTGTGATAGTGAAGCTATTTTGGCAATAGCTTATAATAGCACTTATAAAGATAAGTCTAGACATATTAGCCAAGGCATGAGTATGTGAGACAATTGATTAAAAATGATACCATAACAATTGTCTATGTGATTTCAAGTAAGAATTTGGCCAATCCTTGTATAAAGGCTTTACCACAAGATGTGATAAAGATGATCTCACAAGAAACAGGGCTAAAACCCTTTAATTAAAATCACCAGTAATGGTAACTCGACCTTTTTCTAGAACATCACTAGTTACAAGGCTTAATGGGTAAGAACAAGTTACTGAATGTGATTGTTTGATATTGACATAGCCCTGATATGAGAAGTCAATATTGTCTATTACGTTTTGCAGGTTGAATTGAATTCTTAATGAAATATTGTACAATTTTGTAATGTGTCAATAGTAACAGAAACACATAATAGATACTTCACTTATATGAGCTTAGAAGTGGTGCCGCTTCTTACAAAAGTTAGGGTTGCTTTCTAGAGAGCTCATGAAACAAGATCAAGCACATAGCCATAATAGTGCGGAGTAATATAAAACTTCTCGCTAAAACAAGAGGTTAATATATGTGCGGTATGTTTGATTCTATTGTTTAAAAGTACAAATTTAAAGCCGAGCTATTTGTCACTTTGATAGGATTTTGAGATATTTGAACTAAGTAAAGGTTTAACTCGAAAGAGACCTTTACGTATGTATATTAATCTCATGGAAATGTTGTCTGTATTTTTTTTTAAGTTTTATTTTGGGGGAGATCTGGCCATCTTGAGCTGTTGAATGATCTTGTGGATTTTGAAGAAGAAACAAAGAGTGTTGGAGATCTATTATAAGATCTAGTCATTCTTTAGTAAAAACAAAAATGGGGATTGCACTAGAGTGATCATCGAGAATTGATTGTGAATCACTCTAATTCACTTCCAAATTAGCACTTCAAATCTTTTAATTTTCCTTTTAGCTTCTATTCACATTCCCGCTAACGCATCCAAATTCACTCATCTCCATTCACGATTGCATGACCGGCTTGATTTTTTCCTTAATTTCCTCTCACAATTCTATGGCCAGCTCATTAGTTTCTTTTTGTAAATTCCATCAACCCATACTTTCTACAAATACTTTGATTTTCTTCCCTCCATTTTGTCCGTCTTGTCTCTGAATTGCTGCATTTTCTTTCGTCATTTATCCCACGAATTCCTCCAAAATTTACTAGAGAGAAGATTCTTGTGATTGATTGGTTTCCTCCTTGTGAAAACTGCAAATCCTATGTATCCAATTGATTTCCCTCCAAATTTTCTATTCATAAAAAATCAACCAAAGGTATTCTCCTTGCAATGTAAAATTATGCAATGCCAATTTTGCTTAGGGGTCAAATCGCCCCTCAAATTTTTTATGCAAGTAAATGTTCATATGTGAGGCCAAAAATTTAGGTGTCAATAACATCAACAACCAACTTAGATGAGAGTTCGCCACGAAAGCTAGTTGGTAACTTATTCAGAATTGATAATTTAATATAATTGCAATCAAATTTAACGTGGACATAAGATTAAATCTAATAAAAACTGAGAATCTCGATTATTGGGATTGAATGCGGAAACATGTAAAGGGTTGGTACATACCTCCAGCCATTGATGAAATTTTGCAAACGCGGAAACCCCAAGACTTTGAATGGATTCGCGAAGCGTAGATCAATTCTCCAAATATGGAATCACCAGATTTGAATGTCACATTCCACTACTCAATATCTCTCAAAACTCGATGGTGTGTTTTCCTATATTGATAGGGTTCGATATAGATGACTTGATGTATTTATTCCATTTCTCATGTTACCGACGTTTTCCATCAAGACCATTATGGTAACAATTAAAACGGGTAGTTATCACACAATAAACTTGGGTAATAAATCAGATAAAAAATCTGAATCAATTGGGAAACTAAATGTTGTGTAACATCCTGAAATTCGAGCCCTTTTGAGGAAGGAATGAACGTGAATTTCGTCGATGCATTGTTGGTTGATCTCTCTCGGAACTGATCACTCCCGAGATACGACCTTGAGGGCAAAGGCTAATGAGAATAACTCGTGCGACTAAAGAACTTGACTGGGAAAACGACTCGACCGTGAGACTTGCGTAAGGACGATCCCGTAGTTATGCAGGCTGATTTCGGGGGACGACTAGAAGTCAATTCGCGGACAGAAATAATGGGACGACGGGTGATTCCGTTTGCTATTGTTATCGAACCCGCGAATGGCCCTATGTCGATCCTTGATAATCGTGTACTTTGAAATAAGAATCTATCCTTCGCAATTTCACGTAGTCAGGACGTCCATGTGTCGAGAAGTCTTGAACGTGAATTAGCACGAGTCGGTTACGCGTGAATCCTCAAAGCCGCCCGTCGCCCGAGTAGTACCAAAATGGCATTCGGGCGAAATTGACATGGCACGAGAATCCAATATTGGACTTCGAATTTTCGGGAACGTTCGAGAAGGACTTTTGGACGATGCTTCGTAGTCAGTCGACAGTGTCAGATGAGCCGAGTATTTGGAAAAGGGATTTTCGGACCAAGAAAACGAGCCTACGAGGACGTGGGCCGGCAAGAATCAGTGTGGGCCTTACGCCCAAGGTGGGACGGCCACCGTGGAAGACCGAGACAACGAGCAAGTCCGTTGGACCAAACCGACCATTTACCCTTTCCGAGCCCGTTGGCTCAACCTTAGCCGATTCGAGCCCAACAAATTCCCGAGCCCATTCCTATTAATTTTCTGGCCTTTTTCCTAGGCCCGCCCTTCATTTTCAGCCCAAGGACAGATTGGGAAATGTGCAAGGTGGAAATGACCAAAATGCCCTTGGATATTTTGAAGAAAAGTCAAAAAGAAGAGAGAGAAGATGAGGTCAATTGTTTGGCAAGTGGGGCAAGCATTGATGGCCTTGATAAGGCTTATCCTTCAGCCTTCACTCTCTCTCTCTCCTCTTCATCTTCTCCAAAAATCGCAGCCCTCTCTCCCTTGCTTCCCTTGCTTTCCTGCAGTTTCAGTTCTGACCTTTCACCGAAATCTGAGTTGTTCATTGCCTTCCCGTTGGAATCTCGTCTCGTGCCACCCGCCATCGCGTTCAGAACAGAAAATCCGTTCAGATGGCGTCAGCCGATCATCGAAAGAAGCCTCCGCCAGATCCGTACGGCGGCCGGAAGTCACCGTCGGCCTGACCGTTTTCTGACCGCCTGCTGCTGTTCTGTTTTGCTGTTTCGGCCATTTTCCTCCCTTTCCGACCAAATCACCGCCCATACCAGCCACAAGTGGTTCCCCCTTGACCCCCAGGTGCCGCCAGTCGCTGGCCCGCCGCTCGCCGGAGCTCCGGGCAGCCCGTTCAACTCCGATCAGCTTATTTCCTCCTGTGCAGTCAGTTTCTCAGAGTTGCAGTGGGGATTCCGAGTTTGTAGCTGCTGTGTTCAGCCCGGGACCGCCTTGGATCGTCGTGGTGGAGGTCCCCAGGTGTCGGGTTCGTCGCCGCCGCCGCGTTCGTGTCTCCGGCCCGCTTAACGGGTGAGTTTAGCTCCTAATCCCTATTTAGTGCCTAAACTTGCTTAGGGTTGGGTTAATTAGTGGTAAGATTGGTTTAGGAAGTTTAATTAAGTTTATTAGCCCTAAGATAGGTGGTTAGATAGATGGTTAGGATTAGATTAGCTTAATTTTGCTAATTGTGCTTAATTATTGCTTAAATGAGGGTTATGTGATTTTTGTGATTAATTAAGCATGATTTGATTTGATTTAATTGAATTGATTAATTGTTTTAATTAATGTTTTGTTTAATTTCTGGATTAAATGTTTTAATTAATTGAATTTCGGAAAAATCACTGTTCACAAATTACTGTTCACGGATTACTGTTCACTAATCACTGTTCACGGATTATTGTTCACATATTACCGTTCACGACCATTACGTTCACGGCACTGTTCATCCGTAAGCTAAATTTAGTCTTATTTTGATGTGCTCTTGATTGTTGTGATTAATTGGAGTGCCGATTGTTAATTATGCTCGTGAATATTGATGAAATGCGTGATTGAGTGTTGGTTGAATTGAATTTTGGAAATTGTCAAGTGAGATCGCATGACATGTTGCGTGGGTTATCTGAAATGGCATGTCGCATGAGCATGAGTGATGTTGCATTCACGACAGAGCAAAGATATAAATGGATTGCTTGATGAGGTGTTGCATGATCACATTAAATGAGAGAACCCGGCGTTGCCGGAAGACCGCCAATCCCTATGGGGTTGTGCCGTGGCCGGGTCGCCCGACTTCGGTCGGATGCCCGACAGGGGGGGGTTCTATGTGGGATCGCGGTATGGGGGCGGGTCCCGGGCCTCTCGTCGCAGCGGACTGCGGTAGTGGGCGAGTCTTGTGCTCCTTCGGGAATGCCGTCTTGGGAGTGAGCCCTTGACGTCGCCGTGCCTCGAGGTAAAGAGGACGAAGCTGGTTTAGCCGAGAACCGCCAACCATAAGGTTGTGCCGTGGCCCGGAGGAGGGGTCGTAATAATCGGAGCATGTGTGAGTGTGAGACATGAGAAAGCTGTGTGAGATGCTCGATTATTCGCATGCTCTTAATGTCGTGATGATTGCATTATTTATGGTACGCACGCATGAGTTGACAACGTGCGGGTGTGGCAATGGCCGGAGTGAGATCGCTTGTGGTGCGACTCGCATGTAATTGATGAATTGTGTCATCTACGGCCATGTGCCTTGCTTGCATTGTATGAGATTTGACGTGCGGGGTATGGCATACCGGGTAAGGTTGCATGCGAACCGACCGTATGATTGTTGGTTGCCCCGTCTCGTTGTTGGTTGTTTGGTTTTGTTTGTTGTTGGGTTGAGTGAGGGGTGGTTCTCAGAGATACCCCGGGTGAGTTGGCGTACTAACCGGGGCTTAGGGGGAGAACTCGCTGAGATTTTATCTCAACCCGTCGTGGTTAACCATTTTCAGGCCCCTAGAATGGCGTACCCGCAATGGAGGATCCTGCCTCGCTCCTCCAGTGATCGACCCGACGGAGATTGAGTCCGATGGGTCCGAGTGATGATGGTGTTGAACCCGAGGGTTCTTTGTGTACTGTTGGATTAGCCTAGTCTTTTTGGTTTGGCTTAGAGGATGGATCGGCCCTTTTTGTCGGGCTTGTAATTTGGAAAAACGATCCTCCATTGGTTAATCCAATAAATTGAATAATTGAGTAGTTGTTGTTGTTCTTGCTATTCATCCCTCTATCCCTGTTTGATTGTATGTTTGTCTGGGGATGGTTCGTCTTTCGCTTGCGCTTAACGAAAGATTAAAATGAATGGTCATGGATGGGTCCCGGGGACGTCGCTTTCAATCGACCAAGAGAAGGGGTTGCCGCGAGCTCGAGAGTCGGGCGTGACAACCCCGTCGGTTTTGGTATCGAGCGAGGTCGAGACTTGGAGTGATAAGGTGCGTGGGATTTTGGGATAGTGAGATAGGGATGGCTTTTATTTACGTGCTTGTGATTGCTTTTGTGGTTTTGTGTGGTGGTGGGTTGCTCATAGTCCGAGTGATGAGCAATCCCGAGCGATCGCCCCTAGGCATAGGGCAGCATCTGGTCGGACCAGTGCTAGAGGTAGCGCGCAGGCAGATCCTAGGTTAGATGGGATCCTGCTAGCGCTAGAGACCTTGTTAGAATGGCAAGCTGTGTGCTTTGGCTGTGGTCCTTGTGGTTCCCCTAGTGAGAGGAGAGGTCTGTGAGAGACCGATGCCTAGGCTGTTAGAGCTGTTCTTGAGACTGAAGCCGTCGAGATTCAGTGGCGTGGGCAACCCTGAAGCTGTGACCCTTTGGATAAGGGATTTCGAGAGGACTGTTACAGTGTTGAGATGTTCAGAGGAAGACAGAGTGCTTTTGGCGGCTTATCAGCTTCAAGGTAATGCCAGTACTTAGTAGGGAGCTACTCAAGGAAGAGTGTTCCCTAAAGGCATGGTTCAGACTTGGGGTGCCTTTCGCGAAGCGTTTAATGGAAAGTATTTTTCAGACAGTGCGAGAGAGTCAAGGATGGCAGAGTTCCAATAGTTTCGTTAGAATCAGATGTCAGTGGATCGGTATAAGACGAAGTTCGCTGAGTTGGCCTAGTATATGCTGAGGTTAGTGGAGGACCCTTGGATAGGGCGAAACGGTTCAGAGATGGCTTGAAACTGGAATTGAAAGCCAGCTGGTGCCTTGAGTTTAAAGAGTTTTGATGAGATGTACGAGAGGGCCCAGATGATCGAGAAGAACATGATCGAGAGGGCGATCGCATTTGGCTCGCAGTTTGTGCCTAATAGAAACAATTGTCGGTTGGAAAAGGGGCCGATGATGGGGAGAAGGAATCTCATCCCACCCAACAAAAAGTGGATTGTCATGGAAAGACAATTCAGTTTAACCTAGTAGTGGGTGACAGTTTTGAGTTTGTGGGAAATCGATGAGGACCCTCGACCCCTTTGAAATTCATCGTTGGAAGTAACTTGTTTATTAGACGAAGGTTGCTAAGGTTATTGGACAACTGAGGTTAATGGGTTAGTTGAAGAATCAAGGATGGATCGTTGCACTTATGCATCGCTTATTGGTAGCTCAACCAAAGGATGGTCATGAGCAGGTATCCATTATCAAGGATGGATGACTTGTTTGACCCATTTCAAGGAGCTTCGATGTGTTCCAAGATAGACCCAAGGACGGGCTATCAATGGTTGAGGATTAAAAAGGAGGAAAAATTAAAGACGACATATCGTGTGTGATTTGGTCATTACGAGATTACTGTACCGCCATTTGGATTAACTAATACGCCAGTTACTTTTATGGATTTGATGGATTGAGTGATTAAGGCGTATTTGGATTGATTGTAATTGTGTTCGTGAGCAATATATTGGATTATTCGAGGAATTTAGAGGAACACGGACAGCACTTAAGGGTGGTGCTATAGACCATTCGAGAGCATAAACAGTATGCCAAGTTTAATATGTGCGAGTTTGGGTTTACTCGCGTTGTTTTGTTGGTCATATGATTTTGGACGAAGGAATTTCTATGGATCCGCTAAGATCAAGGCAGTCATGAATATGTCGGGACTTATGACAGTGACAGAGGTTCGAAGTTTTCTAAGTCGGACAGGTTAGTACAGATGATTCGTAGAAATGTTCTCTACGATAGCTATGCCTCTGATACAAAGGTTAATAAAGGACGTAAGAATTTGAATGGACGAATAAGTGAAATTTTTAAGAGCTTAAGTATAAGCTGATTACCGCACCAGTTTTGAGGATTTAGTCTAGTATTGGAGAATACGATATTTGCAGTGAGGTGTCGTATAAGGGATTTGACTGCGTGGTAAGGCAACAAAGAAGATTGGTTGCTTACGCGTCACGACAATTGAGGTCATTGGATTTGATGGAAGTCAAATAAGTTTATCTTGATGATTTGAGGAGTTGTAGGTATGGGATCATAAGAGATGATCTATTAAATGGTGATGATATTTGATAAGAATTACGGTGGATGATTTATTGCTCGGAAGTCTTAGATTCGATTAAGATGTGAATTTACCAAGGTGGATTATTTCAGGGGATATATTAAGATAGGGATTTGAGGAATGGATTTTTGTCTTCGGTGGATTAAGAATTAATTATCCCTTGATGCTAGACGGATGAGTGAGGAAATGGCATTGTCGATGATTTCTTCTCGAGGTATCAGAAAGGATTTGAAGAAGTATTCGAAAGCCTTTAGTGCAATAAATGACATTTGGTTTGCACTAATTTTCAAGTGGTTGAGGTGAATTCTTGGTTTGGTTATTAAATGGACGTGAAAGGATTGTTGAAAGAAAAATCTGTGGTTTGTGGACTTTGAACAGCGATTCGATGGAAATTCAGTAAATCAGATTTCAAGTGTTGATAAGTGACCCCGTGGAAACGAACTCATGGTTGACGAGCTGGAGAAAGTTTTGCACTTTGAGGTGCTTAGACGAGGTTAAAACCGTGAGACTTGGTATGGGACAGGTCAAAGCGGATAATACTTCTATGAGATGGTGCATGTCAAAAAGGGACTTTTGCTAGTAGTGGTGCAGTTCGAAGATGCCCGTAACGATTGATCCAACGAGGGCGGGGAGTGGTCGCCGGGGCCAGAGTGCCTGAGCAAGGAGCGACTCCTGGCAGGCTTCTAGGATGTCGAAAGGGGCAGAAATGAACTGAACTACGCACTGTGCAAAAAGAGAGTACTTTTGGGATAATATTTTATCGGAATGGTATATAGTCAAGTTTGTGGAACTCCAGTCTATGGAACGAGGTTAGAGAACTGGGAATCGCTGGTTCAAAATTGGTTTAGCAGTTATTGAATGCAGTTTAGATTATCAGAGACAGATTAAAGACCGCTCAGAGTCGCCAGAAGAGTTATACAGATAAGCGTTGTAGACCGTTGGAGTTTAAGGTGGGCAATCATGTGTTTTTGAAAGTATCGTGGATGAGTGGTATTTCTAGATTCGGCAAGAAAGGAAAGTTAAGTCCGAGGTACGTTGGACCCTTTGAAATTTTGGAAAGGATCAAGGTTTTAGCGTATCGTCTTGCGTGGCCACCGAAGCTTGCTGAAGTACATGATATTTTCCACGTGTCCATGTTAAGAAAGTATGAACCGGACCTAACTCATGTTTTGAATTTTGACGAATTGGACGTAGACGACAGGGTGTCGTATGTGGAGAGGCCGATACGGATAAAGGACCGTAAAGAGCAAGTGCTTCAAATTAAGACTATCGCCTTAGTTAAGGTGATCTGGCAACATCACGGATCAGAGGGAGCTACATGGGAAAGTGAGGAAGTGATGGAGCATCAGCACCCCCATCTTTTTTTTTTTTTTGAGGACTTGTTAGTAGCAGCAAATTTCGAGGACGAAATTTTTATAAGAGGGGAAGAGTTGTAACATCCTGAAATTCGAGCCCTTTTGAGGGAGGAATGAACGTGAATTTCGTCGATGCATTGTTGGTTGATCTCACTCGGAAGCGATCACTCCCGAGATACGACCTTGAGGGCAAAGGCTAATGAGAAGAACTCGTGCGACTAAAGAACTTGACTGGAAAACGACTCGACCGTGAGACTTGCGTAAGGACGATCCCGTAGTTATGCGGGCTGATTTCGGGGACGACTAGAAGTCAATTCGCGGACAGAAATAATGGGACGACGGGTGATTCCGTCTATTGTTATCGAACCCGCGAATGGCCCTATGTCGATCCTTGATAATCGTGTACTTTGAAATAAGAATCTATCCTTCGCAATTTCACGTAGTCAAGGACGTCCATGTGTCGAGAAGTCTTGAACGTGAATTAGCACGAGTCGGTTACGCGTGAATCCTCAAAGCCGCCCTGTCGATCCGAGTAGTACCAAAATGGCATTCGGGCGAAATTGACATGGCACGAGAATCCAATATTGGACTTCGAATTTTCGGGAACGTTCGAGAAGGACTTTTGGACGATGCTTCGTAGTCAGTCGACAGTGTCAGATGAGCCGAGTATTTGGAAAAGGGATTTTCGGACCAAGAAAACGAGCCTACGAGGACGTGGGCCGGGCAAGAACAGTGAGGGCCTTACGCCCAAGGTGGGACGGCCACCGTGGAAGACCGAGACAACGAGCAAGTCCGTTGGACCAAACCGACCATTTACCCTTTCTAGCCTGTTATCTCAACCTGAGCCGTTTCGAGCCCAACAAATTCCCGAGCCCATTCCTATTAATTTTCTGGCCTTTTTCCTAGGCCCGCCCTTCATTTTCAGCCCAAGGACAGATTGGGAAATGTGCAAGGTGGAAATGACCAAAATGCCCTTGGATATTTTGAAGAAAAGTCAAAAAGAAGAGAGAGAAGATGAGGTCAATTGTTTGGCAAGTGGGGCAAGCATTGATGGCCTTGATAAGGCTTATCCTTCAGCCTTCACTTCACTCTCTCTCTCCTCTTCATCTTCTCCAAAAATCGCAGCCCTCTCTCCCCTTGCTTCCCTTGCTTTCCTGCAGTTTCAGTTCTGACCTTTCACCGAAATCTGAGTTGTTCATTGCCTTCCCGTTGGAATCTCGTCTCGTGCCACCCGCCATCGCGTTCAGAACAGAAAATCCGTTCAGATGGCGTCAGCCGATCATCGAAAGAAGCCTCCGCCAGATCCGTACGGCGGCCGGAAGTCACCGTCGGCCTGACCGTTTTCTGACCGCCTGCTGCTGTTCTGTTTTGCTGTTTCGGCCATTTTCCTCCCTTTCCGACCAAATCACCGCCCATACCAGCCACAAGTGGTTCCCCCTTGACCCCCAGGTGCCGCCAGTCGCTGGCCCGCCGCTCGCCGGAGCTCCGGGCAGCCCGTTCAACTCCGATCAGCTTATTTCCTCCTGTGCAGTCAGTTTCTCAGAGTTGCAGTGGGGATTCCGAGTTTGTAGCTGCTGTGTTCAGCCCGGGACCGCCTTGGATCGTCGTGGTGGAGGTCCCCAGGTGTCGGGTTCGTCGCCGCCGCCGCGTTCGTGTCTCCGGCCCGCTTAACGGGTGAGTTTAGCTCCTAATCCCTATTTAGTGCCTAAACTTGCTTAGGGTTGGGTTAATTAGTGGTAAGATTGGTTTAGGAAGTTTAATTAAGTTTATTAGCCCTAAGATAGGTGGTTAGATAGATGGTTAGGATTAGATTAGCTTAATTTTGCTAATTGTGCTTAATTATTGCTTAAATGAGGGTTATGTGATTTTTGTGATTAATTAAGCATGATTTGATTTGATTTAATTGAATTGATTAATTGTTTTAATTAATTTTTTGTTTAATTTCTGGATTAAATTTTTTAATTAATTGAATTTCGGAAAAATCACTGTTCACAAATTACTGTTCACGGATTACTGTTCACTAATCACTGTTCACGGATTACATCGTTTCACATATTACTCGTTCACGACCATTACGTTCACGGCACTCGTTCATCCGTAAGCTAAATTTAGTCTTATTTTGATGTGCTCTTGATTGTTGTGATTAATTGGAGTGCCGATTGTTAATTATGCTCGTGAATATTGATGAAATGCGTGATTGAGTGTTGGTTGAATTGAATTTTGGAAATTGTCAAGTGAGATCGCATGACATGTTGCGTGGGTTATCTCGAAATGGCATGTCGCATGAGCATGAGTGATGTTGCATTCACGACAGAGCAAAGATATAAATGGATTGCTTGATGAGGTGTTGCATGATCACATTAAATGAGAGAACCCGGCGTTGCCGGAAGACCGCCAATCCCTATGGGGTTGTGCCGTGGCCAATGGGTCGCCTGACTTCGGTCGGATGCCTGACAGGGAGGGGTTCTATGTGGGATCGCGGTATGGGGGCGGGTCCCGGGCCTCTGTCGCAGCGGGGCTGCGGTAGTGGGCGAGTCTTGTGCTCCTTCGGGAATGCCGTCTTGGGAGTGAGCCCTTGACGTCGCCGTGCCTCGAGGTAAAGAGGACGAAGCTGGTTTAGCCGAGAACCGCCAACCATAAGGTTGTGCCGTGGCCCAGAGGAGGGGTCGTAATAATCGGAGCATGTGTGAGTGTGAGACATGAGAAAGCTGTGTGAGATGCTCGATTATTCGCATGCTCTTAATGTCGTGATGATTGCATTAATTATGGTACGCACGCATGAGTTGACGGTCGTGCGGGGTGTGGCAATGGCCAGTGAGATCGCTTGTGGTGCGACTCGCATGTAATTGATGAATTGTATCATCATCGACGGCCATGTGCCTTGCTTGCATTGTATGAGATTTGACGTGCGGGGTATGGCATACCGGGTAAGGTTGCATGCGAACCGACCGTATGATTGTTGGTTGCCCATGCATTTGTTGTTGACTGTTTGTTTGGTTTTGGCTGTCTGTTGTTGGGTTGAGTGAGGGGTGGTTCTGAAGAGATACCCCGGGTTGAGTTGGCGTACTAACTGGGGCTTAGGGGGAGAACTCGCTGAGATTTTATCTCAACCCGTCGTGGTTAACCATTTTCAGGCCCCTAGAATGGCGTACCCGCAATGGAGGATCCTGCCCCGCTCCTCCAGTGATCGACTCGACGGAGATTGAGTCCGATGGGTCCGAGTGACCGTGGTGTTGAACCCGAGGGTTCTTTGTGTACTGTTGGATTAGCCTAGTCTTTTTGGTTTGGCTTAGAGGATGGATCGGCCCTTTTTGTCGGGCTTGTAATTTGGAAAACGATCCTCCATTGGTTAATCCAATAAATTGAATAATTGAGTAGTTGTTGTTGTTCTTGCTATTCATCCCTCTATCCCTGTTTGATTGTATGTTTGTCTGGGGATGGTTCGTCTTCCGCTTGCGCTTAACGAAAGATTAAAATGAATGGTCATGGATGGGTCCTGGGACGTCGCTTTCAATCGACCAAGAGAAGGGGTTGCCGCGAGCTCGAGAGTCGGGGCGTGACATGTTGGATCATATATTAGTTAATATATTTTATTACATTAATATATTATAACATCCTCTCACTTAATCCTAACATTCCATCAAAGAAATATTAACCCAAACACACATAAACTTCATGCTAAAATGAAAAGCACGAATCATGATGAAAAGTCCTCTTAGATCGAGTATTATCTTCCATGTATCACAATGTGTCTCACTAGCCCATATGTGATAACATAACTTAATAGATAAGTCTTATGTTTATTCTAGGTCAAAGTTTACTGTTATTCTCAGAAACAACAAAATGTGTACACCAAAATTGAGAATAACATTATAATTAAATAAGAGTTTTACAAATTCTTCTATATAAAGAGAATTTATAGGATAGGACTAATACCCATCCTGACCACCTGATCCTTATCACTCATTAGTAGCATGCCTTTAGTTAAAGGATCGGTCAACACCAATTTAGTGCAAATGTGTTCAATGACCATTTTGTTCTCTTTAACATGTTCCCATATAGCTAAATACTTAATGTCGATGTGCTTACTTTGACTATCACTTTTGTGGTTTTTAGTCAAGAAAATAGTAGCTGAATTGTCATAATATACCCTTAATGACTTAGCAATGGAATCTACAATTCTAAGCCCCGAAATGAAACTCTTCAATCACACATCATACAAGGTGGCTTCAAAACAAGATACGAATTTAGTTTGTCAATACATAAGCATATAACTTCTTGTATCTTGAAGGCACCTCATCACTTTCTTTATAATTCTCTAGTGATGCATACCTGGATTACTCTGATATCTTACCAACAAACCCACGGCAAAGGCAATGTCACATCAATAAATTTGAGCATACATCAAGCTTATGACAATAGAAGCATATGAAATGATTTTCATTTGTACCTTTTTAGATTATTCTTTAGGCATTGGTTCCAATCGAACTTGTCACCTTTTACAATGGGTACTATACTTGGTGAACAATCTTTCATCCAAAGTCTCTCTAAAACTTTGTTGATATAGGTTTCTTGCAATAGTCATAAAATTCCTCAAGGTCTATTCCTATAGATATTAATGACAATGATATAAGATGCTTCACCCATATCTTTCATGTCAAAACTTGTAGAAAGAAATTGTTTCACTTCATATAGCAACCCTTTAACATTGGTTGCAAGTAAAGTGTCATCTACGTATAGGATAAGAAAACAAATTTTGTTTCCACTAACTTCTAGTATATACACTAATCCATGATATTCTCCACATGACCGAATGAAGATATGATATTATGGAACCTTAAGTACCATTGCAGGATGCTTATTTCAAGCCATATAGAGACTTTTTAAGCTTGCACACTAGATGCTCACTAGCATTAGAGAAGAACTATTCTGGTTGTTTCACATAAACCACTTCTTCTATTTTTCCATTGAGGAACACCATTTTCAAATCTATTTAACATAACTCCTTATCAAAATGAGCAACCCATGCCAAAATAATACAAAGAGAAACCTTTTTAGATAGAGAAGAAAAAGTCTCTGTATAATCAATTCCTTCCCTTTGAGCGAATTCATTAATAACAGATATAGCATTATATCTCTCAATGTTACCTAATGAGTCCTTAGTTTTGAAGACCCATTTGCAACCAATGGCCTTCGCACCATTAGGCAACTCGACCAAATTCCAGATTTCGTTTAATACCATAGAACTCATTGCTTTCTTCATGGCATTGTACCACAAATTGGATTCATCCCTATTCATGACTTATAAAAACGTTTCAAAACCATTCTCAACTCCAATGTTATAGTCAAATTCTTGTAAATGCACAACATAATCACTAGGAACTATTGATTTCTTCATTTTAGCATATCTTAATATTGCATCAACATTCTCTTGAGAGGCATGTTATTCAACTAGTTGTTCAACATTTTCTGGTAATTACTAAACAATTAGATTTACTGGATTAATATCAGCAGATTGTGGAATTTCAATAATTAGTTGTTCAATAGGCGTTCCAAACAATGATCAATATAATACTTGAAGTGACAAGTTGAGTATATGAATGATCTTTCTTAGGAACAAGCTAATCAAGTCATTCTCAAGAAATTTAGCGTTTCTTGATTCTATAATCCTAGTGGTGTTATACCATAGTATTCCACACTTCTATCTCATCTCACGATCTTAATATGCTTACCACATTATCTCTCTACTTTGGTTTTAAATACCTTAAAGGCATATATACTTCGTGTTTATTATAAAGCCAGTGGACATACATGAAACATGAGTAACCATCTATGATAGAGATGTAGTACATCTAATTATAAAAGTTCGTACTGACTACAAATGTCTATATGTATGAATTTTAATATTTCTGCATTTCTCTTTATACCTTACTTTATTTTGTAGGTCTACTTTTCCTTAATACAGTCCACACAAGCATTATTATTAGTAAAATCCAAAGTACATAACACTTCATTATTTACTAATCACTTAATTCTATCCATGAAAAAATATCTCAATCTCCGGTGCCACAAGATAAAGGAATCGTCATTTATAACATATAATTTGATACCAACATTATCGTGAACACACATCCCATTATAAAATGCATTGTCTTATAAATTAATTCAAAAAGGACCATCAAATAAATTATCATTCCCAATAATTTCAAATTTAAACGATAGACTAAATGTCAAATCTGAAAAGTTAAAGGAATAACCTAATGGTAATAGTCTTTAAACTGACATTAATTTTCTAGAGAAATTATGAACATAAGAGGTCCTTTTTCAAATTTAAAACAAAAGAACTGCTATTGAGAACTTATTTATATGGTCCAATAGCCTCCTTATATGAACGCATCTTGTTTCCAAAATAGATGCATTGTTCATTTTCTATTGGTTTCCAATGGTTTTGAAAACCATGTAAAAAATTTGAAATGTGGATTATAGATCTGGAATCAATCCACCAGTGTTGCGACTCACATCAACCATATTAGATTCATAACAAACACATGAGATTGGATTATATTTATTTTCAAGCCGTACCTTTAATTTAACACAATCATTCCTTATATGCCCATTCCTTTTACGAAAGAAGCATTTGGATTGGTTCTTAATGTCAACTTAAAAAGGTATTTTACTTTATTCCCTTTTGCATGCATTGCTCCTTAAACTTTCCTTGTATTGCTAAATAAGTACTCTCGCTGATTACATAGCCTTTCTTTCTCTTGAACCCAAATGGTCATAAGTTCATTAATTGATCATTTATTCTTATGCATGTTATAAGAAATCTTAAAAGGTGCATCCTATTATGGGAGAGTGTTGAAAATATAAAACACAAAAAAAGATTTTGATATCTCAACCTCAAGGTTCTTTAGCTAAGCTGCAATGTCCCTCACTTTTATAATGTGCTCACACACACCTCTGATACTAGTGAACTTTAACGATGAAAACTTAATAATTAGGGTCATGGCATGCACCTTTCCTGAAGTTTCAAATTGCGCATCAATAACCTCTAACAATGCTTTGGCATTATTATGCTAAGCTACTAAACCACGAATACTAGCAGAAAGTTTGGTCCTTGTGAACATTATGTGAAAGCGGTTAGACCACTCCCATTGTTCATAAGGAGCAACTTCTACTAGAGTGCTAGTATCGGTAGGGGTAAGTGGTTCACCTTGCCGAATAGCATAATCAAAGTCCATGCACTCCCAATTGAAGAAAGATTAACTCCTTCCAAACCTTATAGTTGTCACCATTTAAATCGGGAACATAGATATCAGAAATATCAAGTGGTAAAACTACATAACATACAACATGCTTATATCAAAATTTTGAGGCAAAATATACAGAAATCGTATTTTATCAATGTAAAATCTATCACAAAATATAAATGACATAATATAAAAATTGCCAGTGGGCTAAGTTTTAATTTAAATAGATTCATAATTATTTCTTGAAGAAACCATCATATTATGTTTATTTTCTTAATCCCTATGGGTAAGAAAATTAATATGATATTTTATCCTAATTAATCATATTAGGATAAAATTTATCAGTCAAATTTTGCCCTAAAATTTTTTATATTTAATCAAAAGCCTCACAAAATAATCATCAAGGTAAAGATATAAACATGCTCTGATACCAACTGTAAGACTAAATCTAATAAAAACTGATAATCCCAATAATTGGGATCGAATGCAAAAACATATAAAGAATCGGTACATACCTCCAACTATTAATGAAATTTTGCAAATGCAGAAACCCCAAGACTTTGAACGGATGTGCAAAGTATAGATCGATTCTCCAAATATGGAATCACTAGAACTGAACATCACGTTTCACTACCTAATACTCTTCAAAACTTGATAACGTGTTTTTCTATAGTGATAGGATTTAGTGTAGATGAAATGTATTTATTCGTTTCTCATATTATCGACGTTTTCCATCAAGACCGTTATGGTAACAATTAAAACGGGCAGTTATCACGCAATTAATTTGGGTAATAAATGAGGCAATAAATCGCAATTAATTGGAAACTGAATGTGGGATCATATATTAGTTAATATATATTATTACGTTAGTATATTAAAGTGGATTGATGGATGGATTCATTTTCAAGGAGTCGTTTGCCAAGTAGAAAGATTAGTCTAACAATCAAAAGATTGTACTTTCAATAATTGTACAAAATTATCAGCATCACTTAATGAAACAGACAAAATAAATCTTATAAACATTTGTGTTGTTGTTAGAAATACCGAAAATGAAGATGGATTTTGGCATGTAGTTATTAGATGGAGGAGCAACATATAATATTGTTTAATGTCCGACCACTTGCTGGTCGCTTACCCATGGCCTTATTCATGAGCTTGTACTTGATTAGGTAAATATACTTCAGGGGGGGCAAAATGACATATATATGATCTACGAACAAATTAATTAAATTAACCTAAATTTATACATGATACGGTAGATAGAGAGTCAATACAATCCAAAAATTGTGTGAAAGTTACTATTTTTTCAGTGGAACCCAACGTGGACCCCACTGTTTCCTAATATATGATCGATTAAAACCAAGTGGGTGTTTGATACAGCTTCCCTACCACAATCCAAATATGAAAAAGGCTTTGCAGCTTTTATAAGTTTTTGGGCGAAAACGCCGTGTAGTTGCAGCAACAGTTTTTAGGAAGAAGTCTCATCCGTGTTTTGACTAGCTTTTAAGATTTTATAACTTTAAAACGAGTGTCATCTAGAACACAATGATAAGTTCGACGAAACTACAAAACTAATCCATCGTAGTAAAGTTGCTCCCATCTTTCTTTCAATGACCAACGCATGCAAGAAACTCTACCCATGATCACTTTGGATAAGAAAAGGTTCTTCTATCCCAAAGGTAATTGAAGATAAAAGATGGATCTCAAGAAATTATCCAATCAGTCACCAATTTATTGTGTGATTGCTAATTGGGTCTTAAACTTCTCAATTTTGTTAATTTAGTCGTAAGCCTTTATGTGGAATTCTAATATAGACATTTAGGCCAATTTTCGTCAAAAATTGCTAATATGACGGTGTGACACATGAAACAGTTAATGATGATTAAACAACCACATTGGTGATTTCTGACAAAAACTGACTAAAAGAACTACATTGATATTTCACACAAAAGTTTAAGACGAAATTGACAAAATTGAAAACAAAATTGGCATCCATATTAAAAGTTTATGATTCATTAAGTAATTTTTTCCCAAAATAAAAACGAAAATCTTACAGGGTCTTCAAATAGTTTATTTGAATTTCCTTTTCGTAATAATCAGTATATCCGACACTATTGGCAACCGATTAATACCGAAGGGGTAGACCCACCGTTCCAATCACACCGGCTAAACATAGTCACACAGGTTCTTAAACATCGGAGAAATGGTCCAAGAGACCGGCAAGAGAGGGGTTGGAATTCGAGATCCCGTGCTTCCTTAGACAGAAGACTCAAGCGCCTTACCAACTACGCTAACCTATTTGGGTTAGATAGCTTACGTTGTCAACAAGACATATATTATACATCTTTGTTTAATGTTTTCAACTAAGCTAGGAAATCAGAATTTCTTCTTATCCATCATTTGACGTATGCACGCAATGTTCATTGTTTGACATCACATATATAAATACATACATATATATATGTGCACATAAACTGACAATCGTATTTGAATTGCGTGCCGGAGTGCGCAATGTGAACATAGACATCGACATGCAAAAAATTGACCGGGGCATAACAGCTCAGATCTGGCGGCACCAACCCACCAATCTTTAGTGATGATACAATGAGTTCTTGCTCGATCTTTTGATGGGGATGCCAAAAAAACAAAAAAAGTTTCATAGTTATATGTATAGATAGTGTTCTCCCTTACGTTTTTCTAATAATGGGGAATCTTTCTCGTGTAAACTTTGATGTTCTATACTATTTAGGACGTAAGTTCATGGTGTGTGAGGATCAAATTATAGGCAGATGTGCAAATAGACTTGATTTGCTTTGGATTATCTTCTGTACATGTGATAAACAAAAAATAAATAAAAAAATAAAGAAGCCAATCACAATCGATCCAAACTGATTTTGATCTTGATCTGGAATGACAAGTGTCCCTTGCTTGTTTGTAGTAAAGACACCCCGTCAGCTAGGTTTTACATAAATATTGAATTGTTAACATACACAATGCAAATTTCCATCTCATGCCTTTGGCAGATTCACTAATGATTTTAGATTGAAAAATTCCTCAAAGTGTTCTAAACCTATTGTAAGATGTCAATTCAGCAATAAATCTTTTAATTTAACTAATTGAATCCCAAATCTTTAGGTGATTTGTCAATTTAATCTTTCTAGTCAATTTTAACTAGCAATCACTAATATAGACATTGATCGTCCTACATGGCATGGTCGGCATAGAACCACTAGCATTAACGTAAACGATTTTTGCAATTCTTTTAAAAATTTTGGGATTTTCTTTGTTTTCCTTTTTTTTCATTTTTTTTCTTCATTGATGTCCAGCAGCGAGGCCCTAGTGACCCTCGTTGGCCACAGACGAGTGTGTCTACCCTTATTAAGACCTATCACGCCCCTCCCTAGCCTCAACCAAGGGCATCACGAATCTTGCTCAAATCCAAGCAAGGGCCAGGACTCTCAATTTTTGGTCGGCAAGGGCATCAAACCCTCGCCTTGATCTAGGTAAGGGCATTGCGACAATGGGCTCGCGACCCTCACCTGGTCTAGTTGTGGACATCATAGCCTTTGCTTAGATCCAGGCAAGATCTTAGCGAGGTCCAACTACCCCACTTGTTGTAGTAGTTAGACCCTCGTCCTTCATTGTCCACTCTAATTCAGCCGTACTACATAAAATGTCCACATCAATGGTTTTTTGCTAAAATTGACCAGAAGGACTGCATTGTGAATCGTCAAAAGATTTATAATTAAATTGGTCGAATTAAAATATTTAAAGCTAAATTGGTATCCACAGAATATGTTTAGACTTTTTTTTTTAATTATCCCTCATAGGTTTGTATGCTTGGTATTTCATGATGAAATATTTTTTCTATTGTGTTAGAGTAATTGAATATTAAAATCATATCTTTATCTAATAGTTTAAAATTTTAGAATTGATGGTAGTGATCCCACAAATTCTCATGTGGTATCGAAACAAGAACTTCTAAATTCAAATCTTTTCAAACCCCCATTTGCCTTTCTAATTATATATTTCCACGCTTTAGGGTTACTCTAAAATCCAACCTACGGGTGAAGGGGAATGTTAGAATATTTAAATATTAAATGATTCATTTGTCTAACAGCTTAAGCTTTTAGAATAGTTAACAGTAGTTCCATAAATTCTCACACAATGCGCCCCACAATAGAGAGGATCCACTGGGTACTCTAGTCGTGGAACGAAGGACGAAGAAACAATACTCCTATCAGCAAATTGATCACAAGTAGGAACATGACATACCCACAAAAATCATTTAATAATCATATCTCGAGCAAAACGATGATCAATTGCGAAGTACTTGGTCTTATAATGACACATGTTTAGCACAAACGTAAGTTGCACCAATGTTATCATAGTAGACCGAAATTCAAGTCGTATAGAGTTCCTCCAATTTAGCCCACGCGTTGGCATAGTCTACTCCTCCGTGTAACCCCATCCCATCGATTTTTTCCTCCTTACTCTTCCCAGTAGCCATAGCTCTCTTACTATACTTTTGAATTTCGACTGATTTGCAATGGCAAAATGAAATGAGAAAACTGAAATAAATAACCAATCGACCAACGCCCAAGTGAAATGCATCTCATCTTCTTCTTTTTTTCCTTTTTTGTGTATGTTTCACTTAATATTCGACCACCTTAGACTAATGAGAAACTCCATTAAATATGGACTAGTTCTAACTGATGAACTACGCGTGCAAATTACTTTGGAGATGCTATTGTAAATTCTATCTGCTAAGTTCATTTGTATAATGAAGATGGCGCCCTTGATTATATTGGCACTTGCGAAAAATGAGACGAAAGGATACTTATACACGTAAAAAAAGATAGGGAATGGATACTTAATGAATAGCAATTATATATCAAGGGTAATTCGAGAAAGTAAATAGTGAGACGAGTGGTGGTTAAATTTTGACTAAAATATATAGACAAAGATAATATATGACTCGGGCCCAAACTACACACGTGGATCTTACCCATTTAATAAGCACGAGCCCAACAGATTCAACCAATATAACCCATTTCAAAACCACAGACTGCGAATGATGTAGCCCATTTCAAAACCAAGCCCTGAGAGACACCAAACTTATCAGATATTTCCTTGTAAATTCTCATAACGTGTAGAAATAAGGCTACTTGCAGCACATCAATTTCTGGGAAATTTTCAAATAAGAGCAGCGTCGTCATTTTCTTAAATAGAGACCAAAAGTGGATATTGTCACAAATAAAGGCTTGAAGTGGTCAAATAATCTCAAATAAGGTCTTAAAGTAGCCAAATCATTTCAAATAAGGACTTTTGGCTGACTATTCTAGCCATCGGAGAAGGGGCATTTTAGTCAAAAAATTATAAATGTGTTTTAAAATTTTTTGATTTGTTTCCTTTCTTTTTCTTTTTCCTTTTTCCTTTTTTTTCCCGCTTCCCTCTGCCAACCATGGTAGAGATTACTGGACTCTGGGAGGGCTACCCTCGCCGACGTCGAGGGAGGGTCACCTTCACCTAGGCTAGGCGAGCGAGGCCAGGCGAGGGTCACCCTCACCTACCCGGCCCAAGCAAGGCGACCCTCGCCCAACATCGACGAGGACAACCGTTGCTCGACATCTGCAAGGGTTTCCCCTCGCCCACTTAGGTGAGGGTTGCACTCGCTTGATGCCAACAATGGTGGCCCTTGCTTGAGTCCAGCGAAGGGAAGAAGGGAAAAGAAAAAAGAAAAAAGAAAAAAGAAAAAAAAAAGGAAACAAATTTAAACAAGTAAAAGACTAAAATGCCTTTGGCCAGCAAGGTTAGGCTCTTGTTTAAGGTTGATATGATTACTTCAGGCTCTTATTTGAAATAAATTTCACTTCAAGCTCTTATTTGAGACGATTTTGCCATTTCATAAACTTAATTAAAACAAAGTCTACTTTAGACCATTTTTTTAGAAATTGAGAGCACTTCAAGCCCCTATTTGAAATCTTCCCTCAATTTCTACATAAAATCTAGAATCTTGGGCCAACAAGCTAAAACATGTTGGCTCTTGAGGGAGTAATAGTAATTGTATCAAGATTGATTTACAAAATTTATTTATGAAGTAATAGTAACGAATTGTAGGTAGGTAATGAAACGGGTGGCTCATACTCAAGACTCGATATATAAAAATCTTTCATATCCCTTTAGTTGTCAAATTTTGCAAACTTGCCTAAAACTATTTTACATTATTATTGTTTGTTTGGTAACTATTGACTTCCTGCCGTGGTCAATTTGCATTCCCAACTGCAACAAATCATCCAATTCAACGAAAAAGGTGTAAAACCTTGCCCCCTGGCCGTTCCCTTTGAATCTTCTATGTCGAAACTAAATCGAAAATTTCACAAAATGCGGGGCTAGGCAGGAGAGAGAGAGAGAGAGAGAGAGAGGGGGAGAGAGAGAGAGAGAGAGAGAGAGAGAGAGAGAGAGAGAGAGAGAGAGAGAGAGAGAGAGAGAGAGATGGAATCGGTTTCCCGGAAATTACCCAACGCGTCACCTTAACGTGGTATGATGACGATGGCATGGATTCATTTTCAAGCAGTCGTTTTCTAAGCAAAGAGAATTAGTTTAATAATCAGAAGATTAGATTTTCAATTATAGTATATAAAGTGGTTAGTGACGTACCTAAAATACAGAAAGTCAAAAAGTCTATATGTTTGTGTCAAAAAAAAATATTCTATCAGCATCACTAAATAAAATTGAAAAAAAAAAAAGTTTATGAGAGGAGACATCTTAAAAACATCTTTCTTTTTGTTGTTGGAAGGACCGAAAATGAAGATAATTTTTGGTGTTAAGTAATTACATGAGAGAATTGCCTATGTTGTTTAATGCCAGGCTAGTTACCAGTTGCTGACCCCTTAGTTATGAGCTTGTATTCGATTACTTATCTAAGTGGTTATCCAAAATAGCTTTCCTTCATCAGTTTCAATTATGAAAAGGAATTTGTGGCTTCTCTCCTCTAAGACGATTTTTAGGAAATTCTCTCACTCAGTCTTTTATATGTTCATCTTTAAAATAAGGGCAAATATCACCAAAAATGCTAAACTATGCCCCCTGTAACAATTTTACCCTGAACTTTTTTTTGTGTCACCATAAACCCCAAACTATGCCACTTGTCACAATTTTACCCTGGACTATATCACTTATGACAATTTTACTCCGAACTTTTTTTTGTGCCACCAAAAACTCTAAATTATACTACTTATAACAAATTTACCCCAAAGTTTTTTGGACGAAAATGCCTTTCAGTCAAAAATTTTGGGGTAAATTTTTCACAAGTGGCATAGTTTGAGGTTTTTGATGGCACAAAAAAAATTCAGGGTAAAATTATCACAAATGGCATAGTTTGGGGTTTTTAGTGGCATAAAAAAAAGTTCAGGGTAAAATTGTTACAAGGGGTATAGTTTAGGGTTTTTGGTAGTATTTGTCCTTAAAATAATTAGAAAACATACAATTTACAATAATTCATAGCAAATTACAGCTACCATGAGTTCTCAGTTCCGACAATGACATTCGACCACTGAGCTTCGCGCAAGAATTGACCTTGTTGGAGAATAATTAGATTGTTCTTAATCATGCTAGGCAAAGCAAGGTCCTAGACCTCCACTTGGCATATAAAATTCTACACAACATTATCAACATCCACCAAAACGAATTATATACGTATATATATCAATGTAGATAGTCCCACTTCGGTGGGGTCAACGAGAAAAGTAGATGTTACTTGTAATTGTATATTAAAGAGGGGGAGCCTTCACTTTTCGTGGCAATGTCCTTGCAATTTCCCTCGAGGCTGACCGTCCGCGTAACGATTGGTCTTCTTGAAGCAAGTTGAAAGGAAATATACAGCCAAATAAATATAAAGATTTGTCTATTTGAGGTGTCGTGACAAAGGAAAGTTTGAATAAGATCAGATATTCTTCGGTATCAACCGTTGCCACCATTATCTCTCCTTCCACATACTTCCTCCCCAGGATTAGTGACAACTTTCATGCTCCTATATAAATAGAGGGGATCCATATCACAATTCAATAGCAGCTCCAAGCAAGATTTGCTTCCATACTCCCCAAGATGACGGTAAGATCTCTCTCTCTCTCTCTCTCTCTACAGGTAGAGACTCGTCAACCTAGTTCTTTAGCTTACTCGAATGGCTCTGCGTATGAACGAAGAACGTTTCTTGCATGTTACAGATTGTAGAGATGCATGTGAACATGGATTGCCATGGATGCGAGAAGAACATAAGGAAAGCTCTCAACAAGCTCGAAGGCAAGTCTCCCTGCCACTCGGAAAATCTCTCCGACGTGCTTATTCATTGCCATTTCACTCTCTTGCTAGGGTTGTCGTCGTCTTCCTATGGAGATATTTTTAGTTGTATCAGAGTGTCATGTCTTCTATCCACCCCGTCCAATCAAAGAACATCGAGTATTAAGTAATTAATGATTTTTCATTCGAACAGATTAAGCTGAATAAACAACTAACGGTAGGTGACGATCTATATCTTGTTAAGTTCCTTTCATCTTTCTCCAGTGATAAACAGATGCAAGAAATCATACTGTCCGTCGCTTGAGAAATAATTTCTTTTCTTTTCGTTTTCCTAATAATCGGAATATCCGGCACCAATTGGCAACCGATTAATCTCCGGTGAGCATGGTAGACTGTTGTTCCCTGTACACTGGATAACTGCAGAGCCGCGCAGTCCTTAACACTTGAGAAAGGCCCAAGAGACCGGCAACGGAGGGGTCCGAGGACTCTCGAGACCTCTTGCTTCTGGAGATAGAAGATTCAACCGCTTTACTCACTGCACTAACCAACTTGGTTTAAATAGTTCATGTTTTCAACCAACACATATGCCATACATATTTGTCTAATGTTCTGAGCTAAGCTAGGAAATCAAAGTTTCTTCTTATCCATCCTTCGACGTGTGCGCATGCAATTTTCATTGCTTGACATCACATCTATATTTGCACTTAAACTAACGACTGTACTTCGAATCGTGTGCAGGAGTGCACGATGTGCACGTAGACTTCGACATGCAAAAAGTGACCGTGGCGGGTTTCGTCGATGAGCGCAAAGTCCTCAAGGCCGTGAAGAAGACCGGCAAAACAGCTCAGATCTGGCAGCAGCAACCCACCAATATCTACTACAACAATTTCGACCAATATCAGTACTATGATCAGATGAATTACGGCCATCCATCATCGTCGTCGAGGTCATTCTATGCACAGCCCACTCACATGACCCGTCACTACAAGCACGGCAAACTGTTTGGCAAGACCAGTTACGAAGTGTATCATCACCAGCCACCATACTCTCAGATGGTGGAGGAAAGGCCCATCACCATGTTTAGCGATGACAATGTCCATTCTTGCTCGATCATGTGATGGGAATGCAAAAAGAACATGATCTCTCCCTGAAAAGGAGCTGATCCAGCCAAACCTTCCATATGTGTAAATAGTTTCGGATGTATATGTATAGCAAGTCTCTCCCTTACGTTCTTTTTTAATAACGGGGGACCTCTATCATGTAAATTTTGACTTTCTATACTACCTTGAATATAAGTTCGTCGTATGTGATGCTCAAATTACAAGTAGATGGGCGAAAGACTTGATTTGCTTTCAATTATCTTCCGGCAGAATTACTAAATCAGTTCTAAAACCTATCATGCGAATGTCAATTTAGATCTAAACTTTTCAATTTTGTTAATTTAGTCGTAAACCTTTACATGAAATTCCAATATAGTCATTCCAGTCAATTTTTTACCGAAAATAGCTAAAGGGCAATTTACCCTTTGTGTTTGGTATATATAACAAATGAGAAACAAATGAAATGAAGAACAGATCACAATTGATCCTAACTGATTCTAATCTACAACTATGGTGATAGGTGTCATTTGCTTGATTGTAGCAAAGACATTTCTCGAGGTTGTACATAAAGGCTGAATCGTTAACATAGACAAAGCAGATTTCCATTTTCATGTATTTGGCAAATCCATGATGAACCTAGATTTGTGGGCTTTATACTTTGTGTTTGTGATGATGAAATACTCTTTCCAATACGGCCTGCAAGATAGAGTATCTGTCTTGGAACGAAGGAAGAAGAAACGAGACCTCGGTTGTGGCTAGGTGAGCGAATTAGCAATCTGATCATGAGTAAGAAACATGAGAAATTGAAATAAACGATCAATCGATACACATATTAGAGTATGTTAACATTAAACCATGCTTTCATCTAGTAACTTAAATTTTTAGAATAGTTGACAGTACTTCTATAAAATCTCACATTGTATTAAATAAAATATCCCGAGTTCAAATCTTTTCAAGGTCCTATTTGCCTTCCCTATTACATATTTTGTGCTTTAGTCATGCACCAAAATCCAACTTATGCGTGAGGGGGTATTAAAATATTTAGATATTAAATAAATTTTCATCTAGCAATTTAAAATTTTTAAACAATCGGTAGTGTATAATAAAATTTCCCAACACCCATATAATAAGCATTATATTTGGTTTTGCCAGGGAAAAGCACTTTCATTGCCTAGGTGAAATATGAAGCTGATCGACAAAGACAACCACTAACGACTGCAATAATAGAAATGCAACCAATAAGAAGGGATTCAAAGAGAGGCACTGCACCGATTGTTTTAATACGAAAGGAGAAAAATGGAGTAACGGAATTCTCTAATCGAGTAATACAAGAATACAAAAGGCCTTTGGAGATATGTAAAAGACTTAGGTTAACGGATTCTTTTGAAATATAAATTATAATTAAAAAATGCATAGAAAAGTAACTTTGTTTAAACGATATTTGGAAAAAAAAAAAAAAACCACACTTTTAAAGGACTTCTGCTATTAAAAAAATATTAAAAACTGTACGGCTAATGCCGAGACCCAACGACCTCTGGCAATCCTATCAGGAAGATGAATACTAAAAGAATAAAAAAGAATAAAAATTTTATTAAAAATCAGATATCTAAAAAATTATAAAAGTCATCAACGTCTGTGTCGATTGTGCTACGTAAGATAGCTGGAGGCTACATTGGTGATTTCCAGCCAATGTTGGCTAGAAGAATTCCATTAACAAATTGTAATGTTTAGGACTAAATTAGTTAAACATTTAAAAAAAATTTGGACAATTTTCCAACTATATATTTAAGAATCCGTATTATTGCAAGTCAGATTTTACAAACTTATCTTGAACTATCTTACATTATTCTTGATAAAAATTCAGATGTATGGTAACTATTGTGGCAACCATTCCAAGATGTAAGGTCCCCAAGGGAAGTTGATGGATTATTTATTGGGCACAAACAATCCCTCTTGTGACGTGGCACTTGTGCTTAGTACGGCCTTTTCCAAACCCTAACAATTACAAATTGGTTTCTCATTAATTATTTGTAATTTTTATAATAAAGTTGCCACTAACATATTCTTGACCAATTAGGAGTCGAGTAGGGTTTGAGAACCCGTCTTACTTCTACAAACCAGATATTCATGAATTTGAGAACTTTATTATGCTGGATTTATCTAACACCATTTTTGGCACCTTGTCTTATGTAAATAAAACGTCTTTTGTGCGACCTTTTTTAATTTTATTCCTTAACATGCATCTAAATGTTTATGCATAAATGCTCAAGCAATAAAAATTAAATCAATCAATAATAAAGCAAATAAAACCGAAAAGAACGCGCGGGTGAGTGGACTCTTGAGTGCCTATGAGATGGTGGACGATGATGAACGTGAGTAACCTGAAGGTGTATAGTTGATGCGTGAGATCAAAGATAAATGGGCGTGCAGTCGGTGAAGGTGGAATGTTAGTGGACATGAAGTGGGGTAGGGAATGATGGTGAGATAGTGGATGCGCGGGTGAATGTGGTGGATAAAGGAAAGATAAGAGAGGTGTGATGATTATGATCTTAATCCATCTTTCTCTTTACTTCGATAAAGAAAGAGCTTTATAAAGAGAGTTGCTTACTACGAAAAGCAAGATGCCTAACCCACTAGTCTGATTTTATTGATCACTAGTCCTTACTCTCAGACTCCTTACAACTCGCACCAATAGCGGCACTAAGCGGCCGGAGATTGATTGAACAACCCCTATCCCCCTGCCTACCTACTCGTGCTCGTAGAGAGTAGCATTCGTAAAACAAACAAATAAGAGGGAGCAGTTGGGGGGCTTTCTAATAATGATCTCTTTAAGCTATCTGGAACAAAAATCACTTTCTTTCTATAGGGAATTTGGTTGCATCCTTTAAGGGGGCGGCTTTCGAGTCGGGTCTCCTCACCTCTCAGCTCCTCTCTCATGCAACTAGAGGATTTCCGATTGATCAAATGGGAGGCTCATCTGGGAAAATAGGCGCATGACATGAAGAGTAGAGGAACTATGTTATATACTTTCGGTTGGATCTGATATTCCTCATATTGGATAGATATACGACTCTAGAAAGTAGGTCTAGGGGAGGAGTAGCTGCATTCTTCCTTTATTGATTCAAAAACCTTCTTGCTAACCACCCTTATCCCGCAAAGAGCCCAGGGCTCTACCTCAATGTTTTTTTTTTTTTTTTGGTAAGGGGCTCTACCTCAATGTTTGTATTAGAGGATCGGAAGAATTGTCTAGAAAATCCTAAATCTATTATACAGTAGCTAATTAAATCATAAAATTTTTGGTTTGACCAATTCAGTCCTAAAATTTTTGATAATTTTTCAAAAAATGGCTCTTTGTTCATCACATACATAACTAAATCAACCCTATAAAATTAGATTTGAGCATGAGCTTCACTTATCCTTTAACTCTAGGATAGTGTTTATATTTGTAAAGTTTATCTACTAACTGTTACAATAACTACATAAGATATAATTGAACTAATAATTTTGAATTAGTCCGTTACAATAATAATTATATGAAATAAAAATGAACTAATTCAAAATATTTTGAATTTGAACAACTCATTTATTATTATCCTTAACACATCCCAACAATTTAGTCTGATTGTCCTTGAGGTTGTGTTTTAAGTCCTGTTAGCAAGCCACGTGGATTTATTGCTGATGTGGAAATGACCCATCAAACAACTAATGGTGACGTTGGACAGAGAGTTAACTAGGAAAAAATTTAGGACTTAAGTAAAAATTGGTAATTTTTTTAACAAAAAAGTTTGGGTTAGAATTGAGATTGGACTTAAAATTAGGGTTCTTTTATTAATTTGGGCCGACAATACCCGTTATACCTTTTATCAAACCTACGAAAAAAAAGTGTCTATTTTGGCCCATAATAGAAACGGGCTTTAAAATGGCCAGATATAGACCGAGCAGCAGTAGCTGCAAGGATAAACCACATCTTGATCCATCAATTCCCGGCCCAAACCACTGAACTTACGAGCCCAGTGGAAGGAGAAAGTACCACGCATCAAAGATTTGCCTAAGCAATCATCCTATATGTACCTGCTCCAATTTTTGGATTCGAAACCCTACTCCATAGTCTAATAAGAACTCTCTCGAACTTGCCGGTTTCACAGGTTCTACAGTACCCTTTACTGCACTGTATTTCTTTCAAAAAGAAATTATTTAATGAAATCTCTCAAAAAGTAGTTCCTAAAATCTCTCAAATTTCCAAAATTTCCAAATTTACAAACTCTAAATTCATTTGTCTAAGATGTATAAATCTTAAAATTTATAATGTGCTTGTTTGAGTGGAAATATTTTTCGAAAATTAGTTTTTCGAACTTTCACCTGTTCAATTTGGCGAAAATACTTTTTGATCAACAAGAATATTAATTCATAGTTTTAGAAAAGTGAATTTCTTAATATAAAGAGGTGAATACAACCCACAAGCGAGGATCAACCTCACTGGCCTTGGGTAAGGTGGAGCCTCGCTGGGATTTGGTGAGTGATATGGCGAGCTTGAGCTAGCCAAATCCTAGAGGCTGGCGGGCTTTAGCCTCACTTGTGGCCCGTCATCGGTCAGTGTCAAGGCCTGACAAATGGCAGAGAAAAAAGGAAAAAGAAAGAAAAGAAAATTAATTATCTAAACAATTGATTTTCATTGCATGAGATAGAACCATGAGATTGAAATCATTTTCAAATAAAATCCAAACACTAGAAAATTTTTTTGATAACATATCACAAAACAAAAGAAAACTGTCCATTTTCTTGAAAAATGATTTCCTAGTATTTTCCTTTATCAAGGACATTTTCCCCAAACAAACACGCCCTTTATTTCTTTCTTTACTTATGTAATTGTTCACTACCTTAGTTTTGCATTTGATAGTCATCCAGATAATTAGGAATAACATTAAAGAGAAAAATATTAAGCAAAATAAACAATAAAGTCCTGATATGATGCTTGATTTGGTTTTTATAGGACATTCATGTTATTTATTCATCTAGCGAGGATAGATTACAAAAAGAAATCTTAAATTAACTATGTGAAATAAATAGTCTAGATTGCTAGCAGCGACCTCATCAGATTCGTCCCAAGAGAAGGAGCAGTTGATAACGCCAATCCTCGAGACTCGGGCCATCTAGTGATTTGATAATGCCCATAGCAGATGAAGAATAGAGATGGATTGTGGAGAGAGTGGTGAACTGAAACTGAAGACTGCAGCGAGCTAGGTTGGCTTTACAGTTTTCATTATGAACTCAGTGGATCTCGGGTATTGGCACCCACGTGATTCAACGGCTGAGATTTCACTTGACACAAGTAATCTGGAACTTTTAATGATCATTCCATCTGATCAACAATGGAAATTGATAACGAGTGGCCCGAGGAGAAAGGCCATAAGCGCAAGAGTGAGAGAACGGCAATCACCGAAAGACCACCTTACGGCGCATACAATTCTAAGCAAAAAGTTCCTCTCTCGAGTGAATCAGCTAATGAAAAAGGGTAGTATCAAATCAATGAAGGGTGTGGTGGTCCTAAGGATCGATATCCTTAACCGCTCCTTCTCTTGGAGGAATTCGATCATCTCGCAACTAAAGTCGCCATTTACTTTCTCATTGCCCCACGTCTATGTGATTAAGAGTTTTTTCATCTTTACCCTAGAACCGTGTAATGGAGCTTATTAAAGAAGTGGGCTGGGGGTCATGAGCCCAATGTTTCACCTACTTGAATCAATACTAGCATAACTATGACGCAAATTCTAAAATGCATTTACTCGGCGTACTTGTGTTTTAAAATGCGTTACTTCCATGTACTTAATGTAGGGAATAGGAAGGGCAAAGAAATATTATATGTAGTATATTACATCTTATAATACCGATCATGTGTTTATTGTTTTCGAAATTTCAGAACTTAAAACCTACCTGGAAGCTCTATATCCACCTTGGAATGCACCCGATGATGTTGATTTTGCAAGTTCTACGTGTTGCCTATGCACTCTTGTGCGTGTTACAATGATAGGTGCCACTGGCTTGATTGTGGCAAAGGCAATCCTCGTATAGCTTGGTTGTCCATAAAGATGAATCAATTGCTAGCTCTGGCCTTGTGGCAGCGACACCTCGATATTGGAGAATTGCATCCTTTTGGTGATTTATACTTGGAATGCCAAGATTCCCGGCTGCCAATCCTGGTTAGAGAATGAGAATATTAGTTTCCCCCTTGGACTTGTTTCCTTCTCTAATTTTGTTTTCTTCTTTGAATCCTCCATTTACAGTCAATTCCCTCGATCTCCTCTGGAGATCTCTGGCACCTTATGGCCGAAATTTGCCGAAGAAAGGCATGGAAAAAAAAGTCACTTTAATTTTGCTTGATTCGACTCCTGCCTTCTCGCAGCGGCGTGGTCAAATTCGTCCCAGCAAAAGAAGTGGTTGAGTATATGGAACCTAAGACCACCAGGCCCTCTGGCAATTCCATACTGCCCTTCTCGATCAACTGATTCCCTCGAAAGAGGAATTTTTTGCCAACTGCATCGGAATAGTACAGGAACTCTTCACGCCACAAGATGGTCTTTCGGAGATTGAAGCCCTCCTCATCCACGGTTTCCTCCTCATGCTTGCCTTCCAGCCATTCTCCTCTGGTTGTTGTTCACGGAGTCACAGCCCGATTAAAGTTTGTCGGTGATTATGAACTCAACATATCTCATCTATCAGAGCCCCCGATTCAACACCTGAGATTTCACTTGCCTCATAAAACCTAAAATCTCTCCATCGAAACAATTGTGGAAAATGGTAACGAGCGGCCCGAGGAGAAAGGCCAAAAGCGCAAGCTGCAGGACAAGCCATCGACCAGCGAAAAAGCGTCGATCGCAAAAGGACCGTGAAGAGTTCCTGTGCTAATTTGACACAACTCGCAAAAAGTTCCTCTCTCCAGTGAATCAACCGATCAGGAAGGGCATATTATCAAATCATTAGAGGGACTAGTGGTCCCGTGAATCAATACTATCCACCGCTCCTCCTGGGAGGAAGGCAACCGCATTGCTACTGAAGTCGCCGTCTACTTGCTCCACCGCCCTGCCACCTACTTGAAATAGATTTATTCATCAATACCCTAACACCGTCAAACAGAGCTTATAAAGGAGTGGGCCGGGGTCATAAGCCCAGTGTTCTACATGCTTGAACCACTACCGGCGTAATTACCACACAAGTTCTAAACCGCGTTAACTCCGCATGCTTGAATTTCAAAACTATTCTTTTCAAGGCATGAAATTTACAAAATTCTTATAGTTAAGTCTTGTTAACTCCATGGACTTAAAAACGCCACATGACTACTTTAATTGACTTTTTATTCTTATGTAGTCGTTAAATTGTGATTGACCTCTCTTAACATGCCATATCATATAAATTTTTAAAATAAAAAAAGTTGATTTAAAAAAAATAGTAAAATTAAAAACTCAAAGTAAATTAAGAATAAATTTGAAACGAAACAAAAAAAAAGTAAAAAAAAAAGAAGAAGCTAAGGCAAGGGCCAGTGAGCACCACAGTGCTACCTTCCCTTCGATAGCGACCCTGTCAAAATCACCGTGAGGGAGGCCAACCCTCTCCATAAGCAGGCGTGGGCAACCACCGTTGCTAGGGTTGCCTGCCCTTGTGACATTATGGTAGGGCGATGATCTTAAAAATTATTCAATAAAACCACTCAAAAAGTAATTTTAGGATTGTACAATCGGATCAGGTTTATTTAGGAATCGAATTGAACCATTCGGAAAATAAGTCTAAGAACCAGTTCCTACTTGAACCGGTCTGGGAACAGTTTCCATATTATCAGTTGGAATCGAACAAGCTCCTGATTCCAAGTGAAGGCCCACTTGGGATCAGGACCAATTTTCAGCTAGCATAAAAAAAAGAGAAAAGAAAAAAAAACCTAACTCACACAGCTGCCTCTCTCTCTTCTCTCTCCGGCCGCAGCCACCATCATCATTTTCATTTTCTATTCATTTTTTGCTTCTCTGGAAATTGATTTCATTGCTAGGATGACATCATTAGGGCACAAAATCGAAGGACCTCGATGGGTTTGTTGTGTTCTTTGTCTGGTTTCACAGTCGTATCTTGATTAGGAGTGATCGGGTCCAAAGTGAATAGGGTCCAAACCTAAACCTTGTAACCGATCCTATTATAACCAGTTCATCTTTTTTAGATCATGTACTCTATCATGTTTACATTGGACTCTATTATGGACCCAACCCTATTTTTCTGGTTCAAGAACGAGGTCTACCCTTCGCCACCCTTCCTCCTCTACCCTCCTCTCATCTCCTCCAACCCGCCTCCTCCACCCGATCCATATCTAGTTTGGCCACCTAGCCTCCTCCTCCCACCTCCACCTCTGTCTCGCCTCCTTCGCAACCCAACTTTCGGATCTAGTCAAGCCCTAACCTCATCTCCGATCCAAATCTGGTCTGGTTTAGCCAGATTTGGTGGTCTGGCCACCTAGCCTCCTCCTCCCACCTCCGCCTCTACCCTGCCTCCTACACAACCAAGCTACCAGATCTAGTTTGGCCTTGACCTTGTCTCCAATCGAGATCTAGTCTAGTTTAAATAAACCTAGTCTGGCCATTGCACAACCACCTCCTCCACTGCCCAGCCTCATCGCTGCTTCTTCCCCCCGCCTCCACTCTAGATCTGGCCACTCCCTCCACCTCCTCCTCCCACCGAAACAAGGGAGCTTGACTTCTGCTTTCCCAACGACAACTTGTCCCGTGATTGAGACTTGAGAGAGAGAGAGTTGTTTTCTTTTTTTAGCTAGGGTGGGTTTTCAATTTTTTTTTTTTAAGAAAACTGGTTCCAAAACCAATTCCAGGTAGGATTCTGCTTGGAACCAATTCCCAAACCGATTTCATCGAGAACAGTTCCAAACCCTTTTTTTGGGTGGTCCGGTCCGGTCCTGAATAAACCCGATCCAGTTACACACCCCTAATCTTGATCCTCAAGTTTTCTTCTCCCCACATCCTCAGCCGCTTCTTGTCGATGAGTTTAAATGTTGTCGATCAAAGATTTGCTGAACTTGTTCGGATTGCCAATTGGTTTGGATTGAATCCACTTTTTATTGGATTGCGCATCGACTGGTGCGAGAATTGCCTATTCCAGTTGTTATAGTTAGTTAGCCACTGCTCATTGTTGCCTCTTGTCTCGTTGCCACCGGACTCACCACTTCTCCTTGTGTTTTATTGATCTGCAAGTTGGTTTGGTGGGCTTGTGGCATTTCTTGAGTTCATGTATGAAATTGGGTGTCTTACTTACTTGCAAGCTCTTACCAAGTATAAGTAGTGCATGGGCTTCGTAGAAGTAGTCCCTATATTATGTTGATTAGTATGTCTGTTTCTCTCTCACAATTCTTGAGCACAAGAATGAGATTCAGAGTGTTGTTGCATTCGTGGAATTTTATGATTTGGACTGAAGTGGGTATGCATTTGTGTGAAAAAGATTGATGGCCCTCGTTAACCCCCAAGACAATTACATGTGTTTAAGATGATTAGGAGGATTAGATTGTTATTTCTCACAGATATATGCAAAATCTAAAGTCATATAGGACAATGGGAAATTGCTTCTTGCTCAAGGCATTTATGAAAAATAGGTTCTTGGGTAGATCCTGAAATTAGACCGAAAAACAGGGTAGGTTTTAGAACGGGTTCATGTAAAAATAGAATAATCCAATTTTCAAAAACTAGGAACCAATTATAACAGAATAGGTTCTAGGTTTCAGGTCTTAAACCTACCCACCATGGAACTGATCACCCCTATTTTTTAAAATCTCTCGAATTTCCAAAATTTTCAAATTTACGAAGTCTAAATTCATTTGTCTAAGATTATTAAATCTTCAAATTTAGGGTGTATTTGTTTGATTGAAATTTTTTTTTCAGAAATTAATTTTCCGAACTTTCACTTGTTTGGCTTGTTAAAAATGACTAGTTAACCGAAAACACTTTCCAATCAATGAAATATTCATGCATAAAATTAGAAAAGTGAACACTAAAATCTAAAGATGTGAAAATGATTTCCAAAATTGCTCCTTTTGAATTTTTTTAATATGTTATTTGCTCTCTCTTTTTTCCTTCTCCTTCCTCCAACTGCTGGGTGTCAGCAACAACCAATGAGGTCAAGCTCGAGCTCACCTCAAATACAACCAATGAGGTTGAGGTCAAGCTCGCCATGTCCTAGCAAGGAGCTAGCGAGCTCGAGCCTCACCTAAGCCTGATGACAAACTGCAAATGAGGTCGAGCTCACCAACTCAGGTGAGGTTGAGCCTCACTAGGATTTGGTGAGCGATATGGCGAGCTCGAGCTTACCTGAGGCTAGTGAGCTCGAGCTTGCTAGATATTAGCAAGGCTCAACCTTGCTTGAGGCCGACACTCCTAAACCTCGCCTGTTGCTTGTCATTGACAGTTGTCGAGGCTTAGCAATTAACAAAGGAAGAGGGCAAATGAAAAAGAAAGAAAAGATATAAAATATTTTTATAAAAGATTATTTTAAAAAAAAAAATTTGCTTGAGATAAAGTCATGAGATTATAGTCATTTTCCAAATGAAATCCAAATATAAAAAAATGTATTCAATCATATATCACCAAACAAAAGAAAACTATCCATTTTCTTGAAAAATGATTTCTTAGAAAGTTGTATCTTTTATTAAAGTTAATACTACGAAAATCTCAAAACTTTAACCACCAAAGACCACAAACCGGTATACTTATGACAAATTTACCATTGTTAGTTTCTGTTAAATTTTGCAATCAAATTGCTAAGTTCAATGACACGTGACAGTTGATAGGTGTGCTAATTTGAGAATTTACTCTTTTTTATCACAAGTATGTCAATTTATGATTTTTAACGAAAACTAATGGAGGATAAATTTGCTACAAACATAACGATTTGGGGTTTTTTGTGGTCAAAAAGTTAATTTATGGTAAATTTGTTATGGGTGTACTATTTTGCGGTTTTTGGTGATTGAAAATTAGTTTAAGGTAAATTTATCATAGGCATACCAGTTTATAATCTTTCGTGGTATTAACCATTTCCTTTATTTTTGAAGTTTTCACCCAAACAAACACATCCTTTACTTCTTTCTTTACATATGTAATTGTCCACTACTTTAGTTTTGTATTTGATAATCACCCATAATCAGGAATAACATTAAAGAGAAGAATATTGAGCAAAATAAACAATAAAGTCATGGATACGATTCTTGATTTGGTTTTTATGACATTTATGCTATTTATGCACCTAGTGAGGATAAAGTACAAAAAGAAATCTTAAATTAACCATGCCAAATAAATAGTTGAGTTTGCTTGCGAGGCGGGCAAGCAAGTAGATAGCACTTTAGCAACGACGTCATCGATTTCGTCCCAAGAGAAGGAGCAGTTGATTATACCGACCCTCTAGACCACCAGGCCCTCCAGTGATTTGATAATGCCCTTCTTGATCAGCTGATTCACTCAAGAGAGGACTTCTTCCGAGTCTCATCAAAATAGTCTAGGAATTCTTCACGCCATGACTCATTTTGAACTTCCAGCCTTTCTCTGTGGCCGTCATTCACGGAGTCACGGCCGGGGTTAGAGTCCATCAAAGATGAAAAATAGAGGGTGCGTTTGGTTCGACTTTAGACAAATGCATTTGGGAAAATGTAAATATCTTTTGGTTAAAAGGGTTTCCTGAAATGCAAATAACATTTGGTAAATTATAATATTATGTTGCATTGTGAAACAACTTTGGCCTAAATGCCATTTGGTAAATACTACATTTTATAAAGGACTTTTACTAAATTTTTTATTTAAAAAAATTGTAAATATTTTTTTTTTGAATCCATCCTCCAGCGGCCAAATCTGGCCACTAGTCAATCTCCGATGGCCAGATCTGGCCACTGGACAGCCTCGCCTGGGTCATGTGACCCAGGCAGACACCTCCGTCACCTGGGTTCACGCGGCCCCGGCGGACGGTCGCCTGGGTCCCGCGAACCCAGGCAACAGAGACATCCGCCTAGGTCGTGATGGTCACCTCTGTCGCTAGGTTCGCGACCCAAGCGACGGTACCAGGCGACGGAATCATCGCCTCTGTCACTTGGGTTGGCGACCCAGGTGTGCAACCCAGGCGACCACCGCTTGAGGTCATCGGACCTTAGGCGACCACCGCCTTAGGTTGCCAGACCTCAAGCGATGCCTAAGTCGTGCAACCAAGGGTGGCGGTCGCACGACCAACCGCTTGAGGTCGCGTGACCAAGGGCGGCGATCACCCCCTTGCCAGCAGTCACCCCTCTTGGCCGGCGGTCATCGGCTTCGTTGGCTCACGGAGAAGATGAACAGTACCAATTTGAATAGTACCAACTTGCATTCCGAAAATGTAACTTCCCAAAGCACCTCTTACCCTGCATTCAACCAAAGTCCTTTGAGGAGCTTTGAAGATGTAATTGCATTTTCCCAAAGTGAGTCTAAAATTTTCACCAAACGCATTTGCATTTGGCTAAGGGACTTTAGAGCCACAAAACCCATTTCAAATGCTGAACCAAATGCATCCAGAGATGGATTGTAGAGAAACTGGTGAATTGAAAATGAAGAGTGCAGAAAGTTAGGTTGGCTTTACAATTTCCGTTATAGACTCATTTCAACAGCTGAGATTTCACTTGATCCACAAAATCTCGAGCTTTTAATGATCATTGAATCTAAACAATGATGGAAATTGATAACAAGTGGCTGGAGGAGAAAGGCCAGAAGCGCAAGCTATAGGATGATCCCGTTAACGAGCAAGAGAGCGGCAATCATCGAAAGACCACCTGGTGGTGCGAAGAATTCATGGACAATTCTGACAGGACTCGCAGAAAGTTCCTCTCTCGAGTGAATCAGCTGATGAAATAGGACAGTATCAAATTATTGAAGGGCATGGTGGTCCTAAGGATCGATATCCACATCCGCTCCTTCTATTGTAGGAATCCGATCGTGTTGCTGCTAAAGTCGTCATCTACTTTCTTGCTGCAACGCATCTACGTGAGCTTTTCATCTCTACCCTAATCACCATGTAATGGAGCTTATAAAAAAATGGGCTAGGATTATGAGCCCAATGTTTCACCTACTTGAACTAACACTGGCATAATTATGATGCAAATTCTAAAATGAGTTAACTCCATGTACTTGTGTTCTAAAATGCATTAGCTACGTGTACTCAATGCAGGGTATAGGAAGGGTAAATAAAGATTATACACAGTATCTTATATCTTATAATACCAACCATATATTTATTGTTTCCAAAATTTCAGATCCTAAAACCTACCCTGCAACCTCTATATCCACCTTGGAATGCACCCAATCACATCGATTTTGCTAGTTCCACATGTTGTCATGCACACACCTCTTGTGCGTGTTACAATGATAGGTGCCACTGGCTTGATTGTGGCAAAGACAATCCTCGTATAGCTTGGCTGTCCATAAAAGATCGAATCAATTGCTAACTCTGAGCTTGTGGCAGCAACACTTCGATAATGGAGAATTGCATCCTTTTGGTGATTTATACTTGAAATGCCGAGATTCCCAGCTGTCATCTTGGTTAAAGAATGCTTGTTTCCCTCTTGGACTTGTTTCCTTGTCTAATTTTGTTTCCTTCTTTGAATCCTCCATTTCCAGTCAATTCCCTCGATCCCCTCTGGAGATCTGTGGCACCTTTATGGCTGAAATTTGCCGAAGAAAGGGGTGGAAAGTGACCTTACCTTACTTGATTCGTCTCCTTCCTTCTGGCAGAGAACTTGGCCTCAAGGAAATGATTTCTATTTTCTCCTTCCTTAGATGGTCGAGTCCTCATCCCTTTTCCAATTCATTTTCTTCCAAAATTTCTTCTAATCAAGTGCACAATTCATCCGTCCCTTTTTCATATCAGGGGCGAGAGTAATACTAGCCCGATTATATTCTGCTCAATTTTGCACAATTTAACACGTGCCAACGATTAAACGAAAAAATAAAATAAAACAAGTGCCGACCTTTTTCCAATTAACCAACCGAAATTCTCTCTCTCTCACTTATTCTTGCCCCCTTAATTGTTCAAATTCAAGCATGATACGGGCTAACACAAAAAGAAGAAGAAGAAGAATCTTTATTCTATGTGTAATGCAAACTTGAAGGAGGATTTCAAACTTAAATCATGAAAGCCCATACAAGTTGATGAAATGAATTTTCATTTTCCAGCCATGGATAGAATTGTAATTTAATATTTAATGAGATTATAAAAAAGTAGTTCCTGAAAATCTCTTCAATTTTCCAAAATATGTTAAGTTTATAAAGTCTAAATTCATTTATCTAAGATGTATCGAATCTTCAAATTTTATCTCTTTTTTTACTTATGCAATATCTCACTAATTTAGCTGTCTATTTGACAGTCAATCAAATTATCAAGAATAACATTAAAGAGTAAACATTAAACTACCGAAAGGAAATCACAAAATAACTAAAGCTCTGTTCGTTTCACAGAAAATAACTTCCAGGAATACGTTTTCCGGATTTTCCGACGTTCGTTTCATGGAAAATAAATTCATTGGGGAAAACATTTTCTATGAAGGAAAAAAATTATTCTAAAGTGGGGGAAAATGTTTTCCACTTTTCAAGTTAGGGAAAACATTTTCCACACTCACTCTCTCCTATCTCATACCCCCTATTAGTCCTCACTTCTTTCTTTCTATTTTTTAAATTTATTTTTTTCATAAATTCGAATTTTTTTGTTATTTTTTAATAAAATCGATTTTTGTATTATTTTTTCTTTTTCTTTTTTTTTTCTATCTTTCTTTTTCCTGTTTTTCTTTTTCGACCGTCGCTAGCCATAGCAACGGTCGATGACTAGCGACAGGCGAGTCGAGCTCGCCGATCTGGCCTCGCAAAATGGTGGTGAGGCTCGGGAGCTGCAGATCGGCGACGCCCGAGCATCACCAGAGGCGGTGAGGCTTGAGCCTCGCCCGGACAACGGCCCAGGGCTCGAGCCTCACCAGATCGGCGACGCCCGAGCATCGCCAAACAGCGGCCAGGCTCGGGCCTCACAGATCGGCGACGCTCGAGCATTACCAGACTACACTGAGGCTCGGGCGTCACCGATCTGCAAGACCCAAGCCTCATAGCCATCTAGCGATGCACGGGCGTTGCCAATCTGGCGAGGCAAGCTCGAGGCGTGGCCAACCGCAGCCATGGCCGACGACCAGCCAAGGAAGGAGAGAACATAGAAAAAAGAAAAAATAATTTAATAATCAATTTTAGAAAAATAATAAATAACGATTTTAAAAAATAAAATATGAATAAAATTATTGAAAAATAATTTATAAAGGAAAATATTTTCCATTTCAAAATCAAGTTTCATCCGAACACCAGAAAATAATTACATTTTCCTGAAAAATAATTTCTTGGAAAATATTTTATAAAAAAGAAACATTTTTTGCGAAACGAACGGAAGTGAAATGAGATTTTTCTTCGAACAGTGTGTTGAGAATAGTCTGGAATGGATTTGGGAGAGGAAACATAACTTGCTCGCAGCGGCGCGGTCAAATTCATCCCAGCAAAAGGAGTGGTTGAGTATATAGATCCTAAGATCACCAGGCCCTTCGGCAATTCCATACTGCCCTTCTCAATTAACCAATTCCCTCGAAAGAGGAATTTTTTGCGAACTGCATCGGAATAGTACAGGAACTCTTCAAATCACGAGATGGTCTTTCAAGAAGTTCCTCCCTAAAGTGAATCGACCAATCAAGAAGGGCAAATTATCACATCACTAGAGGGACTAGTGGTCCCGAGGATCGATACTATCCACCGCTCCTTCTCCTGGGAGGAATCCGACCGCGTCGCTACTGAAGTCGCCGTCTACTTGCTTCGCCGCTCCGCCGCCTACATGAAAAAAATTTATTCACCAGTACCCTAGCACCACGAAAAGGAGCTTATAAAGGAAGTGGGCTAGGGTCAAAAGCCCAATGTTTCGCATGCTTGAACATTTACTAGCGTAATTACCATGCAAGTTCTAAACCGCGTTAATTCCGTGTACTTGTATTTCAAAACTATTCATCTCAAGTCATAAAAATTATAAAATTCTTACACTTAAGTCTTGTTAACTCCATGGACATAAACGGCACATGACTACTTCAATCAACTTTTTATTCTTATGTAGTCGTTAAAGTTGTGATGGAGCTCTCTCAACGCACAATGTGCCATATTATAAAAATAAAAAAAATAAAAAAATTTATTTTTTATTAAAAATACGGTAAAATTAAAAACTAAAAGTATATTAAGAACTAAATTTGAAAGGAAACAAACTAAAAAATCTAAATAAAAATGTTTTTAAAAAAAATGCTGGGGCAAAAGCCATTGAGGACGACAATGCTGCCCCTCTTCGGTAGCGACCACCGCCTAGGTCATCGTGATGGGGCCAACCCTTATCCTTTAGCAAATCTTCTGCCATCCTTCGCTTCTTATAATTGTTCTTTAATTTTTGAAATGGATTTTTATTTTCAGTTTTCAATTTTTAATTTGCTTTTAATGTGGGTTCTAAAATGATTAAAAAAATCATGTAGGATTCAAAAGTAATAATAATAAAAAAGTCGCGTGATGCTTTTGATCAATTTAAAATTGGAGTTATGTAGAAAACTCAATTGTACCAACCTAATAAGTTTTGGCACGTTCATGTTAATGTAGGAATGGAAAGTTGTAAAATTTTAAGTTTACAAAATCAACAAATTTTAAAGCTTACACTGAAGTTTTTCCGACCACCATTAATACAAGCCCACCTATAGATCAAAGGCTTTCCCTAATTCTTTAGGGGGCCGTGGCCCATGCGGGCTACCTTTTGGATTTGACTTCTGCTCGACGTGCGAATTTGTGAGTTCCCATGAAAACCTATTCCATGCTACTGACTGTAAACGTAGCGAAACTTGGGGAATAGGAAGGGCACATGGTATATTATCATTATTATGACGTCAAACCTTAATACCGATCATGAACTTATTGTTTCTGAAATTTCTGATTCTAGAACCTATTATGCAAGCTCTAATATCCACTTTGAAATACATCCAATCATATCGATTTTGCATGTTCCACACATTTTTTTGCGCACCCCATGTGTATATTGTCTAGGGTATAAAATCCAATCTCATCTCGTCATTTATGATCTGAGGAAACTTATGTCTATATTTTTTAACCCACTAAAAGAAAATTTGAATGAAGGAAATATGACCCGAGAAGATATTGCTGTCATGATTAAGTATATGTCTTCTATTGGTAATTTACAGCTTTTCATTTCTTATCGATAAATTCTTCTCTCTCCTCAACTTTTTGTTAGTTTGCATTTGATTTTGATGTTTGGTACGTGTAAGGCGTGCCTTGATCTATTGCAAAGACTAATGTTGCCCTGTAGCTAAAGTTGCTAGTTTTCTTGGTCGCTCAACCGTGTTTGTCCGTCCATTTGGTCTTTTCCTGGAAAAACACAAAAAAGAGGGACCCACTTGGCAAATTCAACAGTACATCAAATGGGACATTTCTCCTCTCATTTTGTTGCTTTGCCTTTCAATATCAAAGCATTTTCTCCGGAAGTTGCACAATGATGTGAACATGTTGAATGAGTTACGTGTAGATCTCAGTTGCTTTATGGGTAATATTTTTTTTGTCCTTTATTCCCTGACATATTATCCTGTCCACCTTCGCCAATCTGCAAGATATTGGAGCTTCAACAAATTATCTAATGGAAATTAGATATCTAGTTAGGAAGATTATTTTGGGAGGGCGTTTGGATTGTGGAGTTGATTATTCTCCGTGATGTTTGTCTCATTTGATAGCCCATGCTACCTAGTTTCATTCGGACGGAGTAGATTTTCCTGTATATCTCGTATGTGACAAATATCGGGGCTTGAATCTAGGTAGGCAACCTGTTTGCCTGACCTGGGTCCAAACACACGTTTGCTAGAACAGGTTGAGATCGTAAATTTGGCGATAATTTCAATTGTGTTACTGAGTGTTTTGGGATTTTATCTCCTCTTAATATTGTTCCCTGCATGTTATAGTATAACCGTGAGGTATTTTTGTGCTTAAGATTGCTTGTGGGTCGAGATTGAAGACCATGAACATGGCTCAGAGAAACTGGTCTGGGCAGGGTAGTGCGCACCAGATGTTCGACGAGATGCCCAAACCAAGTTCCAATGTTGAAAAGGTTGATTTCGAGCTTGATCAATGTGACATTCATGTTCTGAGTTGATCCATATTAACGCAAATTAAGCGTTGTTCAGGTTAATGAATTAAAATTATTTTTCAAAAAAATAAAAAAATCTGGAAATTTTCCAAAAAGTTCAAAAAGTGTAAGTTAGTGTTAATATAGAGCAGAATTTACAGGTATGAAATTTCTCTAATTTTCTCAAAATTATTTCTCTAGGCCGACTCAAAATTACTTTTGTGCTTCCTTAATTATTCAAATTCAAGCATGACAAGGGCTAACAAAAAATCACTCTCATCTACATATGAAATCTAAAGTCAGTTAGGTAAAAATTTAGGTGTCAACACTTTTATTTGATAGTCACTCCACTTATCAAAAAAAGAGGAAAAAATGTTTATTCTATGTATAATGCAATCTCGAAGGAGGATTTCAAACTCAAATCATGAAAGCCCGCACAAGTTGTTGAAATGAATTTTTATTTTCCAACCATGGATAAAATTGTAATTTAATATTTAACGAGATTATCAAAAAGTAGTTCTTAAGATCTCTCAATTTTCCAAAATTTGTCAAATTCATAAAGTCTAAATTCATTTGTCTAAGATGTACCGAATCTTCAAATTTTATCTCTTTCTTTACTTATGTAATATCTCACTACTCATTCAAATTATCAGGAATAACATAAAAAAAATAAAAAAAATAATGTTAAGCAAAATAAACAATAAAGTACCGAAAAGAAATCACAAAATAATTACGTAAAATGTGATTTCTCTTCTAAAAGCATGTTGAGGATGGTCTAGAATGGATTTGGCAGAGGAAACAATAACTTGCTCACAGCGGCGCGATCAAATTCGTCCCAACACAAGGAGCGGTTGAGTTTATGGATCCTAAGACCACCAGGCATTCCGGTGATTTCATACTACCCTTCTCGATTAGCCTATTCCCTCGAGAGAGGAACTTTTTGCGAACCGCATTGGAATAGTACAGGAACTCTTCATGCCAAAAGATGGTCTTTTGGAGATTAAAACCGTCTCGCTCTCCATGGGTTCATCCTTATGCTTTCCTTCCAGCCATAATCCTCCAGCTGTCGTTCACGGAGTCATAGTCATGGTTGGAGTCCATCGGTGATTATGAACTCAACAGATCTCGGCTGTCGGAGCCCCCCTATTCAACAGCTGAGATTTCACTTGCCTCATAAAACCTAATCTCTCCGTCTAAACAATTGTGGAAAATGTTAACGAGCGGCTAGAGGACAATGGCCGGAATCGCAAGCTGCAAGATGAGCCATCGACCAGCGAAAGAGTGTCAATCACCAGAGGGACTGGTGGTCCCAAGGATTGATACTATCCACGGCTCCTTCTCTTGGGAGGAATCTGACCGCGTCGCTATTGAAGTCGCCGCCTACTTGCTCGATCGCCTAGCCATCTATGTGAAGTGGATTTATTCATCTATTACCGCGAAATGGAGCTTATAAAGGAAGTGGGCCAGGGTCATGAGCCTAATTTTTCGCATGCTTGAACCACAACTGGCGTAATTACCACACAAGTTCTAAACCGCGTTAACTCTGTGTATTTAAATTTCAAAACTATTCATTTCAAGCCATAAAAATTATAAAATTCTTGTATGTAAGCCTTGTTAACTCCATTAGACTCCATTAGACATAAAAATGCCACATGATTACTTTAATTGACTTTTTATTTCTATGTAGTCATTAAAATTGTGATGGACCTCTCTCAATGTACAATGTACCATATCATATAAATATTTAAAATAAAAAAATAAAAAATTGATTTTTTTATAAAAATATGGTAAAATTAAAAATTGAAAGTAACTTAAGAACTAAATTTGAAAGGAAACAAACTAACAACTTTAAATAAAAATTAAAAAAGAAAAAACCAAGGCAAGGGCCAGGTAAATTGCCACCCCCATCCTTTAGCAAATCTTCAGCCATCCTCCGCTTTTTATAAATGTTCTTTGATTTTGAGACAAAATTTTATTTTCAGTTTTCATTTTTAAAATTTTTTTAAATGCGGCTTTGAAAATAATTAAAAACACCATGCAAGATTGAAAATTAATAATAATAATAATAAAGTCGTGTGACGCTTTCAATCCATTTAAATTTGTCAGAGTTATGCCGAAAACTTGATTGCATAAATTTGATAAATAAATGCATGAATTGAAAGTTGTAAAATTTAAGCGCACAGAATCAACAAATTTTAAAGCTTACACTGAAATTTTTTCCAACCACCATTGATATAAGCCCACCTATGGATAAAAGGCTTTCCCTAATTCTTTAGGGGGCCATGGCCCATGAGGGCTACCTTTTGGATTTGACTTCTACTCCACATGCAATTTTGTAAACGTAGATAAACTGGGGGCATAGAAAGGACACATGGTATATATTATGACGTCAAACCTTAGTACCTACCCGTACTTATCGTTTCTGAAATTTCTAATTCTGAAACTTATTTGCAAGCTCTAATATCCACCATGGAATACACCTGACATATTGATTTTGCAGGTTCCACTCGTGCTTCTGCTCATCCGATGTACATATTACCTAGGGTATAAAATCCAATCTCATTTCTTCATCCATGATTGGAGGAAACTTATGTCAGTAATTCTTTTAACCCTCTAATCAAAGACGAAGGAAAATACGACCCGAAAAGATGTTGTCCAGGTGGTGAAGTATATGTCTTCTATTGTTAATTTACAGCTTTTCATTCTTATCGATAATATGTTCTCTCTACTCTACTTTATGTTATTTTGCATTTGATTCTGATGTTTCGTACGTGTAAGGCGTGCCTTTATCTATTGCAAAGACTAAGTTTGGTCTGTAGCTAAGGTTACTACTTTTCTTGGTCGCTCAACCATGTTTGTCCGTCCATTTGGTCTTTTCCTAAAAAGACACAGGAACGAGGGACCCACTTGGCAAATTCATCGGTACATCAAATGGGACATTTCTCCTCTCGCTTTGTTGCTTTGCCTTTCAATATCAAAACAATTTCTCTGGAAGTTGCACGGTGATGTGAACATATTGAATGAATCACGTGTAGATTTCATTAGCTTTAGTGGTAGAAATTTTTTATCTTGACTTCCTGATAGACTATACTATTCGCCTTCGCCAATCTGCGAGATATTGAAGCTTCAACAATTTATCTAACGGAAGTTGAATATCTAGTTAGGAAGATTAGTCAGATCCTCTATCAAATACCAAAGCTACGAAAAAGCTGTGTCTCGGTTCACAAAATTCTGGAAAATCAGCCAGTCGAGTCGAAATTTCTCATGACTTGGGTTACGAAAAAGAAAAAGATATGTCGGTCCACTTATTGTAAGAATACCAGCTATTTTTTTATATTTTATTATTGAATCGTTGTATTACCAAATCATTGATTCTTAACCAAGACCACCAACGATGACTAAACATCCTGGAATTTTCAACGTTAGAGATAACCTCTATCTCTGTTCCCTATCTTCTCTATTAAGAAAAAGAAAAAAGAGAAGGAAACAACCGAGAATGCAATTCTTATCCATCCATCTATCTACCAGCAGATAAAAATGCTTCAGAAGTTTAAAACTACGAAGTCCAGCCTGTACATCATCTACCACATTTCAGAATTTACACCCCCTACCACCATAGAGGTCATGTTGATTATACCCTCTTCAAAATCTTGATACCACTGAGACAAAATAGGAAAACAGATGAAGAAGATTAAAAAAGTCATAAAAAAACTATATCAATAGCTTTGATCCCCACTCTTCCTCCTCTTGACCCTAACAACATGTTGGAAAGCGCCTTGGGGAACCAACTGGTGCCAATTCTCCACCACCCCATATTCCAAATCATAGTATTGGTGATGGTTTACCTCTGACACTTCGAAAGAGCCACTCTCCGGGAACCCGGCCATTCCCCGGCACGGTGGCTTACTCTTCCGGCGGCCGGCCCCGACAGGGACGTTCCTCAGGGCCCCACCGGCGGTCCAGTACCTCTGGCAACCCTTGCAGAAATGCCTGGGCTGGTTGACATTGTAGTTGTTGAAATAGCAAAATTTGGTCTCCATGCTCTTGCATCTCGGGCATGGTATGATCTTGTCTGGCCTCTTCATCGCCTCTGCTAATGCTTCTTGATTTCTGGTGGCAGTGGTGGCTGTTGTTGTTGCTGTTGCTGGTGGTGGTGCGGTTGTCGTTTTGGTGCTAATTGGGGCTTCACTCTTGACTTGTTGATCCCTAAATCCTTGCAAAGTGATTGTTGCTCCAAAGAGCTTGATCCCTTTTGAGTCTTGGACTCCATGGCTAGGGTTTGCCATAAGATCAAGAAATGGATTTATATTCTACTCTGAGAGAGAAAGAGAGAGATTATGTAGTGAAACGGTTGGAGAGATTAAGGAAAGGGATCTTCAAGAATTCGAGAGAGACTGCTGTCCTGCGGTGTGATGAGAGATGGGGATTGTGTGATGAAATGGTTGGAGAGATTAAGGGAAGGGGTCTCCCAGGAACTCGAGAGAGGTTGTTCTTTTGCGGTGTACTGAGAGAGAGAAAGAGAAAGGAATATATATCAGTGGGAAGAGAAGGAAAAAAGTGCACAACCGAAAGAGAGAGAGAGAGAGAGAGAGAGTATAAAATCAAAAGAGAGAGAAAGAGAGTATAAAATCAAAAGAGAGAGAGAGAGAGAGAAGAGAAAGTATAAAATCAAGTAAAGGTCATGGAGCAGCCGAGGGGAGGAGAGGAAACAAAAGTAGGTGACGTGAAAAGGCAGATTATGAGCTTTTTGTCCACATCATTACTCCACGTCATCAATCCCACAGTGATTTGATATAGATTATGATCGAGTCCGGAAAAACAAATTCCGGGTTCCCATCCTCAAAGGTTGCGTAACAAGTGTCAAAAACAGTCCCCAAATCGAGAAGCATAAAGACACGAGGTGTTGTCTTAGTCAAGTTCTTGCAATATCCTACCGGAAGAATTTGGAATATATACAATGATGATGATAAACTCTTCATATCTACCGTTGAAAATCCATGCCTATCCGAAAGAGCAACGGTTAAATGAAATGAAATTCCAACCCTAATTTCTGGTGTGAACGAAGGAATAAGAGTTTGTTTCAGTAGCACTCAGTTTCTCATCGTTATCCAATAAAAAAAGTTAGGTCCAATACCTTTTGTCAGGCTGAAGAAATGATCTAATAACTTGTGTACTCAATCTTTCTATAATAATAGGGGGAGAAAAAGTCTACGGCAACTAAAAAAATAAGCTCCGTTCGTGTTAAAATGATCAAATCTAGACGTTAAACGTATAAATAGATTGCGAAAAGTAAACGCGATAATGATTCGGCCCCTTAAATTTATCATTATCGTTAGAGACGTATAACAAATTATAACATGTTTGATTTTTTCGCTCTCTCTTACTTGTATTGCTTACAAAAGATAATAATCCAGGAGCTAGATGAATATTGCAAAAGTGCCATAAATGGAAATGAGAACTCCCCCATATAGATCATATCCAAAGGAACAGATGCTGGGGCATGGAGAGCTCCAGGTGCCTATAATCCCACATCACTTTGTTCTCTACACCTTGTTATGCCTTGTCTTTTCATTATGCTGCTTTATCCTGTTTGGCACTAAAAGTTGCTATAAAGCACCCTCAATTTTAGCCAAAAGTTAACGGGGGATATTAAAGCACCCATATCTTCTTCTCTTTTTCCATTAAGTTCCCAAATTGCATTCTTTTCATATTTTATATGTAAAGATCCAAATATTGATTATCAAATACATTTGCAATTGTTCTCAATTACTCGTTAATGGTACGTTCTTTTCCTTTTTATGATGCTTTCTTCATTTCATCTCCTTGTCATTTCCAACACACATTGTCACTCGTGTATACTTCTGTAGCACATATGATTTTGCCCACTAAGATGCCCAAAAAGGCAAAGTTGATTTAGTCAAAGGAGCTCAATATCTTGCCTAAGAAAAGTGGCGTGTTTATCGTTCCGAAAAAAGAGGCTTTATCATTTTTTTTCCTCTTTTTCTTTGTACTTTACATATTAACGACATATAAAGAGACTATTATTAAGATTGCTATGTTTTAAAAGTGAAGAAAAAACAAACAAAAAAAGTGCTCAATCTATTTTTTTTTCCTTATATATTGCTTCATAATTGGATCAAAAGTTTAAAAATAATTTCACCCAATTAGATAAAAAAAATTAAGGTGAGTGACATCATCACTCACCTTGTTCCTTAAATTAAATAGATAAATAAAAAGATGGCGCAACATCATCATCTACTCACATAATTCCCAACTTTAGCAAAGGAAAAAGTTCACAAATGGAGATGGAAATGAATGTATGTGTCGACCGGGCAAGGCATAGTAATCCTAATAAAGATGGATTCTCTTCATAGATTGCAATTCCTTTATTACTTTTAGGGCATCTTTTTCAGCTTTCGGATGGGCCTCTTGCACCAACTTTTCTTGCTTTCTTTTCAACGTTTTAAAGTTTTCAGGGTTCTTTTGTTATCAACTTTCAGTTGCAATTTGAGCGAAAAAGCAGTTTTATTGTGGGAATTGCTTTTATAAAGGGGATCCCGGTTAAGCTAATCCCAAAAGCAGCCTCATTTCCAACAGCTTTCCAATATTAAAAGTGCGAAAAAGGGAGCATTTTCTTCCCTTTCAATTGGAAAGAGCGATGTACTTTTTCTTTAGGGTGCTTTGGAAATCTCTTTCCAATTAAAAATTCATAAGAAAAAAAATCCAAAGAAACTATAAAGAGTAAACACTTTATTTTGATTGATTGAGGCGCTCCTAGTCCACTCTTCTAAAAAAATATATAATTGTTATAATTGCAAATGCCAAAGGGACATATATGTACCCTTTTAATTTAGGGGTAATTTGCTCCTATAAATCCTTCCTTTTTCATGAGAAAAGACCCAAAAATAGATTATTGATGGAGAAGCAAGTCACTATTATGATCATTATTCGAATGCTGAATGGGATGGACTCAGGTGAGTTAATTTACAACCCAAACTAATAGAATCTCAATTTACTGACAAGCATGGGTGAGAATCGATTAACCAAAAAATTACTTGAGGAAGTCGTCGTGCTCACCTAATATTATATACCGATATTTAGCAGTAAGCCTTTCTTTCACTAATATATATCCTTATGTCTCGAAAATATTCAGCTCATGCAAATGCTTTGTTGATTGGCTTCACCATAGATATCTTCTCGAGTTTAACTTTTTGCACTTTGGAAACCCAACGTGAGTGCCCTAATAAAGTCTCTTAGATATTGTGAATAGAAAAATAGGGGCAAATTTGGATTTTTGTGGCAAATTTGAATATAATATACGTTGCTTGCTGTTATAGTCCTTCGTTATCAAGTAGCTTTATATTAATGAAGCAAGAAAAGTCTACTTTTCTGCCTTTGCCTTTTGTTTATTATTCTAATGTGTACTTTTTCTTCCAATTAGTGCAAGTTGGGGGTAGCAAAATTTTAGTGCCAGCCCACAACCGGTTCAGTACAGTTTAAGCCAATATAAGATAATGATTTCCTGGATAGGGGTTTTCCTGCCGGTGCATGCACTTTTCTTTAGACAAACGTTTAGACGTGTGCGCATTGAAATCGAGCCATTAAAGAAATTATCATCTTACCCTAAATAATCAATGGGTGCTTCCAAGTCAAAGCGAAAAGGTGAAGAAAAAGAGAAGTTTTTACGGACGGATCAAATGATAATTTTGATGTAACCCTTAAGATATCATTAGAAAGATAAAATAATGAATGTTGAAACTATTTTCAGTGGAAAATTTTTCTGGTGGAAGCACAGGAATCGCAAGGATGACGGTCAATTCGATTCAATTAGGAAAAGTAGCGTCGGCGTGTTAGTCTCACGAAAAATTAATAATTTTAATGATATTTTCCCAAAAAATGATCTCTTATATTGAATAAAAAGCAGTTTTCATTATTAATATCAATTCAATAATATATATATATATATATATATTTTCTCTGCTCTTGGCAGGGAAAATTAGGAATAATGTTCATTTTGGTGATCATTATCTTATTCAACAGGAACCCTTGATTCTAGCCACCCGCTGCTGTACCAGTTAAGCATAGCACATGGATCGTAACAGCTGGTGAGCCACTGGGTTCTTCAAAATGTAGTTTTATATTTTTTTTTCATTTTATAATTTTGGTCGAGTTATTATTTTATAAATGAATTGCCCTTTTTTTTTGCCTTGATTCCTGGTTGAAGGCAAAGGACACAATCATGGCATATCCCCTAGATAATACCGACACGTATAAATTATAAGAGGTACGCTCGGAATGAGATTGTTATTTTTTTTATTATCAATTGATTATTCATTTATACAGAGATTCTTTCGAGCCCCTATATACTAAAGTTTTTTTTTATTTTATATGCTTTCCCTTGGCCTTAATCTCAACGCAAGGACTATAGAAATATGGAAAAGCTCGAGTAAAATAATATGATGAGATTTACCTTCTTTTGAACTTATGGAACATTTCGATGTGATCCAACGACCTAAAGAACATGACTCTTGATCGAATCCTGCCCAAAAAGATGCTAAAGAATTGTAAAATAAAAGAAAGAAACAAATTTTAATCGCATATATTCCACCACAACAAAAAGGAAAAAGAAAACCCTTCATTGATCCGTTAAGCAAGACAGGTTCTTCTTTAAAATAAATTACGGTTCTATTATCTTTTCTTTAAAATAAGTTGCGGTTCTACTATCTTTCGAAAGACGGATTCCATGATCATAACTTGTCGTCACCTTTTACTTTTCTTTTCTTTTTTTATATAAAATTCCGTATGCAGATAAATTTAAAGATTTTATGAATAATGGGAGAAATTTATTGTCGAAAAATTAAAACCGTTTTTCAAGGATCATTAGAAATCCTAAAAAGGAAAGGACAGAAAAGAATAAGCTACTCCAGAGTATTTAATAACTCGGGATTCGGGATTCGGATGGATTTAATTTCCTTTCGAACAATAAAAAGGACACATGTTTTGTACAAAAGCCAGAAATCAAAGGGACAGTTTCTTAGTATTGGTCCTACAAATTGCATATTGCTTGTGTTTGCTGAATCATTGTCCTCGAACAAAAGAAGCCGAAAGATCATCTCTACACTCCTATGAAAGAGCACTGGCTAAAGATCGGCAAAAGGAGAGTGTTTCCTGCCACTGGCCAAAAAGCAAAACGAGTACACAACGCAACACCAGCTCTCATTCAAGAGAATGTTTTTCTTTTCAAAACCAGACATTCAATTGAGAGATTAAAGAGCTGCACACCACCCAGAAACGATGATGAGAAAAAGTAGCTGCTCGTGATGTAATCGAGTACTCAGCGAGAGAGAGAGAGAGCCGAAGATGAATGCCGAAACGGCTATTACAGTTACACATTACCGATGGATCTGGATCGGGAATCATAGATTACATGGCAATCGATCTCTCGTGTGAACCTCGTGTGTATCTAGCCATCAAGGAATCAATTCAAATGACTAAAGAACAGGCTATGCCCCTACACGATAATTACAGGAGAAATGCTCGTATTATTCACATGTACAAACGATACCCGCCAAGCCCAACTCCTCTTCGGGAGTAAAAAGGTTCCCTTCTCGTTCTCCAAAAATTGTCATCCGGGAAAAGTTTACGTGTCACTCCAGCTATCATTTTCATCACCGTCGTCGCTTGCGACAGCCTGATAAGTTCCATCAAAAAAGAGACTTTTACATTAGACGATTTAAGAGCGAGAACAAGGAGGAATGAGAGAGAGAACTTGCGAAACCTGGCGGATTGCATTTGCCTTCTCCAAAATCGCGGTGACATTTCCACTGGTGGTTCGAGCTGTTGCGCCAGTCGGCTTCACTGTCTCAGTGCGCCTTAAATTGAATGACTGGTATGCCAAGAACACGAGAGGGGAGAACACATTAAGTTGTTCCATTAACTTGGCTTGGATAGATTACATGAAATCTCAGACAACCACTAATCAACATGCGCCCTCAAAATTACACTAAGACAGGAACAGCAAAAATTTGGTCATTCAACAAATCGAAAGATACTTCAGGATAAAACGCTCCATTATCTGCTTTAAACAAATCAACATAGAAAAGAGCAGCTCCTTTCTTCACAGAATGAGCACAAAAATTGAATTTCATTGCCATTGATTCCACAATGGCAGAACATAGTGGGAAGAAAGAAAACGGAAAGAAAGGAAGGCGGTAGTATAGAGAATATGGAAACAAGCATACTTTCCTTTGCTTGTTACGATGAAAGTTTAAAGAAGAAAAATGAGATCAAGTTTAGCTCTTGTCCTCCGCCCTTTTGTCAATGTGTTTGATTATATTAGTTTCATCAGGAAAGAAAAATGGTGAGAACCACTCAGACCTTGAGCTGACAAGTCTAGAACCACTCCAAGGAATGTGAGAACCATATTCTGGGATTTTATCAGATTACGATGCAATATTAACATCAATTTGCAATTAGGATAACATGTGTTTGGGCCTCTGGAAAGGGGTTATCTTCTTTCTCTCCACAAATTTGCATCATTGCCAAAACAAAAGAAAAATATTTAGAAACAGATGTTTGAAAATAAATTTGAGATCACTCCACAAAACAATATCTGAATCTGTATATGTGTGAATATTAAGTATTCAATAAGAAATGACAGCAAAATCAATAAACAACAAGTATAAAGCAAGAAGTTGCCCCAAACAAACTTATGCAATTTTCTAATATAGTTGGATCTTGAAAAGGAGAGTCATAACATCCACTCACTTTATTTCTTATCTGAAGTAGAAAATCCTCCCTTTCATCCATCTCCTTGACCTCTGCCTGATTACCCTCTTTATGCGCGCTCAATTTCAGCTGATCCTGAAGCTGCACAACCAATGTCTTGTTTTTTTGGTTAAACCAACTATAGAAGGAAGAAAATGACAATCATGAGTGAAAGACAAGGTACCTTTCCACTTAACAATTCAGGGGCCTTGATAAAAACAGTTTCCAAGGCCAATCCTTGATTAGGTTGCTTAAAGTTACTCTGGTCTAAATTATTACACTCAGGATCATGATCTAGAGATTCAGATAATCCTTCTCTAACTGCTGCAGCATCTGAGTATGGCTTCGAAAGCTGCCAATCCGCAGGAGGAGGAGGTGCTGGTGGCACAGGCTGATGAGGATAATGCTTCTCTGTATAATTCTCTGGATCATGGCCAACATCTTTTTCTTGCATAGGTACAGAAACCATGGAATCAAAGCTAGGAAGATCAAGGGAAGGACCATGAGCATAGCTAGAAAAGGATGGTAGAGGTTCTAGACCATCTTCAGTTGGCAGACTCTCACATTCACCATTGACATGAATTTTACTATTGGTTGTTCCACCATGCTCCAAAGAGGTTGAAGTAGATTCTGTTGATGAAAGTCTGCAGAGAGCATCAAACTGATCATGCTCCTTGCTCCTGGGCGTGTCACTGGATTCCCACTGCTCTGAGTTAGACTCGGAGTGAGGACTGAGACAGTCATCTGAGATATAAAGAGACGATCTACAGAATGTTCCGTCATCAGAGTCAGAACAGACGTCATGAAATGGGACATTAGGTTCTGGAACCAACTGGAAAGATGGAAACATGTCATTACTGCTTTCCTGACGGTTCTTGTCGTGGGGAAATTTCAAGGTCAATTTTGAAGCTTCGAAGCCATGGAGAGGGTGGAAAGATATTTTCATATGCTCAAGTGGTGGGGAAGGGGGAAGTGAATACGTAGGAGAAACACTTTGAAATTGATCAATGAAATTTCTCCCTGAAGCTGTATGAAATGAAGACTCGTGCTTCCTCCAACTCTGCTCCAGGCCATTATGTTTCACAGTGTCATACGGTTTTGGTTTTTCATCACTAACTAGTGAGATTTTCCTGCGGAAACTATTCATGAGTAACTTATGGCCAAGTCCAAAAACTCCGGATAAATTATCATCATTCTCCTGTATGGATTCACTATGCGCAACTTTTGCTGTTGGAGCAACTGGCAATGCACTTCCAGGGGCCACTACTCTGATGGGGCTTGAAAAGTCTCCATTGGGGTGACCAGACTTACACCGTCTATCTAAATCATCTGACTCACCGAACTTGGCATCTAAATCTCGAGCTGACAACAAAATATGAGTCCTTTCTGCAGAGGGACTGTTTTCATTGATCTTGCGTGATGTGGAGCACTTAGAACTAGCATCCCTTTCTATGGTATCAGCATTTTCAGTGAATTTATCCAGTTTCCCATCACATTGGTCGTCCTTATTTCTCACGCCACATTCCCGTTTTGATGCTGCAAAATCTGGTGGCTTAGCTGGCTGAAGTCCAAGCAAGCCCCCATTTGTCCAGAACTTAACACCAGTATGTTCTGACGGTGATTCTTGACCGTCGCAGACATTTTGTGTGACTTCATTATGTGATGGAGCAAACATCACAGATGAGGCATCACCAGCAAAAGTTTCTACTTTCGTATCATCAAGAAGATCAGCACTTTGACCAACTTTGTCAGGCGGTAAACAATCTGAATCCACAAACTTCTGAGGAATTTCACTACCATTTTCATTGTCACAACTTTCAGTGGAATCTGACTTAGGTAATTCTGAAGACACTTCTTCATTTGAGACAAGATGAGAAGTTGTGTCTGATTCACGATGTGAAGGATGACCATCTGAAGAATGTGATGGAGGCTCGTCAACTGCAACCTTTATGTCTTCAATGTCAACACTTGTGGAACGTTGCTCCAGTTCTCGTTTGGTTTGATAATCAACATCATTTTCGGATTCTGATTCAATTGTATTCAGAGCATCTTCATAATTATCAAGCTCACTATCCATATCACCCACCTCATTCTCTCGGGATTTTGGTTTTGAAGTGTCGGCATTAACACATAGATCAACTTCTGACATATTGACATTTCTCAATTTATCAGCTTCTTCAGCCTCAATGCCTGAAGTCATAGAAATGGTAGCTGAATCTTCCATTCCCTCATACTTCTGCTCCCTGGGCTCCATTATTTCTGTCTTCTCATCCCACCTCACATAATCTGATTTGGAGGCAATGGACTCCTCAGATGTTTTTCGTGGAGAATAATTATCAATTACTTGATTTTCTTCATATGGTGAAACTGAGTCAACAGTTTCCTCATGTAACATCACCCTAGAAGAGGATGACCTATTAGACTCCTCTTCTTCAGGTGGCATGTCGTCACTTGCACGGAAGATGCACTCTATATAGCCTGACCCAGATCTGAAATCAGAAGAATTTCGATGGTCTCCAAAATCTGATTTAAATGTAGAATCCGCTATAGAGGCAGTGGGAGATGACTTTCTGTTCACAACTGGAGGAGCAATTCGCATTCTGCAAATTGACAACCAAATATAATTTATGCACATCAAACTGACTTAGTGTTACGAGCATACAACAATCATACCTGCCACTATGGTTGGACATGGGTGCACCACGTGAAAGTTCTGCATTCTTTGGGAACGATCTTCGCTTCTGTCCATTTTGAAATTTTGATTAGCAAAAGATCAAGTAGAACAATTCTATGTAGCTATGTCACTTAAAGCAACTATACCAGAGAAACTGCAACAAGTAATATACCTTTGAAGATAAAAGAAGATGGCAATCAGACTATTTCGTTACATAATAAAAGTGGAATCACATACTTAGGTGGGTAAGATTGTGTGTGATCCTGCCCTTTAGAAAAAAACACGCACCTTCATCTTGTGAGCCTTCTTGTCTCCTCGGACTTTTCCTACATTTCTTTCATCAAGGCTGGCCGAAACTCTTCTAAAAAATGTTGGATCTGAATATCTCCTCAAACATGACCCAGGGCCACCAGTATCAAATCTAAAAGCACCAGAATATATCAATATCTTCTATACCTAAGCTAGTCATACCTCTTGTCAATAAGATCAAAAATATAACAGAGAAAGATGTGACTTACTTGTCAAGCAAGTGCAGTCGTGGGGGATCCCGACACTCTTCATATGAGTCCATGATAAAACGTGGCAAGTCATTGTCAATAAAATGATGTTTCCCATTTCGAATACGAGCATGCCAGTCAGAACCTGCAAAGCAACTGTTTTCCAATGAGAATCAAAGTAATTTAAGCGAATAAGAAAGAGATGAATATTGACAGCTTGGAGTCATCTGGAAGATCATCACAGCACAAAGCACTTGGTTGAAAAGCCAGTGGTGCGAGGCCTTGCTGCCACGATCCACTGAGATTCATTTTCAAGGTATTGCACTTTCACAAAAGTTCAACAATTTATAATTGTTGATGCAGTTCAGGACACATTCAGAATGAGGAAATTTTTGGGAATAGTGTCAGTCACTGCATGCACTTCTAGTCCTCAGATATTGCAGCACAAACATCCAGCTCAAAGTCCTTACATGTGTATGATTTTCACAGTTTAAAAAATAAGGAAGTTAATTGAGCGGACATGTTATACCAATACAATTTTGCAGAGTCTACATGAGGTGAATCATGACAACTACCGCTTGCCAATGTGCACCACATTATATCAGTATATTCTTGTTACAAAACTTCTTTCCCAAAATTTTATCATGGAGAATATCATAGTAGAAGTTTCTTGCTATAAAATCTTGATGTGGTATGTTTGACCCTGGGTTGAAGCACCCATTTCATATCTCACAAAAAGGCTCATTTGACAGTTATTTAACAAGGTAAATTCGGCATCAACATAAGAGTCAGAGTAACCTAGCAGCCACCTGCACAGCCAATTTCAGTGTCTTTCCAAATTGGCAGCTCCACTAATTGCATAGTGAAGTTAAAAAGTCGAAAAAGTGACTCAAATGAAAGTAGGGATAGCAACATAGAACTTAAGCAAAGACTATGGAAAACAAGCACCTTACTATGTCATGCAGACTAATTCGGAAGACTACTTCTGCTCGGAACAACAATAAAAAGTGCATGATTGCAGTTCTGAAACCAAACTTTAAGTGAATCGAGTCAAAAGAGAAAGCTTCAGAAGAAAAGCATAGAAGAAGAGATGATTAAGCCACACCTGCCGTGTAAGCAAAATGTATATGGCTTGTTTGGGCCAGAATTGCCTTCTCCAGAGGAGGAAGAGCAGCTTCAATACGCTGCGCGCGAACCGTCAGCTTATGACTCCGTGAGGCTGTTGCCGCCACTTGCTCCTGCAACCCATGGAACACCTCTGCTGCAAATCTAATGTCCGAGGATGTGGTCTCAGAAGATAATTCAAGAAAAGCATAAGAACAACAAAATTCAAAATTTCTCACAGGTTCCAAATTTCTCAAAGAAATTCACATCATAATAGGAAGAGCAACCGCAAGAATTCAAGAAAACGCTACAATCCGGAAAAGAATTAAACTCGAGTCATCAACTGAGCTTTCCTTATTAAATCGAACGACCCGAATCGAGCTTTCCAAAACTAAAAAGCCCCAATCCAGAACGAACCAAACAACGGACACTCCGCGCACAGCGTTTCCCCCTATCTCACGAACTTCCCAGCTAGTCCCCTCACCGCCCTCTTCGAGCATGCAAAACGCGAGAGCAAAGAAGAAGCAAAACCGCCAAACGCAAGCTCCCAATCCACGCCAAGCCCAATCCAACGAAACATCGCGAAAAAGAAACAAGAAAACCTAAACGCGGCCTCCGGCGCTCGAGTTCACCGAACCGCCGAGCGGCAGAAACCAGGTCCGGCGAGAGGGAGTGTGGGGAGAGACGTACTCGGCGAGATCGCCCAGCTGACGCAAGATCCCGACGAGGCCGGCGACGGCGACCCCGTCGAGGACGGCCTTGGGGTCCTCCCGGTCGGCGTCGGCGTGCAGCTCCGGCCGCCCCAGGGCGTACTCGTTCCTGACCTGGAACCTCACCAGCGGCATCTCTCTCCGCCTCACCACCACCACCACCACCACCTCAGCCGCAGCAGCAGCAGCAGCAGCAGCTACATATACTCTTGACCGGAGGGGACCAGAGAAAGCAACGGGGCGCGCAACGGAGGAGGATGAGTGAAGTAACGATCAGTGATGAAGTGAAGAGAGAGAAAGTAGAGAGAGAGAGAGAGTCTTGGGGTGAGGGGGTTGAATGCGAGCTCGCGAGGTTAGGTAGAGAGAGAATGGAGCTGCTTAACTGCCGATGTAGAGAGAGAGAGAGAGAGAGTGAAAGAGACCGCGATAGAGATAGAGAGAGAGAGAGGGAGGAGGGGAGGGATTGCCAACTCTGCACGGTATTCTCTCTCCTGTTGTGGGAACGGGGAGATCGTTGTCGCCTCACTCTCTCTACACTGCTGCTGCTGCTGCTTTCTCCCTTCCACGGAGTTTCGGGGACAACTGCGAATGGACGGAACTGCCCCCGGGGATTTTCGTTAATGCCCTCGCCTGTCCCTCCTTGCGGGACGGCGTCGTTTTTTTATGGGGAGGGGGCGGCAGGGGATTGGGTCAAGGCGGGCCCCCCAACGTGGTCGCCATGACATGCTCCGAACGAAGAGAACGTATTGACGGGGTTTTTTCCGTGGTCAATAAAGTATTATTAACTCATGAGAATATTAAGCTCTCTTTTTTTTTTAATTCTTAATTAGACATAAACAAAACTTTTTTTTTTTTGCTGTTGAAATTTAAAAAGTTATCAGAATTTCAATGCATTACGAAATAAACTGTATAGAATTTATTACAAAAGATTTAGAAGTTTTGGATTGAGAAATAGCTCGAGGCACCGTATGCTCCATTACACCAAAAGGGTTTCAGTAATTAGGAATGTAAAATTTAAACGAGGGTAATTTGAGGGTTGTCCTTCTTTTTCTTTTTCTTTTTTTCTATCGTTGTTTATTTGGTAAGGAAGTGTTCAGTTTCAATGGATCCATCCGAGAATGGAGAGGGATGTTGACTTGTTCCTAGTTTCAACCCCGGGGTGGTGGGAGGCCTTCTGTCACTATCACCATCTTATGCAAAAAGCTCTGCCTTTTTTAAGGTCTCCTGAAAAACATGGAGACTTTGTCCCCCTCCACTACTTTCCACTTGCCCCTTCTTTTGCATATTAACTGGGGAAAAGAGTATCCCCATCCTTTGTATTCCGTAGAAAACGTATAATTTCATAAACATTTTCCCTAAAAATAATTATCCATTGACAGAGATTTAGGTTTAGGTTCAGACATCTTTGTAGGGATGAAAACATTCTTTGTTTCATTCATTTTTGCAAGTGGTTCATGCGATCATGTATATATATTATTGTGAATTAGCCTACTAATTGAAGTGGGTTTTTTTCTCATGTTTGGCTAAATAATTATGGACTCGGGTTTTTAATTAATTGCAAAAGAGGTGATTAGTAGGTGATTTAGGTGATTTAGTGAAGAAATCATGCAACAATTAACTAGTCTAAAATTTAAGAGCTGTAAGAGTCAACGGCTCATGATTTTAGTAGGTGAATTGAGGCTGAACAGAAAAGGTCTAAAAGGTCATACCTTTGCCCCGGGTTGATAGAAATAAAATATCTAATGAACATGTGAAGAACACATAGCTATAGGCAAATCAAGTTAAAGTTCAAAACTAAAGCAAAAAAAAAAGACATAGGCATTGGCCTCTACTAGAAATATATGAGACAAAAAATTATAATGAAACGAGCTAGGAAACGATAAATATTGTTATTTTTTCTTAAAAGCAAGTCAAAATAAATTCGGTGTTGTCATAGTAGAATATGAAAATAATATTAGTATGAGCTTAAATTGAGTCGTGTATTATAAGTAAAAAATCTTGTTTATTAAAATATGTTTATCTAAATTATGTGGTTCTACAAAGATATTCTATCTAATAAATGAAGTATATCAGTACTTCATCTATCTATTAAGAAATCAAGCAAACATTACATGTATTTGCATGAATCCGATGTATCAAATAATTGTCTTTTTGTATACAAATGATAATTGACATGTTGTATCGGCAATTGAATAATAATGAAAAGATGCGAAATAAGTAGTTGATGGAAATGTTTTTATCTTTTATAAGCCGAAAATTCAAAGTATTTTTGTCAATGCGCACCATTAGGAGGAGAAAAAAAGGGCTTTGACACTAATTGAAAAAGAAAAGTCACTTCGACCAAATTTGAAGTTTTATTAGTGGATTGTTACGTGTTTGTCATCAAACATCATATCTCTCATGTCAAGAGAGATGGCGTGATTTGCTCGATAATTATTCAGTGCTTTTTTTCTTTGACCTGATGACAAATCCGATGGTCCGAATTTGGACAATTGTTATGCAATTTATTTGTTTTAATCAATGGCGAAGGAGAACCCTTTTGCGCAAGAACAAGATCCACGCACTTATTAAATTAAAATTAATAATTATATTCGGCAAAAGCATTTAAGGGTTCACCCCAATTTTGCATTTTCTTGTTCTTCAAAATTACAAAAATTTTCTAATAGTAAGTGGTTGCTTGGATATCAATATATCCACCCACTTTAATTATATTGGAGTGAGGCCGTGATAAATTGATAATAACTAGATTCCTATCCAATTAAAGATAAAATTTATAATGTTGTGTCAGTCAAGAGAGTTGACTAGTGAGTAGATGGAAGTTTGGTGGAGGGTTTGACCTAATCTTGTGTGTGATCTTGGGTATCTTAGTTAGCGTTCACTCCACCCAATGTGCTCAGGTTGCTGCCAAAAGAAAAGGATTTTATCGGAGTTGCTAAGACTCATTTTTAACTGCATTTTGTCTTTCCCAATGCTACCTAACCCATATCTTAAGATCTCAACCTATGAAGGAAGAAACTTCTATGTTGGAAGCCATGGGAGGCAGTTGGTGAGCCTAGGAAAATGTCATAATTACATCATCAAAGCTTGCAATTATAGGCCTCTTTTAGGTGTCGATAGAGACCTTTTCTTTCTTTTTTTTTTTTTTTTTTGCATAATGGTGACCCATAAGGTGCTTGCTTACTTAGCTGTTTTCCTTATTTAACTTGAGATTGATTTCATCGGCGTATCCCCCTCTAAGAGTGTTTCAATCTATGAGAATTATCAACAGTAATTCTTTTAATGAGGGTATCCAACCTAGATACGTTCCTTATTTTAATATATCAATATCCGCACACCTCATATCATTTATTCTAAGTTGTATATTTTTCTTCTTCAACAAGGCAAGAATATCCATGTATATTACGTCTCAAAGTTTAGACAAGAACTTGCTCAAATCTAAAAAAAGCTTGTAATTATAGGCTTCTTTTAGGTATCAATAGAGACCCTTCTTCTTTTTTCCGCATGATGGTGACTGATAAGTCCCTTGCTTACTTAGTTGTTTTCCTTCTTTATGATGTTCATTTCAATAAATTGTTATATGATTTGTCTCTTAAGATTACCTTTAGAAATTGAAAGACTGAGAATCCCGATTAATAATGGGCGAACAAAATTTACGCATAATTATAATTGGATGTGGAAACATCTAATGAAATTTGATTAAAAACTAGATTCGCTAAGCCTTACACTATTGAGAATGGATACTTCTAACTCATTCCCTTCCTAAAGTAGACGGCGTGTTATTTCTTTTCGAGGAGTTTGTTTTAGACTTATTTATATTCCCATTAACCCATTCAGGTAATTTTTACCATAAAATAGTTATCATGACATTGGGCAATCAACATCCAACTCAATGTAATTAATGAGTAGTTATCACGCAACTTAATGTTGACAATAAAACATCAACAAAATTAATTTGGGTAATAATTAACTAACTATGGGATCGCATTATCAATAACAATTACAACTAGTAACACAATAATTGGCCCACGCCATTGTGTGCGAGATAAGAGAGGAAGTAAGTAGATCTATCGCATGCGCAGCGAACGGCAAATAAGGGATGAATGAATGTTGTTTTTAACAGGAGAATAGATTGATGGATTCATGGATAGATGTGAGATATGTGCTTCATGGAAGTAGGGGATATAATTATTTATTATATATCCAATCAAAGTTATCAAATTTAATTTACAATAATATCTAATTTTCTCTTTGATATTTTGTATCGAAAATAAAAGTCGTTGAGATCATTTGAATGGTGAACGCCAAATTTGAAAGTTTGTTTTGTATGTAGAATAGACAGATAATATGATCCTATTATGTCGAGTATATGTAACATTCCACTAAGCATGTGCTCAAATTAGGGTTTCATCCAACTACGCTTCTTAGTGGTGGCTTATTGGACATTTTACATTACACTTATTTCTTAATCCAAATTTGTGATGAATACATCTTGATTTTGTTTTACTCGAAATACATATGCATATAACTTTCGTAATTATATAAATATCGACACGTAAATCAGTGTATAAATATTTTTGCACAATCCTTTGAAGTTTGGATACTATTTTAAGCATACCACGTGACCTTCCAAGTTAGGGTCAGTTTGCAAGATCTACACCTAAATCTGCGGACACTAGTGTTTACTAGTAATAATCATAGTTTAGTGAATCGCATATGCATGGCAGACCAAACACATGATTAATCAAAACATGCAGTCATCATATCTCTGGTCATCTACTTTAATTATAATAATTTTAAAAAAAAAGCCTCCTTTTTTCTTTTAATTTAAACCAGGTATTATGAAAATCTTAGTTTCAATTTATTACTAATATAAATAGTACCGACCAGACATTTTATATCTGATGAGAACATGGTGAGATCCCCCCTCCCCCAACCTCTCTCTCTCTCTCTCTCTCTAGAGTTGGCTTTCCTAGAAGAATTCAATTGGACAATGCATTAATTTGTTTGAGCAGACCGAGAGGCTGTAATAACTCCCAGGGTAATTCTTTTCTATCTTGGAATTAACATCAAGTAAATTCTCTCGTCACATTCTCAACTAATGTGGTAATTAAAGGTACAATCAAATAAATCACTTTTGAATCTCTAATCACTCTTTCAGCATGTACAATCAAATGATAAATTCTTGCCCGATACATGTGAGTCTATTAATGCGAGAGGATCGATCGAATCAAATATAACTCACATATTCGGGTATTGTATCGAAAAATCAAAGTGATAATCTAGGATCTCATAAAAAAAATCACAGTTCACGCGTTTTGTTTCATGCACTAGCTCGGAAGTAGCTATAAACTTAGCAAAGATAGCTATTATAGAATACAAGTGTGTCCTATATACGCGTGGTCCAATGTGACCAAGTTCACACCCCTATGTATAGTCTAATCAAATCCCGATTGTCATAGAAATATAGATTAGACATTGAGGACAAACTCTTGCAATTCACTCTCAGTCAACGTGAGTTGATTTTTTCTCTTTTTGGACGCGGTCCCTTTTGTGAGAGCTGTCCTGAGAATTTGCCGTTCATTAATTTGCCACCTAATTTTTGAAGGGCCTACTCATACCTCTCCTTCAGGTCATCTTGGAGGACTTACTCCTTCGAATTCAGAACTAAAAATTCACAAAATTCCGAATGCTTAGGCCATTCGCATCTACTTCCAGGACCCCATCCGATTAATCTGATGCGCAAGACATTAGTATATAATGAATGTACAATGTACCAAAGTGTACAAAATAGAACACATAAATGCTGACTTTAACATAGTCTTATGCTAGACAGAAAGCGTCGGATTGGGGAATTGCTCTTTTGTTCTGGAAATGGAAAAATCATTCATGGGCTCGCATGTGCTTCCTGCAACTGCATAACAAAACTTTGGCATAAAAAAACAAAGATCAAAAAAAGAAAGAAAAGAAAAGGACAAAAGAAAAAACAAACAGCTGTAATTCAATAGCTACGTGGGCCCATAGGCCCATAGGAAGTGGCCCAGCAAGACATTAGCTCGTTGCCTCTGAGACGAGGTTTGGGCCCAGCTCGTGCGGGGAATCTTTGGATGGAGCAATGGCGACGGCTGGACGATCCAAAACATGGTCTCCTTTTGGTCGCACAGGTGGATCTGGCATGTGAGCATGATTTGATTCTATAATGTCACATCTTTTATTGGGGGTAAAATATTCACCCCGACTCAATTCATGTCCGATCGAGCGGTTGAAGTTATTGGGTTCGATAATTTCCAAGACAAGACTCGTGGGTATCCAATGGTTCAGATCACTTGGTTCACGATAGATCGAATCGAGGGAAGAAGTTTTGTACGATGTCCGGACTCTTTGATCTATTCTCAATTGGTGTGCTTGTGAATGGGACTTGCTTCTGCTTTCTTCTTCTTCTTTTTCTTCTTCTTCCATGCATTAATCGGGTTGGGGTTGGTGTTCTTGCTTATGATCGGACTGAGTCTTACCACTATTAGCAAGAAAAGTATTAACGATTAATTTGATAAATAATCAAGGAGATCTCTATGTGAATTTACTAGTACATTTGAAGATGTGTATTAAGAAACGAAATATCACTGTGGAAGCTAAATCAACATTGAAATATAGTTCTTCTTCTAGTATAGCGAACACAAAATTATGAGTGGTTTTTACATTATAGCTACATTCTGTTTTCTCAATTACAAGGTGTTCGGGAGTTTTTGAGCAGTCGACTAGTCATCACTTTATCACTTTATATCGATCTAATGATCCCACAAATAACCCAATAATTACTTAAGTATGCAAATCTGTTTTCTTAGGGTGATACTGGCAAAACGCGCAAAATGCTTTGAAATATGAAACTCAATTGAACGACCTTAAACGTGATAGATTGTTCAAATCAAGAAGACAAAAAACAACCACTAGCCGTGGTTGCCTTGTTTAAAAGTGCTGATTTGAATGTGTAGAGGCATAGCTATTGCCGTAGCAACTCAGCATAAAAGTAGGCCATACGGTCTTTCATTGGATTGGGAATTCAAAATTGAGAGTTGCATAAGCTTGTAACTCGATTATTTCTGCAAAGGTGTTTCTCATACTCGAGATGACAAAAGATGCTGCTCTATCCTCTATATCGGTCATCTTGAGGATAACAATATGATTTAGGTATTATTAAAGTATCCCACATTATTTATCTATGAGATTTATGTACTTTTTATATACACATGACTCCATTCATTTGTCGGTTTAAATTTGGTCTCGGACTTTCTGACAAAGTATCAATTCTAGTGTGGCTCGACTCTTTACTCGCTCCGGTACAGTGTATCAATCTATCATCTAAGGCTGAAGGAGGTGACATGATGAATGGGATTCTCTCTTTTTTGGCCAGTCGCCATTGAAGAAGGACCAATCAACAAGACAAAAGCAAGGTCACCCCTAATTTTTAGGAAAGGGCCATTGTCAAGCTATTGCTAGGTATATAATTGCTCATATAATAATTTCATGTCAAGTCAAATAATGGTGTTTATAAAGACGGACCAGATCATCTAGAATCTCACCTGCCTCCAATGACCCGTCAGCCTCATTACAGAGAGGCAACAGAGCATCCAGGGAGGAACAACCACAAAGAAAGTACCACCACCGCCATGGAAAAACCCATGCTAAACTGCAGCGAGGGCTCTTGTTGAGAGGGAGATTAGTTGCAAATATGACGGGCATTAACAGTTAAACATAAAATCAACTGTGTCTATTTGGAGATCACCATGAGAATCCATCCGGGCCCGAGGCCGCCAGGCTTGCTAGGGTGGAGCAAGGGCTGTGCACCACCGATCCTGCCTCCGTGCCGGGGAGGAGCCGACGTCGGTTATTGCAAAGAGGTGGGTGCTGACCATTTTCGAAAGCATATGGCACTGAATGTGATGGACCCATGAAATTGATAGGCTGCAGAGACAAGTGCAATAAGGATTACAAGTGCCTGGGGTTCTTCTATAAGGAGGGATCCTCCAAGCGCTTGCTAACATTAAGATGTCCATGTAGGATGGATTAATTGATTGTTGGGAATGAAGCTATCTAATAACAAACCATGATATGCATATTTATATTTGAAAGGGAAATTGACATAGATGGTTCATGATATTTGGTATAATATCTAATGTCATCCCTAAACTTTTTATTTGTTCAATGTAGTCCATGAACTTTTGGTAGATGTTTAATATAATGCATAGATTATATGAAAATGTTTAATGTCGTCCTTCTATTAGTTCAAGTCAATTGAATGTGCAGCTTCCAATTGGCTAAGTTTAAACTGTAGACAACAAGAAAAAGGGTTACCCATGAATTATCCAAATAATATATTTATCTCAAATCGTAATATATCATCAAATAACGTCAGGCATGTTAACATCTTAATTTTTTTTCTTTTTCCAAAATTAATGGATAAAAAAAATGGACATGTTGACCCGTTGCTTTTAAAAATCCAACTTAGCATATAATTGACGCCATCAAATAACATCCAACTAGATATATATATAATGTATGATTTATCATTTACGCAAATGGAATGATTACATTACATTAACCAATAATTCAAGGACTATATTGGACAAATTAAAATTTTATAGATGATAATACACATTGAACCAAAGCTCATAGATCATTTGTGTTAGTTCCCTTATTTGTAAAGCAGGGTGCTCATTGTAGTTCCTTCCTCTATTTTTTTAAGTGATACTATTTCAATATCTCTAGTTGATGCAAGTTTTCTTGTACATTATGTTTCCATCTTTGAGTAGATCAACTGTTTGACTATGTCTGATCTCTTTCCCTTCATAAATTGAGATTATAGATCAAGAAATTGCGATACAAACATGATAACTTAAAGCGTGCTTAACTAGATGGTGTATAAATCCATAAAAGTTTCCATATCTCTCAATATGTCGTTTCTTCTGTGTTGCAATTAGGTCAATTCCTAGTTTTTCGAAGTATATGCCTTGAGTCGGCGTTGAACTTGCTCAATTCATAATTTTTCAATTGCATCTTGCAACGTCTAAGGTGTGTGAACGCTAATTAGGCCACGAAAACTATTTGCTAAATCGATTTACAAAATCTCGTCACAACCGTGAGTGAATGCCGGGTTAATATTCACAATAGCACTTTGCAAAATACTTAATCTCTATAACTACCCTTAATTAATCTCCCCCATTAATTAATATTGTTGGGTTGCGCAAGCAATTCCGAATAAAATTGCCTTAGAAAGCCTTTACTTTCTGAGTTTAGGCCTAACCCATGGTCCAGATAGGGTCATGTTGGGCTCATTGATCCGAGGGCTCATGTCATCTCTATGCTGTTATTTTTGTCCACTTTATTATTAGGATCTAAGCCTTTTCATGACACGCTACACCTGCGCACGATTATTTTCCATTCCTTGTATACCGTCACAATAAATTAATAGTAGGGAAAATTTCAAAAAAGGTTTTAAAGTAAGCCTATTTTCTCAAATAAGGATCTAAAGTGGCCGTTGTCTCAAATGAAGACCCCAAGTAGCTAAACCAATTTCAAATAAGGATCTCAAATTACCGGCCAGCCAAATGTTCGCCGGCCGGCGAGTGTGTGGCATTTCTAGTGGCCGAAATAAGGGCAATTTTGTCAAAAAAAATATTGATCGAAATTAACAAACCCTAAAAAAAAACCCCCAAACTCTTCATGTTCTTCTTCTTCTGCACTTCATCTTCTAGGTTCCATGTCCCCTCTTGCTCGGAGAACCCAAATTCTTTGTTAATGGAGCAAGATCCCTGACTCTCTGAATTCCAAACGAATGTGCCAGCACCCCCCTCTCTCTCTCTCTCCATGGAAGTGGATTCGAATTGTGCTCGAGACGTGGGTCCTTGACATCAGGATGTTCTTCGTCTCTCGATTGGGAAAAGATGATGAAGAATCAAGGCTCTCGTGTTACATACGAGTATTTGAATAACGAAGAGGTGACTTTACTCGAGATTTGTCTTCTTCGTTGGAAAGAAATGAAGACAAAAAAAGAAAGGAAGAAAACGTGAAAAAACAAAAGGTAGAGATTTGTTGTTGTGTTTCAATTCGTGCTCCATTAATAAAAAATTTGGGTGCTCCAAGCGAGAGAGGACAGAGAACGAAGAAGATGAAGAGCATAAGAAGAAAACGTGAGAACGTGAAGAGTTTATGGGGTTTTGTTTTTAGGGTTTTTAATTTCTGTCGATATTTGTTTTGACAAAATTGCCCTTATTTCGGCCACCGGAAATGGCACACACTTGCTAGCCGGCAAACATTTGGCTTGTCAACGATTTGAGGTCTTTATTTGAGATTAGTTTGGCCACTTCAAGTTCTAATTTAAGACAACGGCCATTTTAGATCCTTATTTGAGAAAATGGGCTCACTTCGGGTCATTTTTTGAAATTTTCCCTTAATAGTATGGTCTATAGATTCATTTGAATGGAGAAATGAAATATCGACATTATTTGCTTTTTTATTTTAAAGGCTATAAGGGTTCTTTTCAAAAAAAGTAAACACCGAATGAGCATTTTTGCTATCAATAACAAAAAAAATAGTTATTAACTTAAAATTTAGAAAATGGAAATGGGAGAAAGACGAAGTTGGTTGTTTGTGGCCCTGTAAGGAAAATTTAATAACCTTACTAAATGAGATTTTTAGTGGATAGTTTAATGTTTTTTTTATCGTACTTTTGTGTCATTTTTCTTGGGCCAATTTTACTTTTTCTTTTTAAAGTTAAACTGCATTAGAATATTAATGCAATATGTAGATGACATCTTAATGGGAAATTTAAAACCGAGACAAAACCCACTTTTGACCTAAATACATATAGATTATTTTAGATTGATTTTTATTTTTATTTTTTTGAATATTTTCTTATCTTTCAACGTGTAAAATTTCACATTTCGTTAATAGTTAAACACCCTGCCCCCGGCCCCCCCGGGTCTTATGGAAAAAAAAAACCCTATCTCCTAAAAAACCTACCGTGCCATCCTCTTTGTGCCAATTACTAGCCCGCATCAGCATCTATTATTCATTTGCATCATAGCTGGAAGAGAAAAAACCTATATGAACTTTGCATAGCCAAAAGAGTAAGCCATGCCATATGCGCATTGAATCGCTAGCTCATATCCATCTATCAGTGAAACTAGAACCTATACGTACCTGAAAGAGTAATATAATTCGTATTCATGTTAAATCTATTAGGTTAATATCATGAAAAATCCCAAATTAATACACTTATGACAAAGTTACCTCAAATTAATTTTTTGACCACAAAAAAAACCCAAACTGGTATATTTGTAACGAATTTACCCTTTATTAGTTTTTATTAAATTGGATCAACACAACGAAAAATCACGAATTGATACACCCGTTAACTGACACGTACCATCCAACTCAATAATTTGATAGTAAAATTTAACAGAAATTAATGAAGAGTAAATTTATTACAGGTGTTTAACAAAAAAATATTAATTTTTGTGGTAAAAAATTTACTTTAAGGTAAATTTATTATAAGTGTACTAATTTGGAGGTTTTTGCAATAAATTTATTTCACACATATGTACATACACACACCAAATCGATGGAAATCATGTTTGCCTCCGAGAGTGGGAACAAAGTTACAGAAAGAAAAGCTAGTTTTGTTGATCATTTGCCGGGTCCCCTGGATTTGGATTGTCAGCACTTGCAGAGACAATTTGAGGTGAATTCGTGGGGCCGTTCACGTGGACTGGCCACTTCACTCCTCCACCTAGAAGATAAAATGGGGAAATTGAGGGATTCATAGTGTTGTCGCTACCATAAATTTATTTCGCGAAAAATAAAAAAAGAAATCATGAATTTGTAAGAAATTTCGAAGTGGCGCTTCCAAAGTCTTGATTGAATTTCAATCATATAGGTGATCCAAGTGGACTGTTTGCCAATGTGAACATAATGCTACTTGTAGGCAGTCGGCAACAGCCTAAGAGTTAGGGTGTGTTTATTTAACCGACATGGTTTTTGGTAAAATATTTTTCCGAACTTCACGTTTTTGGTTCCTTGAAACTATTCATCAACGGAAAAATATTCATAATCAGAGAAAACACCATCAGTCAAAATTAAAATTTAGTAAAAGCTTTTAGTGACACATTTCAAGACACTGCCAGACAAATGAAAACTAATAATTTTCCTTGAAAATGATTTCCTTGTAAAGCAATTTTCTTTATCGTGAAGTTTTCTGTGAACCAAAACATACCCTTAATCTCATTAGGCTAGGAAGCTGAGCAGATACACTGGTACTATTACCACTACTACTTCATTTTAGAATTATTTTTCAATGCATATCCAAAACTGACACGTGTCATTACGGGTTCAATTATACTTGAAAATCTATTGCATCTAAATCGACATTCTTTCCGACAAAAAAAAAAATCAACATTCTCAATCCTATGGATTAAGAATGACACAATATTCATTTTTTAAAGTTTGACAGGAAGTATGGATGTAATTTTTGGGAGATAGAATGCATCATCGAAATTAATGTAAAATTCAGATATTTTAATAGCGAATTTCTCCCTATTTTCGTAGTATTTCTCATGCCCCTATGCCCAAACAATTGACCCTTTTCTTCTTTTTGAGACACGATCGAAAGTTGGATATCAAAGCATCAGACACCTTTACTTTTCCATTGAATGACTAAACACTGCCAAAATTGCTTTTTGTATAATTGGAGTTTGCATTATTTATTCCACAATAATACCTGGCAAATATTCTATCGTATGCGGCTCATGTAAGTAAGCTAGTAGCCTAGGTTCTTAGTAGAGTTTCACCACTCTCGTTTTTTGCTTTACTTATGTGTTAGTTTTCGCAGAGATTTACATGATCTAAATGGGGCTTAAGTGCATAAAATTCTAAGATCGTTTTTATTCAAATACCTTACTGTATGTAGAAAGATTTCCACCGATTCTAACCATAAAAGAACTATGTACTAGCCAACTTCTATAGTAATAGTGTAGCAAATGATTTAAATAAATATTGCAAGTGACACCATCCTTAGAGTCACGATACCAATACTTGTTTTGCACCCAGAAATGTGATACAAGTAGCGATTCAAAATAGACGGCTGAAATTTGCGGGAAAAAGGAGAGAACGGGTGGGTAGTGTGAAAGGTAAACATAAGTATGATTAGTATCAAAGGTGAAAAAGAAAATACATTGGTCATTCCATATGTGTACTTGATGCCAGTCCGAAGCCCGAGTTCAAGGATGGTAATCCCTATCTACCATAGAAAGATACTAGTCCCAATAAAGGTCAGTATTCTTAACCTTACCGCTGGATTAGGAAAATTACCAAAAAAAAAAAACATAAATATATTGTGATTGTGCCAATTCAATTCTAAATTTTTTTGGCAAATTATGCCGTAAACTTTTTGCGTTTGTGCCAATTTAGTCTATTCGGCCAATTTTGGTCAGCCGGTGTTGATGTGGTACTGACGTGCTGATGTGGCATTTTTAAATAATATTTTAATGATATTTTGAATTTTTTATAATTTCTTCCTTTCCTTTTCTTTTCTTTTCTTTAATTTTTTTCCCTTTCATTGGAATTGGAAATTAACAGGGGTAAATATATCACAAGTATACTAGTTTGGAGTTTTTTATGGTCTAAAATTTATTTGAGATAAATTTGTCATAAGTATATTAGTTTAGAGTTTTTCGTGGTATCAACCAAAAAGAAAATGAAATTCATATTCTTTTACCTTGTAAATACTTGAAAGATGAGATTAAAAGCTCAAACAAATCAAGTTGAATAAACTTTGGAGCTTGATTGAAATTTAAGGGGAAGTTTTGCTTATTGTTTTGGAAGGGAAAAGAGAAATTGCACTTGAAGATAAGAAGAGAAAGTTACTCTTCCAAGGAGGAGAATGGAAAATGAATTTTTCTTCTTTACTTATTTAAAAAAATAACTTCAACTCGTGTTAATTAACTAGGGTTATAATTTTGATATAAAATAGCTAGAGTCAAAACACTATGATTCATGACATAATTTGATAGGCTAAGTTTTTTTATGGTTGAAATAGGCTAAGTTCAATTTCACCATTTAAGATCATGTGAGTTATTATTTGAGTGACGTATGACATGATTTCAGATGGAAAAATGAAGATATTTGATTGAAAAGATAGAGAGCATCATTGGGCAAAGTAAAACACACGAATGAAGAAATATTATTTGAGTTTAACACAAATATTGATGAGTGAGATAGAGAAGACCTTGAGTTGGATTTCTCACAAGTTAAAAACAATATATATCAGTTAACTAAGGTTAAAATCATGATGAATTGGGGGCTGCAAACACTTGATGGAGAATAAGAGAGATGCATACAAACTAAAAGTTCAGAAGTAGCATAATATAAGTAACTAAATAAATATAATGATTGGAGAGAGCATAAGAATCACCCAAGTAGATGCATGCATGAGAATCATTATTTGAGATTTTTCACGCTCCATCCTTGACTGTTTGTAGTGTTCTGATAAATGTTTGATGTATCTCTACTGCTTCGTCCACAAGGGAACAAGGTTCGGGATTTTGCTTCTCGAAGATGAAATTATTTCTTGCCTTCCAAATCAACCACAAAACCATACCGAGAAGCTCAAAGAGGGGTGGATCTGTCAGCTCACGCACAAATTTCTTGTAATTTAACAACCAGTCCTCAATTCCTTATAAGCCTTGACTCTGTATGTTCATCTTCAAAGCAAGGCTGGACCAAACTGCCTTTGTCCAAGGACAAAGCAGAAGCAAATGCTCGATGGTTTCTGGGTGTCGTTTGCGGATAGCACATATAGGTTCAGGTACCATACACTTAAATAAATTTTCTGTGGTAAGAAGAGCATTGTGGCAAACAGTCCATAGGAAATATTTAATCTTTGGAGAGCTTTTTTACTTGTCGAATTTTACTCCAAAGTGGTCGGGGAGTCTAATGGGAGGATAAGGCTGAGTGCTGGTTCGGTTCTTCAAGAGTCTTTCTGCTGTTGAAGGCGCACCCTCCAGGAGCCAAGCCTCATGCCCCTCTACGAATCTACTTTTCTAGAAAGACAATCATGCCGCTTTCCGCAAACTAGAAAAAAATGACGGAATTAGATCTATTGATTTCCCTTTGAATTTATGCGTGCAAGTTTCTACTCATCGACGAATAATCTTTCACGAATTATATATCTTCATTTTCATAGTGTCGGTAGTAAGAAAGGAATCGAAATACCATATTCATTTAGTAAATCAATTTGATGTGCCGGCCTGCAAATGAGCAGTTAATCAAGTTGACCATATTCAGACAGCACTTAGTGAACTAATTTCTTAATAAGCCTAGCATTTGTCTCTTGTTCAAGATAGATACAATGAACGACTCCGAATGGGACCTCCTGGAGTTGGTGATCTTCAAGATCGTAGTGCGGAGAAGAAGTTGAACTTAAGGACTTCGTGCGCCGACTTGACTTCCATCATGATCACACTTCCATCTACCAATGTTGGTCAAGAGACGATACAGATTCAATGAGAAGACATGAACGAACGCGTGCCGGATGTGCGCGACTGGAACGAACCACATCCAATTTCCACATCTTGCTCGACAATTGAAAGTGACCGATCCTAAGTAGACACGAGAGTCCACCCATCGATTATACTTCCACATAATATTCTAGAAGTTGGTAAAAAGAATATTAATCTAAACTACTCAAAAACTGTGTTGAAGCTACGAGATATAATAAATCCAAGTCGCAACAGCGATCATCCGAGACTGATATTCACCATCAATTATCTTCTCAACCCGGTCCTTTGAGGCGGCACATCTCACTATAGAGTGGAGTCAATTGATGTCACGAAAAATTTTCATTACTATGCACGTCAACATTTATACGTTCGACTCTACTATTGTAAGATTCATCTTCAGTAATGATAACTACAAATTCAGCTCATCAAAATAATGTAGTTTTTGATTTTGTTGTCGTGTACTTGTCGTGATCCTCCCAAAGGCGGGAAATGAATTTATCGAATTGTCGGGAGTGTCCCCTTCCTTGAGCTGTTGCGACACTTTCAGTGGCAGGGTCCGAGGGGGTCTGCAAGCGACGATTCTTCACTTACAATTTTACTAGACAATTGAGAGATACAAGTATTGCATAGAGACATTTTGAGGACCTCTCATCAGTAAAATTTTTCGACAACCTTGCTGCCTGCTTTCCTAGTCCGTATTATAGTCACGACTCTTGACTATATAGCAAAATCACTTTTTATCAAATTGTCAGGTTCTGCTTGAAAATTGAACAATAACTATTGACGATGTTATGCTATAGTCCATTTTATGTAAGTCAAGCCCTAAAAATAGTATTTAAGTGATTACACAAGATAATAAACATTTGGATGTGGGTCTTATGACTAAAATCAAAAGCCATCTCCCGCACAACGTAGGATTTGAGGTATCACAGTAGGATTTGAGGCATCACAAACTCTCCTAATTAATTTGACATCCTTAATGGCCCATATCACAGGGCAATACTCCCCATATTCGATTCATGATTCGATTTATTCTCTACCCCTTCCACCATTAAGTTTGCCTTTAGCCCCATCTTGTTGGAGCCTTGGTCGAATTGGGTTTGGGCTTCATCTGTCTACTTTCACTAATCAACCAGATGACTTCCTAATCTAATACCATTTTTTACAAACCGACTAATTTCTCATAGGTAAAGCACCAAAATGATGGTGCCATTTGGATGTAGGGAAAATGTTCAAAAATTTTTAAATCTATTATACGACAGCCAATTCAATTCTAAAGTTTTTTTATTGTGCTAATTTAGTCATAAATTTTTTTAACAAATTATCAACATAATCTTTCAGGTTAATTTTGGTTGGAAATTGCTGACATAATGGTTCAACCAGTGCCATCATCCTACATGGTGTAGTCGGTCATGGACGATCTTTCAATCTTTCAAACAATTTTTGAATGTTTTATTAATTTTCGTTTTTTATTTTATTTTTTCCTATTTTCTTCTTAGGGGTCAGAAAAAAATAAAAAAAAATGAAAAATTAGAAAAAATTCAAAACAATAAAAAGTTGCTCATGTCAATGTTGACCGCATCATGTAGAATGGCTAGCGCTAACTGGATTGCCATGTTAGCGATTTTAGGTGAACATTACTAAGAAGGACTACATTAGTAATATGTTAAAAGGTTTAAGACTAAATTGGCAAATTCTCAAAAGATTTAGAATTAAATTGACATAAGTGAAAAGTTTGTCACTTAATTGGCATAAGCTAAAGGTTTTTTTTTTTTTTTTTTTTTTTTGACCCAAGGAACCCCGCACCCCGCCGACAAATGGGAGTAAACCCCTGGGGCCACACGTGCTAGCCACCACACACGTGAAACCAGTTAAGTCACTCTATGACGAAGCTGGGATTCGAACTCTCGACCTTTTGCGAGAGGAAGAGAGCGCAAACCAGCAACGCCACCCAAGTGGGTGGTGGCATAAGCTAAAGGTTTAGAATTGAATTAACTGCTTTTTAATAGGTTGAGAACTTTTTGGATAATTTTTGTCTTGAATTTGGGTCTTATTTATGGATGACATCATTAGCCCTTTGTCATTCAATGTGGGATTTGGGTTATCTACGAGGGATGAAAATGAGAAAGGCTAGTGATGACCAACCTTGTCCCAAACCCATCTTGAGATAGTGACGAGTTCTTTGTTCATATAGGGATGGAGCGATCTATTTTTTATTTTTATTTTCAAAACTTGTTTCACACATACACAATATATAAATAATTTAGAAAAAAAAGTCTAAGCAAAATATTTTATAGTTAATTGGAATATTTTAACTGATCTAAATCACATTAAATCTTCGATGTGGGATTCAATCTAGCACACTCCCATACATGCACCTCAATAATCTCACTCTTGAATCTCACATGCAAACCTCCTTTTGTAGGTCCGCTCCTTCTCAACCAATGAATCATTATACATCAATACTTCTAAACTTGATTGTCATCTTGTTATCGTGCACCATGGCTATGCACCTTAGCAACCATCACCTCTAACTCAAGATGGCATTGTTACACCACAACATTTGCTTTAACTTATGATCCCTCTCAAACATGAACTTCTACAATTTTGCTACAATCATTCAAAACCTAAGATCTTAGATCGCTTCTCCTCGTCCCACCAATGTAAAATGACTTTTTACATGTTGACTTTGATGGCATTTCGATGCCAAAAAGACAAGGTTGGATTAAAAGCCAAAAATCAGAAGTATTTGGCGATGAAGGTTCTCTTAACCTCCCCCTTAGGCTATTTTTGGTGGTTAGGATAAAATTTATCCTATCTTATATTTAGTGCCTACGCAAAACAAGATAAAGTCAGATAGAAGAAAGATATAGCCTGGATAAAATTATCGTATGGGAAGATAAGATAAATGTGAATAGGATTTCTAATATCCATAATATAAATATTATTTTTTAATAAAAAAACTTCTTAAATTAATAAAATTAAAATAATATTTGAATTCTTATGTAAAAAAATTACAAAAAATAATAACAATTTTGTTGTTATTTATTCATATTTTTATTTGTGTATTTGAATTTCTTTCTATCTTATAATATAAATTCAATATATAAATATATATTCAGTATTTATATTTATTTCATATTTTAGGTATATTAGTAGTTTACTATTTAATAAAATTTTATTAGAGAATGATGGAAGGGAAAAAATGTAAGTAAAAAAAGAAGAAGAAGAGAATGGAAAAAGGAGAGGAAAAAATAATAAAAAATAAGCAAATAAAAATGAAGTACGAAAGAGTGTCGTGAGATTCTTACCATCTTCGTTTGTTTAATTTTTAAGTTCATTTATAATGATATGTTATTTATACTAAATAATGAATATGATGTGATATGAATATATCTAACTTTGTTAACAATAGATAAAAATAACAAAATCTTAAAACTTCATATCTTATTTTATCTAGTCTATTCTGACTATAAATCCAGACAACCAATTGTATAGAGTTTAATTCATCGCAAAAATTAAATATAAGAAAAGAAACAAAACGAGACAAGACAAAACAATGCCCTCTCCAGCTTATTCTTCCTCGCAGAATAAAAGAATGCGCCGCAGTCCACTGAGTCGAAATAGTCATATGGTATGCAGGAAAATTTTCGTTGCGTTGCTTTATACGTGGGCCACATTGTCTTCAACCTAGGAATTTTAGGTTTTATAGATGCATAGAAAAAGGAGTTGAAAGTAATTAGCCGATGTAAATGCATTCGAAAAAGCTATACAAAGTAAAAGAATCATCTGGCTTCATCAGAAAGAGAGCAAGGAGAATTTGATTACCTTGAAACAACACCCAAATGTGTCATCATGAAAAGCCAAAAGACAAGGACACGGAAACGAGACATCATCGATGCTTTGGTTTTTATTGTGAGATAGGTTCTCACTCCAAGAATAGAATGAAGGTGAAAACGATGGAAGGACATAGAATTCCTACTGATGGGAAGGTGGAACCGAATCAATAATTTTAGGAAGACAAAGGGAACTCCTTAAACAGTGTCCTACTTTAGAATAGGTGACTCTTTAGGGTTTTCACACTGCTGAGGATTCCAAATTATCCATGATTTCAGCAGATTCTCTCTCATATGCTTGCTTCCTCATCACAATCGCTTACACTGGAGGATGTGTTATATTGGAAAAATTGAATGAATATAGTTATTAATTACTTCTAGGGGCCATGCTTCATGGTGAAAGGTTAAGGGTGCGAATGATAACATTTCTATTTCTATTTTTTTCTATTTCTATTTCTTGATGAGTTTCGAAGAAAAAATGCGTTTGATAACGACAAAAATTTCTACTCTTGAAATAGAAATTCGTTTGATAACCAAAAAAATGTTACTTTTCTAAGTGGCAGCGATAATGGGAGGAGTGGCGATCGGCGAGGACGGCGGACGGCGACGGCGACGGCGGCCGCCGTCCGCCGTCCGGTCGCCGCCCGCCGCCGGCCCGCGCCGCCGTCCGCCGGCCGCCGGCTGCGCCGCCGCCGTCCGCCCGTCCGCGCCCGCCGCCGCCGCCCGCGCCGCCGCCGCGCCGGCCCGCCGTCCGCCGTCCGCCGCCGCCGTCCACCGCCGTCCGCCCGCCGCCGTCGCCGCCGCCCGCGCCCGCCGTCTTCTTGGGCTTCTCCCGGCTCGCGCCGCCGCCCGGCGGCCGGCGGGAGGAGGGCGGCGGCCGGCAGGGAGGGCGGCGCGGGCGGCGGCGGCGGAGGGCGGCGGAGGGCGGCGGCCGGCGGCGGACAGCAGCAGCAGCGGCCGGCGGTGGCGGTGGGTGGAGGGTGGTGGTGGTGGTGGTGGTGGTGAGTGACGGATGAAAAAAAATTTCTTCCTAAGTGAGAAATAAAAAGAGAGAAACAATTTCGATTTCGTTCTAGAAATAGAAAAGTAAAAAATTTTTGTTTCGATTTACGTTCTCCAAACCTATTTTTACGGAATAGAAATTTGTTCCAGAAATAAAAATGAAATTTTTTTTACCAAACGGATTTCTATTCCAGAAATAGGTCTGGAATAGAAATCTATTCCAGAAACAGAAATAGAATGGTTACCATGCGCAGCCTAAGAATACTGTTGAACGTTTAGCGAATCAATATCAGTATTCTTTTAAGGACATTGATACAACACTACTCTTTATAAGGAGAATTCTATGCCAATTAGTGCATTCGGGCACCGTTTTGTTAATTAAAATTGGCTTATTTTCTTACGTTTGAGTTTTGAGAGAAGAAGGTGGGCAAAAAAGTCTCAAAATGGTTAGGTAAGAAGTTAAGAGGACGTTGATAAGATATTGGGCTTGTCTCATTCTAACTCACAGCTTTTTGTGGTGAGCTTTCTTTAATTTTTCTTCTTCTATATCTTCCTTATTGACCAGTTCTCTCCATAAATTCAAGGAGAGACATAATTATTCTAGTAGAACATGGAGGTCCTCAAGAGCCACATCAAGCATTGCCAAAACCACTTTTTTCATGTAAAGTTTAGTGTCCTTGGCTCCAAAAGCACGGCCTCATTATGACACATCAAGGACATACACATAAGGGGATATGGACCCATCCCACATTGATGTCTTGCAAATTTGAATCAGATATCTCCTTTTCAGTATCTTTTAGCCCTTTAGCTTTTGTAAGGAACACATGTCACTCTTGGGAATTATTCCTCCATTTCATGTTTTGCTGGATTTAGGTTATTTCTCATTTGGCATCAAATTATTGTGTGGAAAGTAAGGGCAGTTTGGGACCATAGCCTAACATATGCAAAAGTTTTGTTTTTTGTTCTTTGGAAGACAAATTTGTACATCTGTGGCCTTCTCTGGAAGCAACTCACTCTCCTTTATCATGATTTTCCCACAAAACTTACTCATTTTATTTGAGAAAGTGTCCAATGTGTCATAAACTTATCATATGGATGTCAATTTAATCTTGAACTTTTCAAGTTTGCCAATTTAGTTGAAACATTTGCGTAAAATTCCAATATAGTTCTTTTAGTCAATTTTCGCCGAAAATTGCTGACACAATAGTGCGCCATGTAGGACCACCATGTCAATGATTTCTAGCAAATATTGGCTAGAAGCATTATATTAGAATTTTGCGCAATTGTTTAGAACTAAATTAAAAAATTAAAAAATTTAAAACTAAGTTGGCATCCATACAATTGATTTAGGAATAATTAAGTGATATTTCCATTTGCTTTCTTAGTCATGGTTGACATTCGCAGGAAAATTCAATATGAAAAGAAAATAAATTGGTTATCTTACTATGTAATTCTGTGTGAGAAAAGATGTAGCTGGAAAAATATGTCACATATTCAAAATATAAAGGAGGAGAAAAATAATATCGTTCTCAAGTTTTACCCCATTTCACTGTGCAGCCCTTGTTTCTAAACCATTTATTTTACCATAGTAGTGAAAAAAATACATACTAAAAAGATGAAATCATCCTTCCTTGAAAACCATAAAAATTTCTCAATTCTTACATCACCACAAACTTACTCCCAAATCCCAAAACCTAGTACTCCTCTTTCTCGCACACGCGCACAGAGAGAGAGAGAGAGAGAGAGGGAGGGGTCTCCGTGGGCGGCGTCGAAGGCAATCCTAGCAGCCAATGGCAGCGAGCTACGCATGATATTGGCTTAGGGTTTTTGACAATATTTGAGATTTAGGGTCCTTGTCAAATGATTGAAATTTGGTAGGGGCATTTTGGGAAAGAAAATGGTATTTATGCAGAGAAAATGACCATATTGGTTAACGATATGTGCAATATAAAACTCGATCAATAATAAAATTACTAATGCTCTTGTCAAATGATGGTCAAGGGGAATCAATGCTTCAAACTTCGAATATGGCCCATTTTGAACTGCACAGTTGCAAAAGCCTTTTGTCCTGGCCTGGCGCTCAAAGCTACCCCGTAAAGCAATGAACTTTGTTTCAGTCAAAGCTACGAGAGTTTATAAGTAGAAATTGATAAGTAGATGACTTCCAGAAAATCTTCTTGAACTCTGATGCAGGGCTTCTGTGGAATAAAGCTATCAGTGACATTTCTTGGGAAGGAGTCAAAGGGCAATCAAGTCTTTAAAACTAAGTTAACCTTATTCTTATTGAGAGGACCCAAGCTCTTTCCCTTTGGAAGGAGAGTTATGAAAGCATTGCTAATTGGTAGAGAATTTCAATGAAAATGTGACCTTTACATGATTACTTAAACTTTTAGATAAACCGGTGGTGATATTATACAGTCATAGGTATTGTTAGATTAAGAAGTTAAGTACATTCTCAAGACTATACTTCGCCTTACTATTTAGCATTAATTTCCATGCTTTACTTTAGGTTAAATTTCAATTTTTACATAACGAAGAGAGTCGTAACAACTAAATACAATTAAACCAATTTTTTTGCAAAGAAAATAAAAACAATTAAATAAATTGGGTGCTTTATTTAGGCCTTAAATACATTTCATTGTTAAAAATGTCAATCAAATAACAGAATTCGAGTTCAAGACCATCAAGGTGGTTGATCTAGTAATAAAAGGATCACATATCTTTCAGGAGTTCAATTTACGTCATGAATGGGCCTCTGAGTAGCTCATGTTGCATTTGCTTAGCAATGGCATACTTTATAGGAAAATCTTCAAATCATCGCCATTGATACCACTTGTTAAGTCGATGCAATGGACATTTGATACTTTTAACTAGAGAGATCATTCATAAAGAGTCTAAATCTCAACTTATCAACATATTCAATTGGATTTATGTTCACTAAAAAATTTTAAAAAATAAGTTATGAATATATGCTGTAATGTATTAACAGCTACACCACACATCACATTCACAATATGGGACTTCTTTTGTCTAATTGTTTTCACATGTATACCTCCAATAGGTCCAATGAAGTAAATAGCAATTTCCTTTTAGGGGGAAAAATCTTGAAACAAGATTAAGATTTGGGATATATTTTATTTTTCTTTGACCAAAGGAAATAAATCAGCCTGTGAATAGATTATCTCTCTAATGAAGAACAAAAACAACAAAGGATCGTGCCCTGATTTTGTAATCATTCCATGCATCTATCCACCTTCTTTTCTTATATATTATATACACCCACCCATTTATTTATTGTCTTGGGTGTTCAAATATTGTTTTTTTGTCAAAAAAGGACATGTACAATGGAGGTCGAATCCAATATAAACCTCACCCAATCCCAAAGCTTGTTTCGTAGCTTCAATCATGCCACTAGCTCTAGACCCTAAATCAGGACCTTTTTTTTCCCATAGCCACACGGGCTGTTAAGTTTGAATTTCGAATGCATTTAACTGTAGAGGTCACAAGCACCACAGTGTAAAACGCGTTCGCAAGCTCCCACCAAATCATACGCAACTATAATCCATCTAATTAGCCCCCACCAATAAATGAGGAAGCGATTACTTCCACTCAAGAATTCATTAACAATCCTGACAAATGAATTGTTGACATTATTGGGGTAAATAAAGAAAATTGTCACTGCATCATGCATCACGTGCACTCACCAACCCTGGCAGAGACCAAAGCTGAAAATCTGCAAACAGGATTTTCGAGGACGTCGCTTTTTATTCTGTAGGTTTTTGTGATTGCGAGGTGAAAATAATTTCTGGAGGAAAAGGGATGATGAGGACACCGTCCGAGGAAACATTGCCAGCGAAGACGATAAAACGAAAAGTAATAGACAAACAAAAGAAAAACATCGCCACCCGGCGCCAACACAAGGTTGTCATTATCAGCGTGTTAGTGGTGAAAGAAAAGATGACGGTGGTGACCGTGGAAAATATTTGTTTATTTGATTCGTCTACTTATTTTATTGGAGTAGTCTCTTCTAGAATGTCATGTTGCCCTTATACTAGAGAAAGGTTAGTGAGTTTTACGAATTTAAGCAATTTAAACTGAATTAGTAAGAGGAAGGAGAAGAAGCGAGGCTGATATCGGTGACTTGAGTTTGTAACCAAGCAAGGCATTGGTGGGTTAGACCCATGGATGGGTTAAGATCCTTTGATCCATATTGACTTAGAGAGAGAGAGAGGGGGGGTACTTGATGAGGAAAAGTGATACCATCCTAAGTTGGGGTGAGCAGTTTTAAGATCGGTTCAGGTTCTACTTGAAACCTACCATTCAGAACTTGTTCTATATTGTTTGGAATTTGGAATTTATCATGCATATTCTGAAATTTAGAACTTATCTTGTTATAGGTTACATGGTTTACTCATGTTCCACCTATATTGTTAATTGAATGATTGCAATAAATCATCACTTCTAATGATTATCATTTGTCACTACAAGTCAATGACCAAAACTCACATTTAGACACACGTATAATATGAAATATTAACAAAGTAAAAGTTTTAATGATGGATATTGTAGAAAATAAAAACTCATACTAGTAGTTCCAGATTACACATTCATCATTGAATAGCATGGAATTCCTCAATATTATGTAGAGACATAGAACAAGAAATTGTCTCCCAATTTTTGAAATATGGGATCCACCCTACAGACTTTGAAACTTGAAACCAAACTGGTTCTCCGATTCTTGATTTTATCATGAAACCATACTTACCCCTAGTCTAAAGTATTACTTTCACTCTTGTGACCAACCCCATCTACTATTGGATTCACGTCACGGCACCAAACAACAAAAGAGAAACTTAGCCCATTTCGCATTCCCCTCTCTCTCTCCCTCCCTCCCTCCCTCCCTTTAATCTTTTGCCATGCCCCCCTCTCCCTCTCTCTCTCTCTCTCTCTCTCTCTCTCTCTCTCTCTCTCTCTCTCTCTCTCTCTCTCTCTCTTATCCTTCCCTCTTCCTTTAATCTTTTGCCATGCCCTAACCTAGCCGTTGCCCTCTTACCACCTCCATTGTCCTTCACCCATAACGCCGCCTACGACATTGTAGCCCACCTTCAAGAGCGATGCCAACCACCGAGCCACTAGATCCTCCCAGTTGCATCCCTACCACCCCGATTGGGCTAGCGCGCGGAGAGAGAGAGAGAGAGATAGAGGTACTTGATGGGGGGAGAAGTGGTATTGTCCAAAGTGCTATATCCAATTCTTGTCACCTCTTTATCTACCATTGGATTCATGCCATGTGCCATCATAATAGACATCTGAAGAGAAATTGAACCATCTTTTGATCTTTGTCTCATCCCTCCCTCTCCCTTTAATCCTTTGCCATGCTTTAACCTCGTCGGTTTCATCTGGCCACCTCTATTGTCCTTCACCCACAACATGGCCAATGATCTAATAACGGAGATTTCAGCGGTAATGTTGCTGGTGGGGAAGAGTAATAGGGAGAGTGAGGAAGTAAAGAGATCAACTTAGTCCTATAATAGCTACTTTTTTTTTTTAATTGATAAGTGTATTTAAAACTCTTAACATTTATCACAAAAGAGCAATTGAGTCCTCGAAATTTCCAAAGTGTAATTAAATCATAAAATTTGTCAAGAAAACCTAATTGAGTCCTAAAACTTTTAAAAAGTACAATAAAGTCCTAAGACTTATCCAATTGGTCCAATCATGTCTTTTCGTTGATTGTATTTTTTGAAAATTTTAGGACTCGATTGTATTTTTGTAACAAATTTTAGGACTTAATTGTAGTTTTTTTTAAAGTTCTATGACTTAATTACACTTTTATGATAAGTTTTAGGACTTAATTGCACTTTTTGAAATATATTAAGACTCAATTGCACCTTCAAAACAAGTCAGAAATACAAAAATCCAGTTGCTTGAAGAAGGCTTGTGGAATACCTTGCAAGTTCCCATAATCTAAGGCCATGAACACAAAGATCCGACTACTTGAAGAAAACTTGTGGAATATCTTGCAAGTTCCCATAAATCAGTTAAGTTCGAGTCTTTCAACTTATATAAATGTCTCCAACCCAAAGCAATTTGCACGCAATTGATAAGATTTGAACAATTTTTCTTAAATTCCTGAGCTGAAAATTCCCTAAGCTTCAATCTCAATTTTGCCAACCCTTAATATTCATCAGAGAAACTCTTTAAGTAGTTTTCTTACAGGGCAATTAATGGAATCTGATATGAGGATAATTGCATAATGCAGTGGCATGAGGGAAGTACGATTGGATGGGAATTATATGCTCTTTTCTTGTCTTCTAATCCAAAATGTTATGCAGATGCATTAACACAACATCCGACTGTTCTAGCAAACAAAAAGCTATTGAAAGGACAAAAATCACATTAAACATTGTCGCCAATGGCCTACGGGAGTTACGTAAGGAAAGAAAATTCATCAAATCTTATCCTCCACGAAAGATTTTTCACATGATATTTCTATAAATCTAGTACATGACCGATAAAAATTGGCCTCAGAATTCAATTTTTGAGGAGCTCTAATCTTTGCCGATCCACCTAAAGTTTGTCCTTCACAGTATCTGCAACCCTACATGTCCTAAGGAGTTTCTCTTTGCTCAACGAGTTGGTCAGGATTCAACCGAACCGAGGTAATCAATCTCTGACGAGAATGCCATCGTCCTCAAAAACTTCAAGATTCCGAAATCAAGTCGATCTTGAAAAAGAAGAGAGCTAGGAAAGAAAATGACGGGCCTTACATGGAACAAGACAATGAATTTGGCCTGGCAAGGAGTGTCCCGCTGCACCGTCTTAGAAATCACAGGACTTTATTTGATAATGTGATCACGATCGCTATGAAAAGACAATGATTGCACTGATTGAATTTGATGGGGCTATTCACAATCGCTTTACTCTTATATAAAATATCATCTTAGTGAGTGGAAAATCGCGATACTAATTAAAGGAGAGAGAGAAGAGAGAGAGAGAGAAGAGAGAGAGAGAGAGGGGAAAAAGAAGGGAAGAAAAGCAGCTTCCCAAGGGCCCATTACTTGTCTCCTCAGTAATACCCATGAATGATGTGATTTCCATCTTTTTCTCCGTTTGTGCGCTCTCCTCTCTCTCTCTCTCCCTGTCTCTCTCTCGCCTCCTCTCTCCTCTCTCTCCTTATTTTTTGGCCATAAAATTCCCCCAAAAGAATAAAAGTTTCGTGTTATTAATCATGTCGTCGACCGAAATCCAGAGAAATATAGCGGAAGGATCGTCTCGATCGGCCATTGAGCAGCCGGCGCTGCCGCCGCCGGCGCCGTTGAGCCGCTACGAGTCCCAGAAGCGACGGGACTGGAACACCTTCGGGCAGTACCTGCGGAACCAGAAGCCGCCGGTGGCGCTGTCGCAGTGCAACTGCAACCACGTGCTCGAGTTCCTCCGCTACCTCGACCAGTTCGGGAAGACCAAGGTCCACCTGCATGGTTGCGTCTTCTTCGGGCAGCGCGACCCGCCCGCCCCTTGCACCTGCCCGCTGAGGCAGGCGTGGGGCAGCCTTGACGCGCTGATCGGGCGGCTGCGGGCCGCCTACGAGGAGAACGGCGGGGCCCCAGAGAACAACCCGTTCGGGAACGGGGCTATCCGGGTGTACCTAAGGGAAGTGAAGGAAGGCCAAGCTAAGGCCAGAGGGATTCCATACAAGAAGAAGAAGAAGAGGAAGAATCAGATCAAGATGAGCGATGAAGCCAAGCAATCAAAGCTTTCTTAGTGACAGACAGCTCGGGCTTCAACTTCTTCATGAGAGGTAAATTAAATTTGCATCTTCTTGCACGGGCAGCTAATTTTCTTGATCTTTACTTTCCGACCGTTGCTGAAAGTAACACCAGTCAGGACTCAATCCTCACCTAACCCAAAGACCAATTCGACACAATTTGACAGAAGCATCGACACTAGAAACAATTTCAACTATCAATTCGTCGCGAAATTATCACGACATAACGCAGATCTATCGATTAGAGACAAGAAAATACCTACCTGTTCATCACTGTTTAGATAGCTCGAGGACTGACAAGTATCGGTTGATCTTCAGCTATGGAGGTATCATCTTCCTCACACTAGTAAACCCTAAGGTCGAAATCTCCAAAAACCCTAATCAAAGACTCTTTTCGCGACGGTTACGTTTTCAGCAGTACGTAGTTAGAGTGGAAAGGTTCAGGTGAAGCACTTTAACGACTGCCACACTAAAGATTTGCAGATATCATTAGAGAGAGAGGTATAAAGTCTCTCTCTCTCTCTCTCTCTCTCTCTCTCTCTCTCTCACATCATGAGAAGCACTGTTTAAGTTTCATAATTGTTTTTAAGAAAAAAAAAGAATTACAACTTCTTTTCCCAATGGGTTTTGTCACTTTTGTGATTCTGTGAGATTTTGTGTTCCCCATGGATGGCTATGAGAGATAAAATAGCTTGCGTGTTGATTATCAATTAGATATAGGAACATGGGAGGAATGTCGATTTTGTCGCTAGTAGCTCCGATTTGCATTTAATATTTTCCGTAATCACTCAGCGACCATTTCTTCCTCAGATGTTGCTGAATCCAACATCAGAGTTCACGAACGTGGTTTTTTATATTCTCGTTGTGCCCAAGGAATCACCCATTGGCAATGTCAGAGAATCTGCTGCTTCTTGGGCAGCACATAAAAAATAAAAAAAATTCACCAGACCATGCATAGAATTTTGCATGGCAGTACGGTCGTTCTTTGTCATGAATTCTTTTCATATATGTGTGGTCGTAACTATGCTCGGATTGTCTCGTACATACGTCCTTTCTTCTGTTCTTTCTGTTGGTTTGACATCTTTGTTTGGTGTTATCTCTGGTTTTGCATTTTCTTGGGAGCACACAGATTAGCTCAACATCTCGCAAATAATTCTGCAAATAATTCTACATATGATGTCCATTGCAGAGTGATGTTAAGAACACAATCGAATGAGTGACAGGTTTTATATCTTTGTCATCATTGAAAGTTCCATGAGAATCTAGCGCACGATCGTCAGAAAGATTAATAAACACCACCATTGCCACTATTTTCTTCTGGTGTCCATTTGGGGGTTTTTACTAGACACATTACAAGCAGAGTCTGGATATTTTCTTTATTATATGCCAACATACTCTTGTTCTCAATTTAATGTCCTTTTTTTTATGGCAGAGACTTATCTCCATTAACATTATACTCTTTCAGTATCAATAAATTCTAATGAGATACACCAGAGTACAGGGATACCCATCACACCCTTTATTGAAACTGAAGTCCTCACATGCTTGCCTCATCAGTTTGCCTTCACAACTTCTAGTTATAGATCAACCTTGAACCATCATGGCTGTATATATGATTCAGATGCAGCAACTCATGTTCTTGTTGAACTATGAAATATATAACTCATTTTACTCGAACAACCGTAGTTTTTAGAGTACATGATTGTAGATACAACTTTGAGTGGGTAGAGTCAAGTTGTGTTGCAGTATATGTATACTTAGAGAAGTGGAATAAGACCCTAGACCTAATCCAACGGGATAGAGAGTGATTGTTGGGGGTAAGGGAGCTCAAATGAGGTGCGGCTCCTTGACTTTAGTGCTTTAGGTGGAGGAGATGTTACACCCCAAATCCACAACTGGAAGAGGGCTTGTGAGGTTATTCATAAGTCCATCCCTAAATAAATTATGACTTCAATACTTCTTTTGGAGATATGGCATGCGTTTATCAAACCGAGTAGCAAAAAGCTCAATACCTTTAAAAATGGGGAGATCCAAGAGGGAGCCACAATTGTCTATATTGACACAACTATTTAGAACTGCTTTCACTCTAAAAATTGAGCCATAGGTAAACTAGATATATCATATACTCCTAGTTACGGAAATTGAACCTCACTTCTCGCACGTGAAATTATTAAAAGTCTAAGTTGTGAGCTTATCACACTGGGCCCAAGTCCCTAATAATTCAAAGTATAGTACTCTTCTGCATTGACAAAGTTCAACCCAAATTTCCAACCCTCGCCACTAGGTGCCACATATTTCTTCACCCGCTCTGTCTTCTTTGATGTCGAATCTCAGCCGGCTGCTATGATGATTCATCAGATTCTTTGTTGAAGTTATGGAGATGCTGTCCTTGTTGAAGTTATGGAGATGCAAATAGACACAAGGCTTTCCTTATCAACTATATCAACATTTATACTTGCATAAAGTTGAATGCACAACCATTCATTCAAGATCTTAAAGTACAACAAAAAAAAAACGAGTGAAAAGGGTACGAAGAATTGAACTCAAGATCTTTACCTGTATAACCAACATACATTTTAATACTCAAGTGTTTACTCTAAAATCTCTAATATATAGATTCCAAAATATATTTTACCGTCTTACAAGAATCATTGTGACGCCCAATCAGAGTGATCTTCAATGGCTACACCCATCACCCAGTGCAAGCGGAGCATCACTTATGCATATGACTAGGGTCGTTTGCATGTATTCATAGGGTGGGTTGAACCAAGGGTTCGAATTCCAATGTCATCTATAAGTTGAAACCAATATCTTCTGTTCGAACTGGTTGTTAAGGATGAATTTGTAGTAGAATGTGTCATTTTGAAGAGTACTAGTCATACAAAGACTAGTACTATTAGATGGGTTTGCTAAGTGGTGAAGCAAATTCCTGTTAAAAGCTTAAATGGACTCACTATCTTAAATAACCACCTGCAATTGGCCGTGCACCTTCACGAACCCTTTTTCCTAGACAATCTTAATATCTCTAACATTACTTAATGGGTTTTCAGTTGATTTTACCCTATCATTCCGTCTACTTATGACGTTCAAGACCAAATCCTTTTGATATGAGTTGCATATTAGTCTATGAGGTTTTAGGACAGTCATAATGCCCGGTTTTGTGATGAACGATAGAGCTTAGTTTAATGGTCCTCATTCTAAAATTGAAAATAAAGCAAGAGACTTAGTAAGTACGTTAGTACTTCAATCTTGCTCGATGATTGGCATAACACCTAACCCCACAACCTGGCATTGATTACGTTCCTATTAAAGATATGTCTGGAACTTGGGCTCCTAAAGGAAACCCAATGCAAGTGGGTTTCTAAATTTGAATAGGGCTCCTAGTTGGAGTTGGATTCTTGAGTAGGTTTCCTATTCAATTGTTTTCATAGTTCGAGTAGTGTTCCCATCTTGGACCCATTTCTTTTCTATACAAGAAGTGGGTCTTCTTCATGAAGAGCATCCAAGAGATTGTTTCTTCATAAATTACACCTTGAGGTAATCCAAGAATGTTCGAAGCCATAAAAATCTTGTGGGTAAGATTTTGTGTAATTCTTTTGTGATGATGAGAGACTATTTCGTGAGAAATTGTGAGGACTAAACATTGCCAATAATTGAGTGTAACTGAGGATTAGAAGACACTAATATTGTTTGAGTGACTCATTAGTGCGGTGGTATCTCCATTTTATCTCTTGATTTGTAATGGAATTATGTGCTGCTCTCCTTATGGAGTAGGTTTCACCAACTGAACCACGTAATTCAATGTCTGATTTAAGTTTTTGTTCTACTTATTATATTGTTCAGTCGTTTGTTTTTGCAACAGCTCTTATCAACATAAACTTCAAAATATTCTGACAATTCTTGGTCCCACTTGCTATATCAAGTGGTATGCTCTCTGCTATCAAATAGCAATAAGAATACAAGATCTAAGATTGATATCTTTCTGGGGCTTGACAAGAGAGTAGATGTATAATACTTTGGGGGTTGAGATAACTCAATGGCATCATTTGAGTCCTAACTTAAGGTCACTCTCCCGATGAGTATTAGCATTCTTACTGATATTGGCAGAACCATGTATGCCTCATGCGTCTTTGTGTTCTTCAATGGTCTTGTTAGTCTGTTTCTTCTGATTTGGTGCTTCTCGGACATTCCGTCTTCTCTAACAAATTGGTATTCTGTTTGGCATCTTCATCACTTGGCAGTTTGATATATATGGTATTCTTGTCAGTTGCTGGTCTTGTTAGTTGCTGCACGTTTAAAAATTTCTATTGGAAGAGCAACTTTGGTTAATTGAATTGGTCAAGTTTAGTGATCGTCAACTTACTGCTTCGAGGAGTTGGGATATGACTCTTTTGAATTTCAATCTTAGTAGTTAAGTAACTTCATTCTTATAGAGATTAAATATAGTATCTGCAAGTAGATGTAGTGGGTCTCAATCTTACTTTGTAGGGTGTTTAAAGCTTTTGGGAAATGGCAGAGCCAACTGTTACCATATACTTAACTTCTTGTTTGATAATACATTTCAAGAAAAAGGATGAAACACCTTAAAATCGGGGGCAATAGTTCTCTAAAAGTTGCTATAAACTACTGTAATTTTGAAGGCAATGCAGCTGTGAGTTGTTTAGCAAAAATCCAACAAAAGTTGAAGCACCTCTTTTCACAGTTGACGCAAATTAGCCTTACTAAACAGATTTTGGTGGGTGCAATCGCCTCCACTCAACTTCCGAAAAGCTGTATAGTCGGCCCTCTTAGATTTTGAGACTACTAAGTTCTCTAAAGAACACATTTGACCATAGCGGCACTCAATGAACTCATATTATGATAGTGGTTCATTTTATGGACTCACACAAAAAAAAGAGAGATTTTTTTTCCAAAAAATAAGATATAAAAAAACTAATATGCGCATTTGAGGTTCGAGTCCCTAAATGTCTTACCTTTGCCTGCCTATAGTCTCTAATTTTCATTCTTTCCTCTCTTTCTCACTCCTAACCGATGCTTAACCCTTTCCTAGGTTTTCATAGTGTTGGCATTTCACCTTAGTACCTTCCAAAGTCCCTCGTAGAGTAGAAATTTATAAAGTAATTCTTTGCAAGTAGAGAGATTCGCATCGAAGGTCCCTACTTAAGTATACTTCTTTGGAAGAAGGCCCTATACACTTGATTAATGTAGGGTTTTCATATGATATTGTGCCTTCGAAAGTGATCACAACTGGTAAGGTATCTCACATCAATTGCGCCCAAGTTTTAACCATAGTCTTATTTCGGCATCACATGGTCGTCCTCCACGTAATAGTTGATTTTGCTTGTGGATTTCTTGTTCATCTCATTTGTTGCTAGATTATTTTAGAGAAAATTACTAACTCAATCTTAAATTTATAATACGGATGCCAATTCAGTCTAAAACTTTTCAATTTTGCTCATATCCTAAACCTTTGGGTAAAATTTTAATGTATTCCTTCTAACCAATTATGCGTAAATCGGTGATTTGACAATCCACAAGTTGTCCACATAGGACAATCAACGGCAATTGGATGCCACCTTAGCAATCTCCAGAAGCAATGGACCAGAAGGATTACATGTAGAAAGGTGTAGGACTACATTGGCAAATTTAAAAAGTTTAAAACTGAATTGGCACCTATGCTGCAGGTTTGAAACTGATTGGGTTGTTGCCCCCAATTAATTCAACTCGTCCCACTTTGTCTACATAAAATTGCATTGCTAGTGATTTGTCTGCATATTCACCATTGTTATATAGATTCAATATGTTTCTACTATTGATTTGTAACCCATAAGTAATACCATGAAGTTGTGGAGCAGATAACTCAAACCTGGTAAACTGCTGGATCGGACGACGGACGTTGAAGAGCGAAACCCCTCTCAGACAGAGCATCGCGAGTTAGATATAGACTTTGATGATCTCTAGGAATGCTTAAATTATATGTAAGCTTCTATTTATCGTGAAAATTGCATAGACATCCTGCATGATCGTATAGAGCAACATATAACCCAACAACCTCTTTTTTTTAAGTAATCAATGTACTTATGTATTCATACAAGTGTTTCCGGACTACGTAGTCGTCTTCTCAATGTGCTCTGGAAGAAATAAGACCTGCAAGGACTTCTCTCTCTTTCCTTCTCGTGTATGAATTCTCAATGAGTTGGAGAAAGTGGTGATTAGCTTTCTCTCGTTAAGTGTAAAACATTACATCCATCACCTTTAGTTCTCCTCCACGAAAAGCAAGAGAGGAGATTTAGCCAAATTTATTGTGTATATGTAGGATTCTAGATCAATTTTTCCTACCTGCCTTCATATTCTTGAGCCTACTCTTCAAACCTCAACAAGTAGAATAGCTTTTGAATGCTTACATTCTTTTTAACTTTTAGTAAAGCAAGCAGTTTTTTATTGTGTTTAATTGTTTAACTGATTATTTGGTCAATGACTTCAACAGAATCCTATTCTTCCATTTTCACTAGTGAATTTATATTTATAAAGTAGCTGTGCTTCATCAAATAGCTTACAGAATTGGAATATCTTTAAATATATTAATGCGATATACCAAGAGAGAAGCACTTGAGCACTCATTGCAGAACCCCACGTCAATCTTTGATTGGCCACCCAAGTCAATGGGGTTGGGTGGCCAATCAAAGATTGACGTGTGGGTATCTATAAAATTTCATGGATCAAATTACATATTGAGTCAAGATCTATGGATTGTTTGCGCCATTTTCCCACATTATTTAGTCGATAAGGCTCTTATTGACTTTTATTTATTGAATTGATGTTTTCTTATCAAATTAGTTCATTTTATCAAACTAAGTTAGAAAGAAATAAGTACGATGACAAAATATTAGTTTCTATCAATCAAATTGTCGATGAACAATTAATTTCCCTTAAAAAGTTGTTCGATCAATTATCTTATCAACTCACAACAGTTTCTTCTTATGCAAGCATATTTTATTATTTAATTGTATTGATAATCATTCATTTCTAGTGTAATTTAATCAATGTATGCGTATACTAAATCAATGTATTCGTAAACCAAGTAATGTATGCGTGATTATCAATGAGCAACAAAACGAATCTAACGAAAGCATAGCAGAAAATGGAAAGAAAACAAAAGATCGGAAACATACTGAAATAATGTGAGAGAGGTGCAATGCAACCTCATTGATTCACGTGGGATGGAGGATGAAAGATGGAGTTTGGGAGACAAAACCAAACATAACTGCTTGAATAGTTCTTTTTTGTCAGGTAATTTGTAATTACTAGCTATTTTCTTTAAGGTGCTATTTATTTCATGGAAAATAAATAATTTAAAAAACATGTTGTGATATAATTGCTTATTTCATTTGAAATAATTAGTTAATAAAAAATATTTTTATTTTGACAACAATTTATATTTAAACATTTTCATTGACAATAAATATATTTTTCGTTTGTTCTTGTATACAATACAAGCAATCATTTTTAGGAAAATATTATAATATTATCCAAATCATTCATTTTCCGTAAACACACCCTAAAAGAGAGATCTTGATGAGTCAAAGTTGTCGTTGGTTCAAAATCGGTAAATGAAAGGAGGGTTTTGATTTTGGATATTAAGAACAATAAAGTAAAAACGTGTGCGTATAAACAAAGGCCAATTTTCTTTAGGAAAAAATCTATTTTGACTCCCATAAATGTTCACTAACTTTGCTAGATAATTCAACCTACATGTTTCAGCTGATAGTTTGAGGGGGGTGAGCTGTATATGAAGAGCATATAAACCTCAATGCAAGATACTTTTAACACTCCCTCTCATGTATAAATCAAATGAGGAACAACATGTGGAATTTGACAAATGAGGGGCCTCACCTGCGAAATAAATTAAGGAAGAATCTATCTTTAATACCATGTTAGAAAATCCAACTCAAAATTTTAAGTTGTGTTTCGCTGGAATTTCTCCTACAACGAAGGTTGTTCTTTGGTTTTCATTAAAGGGGATAAAGGTTCTACACTAACTCTGGCCAGAGGATATCTAATGCAATATCAAATTAACTTCTTGGATCCAAACAACACTACAATATTGAGCTAAGTTGGAATTTAATCAATAATAAGACTTACAAATTACACGATCATATTTGAACTATGCCGAAATTCAATCAACGACAGATGTTGAGGATAGTTGAATATAAAGTTGGAATTTAATCAACGACATTGTTCTAAGATAATGAGATACAACACTGAAATTTAATCAACGACGATGCACAAGGATAGGGGGACACAACGTCGTAATCTAATTGATGACGATGAACTAGAATATAGATATACATTGGAATCTAATCAACAACAGGAATCTGGAAGCTACAATTGGGGAAATTAAAGTGCAGTACAGGAAAAGCAAAGATAAAAATATAACATTTTGATTGATTTGTCGGGGAGGTATCCTAAGAGTACAATGTGGCTATTTAAAGCGTACAATTGACAGTTATTGACAAAGGTTACAGATAGAGGTTACAAGTGGTTAAAACAAAGAAATAACTTCTTAGTAGTTATAAGAAGTTACAAAGAGAAGTTACCAAAGAAAGTTACAAATAGAGGTTGCAGAGAAATAACTTCCTAGTGGATACAAGAAGTTACAAAGAGAAGTAAAAAACAAAGTTTACGAACGATTATCAATGGTTAAGTAAACTCCACTACAATGATGGTTTCTTCAACTTCATTATCTTGATGGTTGCATCCGAGATTGTTGGCTCCACTTTCATTGAGTCCTTCACGTTGTCAATCACATGTTAATAATAACTAAAAATTGGACTTTTTTGGTGCAAACATATGCCCCCTTTTAAAGAATGGAATGATTCATCAATCATTTGATTCTTTTGATTTGGGAGACCAAAAGTCGTCACATGCCCTGTTGCCATGGGCAAATCACCATGGTTAACTTGAACAAGATTAAGCAAATTGCCTTCACTGACATGTACAACATTACAGGTCCGAGTTGCATCAATAGTTTCAGCATTTTGTAAAATTCCCATCACTAGTGGGGGTGGTACAATTTGTCATATAGTTCCAAAAGTAACTTGAGTAGCAGTATATGAGAAAACATACCAAAAAATGCTCTGCCATTGGTAGTGCATTCAACAACTCAAAATGTCTCGTCTTATCATTATCAAGTTGTGATGAAGAGTTGTCACCGCCAACATTATCGGGATCAAATTGATTCCTAACCATCATATCTCCTCAAATTATCCATGATGGTCCCACCGGTCATGTTGAAGAGATGTTTTGCCAGAATTTTTCCCACAACAAAATATCTTTCACTGAAGGTCATTCTTCGGTTTTTATTAAAGGGGACAAGGGTTTTGCAGCAACTCTAGACAAAGAATATTGAATGCAATATCAAATTAACTTCTTAAATCCAAACAACACTATACAATATTGGGCTAAGTTGGAATTTAATCAATAACAATACCCATAGATTACACGATTAGACTTGAACTATGCTAGAATTCAATTGACCCCACTGGTTGAGGATAGTTGAATACAATGCCGAAATTAATTGACACTACTGCTCCAAGATAATAAGATACAACGCTAGAATTTAATCAACGACAATGCACCAGAATAGGAGGACACAACGTCGGAATCTAATCGACGACGATACACCAATATATAGATATACGGCGGGATCTAATCAACGATGAGAATCTAGAAGATACAATTAAGGAAATTAAAGTGCAGTACAAGAAAAGTGAAGAGATAAAAAGAATACCAATTGATGATTATCAACGGAAAGTACAATGTAGCTATTTAAAGCCTACAATCGACGATTATCAATGGAGGTTACAAACAGAGGTTACAAGCGGTTACTACAAAGAAATAACTTCCTAGTGGTTACGAGAAGTTACAAAGAGAAATTACCAAAGAAGGTTACAATGAGATAACTTCCTAGTGGTTAACTTCCTAGTGGTTACAAGAAGTTACAAAGAAAAATTACAAACTGAGGTTACTAACGGTTATCGACAATTACGTAAACACCACGATACATACGGTTTCTTCGATTCCATCATCCTAACGTTGCATCCGAGATTGTCTCACTCCATATTTGTTGTGTCCTTCACATTGTTGATCACATGTCAATAATAACTAAAAATCTGACATTTTTTGTGCAAACAAGTTGATAGTAGAGAAGACTACATATGTGTGTGTATATAGTGTATAAACTTCAAGGTAGAATACTTTAACAAACTCATTGAACTGATATTGGACGGGGAAAAAAGTAACAACATTTAGTAGTTTATGACGGTTATCAATAGAATATCAACATATACTCAAATTCCTTAATGCGGATCACCGCCATCTCGTACATATTGATACGAGAGACTGCACAAGTAAAAGAAGGTGAAGAGCAAACACTTCGACCAAAAAGAATGTCGATTTACTGGTTCAAAATTTTATTTTCCAACATAAGATTAGTTGCTAAAAGACATCGAGATACAAACAAGAAATCAACCACCTTAGCATCGTTAGGTAACGGAAGAATTCAATCGAGCTGATCCATGAAATGATTAAGTGCAATGAAAGCAAAGCAACACGAGAAGAACCCTCATCCGCCTCGTCTATCTTGACAAACTTAATCGGAAAAAAGTTTCGTCCTGCGAACTAGAGCTACCCGAACAGATTCTCAAAAAGGCAATCGACCAATTGCAAGATTTTATTCTCTGAAAAGCAACGAAGCTGAAAGGTGGAGGATAGTGACCCTTTACCGCCCCGATGGATCCAAAGTGAGGGGCGCCGTCTGAGTGGCTGCCCGCCTTTAATATTCTATACTTCTCTCCTCTACGTGCTTCCTTCATTTTGCACCACAAAAAGAATATATATAAAAATAATTTATATCTTTGATTTTCCCATCATTTATTAATTGGGGAGTGGGTCCATTAGCCAGCCACTGTATAGATCGAATTAAATGAAAAAGTTTCGTGTTCTAAAAGAATTTGTTAGTGGGCAAACGTGGGGTACCCAGAAATTGGGAGAATATCATACAAAAATATGAACATTTAATTTTTAATTTTATTTTATTTAGATTGTGGGATTAAATAAGTCTGGTTTATGTAATCGATGCCAACTATTTGTGATAGCGAGGTTCTACCGCACTCATTTTATACAAGAGGAAGGTCCAAAGTATACAGACAATGAACATAAGATCAATCATAATAATTAATTCTATCTAAATTAATTAGAACTTATCCTCCACGTTCTTTTTAGGTTTATGTAAAATAAAAGCCCATTTTGTTAGTGCTTTTTATTTTTTTACAGATTGCGCGATTTGATTTTTAAAGAAAATTATCTGAAATTTATATTTGCATATTATCGAATTCAAATTTTCAATTTTCTTTCCTTTCTTTTAAAGCAAATGAGAATAAGCATGATCCAGGAGATGGATTGCACTGCCCCACTGCACTGCTGACGCTAACATGGGATTCATATCTGAGCTGTTTGCCTTTTCTGTTGGCCCCAAAATGCGGGGAGGTGAAAATGATCACTCCAAATGAGTTTGATTCAAAAATTGATAAGAAAAAAATAAAAGCTAGATACTCCCGCTAAATATGTAATTCGTCTGCCCTCGTCATCGATAGATAAATGCACTACAATTCTCTACTTTTCTTCGAATAAGTAATTTAAAATTCAGTCGCCACATCATTCATAATCAGTAGATCATATTGAATAATACTGTCACAATCGAGAAATTGAGCTTATTCAAGAAGGCTCACCCTCGAAGATTTGACAATTTCTTTCCCCGAGATTTAAGGTCAAACTTTATTATGATTTAAGTATTCCCTTGTGGCGCAAGATGCTGTGCATATTGGCACTATGTAATCATCTCTCCCAAGGAACGAAATGCTTTAAAAGACATGCCCACTTGATAGTGCAAAGCTACATTGTGCATTATTCTATGGGGGTGGGAAAGGAATGTGGGGACTCCTAGAGCTACTATTCCCCCATCCACTTTCAAAGCCGCTTTGATAATCTAAACTTAATTAATTAATAATTAATTCACCCCCTTTTCGATAATAAAGAAAAAATTAAGAATTAAAAAAGGAGAATCCTTCCCTCATTAATTTAAAGGGGGGAATTTCTACCATAGTTGAGGGATCTAGAAAAAGATGATGGACTCGCAATGATTTGATGGAGCGACGATATCCCCACTCCATGTGATCCTATGAAATCACATGAATGATTGAATAAAAAAAAACACATTGACACCCTTCAATCTCTTTTTTCGGTTTTTGGCCTGTAAATTAACATGAATTAGATCAAATTTAGGTAATTTTCCGTCAGTTTCCTGAATTTATTTTTCCATATCTTTTTTTCTGGAAAAAAATTGTGTGGATTTTATGGAGACTGATTTTGCGCTAAGGCCGAATTCGTGGGGCTGAGATGTGAATTGCGTCACCGACGGTGCTGGAGCGAACGTGCACCCGGGAAGTATGTTATCATTTCCCACGCCCATGAAATCATGGGAAAAAAGAAAAAAGTTTTATATAAGGTTTTCACAACACCCAAAATGCGACGGTGTAATGATCACATCGCAATCACCTTTTCCAAATTTTCTATTCATACAGATTGATGGGATACTCAAATCACAATCTCTCTTACCCTCAACTCAAGCACAAGACATTCCACTTGATATCTCAACAAAGCAAAATTACATTTCTTATGTATGAAGCTCCTAAGGGGAATTACAAAAATAAAACGATGTTGCCCAAACATAGATTGGCATTTTGATGAGATCGATTATGGCCATGACTTTCTACTAGCATCATCACAAATCAATTCAACTTATGATGAAAAAGATTGAACTATCTCATGTTCTTTTTTTTTATCTTTTCTCTGCCCATATGTACCGAGAGAAACACAAGAAGCAAGGTGGGGGAAAAAGGGTTGAAGCAGCTTTCTAACCCTAGTAAGATGAACTGGAAACCACGACACGATCCAATTCGATCAATTACGCGTCGCTCAACGCCTCGGAAATGCTCTCTAAGTGAGGCCTCCATACGGCAGCGCGGCCTCGCCTACGATCCCTTTGCGTCGACAGCTTCTCCGATAGTATTTCGCTCAAGTACCGATCGGAGATGAGGAGGTTCGCCGTCATGGCGATGGCGGACTTCGCGTTGCCGCCCTCGGACTCTCTCTTCTTGCTCTTCCTACTCGAAGATCTCGACCGGGTCTTCTCAGGCATGGAGGGGACCGGCATGAGGAAATAAATCTTCCCCCTCTGGAGCTCCGCGTCCGGCGGCACTATGACTATCTTCGGGACGACCCCGTCGTCCGACGGCGACGACGAGGGTTTCTTGAGGACGTGCTTGGGGTGCAGCTTCATGATCTCGCCCGCCCGGACAGTGCCGCTGATCTCCTCGACGCGGCCGTTGGTGTGCACGATCCGGATCACGTCCAGAGCTCCACATGGTAGAATGCAAGAGATGCAACACCTTATGGTGTTCTTCATGACTCTCCTTGCTTCCTTTCTTCTCTCTGTTCAATGTAACTAAACTCTAATTTCCCTCTCCTTCTCCATCCATGCCCTCATATTGGAAAGAGAAAGGAGAAATTTTTTTTTTGGGGGGGGGAGAGAGAGAGAGAGAGAGAGAGAGAGAGAGAGAATTCGGTGGTTAGACGGAAAATGAAGAGATACGAAAGAGAAAGAGGTTTTAGAGAGAAGTATCTCTCTCTTTTCTCCTATCTCAATGAGATCAGTAGGAATCAATCACCTAAAATAATATGTGTTCATTTATATGTTGTGTAATGTATAGCGAATGACGTTGTATTGCGGCCTTTTCCACTCCCCTTTTTTTCTTCTTTTTTGAGGGGGGAATTCTTTTGGTTCTTGACTTTTTCCATTGGGATGAAATTCATGGCATGAATAATTGCACCTTACTCTGTACTTTACCTTTTGGATTGATCATTTTTAGGGCCCTCGTCCTCTTCCCCTTCACTAACTCCAATAATTTCATGGGCGCTTGGGGATTGAAGGAGGTGTGGGCTTCTCATTGGGGACACATGTTGCAACATGATTGGAACTGCCCAAGTGAGCTCAAACAAATCGCGTTCTCGCAATTGAGGGAGGAGAGAGAGAGAGAGGGGGGGTTTTTGGGAGGTGTGTGGTAGGACTGAAGGGGATGGGGATTAGGGTGGAGAGAAATCTTCTTTTGAGAGAGTTGGGTTTGTGAGCTTTCAATATCCCCAGGCAAAGATCATGTGGCCTTGTGGCTTTCGTTGGAAAGTGAGGTGTTGATGAATCTCATTTCACCTTATCTCCAAGTGGTTTTTCCCCTTTTCCCTGCTAGGGTTTTCGTTTTCAAGTGTTTGACTTAAGTGAAGGTGATAGTCACCATTGCCAATTGGGAATCTCAGCCAGGAGATTCAGATCACAACTTGGGTGTGCTTCTTGAATCTCACTTTCATGAGCAGTAGTTTAATGGACTCTCTCTCTCTCTCTCTCTCTCTCTCTCTCTCTCTCTGTGATAGTATTCAAAATGGAGATCATTTCACCAGGAAAGATGTTCCACCTAATCTACTCGTTTCTACTGTGATTGACTGATGTCACATAATTGCCATCTGTTAGCGGGCCCGACCTAGAGAGAGATGAGCAATAGTGCAACGAAACTTCACAAGTTAGCTAGATAGGTTTGAATCTCGTAGCTTTATTGTGCACAGATAGGATTTAACCTTTTCTAAGCTTGAAAATATTGAGGTTTGAAAAGACTTTAGGCAGAACACATGGCATGTGTCTAAGTCCACATTTAAATGGAACTTTGCATAAGCTATTTCATACAAAAGTGAAAATATTTATTAAAAAAATCCTTGATTTGCAATGTTAATTTAAGGTTCTCTTTAAGTACCATCAAGGGAGTGGGCCCTCCCCATTCAAGGCTACAGATACAAAGGTTGGTGGGCATCATGTGTGAGGTATGGCCCGGAGGGTCCATTGATAGAAAGTTGACATTGATTTTGCCCTCTCTGCTTGTTTATGACCCAGCATATTTATATTGGTTAACTTAGCTTTTCATCTATTAATGAATCAGCCAAAGAGAAAAATAAAAAGAAGAGTTCATTTTTTCTGAAACTTTAATATTCATGGAAATAGCATTAATACATTGAAATCGAGATGGATCATTCCTCAATTTAGGCAACAAAATAATTGTGATCGATCTAGAGAACGTTCAGATAGTACAGAAAAACTGGACCAAGAAGGACCACAGAGCAGGGGTATTGGATCGTGGCAGCAGTCGACGAAAACGGAAATACTCCCGGCTTTCGTTGAGAACACATGAACCGGCAATCCGCACCATTCGAGAGATCAGAACCACGTCTTCTTCTTTCGACTCTGTGGATGTGCCAGTACACCCAGCTCAACAACATCCTCGTTCAGCTACTCTAGTTGGATGTACAAGTGAAGCAATGGTGATCGTAGACATGTCGGGTGAGGTCGAGTTGCGAGCATAGTGAATTTGAGTACAAGATGATGTTCTCTTGAGGTTTCCAATGATATCTAATTTTCTTCCAAATTCAGATTTCTATTGATTCTTATTCTTCAAATGAACTCAAATCAAAATAAAGTACAACAAATTAAATAGTGAAGGCATCGCGTGGGTGCTGGAGAGTTTCTTAGACCCAATTTGTTTCACGGATAATAAATAATTTGGAAAAAAAAATTTCTTAAATGTCTACACATAAATTATTGTCGATAATGAAAACATTTTCCATTAGTTAATTATTTCAAATAATACCAACTATCACTTTTAAGAAATTATTCTTCAAATCATTCATTTTTCATGAAACAAACAGAGCCCTCATGGAATATGCTTATTGGAAAATATTTTCTAGGAAAATGATAACATTTTACAATGTTTGTCCGAAACTTGAAAATGAAATGGAAAGTATGTTTGGTCGTTTAGTGTGAAAATTTTGATTTGATTTTCTTAAAAAGACATACACTATTTGAGCACCAATAACTTGCGCATAGGTAGGTAGGGAATTGGGTATGACACAAGAGTCCCAGGTTTGTCACAATGGACCCCAACCCGACGGGCATGGGCACTTGGGTCTTGAGCCCAACCTTAATGGACCTGAGTGCAGTCACCGCAGTACCAAGCTCGGCCTTGATGTGCTCCAACATGACCTTTGTGGACCCAAGCATGGCCTTTGTGGACATCGGCCCTAGTGTCAAGTACTGAGATCCTGCACTTAGCCTCTATGAACCCAAGCCTAAGTGTTGGGGCATCTGGTACAAGCATGGGGGCTTTAGGCTTGGGTTGAATGGATTCGAGTGCAAGCATCGATAGCCCAATCAGAGCCATTAGGGTCCTGGGCTCTCCTCTATGGATCGAGCAAGGGTGCGAGGGATTCGGGCACAGGCGTTGTGGTTTCCCGCCTGTGCGCTGGAGACCTAGTATTGGATATAGGGGACTCGAGAACTAGCTTTGGGGTTTCAATGCCAAAGCATAGAGTTTTGGGCTCAAGCATTGATACTTAGTAATATTTTGGAAAATGATTTTCAATTTTTTAAAAAGAAAATTAATTTATTGAATTTAATCATTTGTTTTCCATTGACTCATTTTTTCTAAGTGAATGCCGAAAAATAAGAAAAATGTTTTTCCGAAAAATATTTTCCATGAAACAAATAGAGCCTTAATTAAAAAAAGTTTTTTGACGTAAAAAAAATTAAGTAATGTTTTCTTCAAAGGCAACGCCTTGCTTTACTTTTCTATTCTCTGTTTTAATTTAACATTACTTTTGTCTAACCTTATGGTAGCATATAAAAAAGGGTAGCATACGTAAAAGTTTAATTGATTAAGTATGCATATTTAGTGATTGATATAAGTGACTGAGAAATATGGACATGGTTCTTGCAAATAATGTTCGAGATAATAAAAATTACTAATATCAATATTCACAAAATAAAAAATTCCATTTACATTATACAAGTGTAATATATGGTTTTCATTTTTATGCCTTTTTCCATATTTCCTTATGTTCCGACTATATATGGTGTTATTTTCATTTTATTATGTATTTTGCGAGTCATACTTTTTCTTTAACTTTTGAAACAAATTCTGACACAAAATGTATGTATTGATAAGTAAACTTTAATCGGTCCCGTGCATCTTCACAAGTTAGACCCTCGTAATAGCGTAAAGCTGGGAAAAGATTATTAGGCCAAGTTTATAATTAGCATAAGTCAAAGGTTATATTGACCATGCGGTTGATTTTGGCAAAACAAGATAGGACAGTATATATCTAGTTCCTGAACTTTTACTATCTTGAAATTGTGATCTTGAACTTTGAATTTGTGCAACTAGATCTAAGAGTTCATAGAGTTTTGCCGATCAAGTCCCTCTATCTCATATTTGAATAGTTGAATATTAACATATTAGCCGTTGTTAGCCAAAAGTTTGATGTCAACAATTTGGTGCCAATGAGCCCGATCGATGTTTTGTATATCAAAATGCAGTTACAATAATCTAAGATACAACAAAGCAAATTTAATTCCAATAGCTAGTCACCAATTAAGGACTTGATTGCACAAACAACGAAAGTGAGGACAACGATGGAAAAACAACGCAAATTCAAGGACTATCGTGCACTTTTTGGGGGAAAACAAAAAAGAATGTAAAAAGGGAACTGTGCAGTTGATGCGTGTAAGGTGGCTCCAAGAGAAGAACATTCATTCGATGTCGTTTCAAAGATTCTACTTGTAGACAAATTAATCGTCAATTTATTTGAAAGTGACCCTCTTAATTTACGCTAAGATGGATTTGTGCACAAGATCCATTGAACGAGGCATCATTTCAAAATGATTGTGAAATGAGAATGACAGACTAATAATGCTTATGGACCTGATTAAATCAATAGGTTAAAACCGTCTCAATCGAATGGAGTTAGAACCGAATCCGACTCTAACCATTCTCGGCTAAATTATGCTCGTGATTGGAAAAATTCAAGAGAGATTTCATGTCCATTTCAACATTCAAATAGTGTGGTTTATAGGAACGTCTACAACTTGGCTTACAACTATAATATTTGATTCTTCCTCCATTTAATGTCATGTTTAAATTGAGGGGTGTCTTTCTTTCTTTCTTTTTCTCATATTGATGATTTTAGAATATACCAAATGTTATTAATTAAGTATGTATGGTAGAAAATATTGCAAAAATATTATTTCTCTCGGAATCAGGTTCACCTTCTCGATGCCACGTGGCAAATCTTTCATTTTTTGGGGGGTTCGAATCACATGGCCAACATCTCATTTTATAATGAATTGCGTTTTTTAATATCTTGAGAGAGGAATATTTACTGACATTCGGACTCTATATGTCCATGTTTTTCTCAGGTAGCATTGTTCCAGTCGAATGAGAAACCTTATAGCATAATCCTAAATGTACAAAGAAAATTTAATAATATTTACTTACCAAGAGACATGGCGAGTTTTGATTGAGTGTCGAAACAAGTGGGACCCATGTGTTAAATCATTAGCTTCTTTAAACACAACTCAATAAAAGATCGCCACATCAGTTAGTAAAATAGAATTTTGTCTATTTAAGTATCCTTTAGATGATAGAGACTTGTTGAACTTAAATCCACAATAACATTTGTTATCGGGCTTGATAATATGTAATTGAGGAGGCAAATAAGAGCCTGAAAAGATTTGAACTCAACAACACTAACTCTAATATTGTGTAAGATTTTGTAAAACTGTTACCAACTATTATAAAAATAGACAATAACAATAAATATAAACATTACACATATTTGCAATACCATGCCTACAACTCAATGAAATATTTTCCCCGCAACATTGCAATTTTAGAAGATTTTTCAAACTCTGTATTTTCTATCTTTTTGAATAAATTTCTGCATTTGAAAATTTGTGCTACATAGGGAAAGAAGAAAATTATGATCCTTATGCTCCGATTGTTTCATGAAATATTTTACAATTTCAAAAGTCATTTTTCAAGAAAAATGATAATATTTTATGGTATTTGGTTAAAACGTGCAAAAGAACTTAAAATTATTTGATGTCGTTTAGAAAGAAAATTATAATTTGATTTTCCTAAATATACATACATTATTCGCACGCTAATGACTTGTGCACGAGCAATCGGAGAATCAAGCATGGGCACTAGAATCCTAAGTCTAGCATCGATGGATCCCGACTTAGGTGCCGCGACTTGAGAATGGGAAGGGTCCCAAGCAAGAGCAAAGGCACCTAACCCAGATGCACAAAGGCTGGGCCCAAGGCACTAATACCCGTGCTCAAATCTCTGGTGCCCAGGCCTTGGTCCACAAAGTTGAGCATGGGACCTTAGTGCCCAGGCCTGAGCTCATGTCCAAAGTGTTCAAGCTAAGGACCTAACACTTAGGCTCGAGTTCATGGCACTCAAACCCTAGTCTATCAAGGCTAGGCATGGGACACTAGTGCTCATGCCCAGGTCATTGGTGCTTGAGCTCAAATACACAAAGGCTAGGCCCAGGTTCATTGAGGTTGGACCGTAGACCTTGGGGCCCAAGCACGAGCACCAAGGACCTCAATGGACCTAGGCATAGGCATCAAGGTTCCAAGTTGCAGCCTTGATGGATCCCAAGCTCAAGTGCGAAGGATCCGAGCATAGACTTTAAGGTGTCGAGCCCAACCTCGATGCACCAACACTCGACCTTAGTTTATTTGAGTCCAAGCGTTGGGTACCTAGGCACTAGGGTCCCGAGCCTCAGCCTTGATGGGCCCAAGAGTGGGGGATTCGAGCACATGCTTCGAGGTACCTAGGCTTGGCCTCAATGGATCCAAGCTGAGGCACCGAGGACCCAAGCACAAGCTCTGGGGACTCAAGCTCGACCACCACCAAATGCCCTGGTTAGATTTTGATGGACCTAGATGTAGGTGCCATAGTCTTGGGCCTCAAACTCAATGGGCCCAAGCTCAGGTGGGGGGATCTAGGCACAAGCACCACGGACCCGAGCTTGAGCATTGGGGCCTGAGCTTGAGTGTTGGGGATCCAAGCACGGCCTTTGTGGACTTGAGTTCGAGTGCTAGAGACCTAGCCATTGTTACTGGGGTCCCACGCTTGAACTTTTGGGACCCAGGCCCAAGAGTCAAGGCATCAAACTGGGTGCCAAGGCCTCGGGCCTAATCTCGATAGATCTAGGCCCTAGAGCTAGGGACTTGGGTCTGGGCTCCACAGACTCAAGCCCCATCATCGAGAACCCGGGAACAACTTTAGAGTTTCCATACCTAAACACCGAATTTTTGATCTAAACGCTAATATCTAATCATATTTTGACAAATGATTTTTAATTTTTCAAAGAGTATGTCATTTTCCTAATTTTAAGCATAAGTTTATCATTAATTACGAAAATATTTTCCATTGACTCATTTCTCTAAACAATCCAAACGTCGAAAAAAGAGAAAAATGTTTTACTAACAAATATTTTTCGTAAAACAAATGGAGTCCTAAAATGTTTTTTCTTGCACTTCTAATCAATCGAAATTTACTGCTTATCATGTTGAGATAGTGTATCGATTATACTATGCTGATTGCTGAGTAGTCAGTATTTGATTTTCTTTTGATAACATCCGGGCTCGGGAAAAAAGAAAAAACCTAAACTTTAATCTCGAGGCACGAGCACAGAAAGCCAACAACTACCCATGACTTCCGCGAAACATCCTGCGGAGCGGTTTTCATCTGTATCTATTCTACAGATGGATTTTGACTCTCTAAACATGTTAGATCTTACAGGGCTGGAAGCGTGACAGGATTCGGATGGCTGAGCCTATCCTGAGTTAGTCCAAACTTGCATGGATCGAGAATTGAGTACCAAGCCCGGCTCATGTTGGAACAAGAAAACCCTGAACCCCAACCTAGACTTGCAAAATGCCCACCTCTGCCAAACAAACAAACAAAAAAGAATAAAATGATACATTATCGAACGCACACCGATTAATCGATTGTTATTCTTCACCGAGAACCCGGCCTGCAAACCCGAAACTCAACCAAGAATCGATTAAAACCTATTAGGGCACGGACGGGCAAAAATCTGAGTAACTCTGTTTCGTTTGCATCCCTTTGTAATAAAATAACAGATTGGTGTTTCGTGTTTTTTTTCTCCAATGAAATGCAAGCATCTTCATTTGATTTGTCTCTTGCTAACGTGACATTCGGAGCCCTCGTCGAGATCCTACAACACCAAGTGGAATCAAGCATATGAAAGATACCTATGTCCATCTTTAATGTGTGTTTAAATCTCTAGGCTCGAAGCTCTTGGTGCTTGAAGTGGAGATGAAGTTGCATAACCCCCTTGTTCAGTTTTTTATTAAGGTTATAGCCTCTGTAGAGTTCATGTTTTGGGTTCTGTAGGTCTGCAATGCAACCCAACAATCGTACGTCTGTCAAATGATCACGAGTTTAACCCTAAAGTCATGTGAGGTTTTTAATCATAAGATGAAGTGAACTTAGTAAACATATACAAATTTGTTCGTGTCCCCCTCTCCTTGTCGTCATGCCTTCTTGCGATCGTTTTGCTTCTCGCCATGGTGCCTCGCCACTTGCGCTCCTCTACTGTCGACCCCTCATCTCACGGTTGCAACCCCACAACCATTGCCTGTAGCTCTCCGTCCATGATTTGAGATTGCAGACTCGGACCGAAAGCATTCGGCCTCAAGCAACATTTGATATAGGGTCCACTGAGGCGCACGACCATACTGGGTGACTGTCAATAGTCGGTCCCATACATACACACAAAAACACAGAGAGAGACAGACAGAGAGACAGAGAGAGAGGCAGAGAGAGCTACCATGGCGACAAGAGAGAGGGAACGACGTACGTAGTTATGGTTGTGACTATGTCAGAGAGTCCACGAAGGAGACAGGTTGGTGAGGGTGGCAATGGCGGGTTAAAGGTGCGATGAGACGTGCCAATAGGCTTGGATTAGGCTGCTGGGGAAGAAGGAAGGGAGACAAGGGGAACACATCTCCATCCTCAAATTCTAAGTTTATGACTCTCTAATTCGACAGCATGTCAATCTTCAACTCGACAAATTGTTGATCTCAAGAGTGCAGCAAGCACAATGTTGTCCACTCCAATCATCACTTTTCCACGTTTGTAGGACTTTAAAAAATGTCATTTTACTTTTCAGATTGCGCGAGACTTATCTATCAGCGCAACAACCTAAATTTAAGTGAATATAATTTTATATTTCAACTAGTGAAAATAGATATTCATTTTACGAAAAACAAAACATCAGGCAAGGTACAATGTCCATATATTCATATGGTATATATTGAGCGTGATTGACCCCTCACGAAAGAATGCTGTAAATTTGACATCCTCGCATCATACATGCACAAGACCCATGCTTTCTTCTCCACACTTCAAGAACACTCATCTTTCTTCATTTTCTCTAATTTAACAAAAGAAGAGAAATCCTTAGTAAGTTAACAGAAGTTCACCAAAAAGATTGTCATCGATGACTAGAAGACCATCGTCGTTTCTGTCATCCAAATCTGCGAGAAAGAAGTCAAATGTTCATGCATCTTTCCTAAAGTCAAAGCGCTCGCCTCTCGAGGATGAACGAAATGGACGGGGCTTGATCTTTCCTAGTTTCTGTACTCCTCCAAGTTCATTGAAGAAGACGACAATGGTGGCGCGACCATCTTCACGAGCATCCACGAGAGCAAACTTCCATTTCGGCATCTCTCCGGATATTCAACCTCAGCCACCAGCTCTTACTTGGACACACAGAACTGCACAATCGACAAAAACACAAGAGAAGTGCCCAAACAGCTGGAACCGCGTGTCCCTGCACAGCTTGCGCAAAGCTTTTGGCAAGTGCCACGTGGAGAGAAACAGCTGACGTGGCACCATTCGTGGATGATAGATGTCTCGTTGTCCATGGGAGAGTGAGAAGGTGGAACTGAAAGAGGGATGCTTTCATGTACATCTTTTGGCGCTTTGTGCTTGAAAAGGTGGCGAGGACGCGCAAGTGGAAAGTGGATGAATGAACGTTCGTGAGCTCTGCAAAATTGTCTGTAGACAAAAGACTCTGTACAGATACATGGTACATGAAAATCGATTCCCTTTCGTTCTCAATGTGCTGTCACAGTTCAGAGATGATAGTTTATTCGTGTGTTGGTGTGTAACGAATCCTACACCGACAGGTAAAAAGTAAGATAAAAGAGGCCGATGAGACTTTCTAGAAAGAAAAGGTAGGGGAAAAGATGCAGACCAGGTTTCTAAAATCAAAAGAGATCCATTAAAATATCACGGTAGCAATATGCGATTTCAATATGTTTGAGCAAGTCAAAAAGGTCCACGCATGTGTAGAGTTTGATCATGTGTCGTGTGCGACTCTCGGAAATAGTGCGCAAACTTTAAACTCTTCTCAAAAGTAATGCTAAAGGTGTGTTTATTTAGCGAAAAAAGGGAAAATGCCACCAAAAATCCTGAACTACGCCAGGCCAATTTTTTACCCTGAACTTTTTTTTGTACCATAAAAAACCCCAAACTATGCCCATTGGGACAATTTTACTCTAAATTTTTTTTTTTACCACTAAAAACCCTAAACTATATTACTTGGGACAATTTTACCCTGAACTTTTCTTGTGCCACAAAAACCTTAAACGATGCCACTTGGGATACATTTACCCAAAACTTTTTAATTAAAGGGCATTTTCGTCTTTTCCCAAAACTTTTTTCGTTTTTCCTTTTTTTCTTTTTTTTCTTTTTTTTTTCCTCTTCCTTTTTCCTCTTCCCCGGCGAGAGGGGAGCCGGCGACGGCCACCCTCGCCGGCGGCGACGTCCGGCGAGGGTGGCCCACGCCGGGGAGGGTCGCCCCCGACCGGGCGAGGGCCGCCCTCGCCGGATCGGGGGGTCGGCCTCCCCGGCGTCGGCGAGGGTCGCCCTCGCCGGATCTGGGGGTGGCCCTCCCCGACGTCGGCGAGGGCCGCCCGCCGGATCCGGCGAGGGCGGCCCTCGCCTCGGCTGGGCGGCCCTCCTCGGCGAGGGTCGCCGGCCGGGAGCAACCCTCCCCTGGCGAGGGCCACCCTCGCCGGACGCCGCCACGGGTGGGGTGGTCAAGCCGCCGCGCCGACTCACCTTTGCTGGTGGGGAAGAAGAAAAAAAAAATTAAAAAGAAGAAGGAAAAGACGAAAATGCCCTTCAGATAAAAAGTCTGGGGTAAATGTGTCCCAAGTGATAGCATAGTTCGGTTTTTCATGGCAAAGACAAAAAAAGTTCATGGTAAATTGTCCAAGTGGCATAGTTTAGGTTTTTAGTGGCACAAAAAAAAAGTTTAGGGTAAAATTGCCCCAAGTGGCATAGTTTGGGGTTTTTTATGGCACAAAAAAAAGTTCAGGGTAAAATTGTCCCAATGGGCATAGTTCAGGGTTTTTTGTGACATTTTCCCGCGAAAAAATGAATGATTTGAAAAACGTGTTCCTAAAAATTATCACTTAAATAATTAGTTAACAAAAAATATATTCATTATCAACAACAATTAATGTTTAAACAAGTTTCCTTCTTCATTTTGTAAGAGATACAAACGATCACTTTTTTCAAAAATATTTTGAGAAAATGCCATTAAAAACCCCAAACTATGTCACTTGAGACAATTTTACCATAAATTTTTTTCATGCCATCAATTGGTGTTTCATTAGTGTTTTAACCGAATATTCCAAAGGCGGGTAATATAGGTTCCAATCCCATCCAAACCCATTTATTTTGTTTTATTCTATGCAAGATCAATATCAACCGTACATTCTTGGCACAAATGGACAGGCAGGCACCATAGTGATTATGATGATTTTGTAGAAACAGAGTAAGACCGGGCAAGGACCTCTGCAAAAAAATTACATGCGGATAAACTTTAATTGCACGCACTACCCTGCTCATGTAAGTTCAGCAACGAGCCGCCTTTACACGAGCGACGGCAAATCTCGAGGATCGCCCAGAAACCAACGGGGTGTGAAGGACCTGGTTTCCTTAGCCCAAAAAGGTTTGCAAGTTCCAATGAAGTGTCCTTCCAACCGACTCTCCCTAAAGCCACCAAATTGCCCTGCCCAGTTCTTGAAAAACCCTAAAATTTCAATTTTTGTTGCTTTCTTGAATCAACCCCCTTTATGTTCGAGCCCGTGTCTCCTAGTCATGCCATGTCTTTGCACTTCTGTACCATGAAAAGAAGATTGGAAATGTCATGAGACACCCTCAAAACGCAAGCCATGGTCCGCCTTTCCACACCCCGGACTTCCCGAACCAGTGCGGCTCATGCCTGACCGGACCGTCGACGCGCCACTCCCGCTCATCTGGTCCCTTGTCTGCCAGTTCGCTAACCCCCAGGCCTACCAGCAGTTCGTCAATAGCTGCTACATGGTGGCGAGCGATGGCAGCACGGCCGGGAGCATCCGTGAGGTCACGGTCATCTTGGGCCTGCCGGCCTGCTGCAGCCGGGAGAGGCTGGACCTGCTCAACGAGGAGCTGCTCGTGAACTACCGGTCCACCATGACATTGCACGAGGACAAGCTCGAGGGAACCGGGCGGGGCGACAACCGGACGACCGTCATAGAGTCGAACGTGGTGGATGTGCCTCGAGATAGCAACAAGGAGGACTCACACGATCGTTCGCGGAGACGATAATCGGGTGCAATCTTAGGTCTTTGGCCAGGGCCTCGGAGAAAATGGCTCGTGCTCTTAAGGCTCGAGTATAGCTATAGAGAGGGCTTTGACTAGTGCTTGACGTTTGAGTTTGTTCTGGACCATAGAGGGTGCAACCGTTCAAGTACTATATACTTCCATGAGCTAGGAGTTATAAACAATTAATCTAGCGAATGGAAATTTTAAGCTTCAAAATGTAGCGTTCAGCAGGAAATTAATAAAATAAATGAATCGAATTTAGAAATTCAGAATTTATTTAGTTTCAAGTGAACATATTGATTTCAAGAAATCATTTAAGAAATTGAATGGCATTTGTGCGTACAGCACTCTTATGTTAGGCGGTTTGTGTATGCTAATGGAGACATAGAGATGACAAATATGGAGGGCAGGGGCCTTCCGGGCTTGGGCCCGGGCCGGGCTTTGGGAAACTTTTCAGGCACCAATGGGCCGAAGAATTTGCCCAAAATGATGCGTTGCACGCTGCCAAGCCCATCAAACAAATCTAGTGAGAAAGTTCAACATAAGCAACATAGTCCTTTATAATTCAACCGTGCCATAAATCCTGAACGGAAGTTTATGTTGCGGTCGTTGCAATGCCAGATGGTTTTTATCTTCTAAGTTTTCCTAACCGAATCCAAGAGAGTTTCTAACACAACATATGCCAAAGCCCATCAGAATCTCCTTCCTAAAAATGAAGGATCATACTTGGTGAAGGGGAACCAACCAGTCTGAAAAAGCACGCGGTGGAGTATTATCAGTCACGGTGATAAATTCGAGCAGTGTACAATATTTCATGAGTCAGAATATTCAACCTACCAGTCTTTCAAGTAAATTGCAGCCTTTGATAGATGGTTACTCGATCGCCATTTACGAGGATTTACAACATGCAACATATCATAGGAAATCCTTCCCTCCTATTTGATTGTGTCATCTCCCTTTGCCTCTTTGATATATATTGTGTTCTAAGACTCATCTATTGTGTTTAGATATTTTGCAACAATGAATGAAATAGTCTTTTCAATCAAAATAAAATTCTTAGTAAGTACCTCAATGATTTACCATTAGTAAATTCACAGGTTGCTTATCCTTGTATGTTGAAATTTTCCTCAGCACCGATACTGACAATTCTATAGTTGGTAATTTCCTTTAAATTTTCTTAAGTTGATATCTTTTTATAATCATTCAATGGTCGAAATTTATTCTCTCAATCTGAAGGCTCAAATTGCAAGAGAACAATATGTGCCACGAGATCAATATCTTTTTATAATCATTCAACGGTCGAAATTTGTTCTCTTAATCTAAAGGCTCAAATTGCAGGACAACAGTTTGTGTCGTGAGTTCCCAAATTTTCTCTCTCAAAATTCACATTAAATCCTGCGTGCACATAGGTCTAAGAAGTTCAACTGAAAAGATTGCTTTGGGCCCATTATCCAAGAATCTTCATCGATGCAAAAGTACATTATGCGTCGATCACATGACTAATGTAATGCAATCAACCAATTCACATAATCACTTACAACTATTCTAAAAATGTATGATGTAATATTTAGTTATTTTAATACTCCACCTTGCATGTGGGTTAGACTATAGCCTAAGACTAAAGCGTAGAAATATGTAATGGGAGACACAAATAAGGGCTAAAAGGATTTGCAATTGCAACTTCTTACTTTAATACCATATAAGATTTTGTGAGAATATTGTCTACCATTTTAAAAGCTTAAATTGTTAAATAAATGCGTTGCGTAATATCTAAATACTTTAAACAATACGCTTATTAGGAATGATTGATTTCGGGGTAGGTAGGTTCCAAAGTTGGAACTTGAAAACTATCATGTTATAACCGATTCCCAATTTTTGAATCTTGAAGCCTACCATGTACACCTTAAATTGATTTTGAAACCTATCCTATTTTTCAGTCCAGTTCTAAGGTCTACCCAAGAATCTTCTTCTTCTTTTCCCTTTTTTGAGTTCATTTTTACAGCAAATTATACAAAATTATGAGCAACAAAACAATTCAAAGTAAAAGATGAACAACAGAATTCTATTCACCAAAAAGTAACAATTTATAAGATGAACACTTAGTTATATATAATTATAAATGATAAAAAATTCAAACATATAATCTAAAACATTATAATACTCTATTCTCCATTCATCCATGAAAATTTAAGGAAAGATGAAAGACTAGCAAGGAGTTCCAAGGAAAAACAAAGAACAAATGAGTGTTGAGGTTAGAATTTAGGAGAAAAGGAAATTAGGGTTTTAGCTTTTTAACTTAAAAAACCAATTCCGAAATTGGTTCCATAACAGGTAATCCGGTTCAGTTCTTAGATGGATATTTACTCATAACCTGTTGCCAAACCAGTCCCAACCGATTCCAACGAGAATTGACTTCCGAACTTGTTTTTCTAGTGGTTAGTCCAATTTCCGGATAAAATCGGTCCAATTGCATACCCCTAATCCTTATTGTCCTAAGCAATGTTGAAATTACAAATTCCTTTCCTTTCGATTGACTTGCCGCATCATGTACTGCTGCCATGTGATGCGATCATCACATGAAATTCCTTCTCTTCTTGACAGGGTCTTCTCACCGCACAGATTTCATTTGTTAAATGATAAATATCTTTGTATAAAGATTCACACTATGTAGGTGTCTTGCCAAAACTCATGGACACATTTGCCCCATGAGGCCCGGCCCCAACTTAGGATTTCAGATGGATTTACTATGGTCTCAAATCGAGGCCAGGTCAAGATAAGAGAGGGTCCCGAGTTGGAATATCCACATCTCCATTCACTTCTTCATATAAAATAATCTTGCACGTCTTAAAGATCGAAGCACGCCTTCATCTCAACAATTCGAGGCTTGTAGACGCTTCACAACAATCTTACGGGATCATAGTACTTAACATGACTTTGCTACTGCAGCTTTTGTGTTAAAATAAGATGATCAACTTAATATAAAGAAAAGCAATTATTGTTTTTCAATATTTTGTGAATATAATTTATTGGGCCCTATCTCCAACCTAACAGTAAAGTGAGCAAGACTAGTGGATGATGGAGCTTCTAGTTCTGACTTGATGTTAATTCTATTTTTTATATGACCAAAATAATTCTATTTTTAATACTTATCCGTTTGCCCCCACGAGACCATCAATTTCGCACGAACCGACAAAAATTAATTTTATGAAGGAAAGGACTTATAAAAAAACAATAGATAGATAGATAAATATTTAGCCACGTTGCCTGACAATATCCTAGTCCAGTTGTGGCCGACTATTGCCGCCAGTTAAACCCCCACCAAATATATTTTCTTAGGTAGAATGCTACCTGCTCAGCAAAAAATAAAAATGAAAATATTCCCATAAATTACGCAGAAATCATAAAAAGTTTTGGATACTCGAAGTTTAATTAATTTATCAAAAGCAAGACTCGGTGTGGTTGTCTTCTTTGCTTGTAATGGCATCAATGGTGCATCGAGAATTTTACCTTAGGGGTTCAGAACAATAAATTCTTGTTAAAATATAAATGTGTTTTATAAAAATTCTTTTCTCTTAATTATAAGGGAAATAATAATAAAAATATACAGCAAATGCTAGTTATACGAAGTGCTTACAAATGCTGGTTATAAATATAGTGTGAATTTTAATTCCCGTAGTCATGAGTCTACCACGTAGACCGACAATATATTGTAAATATTAAATTTTTGTATACAAATCCTGGTAAAAGTCCACATGCCTAGTGGTCTTATTTTGATAGATCACTGACTGGTTATGATGATATCATGCATCTTTTAAGTTCAAACGTCTTTCTCCAAAAATAAGAACTAAAACAAAAAAAGAATAGAAATCCTAAAAATAAATTTGGAACAAAAATAAAAAGTAAAACAAAGTTATTTTTTTTTCTCTGGAACAATTTCCGGCATAAGTCATTTTTTTTCTTTTTTTTCCTTTTTTTTTCTTCTTCTTCTTCCTCTTCTATCTGGTCACCGCTACCCACCGCCAATCGCCACCACCCACCGAAAGAAGAATAAAGAAAAAAAAATCTCAAAAAATTATTTAAAAACTTAAAGAAATTTTACATCACAAAAAATTGGTGAGTCTTATTAAAAGCATTTTTATTCTTTTTCTATTTAGGAATAGAAATTTTGTGCAGTTCCCGTAAGTGTTCTTTTATTAAGAAATTATTTCGGAAAATAAAAATAGAAAAGAATTATTTTTTAAAATTTTTTTCCTGAAACAGAAATATTATTAAAAGCACCGCGTACAGGCCTTGCTTTTTATAAGGGAGGTGCAATGGAATAAGTTCTTCCTCCCATTTTTCCATGTCCTGAATTGTCGCACGTCGACCATTTTGTCAAAGTTAGAGCTTGTTTTTTTATTAAGAAATTATTTTTTGGGAAAATCAAAATAGAAAAGAATTATTTTTTAAAAAATTTCCTGAAACAGAAATTTTTTTGGACGAAAAACTATTAAAGCACACCGCGTACAGGCCTTGCTTTTTATAAGGGAGGTGCAATGGAATAAGTTCTTCCCATTTTTCCATGTCCTGAATTGTCGCACGTCGACCATTTTGTCAAAGTTAGAGCTTGTTTGACTCTTTAAAATTATCCCATGAGGCCTTTTTTTTCTAGCACACACCTATCACTATAAGGCCACTTTTATTATATAGTAAAACAAAAAATAATAATAAGGCATTTTCTATTATTACAGCAGTGTTATAATTACTACTTTATAATAATTGGTGCTGTCGCTCCGAGGGGGCATCCCTTCCCCTCTCATCCCGTGCCTAATGTTCAAACTTTAAAATATGCAATATGTCATGAAAAAATTCGAAAAAATATGGTTTCGGTCTTGAAAGAATAGACCATGCAAAGAAAGGCGTAAATGATTTTGTCAAATACCAATATATAATATACCTACTTTAATGGTAACTATAAAGAAATTTAGACATTCTTTTAACTTCTGTTGATTTCATGGAAAATGAATAATTTGAAAAAAAAATTTCCTAAAAACAGTCGCATGTAATAATTAGTTAATCAAAAATATTTTGACCACCAATAACAATTTATATTTAAATATCTTCATGAATGATAAAATATTTTTCTTTCATTCATTTTCATTTTCTAAAAAAAATTTCGAAACCATTTATTTTTCAAAAGTCACAGCATAACACTTCTCCGTAAATTTGGAACATCCAGTCCACTCAAACCCCACTTAACTATTTTGGCAGAAAAGCTAGAACCCTAAAAAGCTTCCAATACTATTCCAAGTTTTTTTAATTGAATATTAAAGAAATTTAAACGACTTCATCATTTAATGCTCTCTCTCTCTCTCTCTCTCTCTCTCTCTCTCTCTCTCTCTCTTCTGGTTGGAGTTGTAGTCTTGCTTGACCGAGGAAGGTTTCTCTCTTTGTTTCCATCCATGACGATCTTCCCCCAATGCCAATCTTTGATTTTCTAACTTGGGCAGCTGAATGGGGCCCATACTTATTATTATTTTGGACCAGCTGTAAAATTGGGTGTCCCAACTAATGTTCTTTGAAGATAGTCTCCTCCATTGAAATTGCAGGGAGCATCTGTTCCTTTCTGAGTCAGCAAAAATCCCACTGTTAGCCAATAAATGCTGGGCGGCAAATGACATTATAGTCAAATTCATAGCCATTCCATATCATATTATCTCAAGGCTCCTCAATTTTCAGATAAGGTCACTTCCTTATCTTGGAAATAAATGGGGGACCTATGATTTTATGACCTGATTCACCTTCTATTTGTTGAAGATTCAAGTAACATGATGCAGCTCTGTATCTTGAGAATTACCCTTGGGCAACGGCTGATAGGATAAAAGCTTGATTGGTGTGAATCAAATGTATGGGTGAAAGAATTTAAGGGATTCGTTCAAGATGTATTAAGAAGAGCAACTGCAAATGGGTGATAGGGATTGCGAAGAATCAAATTCATGACCTCTGATTCTAATAATATGTTGAAGTTTAGCATGTCATTATCTTCTTAAATAGTTTAAGCTAGTAATCAATGATGCAAAAGTACTTAAAATGTTAACACAAATAAATATGATCAACAAATGAAGACCATTTTTGAATCAGTATAGCCATTTCCCAAATGACATGGAGAAAATTTTATATAACAATCTTTTGGCTTTCTCAAAATATTAAAAGTCACCAAGTAGAGTTACCATACATTATAATACAATTAAAAAACGGTTTCGAACTCAAACTTTTCCCTCTTAATTACACAAAAAGTGCATGGGATTATGATAGTACTATATTAAACGAGAGATAAAATCGTAACCTAAAATTTAAATGGATTGCTAGCACTATAAATCAAAATTCATTGGTTTTCAACACTTTCTGATAGTCAATTTAAATTTTTCTTATCTTTAGCTACTTTAACTCTTTCACACTTCACAAAAATAGACTAGATCCTCAATACCTTGTTTTCTCCTTAATACATTCACCTTTTGTTATATTTTCATGCAAAACATATGCTGTTTTGCTACTACATATATGTTTTATGTGATGCACGTGTAGTACATAAAAGCGTTGTGATTATCCAAATTATTTAAAAGTTCATCGTGCATTTTAAACTTATTTTCTTAGGTATCTATGTTAAAATTAGTGGGAATTGATCAAGTTTCTTTCCCTTTTGTTCCACGCATATTATTAACTTATGAAATTTGTGGGAACAAATCCTACCACATCACATGTGGCTCATTTCCAAAGAAATTGATCTAGAATACCATTCAATAAATAAATAAATAAATTGCAAAATGATCCAATCTAACAAAACAGTTTTGACCGTTAGGTCAACTTTTTCCGAGATGCTGAATACTAGACAGTGGACAGACCGCCAACTAACATTTCTTGGGACACTGAAGAAACTGACTCAGAAATATCTCCATTTGCACGACCCACTTGAATTTTCTCGAAAAAATAATTTATGCATAGTCCAGCAGAGATGAAACATAACTACTGAAATGCCCCCAAAAATCCCAGAAATTCAACTGTCCAAAATGTCATTTTGGTCTCTTCCATCTGCAGTGGTTCATGCTCTCTCAAAGATTTTAAATCTTTTGGCCGGTAAAAATAAATGCTGGAAGTCATGGAGCTTGACTGGTAGGCGGGAAGATGGCAATGCGGATGATTTCCTCCAACCTTATAAAGTAAAACAATGCAGATGCAATGGACCAAAACACTCAGTAGCTGTGATTACCCAGTTGGGCAGCAGCAATGGGATCCAATCACCTAATCCTGGTGTTCTTGATCTGGGCATCCGCCTGGTGCTTATCTTCGACTTCGAATCTCCCCAGTGAATACTCGATCGTCGCCGGGAAGAACCCGGAAAGCTTGCAGCTCTCGGAGAGCCGGGTGCTCGAGCTGTTCCGGCGATGGAAGGAGAAGCACAACAAGGTGTACAAGCACGCTGCCGAGGCCGAGAAGAGGCTGGAGAACTTCAAGAAGAACCTGAGGTACGTGATCGAGAGGGGCTTGAACCCGAAGTCCCCGACGGCCCCCCCGGGTCGGGCTGAACAAGTTCGCTGACCTGAGCAACGAGGAGTTCAAGGAGGTTTATCTGTCCAAGGTGAAGAAGCCGGCGAGCAAGAAGTGGAACAGCAAGAAGATGAGCTTGAAGGGAAAGATGAAGACCTGTGACGCTCCTTCTTCCCTGGATTGGAGGAGTTATGGGATTGTCACTGGTATCAAGGATCAAGGAGAGTGTGGTAAGTCAGTCTTGGCAACATTTCATTTGCCAGTATAAAATTTTCCATTCAATTTTATGATGATGCCAAATCATTTTCAATGTCAAATCATTACAAAAAAGTCAAATGATCCGGCATTTGTACTTTGATCTTTCGTCAGTAACTGCGGTGACCTAGGTAGATCCATCCTTTTCGTACTTAAGGTCAGATTTAGGTGGAAAGTTTAGCTAAAGTGAAAAGCAGCACATTCAAAAATTCAAGTGGCATCGGACAAATAAGATACATCCGAGCATCTGGTAGATGTTTTCACTCCATGTGTGGTCGATCGTAGTCCCTAATGTGATCGAAATTACTTAGATTATGCTGGATAGAGATGAATTATGTCGTCAATGGATAGAGAAACTGGTATGGCAGTACTGAAATCGAGTGCAAGATTTCTGATACGCAAGCCCATGCAGGTTTTGAGGTTTTGATGCGAATTTAAGCTAGTTCTAGCATTGTTCAAGGCAATCCATATATTCCATCTTAACTAATTTGGTCTGTTGATGAGGAAAAGCAAACCAGAGCATATATAGCCCGTCGGGTGATTGAGAAAATCCATAGAAAAACCATAGACATGCTGTGACTAAAGATTCCTCCCAATAAGCTGTGGCTTTGGTCGAATGATGTTTGCAGGAAGTTGCTGGGCATTCTCCTCCACAGGAGCCATGGAAGGGATAAACGCCCTGGTGACTGGAGACCTCGTAAGCCTCTCGGAGCAAGAGCTCGTGTCCTGCGACACCACCAATGACGGGTGCGACGGTGGTTACATGGACTACGCGTTCGAGTGGGTCATCAACAACGGCGGCATCGACTCCGAAGCCGACTACCCTTACACTAGCACCGACGGCGAGACTGGCACTTGCACTACCTCAAAGGTCCGTGTCCTTTTCCTTACGTCAAGGAATGTTAAAGGGCATAGCGAATTTGGATTGACTTGAAATTTCCCACCATCATGCTACAATTCCATACTAAAATTCTGTCAAAAGACATGGTTCTGATATAATTGATTTGTCCCTATTGGTAACTTGAAGCTCCTCTTATGTATCTTATTCTAACTTATCTGATTCTTGTGTGTGATCAGGAGGCGAATATAGTGGTGAGCATTGATAGTTATGAAGATGTGGCTGAATCAGAGAGTGCTCTTCTCTGTGCTGTTGTTCAACAGCCAATTAGTGTGGGCATGGATGGATCAGCAATAGATTTCCAACTATACACAGGGGTATGTCTCAAATGATTTGTCTTCATGTTTTGTAACTTATGCATGATTTGTTCTTAAGTAACTCCTTAATGTAATCTCTGAAACAGGGGATATATAATGGCAGCTGCTCAGATGATCCCGATGACATCGACCACGCGGTTTTGATAGTCGGGTACGGCTCGGAAAGCGGTGAAGACTACTGGATAGTGAAGAACTCGTGGGGCACCGATTGGGGAATCGAGGGGTACTTCTATATCCTGAGAAACACCGACATAGAATATGGTGTTTGCGCGATAAATGCCATGGCCTCTTATCCCACCAAGGAGTCTTCCCCCTCGCCATCTCCGACCAGCCCGCCGCCCCCACCTTCACCAGCTACGCCGCCTCCCCCACCCCCGCCTGTGACACCGCCACCGCCTCCTCCTCCTCCTCCCTCTCCCTCACCGAGCGAATGCGGAGACTACTCTTATTGCCCCACCGATGAAACTTGCTGCTGCATTTTCGAGTTCTTCGATTACTGCTTGATCTACGGTTGCTGTGAGTACGAGAATGCAGTTTGCTGCACCGGGACTGAGTACTGTTGTCCAAGTGATTATCCCATCTGCGATGTCGATGAAGGACTCTGTCTCAAGGTATGGAAGTCTTCATCCTCCTCATGTTCTTTAATCTTTGGCAGTGAGAATTAGAGAGAACTAGAGAAAAGTTTCACAAGGGTTCTGAATAATCTAAGGTAATGACTAGATAGTATACAATAAATTGAGGTAGCTATCCTTATCTTTCAGTTACATCTTTCTGACAATCGACTTTACCATGTCTGCAAGTTTTTCAAGTACCTGCATAGCATCAACTGAACTTCAATTGGAAGAAGATTAATTTCTGTAGCAAGCAACTCAATTTGTCCAACCATTTCATCATGGAAACATTGTGAACCATACAAGGCTAACAAAGTGTATTCATATCCTAGAATGATATTCAAAGATAATGGCCATTCGGGTAGCTAATCTTGCATCTTGGTTATTGCAGAACGCAGGAGATTACCTGGGAGTAGAAGCGAAGAGGAGAAAGATGGCTAAGCACAAGTTCCCCTGGACCAAGATAGAAGAGACCCAGAAGACGTACCATCCTCTACAGTGGAAGCGGAACCGATTTGCTGCCGCGATGCGTTGAAAGCGCATGAATCAGAGTCAGGGTCGTATTTCCTAGAGCTTGAAGGTTGTTCTCACTGTTGATGTTTCATTTTTCGCCCTAGGCGGGCATTCTTTTGGTTCCTCTCTTGGACACATTCTCATAGGTTCCACGTCTGTACCAAAACAGACTCCCAGAACAAAGAAAGCAAAACAAACGGAAGAGGAAAATCGTTTTTTTCCCCTCTCTGAACGATGTATCTGAAACAATTTGTTCTCTGAGAATTCATCATGCTTGATTGGTGGCGTCTTCAAGAATAACGACCTGAGTTTCTGTTGTAAAATATTCTGAAGGGTCTGTTAATGCAATTCTTATACTGCGCTTGTGACAACTTGTCACTGACAAGGAATGTTTCATACTTCTTAGTGCGAGAAAATATTTAATGATTCAAAATCACCATGTTATCTGCCTACGTGGGTGGGATGTGTGAGATTAAGTGGCTCCACTCAAAAGGTGAATGTGATGCGGAATTAAAAAAAGAAGTGGTAGCCACTTTTTCTCTCTCCTCTTTGTGACAAAACACAAGGAGTCTCCCTCCACATTTCTGCCATTCTTCCCCTTCCAAGCCTATCACTCTCTCACCTCAAGCGCTCCCTTCTCCTTCTTCTTCAGCTCTGTTCTCGTCGCCATCGTCAACTTTCCGTCTCCAGCAACGGCCGACTGAGCTCTCGAACTCCTCTTCACCTTCTACTCCTTATTCGGTCCCAATTTCAAGCTCGGGTACGTCGCCAACGATTTTGGAGCGAAGGAGGCTTGCAAGGCTGGATATACTAGTGGTGGCACTGAGTTTTGGGGTTTTGGCGATGCCTGCAATGCCCTTGGAGGGGGCATGTTGAGCTTGTAGATGGAGGAACTGAAGAAGTTGGTGGAAGAGGGAAAAGTGAAGTACACTTGCTTGTCGGAAGCCAGCCCAGACACCATACAGAGAGCGCACGCGGTTCATCCCATCACTGCCTTACAAATCGAGTAATCGCTCTGGACTCGTGACATCGAGCAAGAAATCGTCCCTCTCTGCGGGTACATTGCTTTCTCTATTCTAATTTCTCAAAACATTTGCAAGAAAAAGGTGGAGGAAAACTCTGTCCACGGTCTTCCCAGTAGACTTCGAATCTTCATACATTGGTCCATTCTAATCACGTATGTCGGAAGTTTCTTTTTTCGTTCTTGCCCGCTTCTCGAATTTTCAGGGAGCTTGGGATCGACAGAGAGCCGTATAGTCCTCTCGGTCATGGTTTCTTCGGTGGTAAGGGAGTCACGGGAACTATGCCTGAGAAAAGCCTTCTGGTATGCGACCTGCCTTAATTCTTTGGTGTGCGTATCATTTAGTCCAAGCTTCTCCAAGACAATCCTGTTTCCTCAAATCCGTCTGTTTAAATTTCCGCGAAAACTCTCAAGAGAATGGATCCACTCATGGTCAATGCAAGAGACCTTTCCCATATGCACGGGGACTCTCTTAGGCTAAAAAGCCAATTAGAGTGCTTCTTATATGTTGCGTTGTAGTTTCTTTTGTGAAGTACTCGCAACCATCGCTCTAACTGAAGATCCTCATTCCACGACATTGACATCAACCTGTTGTGAATAGCGTGATCACCGTCGCACTAAGGCGATAGCCATCGTCTGGTTTCTGGTCAGTGCTTCTCTCATGTTAACAACCCCAATTGCACAAGGAATGCAATGGACAAGGGGAAGAATGAACAAAGTGGATATTGAGGGTGAACTCTAAAATTTTGGACAAGACAAAGAGTTCAGGAAAGTTCTTCAAACACATGCAAAAATTACTAATAATCATTCGTCACGGAAAAGAATTATCATTGAGGGAATTCCACCGAATAACTTTCATTGTAGAAGATGGCACACTTACAGGTTTTTTCATCTCAGTTCTTAACTAAAGTATTTCTTAGCTCAAAAAATTGAACTCTACTAATCAATTAACATATCTTTATGTTAAATTAGCTTTGAAAAGGTGGATTCCTCTACTGAAATTTCGGTATTATCAAAATAAATCTTTTAAGATTGAAAAGCACTAATATTTATCTCGTAGCTGGGGCTGGTGGATTGCGTCGGTTTGTATTGGTTCTTAAATATATCTACACGCAACATGCACCGGAAAAGCCCCAAATCAAACTATTGACTTGAAGTTGTTTGTGTGGGGAATTGCTTCATGGAGCCCAGGTCTCTGCTTTGCTCCGCTGGTACCTGTAACCTGAATCAGCTTCTGGATTGATACCACATCTGTGTTTGATTACTGATTGGTCGCTAAAAGATGGTTCTAGGATCCAAGCATCTGTTGGACCATTTTTCTCAGCATGAAGCTGAAATCAACCAGGAGAGGGGGCCCTTTTGTGCTTGGAAAGAGGCAGATTTCCGTGTGGGCACACCCGCGCACACCGCTTCCAGGGGACTCCTAACAATTTGAGGATAAAAGTCTTTTCTGCACTGACTCACTGCTCACTTTATATAAAGCCATTCATACTGCCTCTTCGAAGCTGCCGGGACAGTTTCCCCTGCAGTTTCTCTGTTAAACTTCCAAGTTGATTCTTGCAACTTCTATATAACAGCTCTCGCCTCCAAGAAGAAGGGGCACAGTCATCTCTCACAATACAAATTCATTTGTTAAAGCTCTGGATAAATCAAATCGGGTTTGGTTTCTAGGGAGGAGGGGAAAGGAAGGAAAATGGTGTTCAAATTCGCCACCTTTGATCCCGCCCAAGATCCCAATGATTTCAACCCGGCTTTTCGACCTAGCCCATCATCATCACCCCCCATAACATATTAGCCATGCGAATAGACCTGCACTTTCACCAGAGCCATAGTCAGCCGACTTGTTGCTGCCGATGCTTCTCGTCTTTACAGCCCCAGCTTTTGATATTGATGATCGCGAGATTCGAGACCAATCTGCAGAGACTCGATTTTATAGTGTCAATGCCAATGTCAGTCCAGAATTTCACCAAAGACCGTGGATATTATCGTGTAGCGACAATCGTACGGGGCACATCAGGATATCTTTCGCCGGAATATTTCAGTGCCTCCATATGCATGTAAAATACAAGCCTTTGACCAAGTCAAAAAAGTTGAAAAGTCAGAAAAAGCAAAAAGGAGAAGAGAAAAAGTGGACTTAAGCTCACTTATAAGGAAAAGAGGCGTAGAGAGAGAGGGGAGGCCAGAGTCCACCACGGGGGAAAAGAAAAAAAAAATCGGGAGAGGAGAGAAAGAGAAGGAAAGAAGAAAAGGGGGAAAATCAGAATATTTTGGCGTGCTCACGATTCAGGTGACTCATCAAGCCAACTCAACTCCGTTCTACAATGCCGGTAAGTGATTAAGGCCCTAATCGTCTTTTGAAACGGATCGTCGCAATTAGGGCTTAAAATTCGGAATTATTGGAGATTTGAGTAGCAAAATCCGATTTTTGAGTCATTGAGCTGCGTATTTTCATAGAAATGATAGTTTAGGGTGTCGTGGAGTTATAGGATTTTACGGATCTCGATTTGAGCTTACGGTTTGCCTAGAATGAAATTTCGAAGTTTCCTGCACTTCATGAACAGTGCGCGTCCAGCAATTTCGGGCCATATTTCGTTGATTTTTGGTTTGATTTTGGGACAGCTACATTGGGGTTCTTGGAGTATGTTAAAAGAGCTTTCTATTGACTATAAGAACGTTTAAAATAGGGTTTGGTGAAGAAAAGTCCAATGCCCATTGCATTTTCTCTCTCAGACAACCCCCAAGTTTCCAGGAAGGTTGGAAAAGCTTGGAATAAGTTCACAGACAAGACCACAATGCACAAGAGAACTCCTCGTTCCTAATCAGTTACAACAAAAGAAGACATTGGAAGAATCCACCGCGCCTCATGGTTTTTCCGAATTATCCATCTTTTATCTTGGCCAATCAAATTATCTACTCAATTATTTATTCATCATTATAATTTTAGAGGTAAAAAGTAATTGTTTGGGTACCCATATAATTTTCGCATCAAATAACTACTGCTCATACTAATCCTCCAACACAGATGGTAAAGCAAAATGTATGGTCTTTTGGAGTGAAGGAACAACCCAAATGGGGTTCATTGCACAAAACATTCAAAGAGGCTAAGGGAGGCTAAAAACCCAGCACCGAGGAAGAATCCCACGAAATTGGACGAGTCAATCCGCTCCTTTATTTTGGGTGGTAGAGGAGTAGGGTAAACATAAAAAAAAGGCATAAAAGAAAGGGGGGGCCGATAATCTTGGAGAAGAACTTCTACGGAACGTCCCAAGGAGTTGGTCTTCACACGCAACAGACTGAACTAAAGAAAAGTCGGCAGACGCCACCTCCAGGAAGACTTACTCTCCTACGTTACATCTGCTCCAGTCTTTCGTAAAGGTTACGCCTTCATGTGGTGCGAGGACTTCCGCGTGGAGAGGCGACTAAGCCTGAATTTTAGACAAAGTGAGTCTTCTCGTGAGCTTCCCTGACGCTTCTTGGCACGCACTGGCAACTCCACACAACATGGAGCCAGCAACGAAGGTTGCATCGACATTGAGCTTACCAGATCGCTTCTCCAGCGGTGACCAAAACACAGGTGAGATTCCTTCTCTTTCTAAATTTTCTTTTGATTCACACTCCAAGTTTTGATATTTTCGTTCAAGGCCGTGGCTTCTGGTGGTTTTCCTCTAAAATTTGCATTGTTTATTGCCTTCCACAGGAGCTAGAGTACTTCGGAAACGAGCTCAAGAGACGGCAAGGCTGGTAAGCCGCTCGTGTAGCTTAATAGCCACTGAACTGATCTATGCTTGTGAGGCCTTGAACTTCAATTCAGATTTGTAAATTGTGGCCTGACCATACTTTGGTTGTCCAGGGACAGAGGAGAAAGAGGTGCTTCAGCATTTCTAGGCACATTTTACTGGGCACAGTGGGCTAGGTAAGATTTTTTTGCTTGAACAAGTTTTCCTCTGTAGGCAAGGCATTTAGGGAAAGTTGCTGGAGAAATAGTTTGATTTTGGGTAGGGTGTTCATGTTCCCCACTTTAGACCATAGGGATCGTGATATGGTGCAAGGTTGGGGCTTGTTGATTGGCTGGCTATCTGATTCTTTTCTGAGACGATTGTACCCACTTTTAATTGAGTAATTCCCTGATTTGGCTATAATTTATACTAGTCTATCCTTCTCTTCCATAGATGGGATGGGGATGGCCAAGATTTCCTCCACAATATCATCTTCAAACAAGCTATAAAGGCTTTGTTCATTCCATTTGGCCTGGTCTTTAACAATTAGCTCAAACTCTAGCCAGGGATTATCTTGGTTTGTTGGACCTGCAATTGTGTCCAATCTTGTCCACTTGTCTTGACGAATTCTAATTGATTTTCCATTCCTTACTGACCATTGAACCGAGCCAGCTAATGCATCTCTTCCAATCAGCAGACTATGCCACCCCTAAGACGATCTTTGTCCTTTACTTGCATGCCAAAAATCAGTGGAAAAATAACATAAGATTAGAGGTGAGGTACGGATATCCAAATCTCTTTAAGGCGATCAGTTCCTGCCAATAGTGCTCCGCAGATTCACGAACTATGCCTCCCAAGATACAACACCTCGAACCTGTTTGGATTAGCATTATACAAACTGGACTCAGTTGAACCGTTTAATTGAACCAGCACACCCAGAAAAATCAGAAGAGTAGAGTAATATTTCAAATCTCTTTTGGAATCGTTTTCTCAAATTTTTCGTTTGAAAAACCTTCTAATGAAGCTCTATGCTCTTATCTATTTATAGAGCTTTCAAGTTCATGTATAGAAGAGGTACATGAATTAAATAGACGCATGTATCCAAGAAATTCATGAATCAAGAGATACGTGAATCCAAGATATTTATGAATTTAATATGTATCGAAGAAATTCATGAATCAAGAAATACGTGAATCCAAGAGATTCATGAATTCAAAAAACTCATGAGGCCACACAAAAAGTTTCCATGATACACCAAAAAATTCACAAAACTCATGCACAGTTTCTTGATCATTTTTCATTGGAGGACGACTAGGGTATCCTGAACCTCCTTGTTCGTCTGATTGAAGGGAATTGAGCTGCCCGGGTTTGTTCCACTACGGCAGGCAAGTTCTGATCTCGTGACCCGTCGTGTTGCTTCCTACACTCAGAAAAGATGGTCTTCAATGTGAGCTACGATCTTCTCGATGTTAGTCCTGGTTTAGACCCACTTGCTTCTTTAGCGCTGCCACCTTCTCCTCCTTCAAGAAGTACTTCTTGCTTTGGAGGAGTATTTAAAGGTATTACCATTACTTCTCCACGCGCCACTGTGCCTGCAATGCTGCATGGTACTCAACAACGAAGATCTCTCTCTGCAAAGGAACGACTCGGGTAAAATCTCAATCTTTCTCATCTTCTCCTACGCAACATGAGCAGAATTTGATAGGCTGAGCTTGAATATGCCCTTTTTTTTTTTTTGCAAGGGTTGGAATAATGGGAGAATCGGAACACCAGGGATCAAGTACATTAAACCACACAATGCCATCAGCGACTCAAAAATTAAAGAATCAGGTCAGGTCCCTAAATTGCTCTCAATCCAGGAAGAATGCTTTGCCTTCTTCGGAAATAGTTTCAGCAATGACGAGAGTTGAAAGGGCAAAGCAACCGGAGGAGCCTCTGAGAAAAGTCATGTACTTCAGTTGCTGGGGACCCAACTGAAGATTATGCTCTAAGATGCTGAGACATGTTTGTGCCAGGATCTTTTCTCAGTCCCTACAAAACTGGGAATTGTACTTGATGATAGTAACTATAACTAAAATATCTGAAAGGCTCCTTAGTTGTATGACACAAAAACAAATGAGAAGATATATTCCGTTGGATGTAGGGCTTTTCTGTACGACAGAAAAACCTGGCATTTTCTAGATCTATTTTCCAAACTCAAGTTGACATCTTTCAAGTCATCTTGAGTTTGAGGAGGGATTTTAGATATATATTTAGATATTTAATGATATTCTGATAATATTCTAGATATCTATAATATTCTAAATATGTTGACGATATCTATAATATTCTGATATCTTGACAATATTTTGGGTATCGTAATATTCTGAATATCTCTACGATTGATTGTAATTGATTATATGATATTTTGTTACTATAGATAGTCAACTTGTAAAGCCTATAAATAGGCTCATGTATTTCTCATTACAAGATATCAAATTATACATAAAATTCTTCAATTCTCTTTTCTATTTTATATTTCAACTGAAAGGATTTATTTATGGACCGGCTTGAAGGATTATTGAATCTTAGGTAAAGATCGAACATAAAAACTCGAAAGGCGCGACATGTTGCGAATGCTAATTTAACTGCCCGAGCGAGCAATTGACCATTGTGTCGTTGTCCGATTCCACAAAAGTATTTTTCTCTCTCGGACTTCAATCCACGAAGTTTCCAGGAAAGTTCAAAAAGCTTAAGATAAGTTTCCCCCCAGCTTTCAATATTAAAAGAGAAACCGTATTGCATGAGGGCTCGCACTCATACGCAGTCGTATACAGCAAAAACAAGACGCCGGAAAGATCCACCGCACGTCCCGGGTTTTCCCAGATTGACTATTCTTACCAATTCAATTGATTAGCGATTTCTATTATTTTAGAGGTGAAAAAAGTAATCGTTTGCGCACTCGGCGTCGGTCACGAGATGCCATTATGGTTCAATTCATATTTGATTCGGTTTGAAGTTCGATTTGGTTCAAGCATGCACCCCTAACAGTTCGGTTCGATTAGGTTTTTTTGAAAAACCAAAGCGAACCGAATTATTGACACCCCTATCAACCATGGCACTAGTAGCCCAAATACTCGAAAGCCATCACATCGAGGAGAGATGAGATGAGTATTGTCACTTGGAAAAGTATTTGATTCGGTCACTTCAACTTCCACCATGGTTAAGGTCCAACCCCTGATCAGAGCGAAGACGATCGGAGCGGAGACGTCTTCTCTTCACTACTCAATCCATTTTATATAGATCAAGCTCTTAAAAAGAATACTCTATGTGCTGGAGGGGGAACTTGATATTCTAAAAACCACCGGCCACTACAGAAATGTCATCGCCCATGATGGGTAGAAATTATTTCCAGCAAGGACATAACCAGACCTGGCTAAGTTGAGATACACCACAAATTCCGTTGTTTTACCCTATACTTTATTCTGGCTTCATAGAAAACCCACCATGGGGTGGGTGCTCCACAATACACAGTAGTGGTGTCTTCCGTGGTCAACATTTCCCACCCCAAGTCCAGGAATTCTCACATTTAAGAGAAGGACAAATTCTCACATTTACCATATATCACAGAAAGCCAACAAAAGCCAGTTATAACGTCTCAAGGTACAGAATTTACACAAAACCATATCTCCTCAAACCAGATTTCTCCGTAAAAGTAAAAAACAACTGCACAAAATCGAGCGACAATCGAAAAATGCTCAAGAGGAGCCCTCCTAAGCGTCACGGGGTAAGGAACCTAAATGTTAAACGAACGCAGAAAAATAAACACATTTCAATCAGTGATACTTAAACTCATCAGGGGATCGAACACCAATTCTGCACATCTTCTAAATATCACTAAAAACTGCTCTGAATCAGGGAGCTGAGTCTTTTCTCTCTCTTCTCTCTCTTTTCCCATCATCTTCTTTAACATTCAGCCATGAGGGAGGATTTGAGCTAGTCTCACCCTTCCCTCTCTCTTTTGTTGATTTTGTTTGCATTTTATTATACTTTTCTCCCGATTTAGCTATGGGAGCTCTATTCTCCCGATCTAGTTCTCAATTTGAGAGTATGAATTCTCTCGATTTAGTTTTAAATTTGGGTGCTATCTTCTCCCAATCACTTCTGGAAGTTCAATAAATATGCTTTTGGGGATTCCATGCCTCTCTGCTTTGTTCATATGCAGGTTATCTACCTCTAGCCTCAATGACGATCACAAGAGTTTTTGTGTCTTATTAAATTACGACGGTTTGCTCTTCCACATGTTAAATTTGTGTTTGTTTAACCTGTTCTGGTTATCTCCATATGACGATGGTGTAGAGAAAGACAGACCTAGGTGTGCACCATCAACTTGTAGCATTGTAATTATTAGAGAAGAAATTTCCAGCATGTGCTCAGTATTGACAACAACACAAGATCTAGTGATCGGCTGCCGCTCTATTTTGAATTGCTTTATCATGAAGACTATATACTTAATGTATCCTTTTGAGTAATGAACACAATTTTCTTTCGACAAAGAAAAAACATCACTTTCGCTAAAAAAAGAAACAATTAACAAAGCTTATAGAGCCAAAATGGTGCATTTGTAGCAATGTCGCGACCCGTCCTTGGTGACGATTAGTGTTGGGAGGAACAAAGTTTATGGGTATTTACTCACGAGGCAGTTCTCAAGAAATGACCGACCACAAGTGCGAACTATCCCAAATCCATACCCCGCGTAACAGTAGGAAGATTCATTTTGTTATCTAAGTTGGTTAACAACCTAAAATAAGTTAATAGGAGTCACCACTAGCCTTGATTTTGGGTAGGGGTGTGCAACCGAACTGGATTTACCCGGAACCCGGATCGGACCACCCGAAAAATAGGGTGGGAAACCAGTTCCAATTTTTAGGAATCGGTTGAAACCGGTCCGGGAACAAGGTCCAAGCAAAGACCCACCCGGAACCGGACCGGTTTTGGAACCGGTTTTGGAACCGGTTTTGGAACCGGTTTTTACCCTGTTAAAAAAAATAAAATCGTCTCTCTATATAATGCCTTTAAGTCTTTTTGTTTTTAAAAAATTGTTAAAAAAAGAAAGCTTTATTTTAATCAAGTTAAGGGAGAATTGTTAAAAAGAACCGTTCTCATACATTGTTTTTCTTTTTTAATAGTCCCACCTTCAACTATTACTATAATCGCGGGACAAATGCTACCTACTATTGTAGCACTAATTAAAGCATTCTCAATCCAACTCAAGAAAGATGTCCTCTTAATAACAGTTCCGTCTCATACACATAAACAGGCGTATTAGATTATATCAAAAGTATTTGTGGGAATGAGACTAATATTAGATCCATATTTATTGCTATGTTTATGCATTGTTAAGAAGATTAGGTTGTTGTTTTTTCGCGAATTAATGTAAAATTTGAAGCCATATAGAATATCAAATGGTTGCAAAACAGGTTCCAATAAAAACAGGGTTGACCTTATTCCCGGACCGAAAAAACAGGATTTGGTCCAAAATAGGGTCTAATAAAAATGATAGGATACAGGGTCCAAAAAAAGGAAACCGGTTATAACAGGGTCGGGTACAGGATCCCAGTCTGGACCCTACCCACCCTGGACCCAATCACCCCTAATTTTGGGAGCTAGCTAGAAAACCTAATTGAGGGTTGGGAGAATTCCCTCAATTCGTATGCAACTAGAGCTCTAGGGCTCGGGGACTTAGGTTACACTAAACGTTTCTATGAGTGCCCTTTCAATACCTAATAATCATCATGTTTTACTTAAGGTGTTCATACGTGTCTTTTGATTTTTTTCATCCCATTTAAGATGAAAAAGGCGATCATGTGTAGATATTGGTTTTTATGCCATTCTATTTCTAAGTAAATAGGAAAAGAAAGACAAACAATTTTAATTGAAATTTGCATTGCGGAAAGTAAACACCCAAGGAAAGTAGTAAACCTAACATGCAATCCTAAGAAACAAATAGAATAAAAGAAAGGAAAGAAACCCGCAACTCGTTGGGTTTTTATACAACGTAATAAAAACTCGAGACATATATCGGGTATCAAATGAATGGTACAAAGAAAGGTCGGAAAGGACATCGACCATCGTTGTCTTCAGAGCCGCCTTCTTCACTTGCCCTATTCTTGACTAATGCTAAATGAACAGTTTGCAATAAAAACAAACATCGATTCAAACAAAAGCACATAAACTTGGCAATTAAACAAATAAGAGTCATCAAATCGATCGATTCGAGTTAGCCTCGGGAACGACCTTTGAGATTACATGCATAATATGCCACAAAGTGTTACCCCATTCATTATTAGACATAACTTATGGTGATTAACCATCATTAGTATTCACCCACGGTGGCTAACACCATAAGTTCCCCAAAGTCGGATTCTAATGAATGATCCCAAGTTTAACCCACAAACATGCATCCGGTTTGTGCGTATATCTACCAATCACATGCATCGAACTTGAAAATAAGCACATGAGCAGGCCCAAGGGCCTTATTTCTCACTGAATCAAACAATTAGTATACCGACACTGGTTCACTTCATTTATTCAATCATGCATTGAACACGGTCGCATGTGTTAAATGTTCATTCAATAAAATTTTTATTTTCTAGAAATTTTTGTGCTTAAAATTTATGAAATGACAATCAAAAGTCATGAAGACATCAAATGACAGTTCTACATGCATCATTTTCTAAAAAAAATTAGAACATGAACACATCACATTTAGAACAAAACAGGGGAATTCCGAACAACAGATTCAAAGACAAACAATTGAACATAACCCATGAGACAATTGACTTCGCAAAATTAGAATACATCAAGCACACAATAAGAACGACCTTCATGAAGAAAATTTTATCAAAAGAGCATAATACGATTTAATAAAAATCGAAGAACACGCCAAAATGCATCAAAGCAGAACAGAATAACAGCAATTTGACGCAATTATATGACAATACAATCATGTTAATGACATCTAAAAATTCTCAAATTTTGTCACATGATAGCCCTAGAGATTTGTGAAGCATCTGGCTTCTAAATCATAACAGAAAAATTCAAACAAACATGGCAAAGTGCAGATATGAAAATGCTCATACATGTATTCCAAATTTTGCAATTTTCCAGATTACACGGCAACTTTGCAAAAATTAGAAAGTGAGATAATTGACATGTAAAATGACTTGATCTTGGTGTCATTAAAAAGCTTGGTGAATTTCCTAAGACTTTCTAAGAGATGACCTGCTCAATTAAGGTCATTTACTTATTCAATTTTGCACATTTTCATGAACACGCTAAATGATCATGTTCGGAACAGTCACTATATCAAAAAGATGTATGGTTTATTACTCCTCTTTGACATGGCAAAAGTATGAGAAAAATCAAATAAATCGAGCATCAAACTATTAGCATTTTCCATTAAGGGGTCTAGGTCCGAATGCAATCACAAAACATGATACAAAAAAGGCAAAGACAAGACATCCAAGGTACACATGCATAATGACAGAATGATATTTCGTTAATACATGCAACTAATGATTCATTGAAACTCATTTGGAGTGGCTTAAGTGTCCTTAAGATGATATTAAGGCATGAAATGACATTCATGAAAATTTCATGGACAAAGAATGACAATTATACACATAATTGCACATAAATGCACACTTAGGTTTGTACAAGGCAGAAATGAATTTAAAACGATTTTTAGAGGAATTCACCTAATGGATGGCATTCAAAAATCTTGAGAAAAATATATGTCATGACCAACATCGATATGAACAAATCTCTAGAAGGAATCATCTCAAAAAAATTTCAGGAAGAATCACAATAAAATTGACAAATTGACGACTCTGATTTAGGAATGCACTGATCAGCAAAACCAAAGGATGATTTTTAGAGGATTTGGCCTAGATATATTCATTGAAAAATTCCAAGAAAAAGTATGTCATGAGCAACATTCCTACACACAACTTTTATGAGAACTCAAAGTCAGATTCCAAACACAAAATTCAGAAAAAATTCGAGGAACTGATACATACGTTCAGAACATGCAAAAATCAGCATTCAGCACGGTGATGTCAAGGCAGTTCGTCCTAGCTTGATGACTTCAAAACATTTTGAGAAAAATATATGTTCTAGGTGGAAATCTTATGAATTATTTTACGCGAAGGAATCATCTCACAATTCTGATCACAAAAATTACAAAAAATCGTGAAACTGCAAAGGTCAGGCTATTCACAGAACACCCGAAATCAAAACATAGCTACAGAACATATATACAACTTTGACAGAAGTTTTCAGGTATCAATTGAAGTCCGATCGGGGTGTTTTTATGGCTCATCAAAAATGTCATCAAGCCTATTTTAAAATTTTTAGAGATCTCAAACACAACCGAATACGTTTTCAAGCTTAAACGAAGACATTTCTCGGATCAGTCACTTAGCCATCCAAAATTTGCAGATTAAGCTCAAACACCAAATCAAGTCCAATCAATCCACATTCAACCAAATAAATCCATTCCTAATCATCTTTAAAAATCATAACAACCATGACAATCATTAGATCAATCCTAAACTTGAGCTTTAGCCCCAATTGCTAGTATGATCTCACTTCATCGAGCTCGAGATAACAAAGCCTACCTTTGTCAGAGTTTCACCAACAAACCAAGCTCAAATCTGCAGCACTAAGACCAGCAACCTCCAAAATAGCAATGAGGACGCCGGCAAGGGTTCTGGTCCCCAGAGGGGAGAAGTCGACGCTGGACTTGACACCGGTTCATGGCTGAACAGAACTGGTCCAAGCTAGACCGACCTTCGATCGCCATGGGAAGATCAGCTCACACGGGCCGATCGGAGGGGCTGCTGGTCGCTGAACCATCGAGTGGAGGCTAAGGAACATCGTTGGAGGCGGGACAGCATCGGAGGACCGCCGGATCTGATTGCCAAAGGCGATTAGCTCGGCAGTGGAAAGAAACCGCCTGAGTGGTTTTTTTTTAGAGAGAGAAAGAGGGAGGGAAGAGGAGAGATTAGAGAGAGCATTTGAGAGGAGAGGGAAAGTGCAGCTGTGAAAAATGGCTTTAATCTTAAATCCTAGTTGTCGAATTAATCCAAAGGCTAAGGATTAATCAATGTGCCTAACTAACTTTTTTAACCTCTAAGCATTTTTAGCATATTTAACATTTGTTAATTTTAATGGCTGAGATTTAATATGATCAATGATCTAAATGATTTTTGCAATGAAGGACCTAATTAGGGGCATTTTGTAATTTCATTAAAACTCAAGGGCATTTTCGCAAATTCCAGAAAATATGTGGGCATGGGGGGTTCGGATTTGGGCTAGGCCACCATGTGGTGGTGGTCACCTGCCAAAAATCGGCCGAAGGAGGGCTGAACCGGCCTTCTCTACAGGCAGTTGGTTTGATCGGTTGGACTAGTCTTGCACCGGTTCCACCATGTTTTTTATTAATCTAATTGTCTAATTGCCATGGAAATTATTGGACCCATACTATGGTAATACCAAATTGGACTTTTCCTAAGCTAAATTGGGCAATTCCGTCTAATTGTTGATCACAATCCATAAATTAATTGAAATTAAACTTAATTAAAATTGCGAGGCACCTATAAGTCTAATTGCCCGTGCTTAGGGGAACTTATTGCATCCGAATTGAACTTTAATTGGTAACGCAACATTTTCACTAAAATTAAATTGAGGGTCAATGTCAAAATTGAACCTAAACCTTAGTTATGAATGGATCAACTTGAATTTCTTGAATCGGAGCTCAACAATCATATTTCTTAAAGGCCAAATAAGCTAAATCTCCTAAATTAATGAGTTGGCAAGTGAATTTGCTAAAATCAGCCCCGAATATGGATTTAACTCACAAAATTAAGTAAAATGGAAGTGTTCATTCACAAATTATTTAGAATGGGTTCAGATCCCTAATTAGGGGCAAAAATGTCAATTCACATTTCGCTTTACTCGATTTCAAAATTGATTGAACTAGTAAATAGGTAATTATCTCCAAATCAAATATCATAGAAGGAATTATGTCTAGTTATGACTAGAACAAAGGTAATTTAATTTTTGGTTGATTTTGAACTTAAAACCAAAAAATTTGGAAAATGTTATTCTTAATTGATTTTCACAAAATTCTTAATGCTAAAGTCAAATTGAAGCTAAAATGAAGTGATTTTGTAACTTTCGTATTCTTCAATTTTTTTTGTCAAAGGTTTGATCAAAAGTCAATCCTAGTTGACTTTTCACTAGGAGTTCGATTTCGTAGTCAAATCTTTGAAATTTTCCAAAATTTCCACTTCTAAAGTGAAATTAGACTTAAAAGGAACATTTTTATACAAAAACCTAAAATTTGACTCGGGATTGACTTTTGATCAAAGGATTGACAAAAAATCAACCCAAAAGTCAACCGTTTAACTTTTCAAGTTTTTGTGTAAAATGAATAGAAAATTGCTTACTAAAGCTTAGACAACAAACATAATTGAAAAATGACACTTTTTGTTTAAACAACGCATTCAAATGTCTATGCTCACAAGATAGCATTTTAACATAAGAAAAACAAAGGTGTTTCAACTGTTTGATCAGCCTCTCACCCATTGTCATTCAATACAGCCACATTTATCCTCATAGCAACCCTCAAAACGAAATTTCTCCCTTGATATAGGTCTTCATCTATTATCAGCCGGTCGCTCGGCTCGGCTCACGCGGGATATCCTAAAAAGCTAAATACCCACTACCCAGCTCCAGGTTGGACATAGCAACAAGAGCAAGGAGTCCAACAAAAGTTTGCCATTACAGAACGTATTGAGCAAAAGAATTTCAAATCCTAAAACTAGTGCATCTAAATTATTTCAAGAAAATCCACACACAAAACAATTCAGCTAAATAAATAACCCACACTACCCAGCTCCAGGTTTGACATAGCAACAAGAGCAAGGAGTCCCACCATGAACAGAGCCAAAAGAAAAGGAAAATAAATAGAAGGAACAAGAAAAAGAGAGGTCTCACAGTACAAAGCAGGCATTTGCCGCCACCACCAGTATATCCAGCCTCGCAAGCCTCCTTCATTAAATAAGGAGTCAACTTTCCGTTTCTAGAATCGGAAAGTTGATGACAGCAACGAGAATAGAGTTGACGAAGAAGGAGAAAGGTAGCGCTTCAGGTGAGAGAGTGAGAGGCTTGGAAGAGGAAGAGAGGTGGGAACGTGAAGAGGGAGACTCCTTGTGTTTTGTTTCAAAGAGGAGAGAGAATACAATAAATGTCAGCATTAAATGTTGCTTCTTCTCAGTCCATTACCCCAAAGGATAGAGAAAAAAGTGGCTACCACTTCTTTTGTTAACTCCACGTCATGCACCACATGTCGCTTTCTGAGTAGAGCCACTTAAACTCACGACACGTAGACAGATGACGTGATGATTTCGAACCACTAAATATTTTCTCATTTTTGGTTTAAAAAAAAAACTAATTACTTTGAATATCTAATCGTGTTACAAATGGCAAATCTTGAGGAGGGAGCACTTCAATTCAAATTGAAGCTTCATTTGGATACATTTGCATATTATCCGAGACTGTCCGGTCACGAGGATCATTTGGAGGCAGATCGGATGGGAAGCAGATATTCTGCAATATAATGGTAGTCCTGATGTCAAGCTCATTTTGTCTTCCTCACTCTTCATTCCCCACTGGATTTCCGCCTGAATCGGTTTTGCACAATTCCCATGAATGGTTGATGTCATTCATCGGAATCGTATCGTTGCAAACCCCGTCGCTTCCAATATTGCATCGCCGTTCCAACGCATTTCCGGGACTTTGATTGACTCTGGGCCTGTAGTTTCAGGGCAGAGGCGGGCAACATCACCAGGAGATCCTGTCATAGAAGCCTCCCACGAGAGGTGCCATTAAGATTAACACGGATGCAGCCTTGCTAGCACAGAGTGCATCAATACCAGCGTCAGACAAAGATCACACAGGTCATGTGATTCGCGATGCAGCGTCAAGGAAGAGAATTACTAAAAAAGTCTTAAATCTATGCAAATATACCAATTCAATCATAAATCTATATTTTTGCCAATTTAGTCCTAAACTTTTTGCAATTGTCCCAATTCAATCTATCTAGTGATATTTGATTGGCTGTGTTGATGTGGCCACCGATTAACGCCGGCCATCAGGCAAACAATTTTTTAACATTTTTTCAAAATTTTAAATTATTCTTTATTTTGCCTTTTTTTCCTTTTCCTTTTCTTTTTTCTTTTTTTTCCTCTCTTCTTTCTCCTTGACTTCTTCTCCACCCAGTGGCCGACGAGCCTCACCGGAGGCTTGCCGGCTAGTGGGCAAAGGCCATGAAGTCCTTGCTAGCCACCGGCAACGGTCGTGGCCCTCGCCCACCCTCATAGGCAGCCTCGCCCAACTCGCCCAGATCTAGGCGAGACCACTGGCAAGGGTAGACGAGGGCCACGACCCGCGCCGACGACCGGCGAGGGCTTCGCGGCCCTCGTCCAATGGCCGATGAGTAGCGGCCAACATGGGTGGAGAAGAAGCCAAGGAGGAAGAAGAGAGGGGAAAAATATTTTTTTTTTAAAAAAAGAAAAGGAAAAACAAAAAATATTAAAAATTCAAAAAAAATTATTTAAAGAATGGTTTGCCGAATAGCCAGCATCAGCTGGTAGCCAAGTCAGCACTGACGGGCCAAATTTCACCAAATTACAATAAATTTAAGACTTTTTTAGTCATCTCATGCCCTCTCACCTTGTCAGCTCTGCATTTTTCTCGCAAGTGATTATTCACAAAGAGAAGGACCGGATCAAAGTGATCTCATCGGAGGGAGAAACTCGATTGCTGAAAGAATCTTTTGCTTGAAGATTGACATTGCCGGCCCTCGAGACCGGGAAAACCATGTTATAAATCACTCGACCATCTTACATCTCTTCAATATGGGGTTGTTTTCACTTTGCGGCTCGGTCTTTGCCTTGTGCACACATCCTCAAGGCCGAGATGAGGAGAAGAGGAGTGGCACATCGAGAAGAGGAGTGGCACACATGGTTGAGTCGCTTATCACTCGCGACTAGTTTAACTGAACTTTTTTTTTCTCGGGAATTGATTTGCATCGAAATAGTAATTGATGGGTGAGCTAAAAAGGAAAGAAAATGAAAATAAAAATGAATAACTGATCTATATCGTCTGCATAAGGTGAATTTATTTATTTATGTTTGCAAGTTTGGTTTTGTTTATTTTTTTAAGAAAATATCCTAATATCTGACATATTATTTGTTTAAGAAGAGCAATAGCATCATAAAAAGCCTAAAAAATAATAAAGCATTCATTTTCTAATGTGGCAAATTAATAAGTTATTGTCCAAATTATCAAAGCGTGAAAGATGAAAAGTTCAATACCCTGTTTGTTCATATGTCTGGTGGTAAATAAATGATTTGAAATAGACTGAGTGTTCACTAATTTCGACGTAGGGACAACTTTGATTTCCTCATGTTGATATTGGCATAAATAAACATTGTAAATTATATAACACGAGGACCTATAATGTATACTTATTTCGATCTATTGTAGTTGACAATTCAAGTTCGCTAAATGTTAATATTTAATTGAGGCGCTTTCTTGAAAATAAAAATTAAATCATTTATTATAAGATGAATTCTTCTTAAATTTCAACCCGAAAAAATGTCTTATTAAATGCAAATGAAAGTTTAAAGCTGAAAGGTAAATGGAGAAGTCATCCCAAACCAAATTTTGTAAAGTTAACCAAAAATACGTATCAAGATATTAGTGACAATATACCATTTGTCGTACGCGTAGATACTTAAAAAAAAATATTATCCAAAGATGTTCATGGATAAAATCATTGCGGTAAAATCCATAATGAAAAAGTTATAAAAACTCTATGTTAATATAGTGATTCCCACATATACGTTAATTGCTTATCCTTTAGCATGGCAAATAAGAGCATTCAGGAGATTACAATCTCATTTCCAATCTCCTTCTCCTTGGGCTATGATTTAATCAACAAATTAACTTAATTGTGTGTATTAATATTATCTTCTTACTGATTTTTAAATTTTTTTTGGAAAAAAACTTCATTGGGAGACTCAAGATGGGCCCAATGATTGTTTGGCCCAGATGGTTTGATCAGAAGTGGCTTTTCTTTTCAGGGCCTATCAAATTGTTGAAAATCTTTCATACTGAAGTTCTGTTCCAGCAAAGGCTATCAGAAGCTTTTACTAGCCGTTCATTTTGTAATTGCACTGAGCAGAGCAGATGCACCTGTCAGAAGTTTTTACAGCGTGATTGTTATTTAATTATGCTAAAATAAAGAGACATCAATGAGTACACAGATCCAGCAGCTAATAAACAGACTTTGGCATATAATATGATGAAAATGCAGCAAAGAATGACGAAGGAATGTTTGACAAGGAAAGAGAGAGACTGTATAAATAATACTGCTGAAGATACCTGAGTTTCTGACTTGATCCCATCTCTGAAGAGTCCATGGAGTTTTGAGGGCTATGCAAAGAGCACATTCGGCCATACGAAGGCCATCTTGAATTAGAAAATAAATTTGAAGCGGACAATATAGTCTTATCGAAAATATTTGATCTCTCTAATCAAGTACCTTTATCGAGAGACAGTGCTTCCGACAAGGCACTTTCTTCCATTTTCACACCAATGCATGATTCGGGTGCCTGTGTATTCTTCCCAGATTATACTATCACTGACGTGGACATTTGACCATCTTATATGGCGTGACTGGCACTGATATAAACAATTTTTGCATTTTTTAATATTTCTTTTTGTTTTCCTTTTTCTTTTTTATCCTTTTATTTTCCTTTCATCATCCATGGCCAATACTTGACCATGGTTGAGCCCTCGCATATGGGCAGTCATTGACCATTGACAGAAGGAAAATAAAAGGAAAAAAATAGAAACAAAGAAAATGCAAAAATAGCCCACGTTAGTACTAGCCACACACATGGGATGGTTGGCAACCAGCAAATGTCCACATCAAAAATTTCTAGCCAAAATTGGCCAAAACTAACTAAACTAGCAAAGTATTAAAAGATTTATGACTAAATTTGCATAATTGAAAATTTTAGAATTGAACTAGCTGTTGTACAATATATTTAAAATGAAGGGCTGCGACAGCGAATTTAATTCTAAACCTTTCAATGTGTCAATTTAATCTTAAATTTTTTGACAATTTGTGAATTTGTTGTAAACATTTCAATTGCGCCAATTTTTTTATCAGGAAAATGTGACAATTTAATCCTAAATTTTTTGATTATTTAGTTATAAATATTTTAACAATTTGTTAAATTAGTCATTTTGACCAATTTTTCTAGATACTAATGATATGACAGTCTAGTCAGCATCACATGTCCTACATTGTGTGATTAGTATTAAAGTGGATAATTTTTCTTAATTTTTCTGATTTTGTATATTTTCTTTTTATTCTTTTTTTTTTTCTAGCCGGTCACACCCTTGTCCACAGCCGGGGCTACAAGGTGACACTGGTCAGGACAATGAAAAGAAAAGCAAAGATAAAAAATAATAAAAAATTGAAAAATTTTAAAAAAATTATCCTTTTAATTACCACTCGTGTCACGTAAGACAATCAACATGCATCTCTATAATTTCTAACCAAAATTAGTCAAAATGACTCAATTGGCAAATTGGTATAGCTACAAATGTGCTATCCATGTTGTGTTGTGCCAAGGGACATGCTTTTGGCAACACATTTTCTTAAAGGTATTGTGCTCAGGCTACAAATTATGAATACGTTTGACAAAAACTGCTAGTAAATTACTGTGACTATCAAAATTACAAGAAAAAGACCCTTAACATTGTTGTGTACTTTTTGCACTTGTAATTGGACATTTTGGTATATGCTATTTTTACCACATTAGAATAACAACAATAATAATTACCATCATTGTCATCTAGTGATGACTATAACATGCACATGATCTTATATTAATAGTAAGTGTCGCTTTTTTTTCCAGTCCTCCTTTAAATTATCAATGATAAGATCATGAAGAAAAAACTATAGTTTGCTTTGTAAACTTGAAGGGACTTTGTAGCTTGTTACCATCAAATATTTTTGCAATTGATCGCCTTGTTCGGGTAAGAATTGAAAATCATGTTTTATTGGGTTTTTTGGTGTTTTCTCTAGTGCTGTTTTCCCATTTTCTGGTAGAGAAAACCTAAGCTTCTTTCCTTTCATAGTTATTGATGGTCCAATTTATGGTTATTGATAGATATTTGGTATCACTGGGAAAGCTCCAATGAATTGATTTAATTTGTTCTCTAAATAGAGCATATCCTTGAGAGCTTTTGCTGCTCAAATTTCTTGATTTTCTAGTGACTCCTTTATTTAGATGATAATCATGATTTGAAGTTTGTTCCATTTTTGAAAATCTTAAGATTTTTATAGCTAAAAATTGAAGACCGGTGGTCTTTTGCTGATCTCATTGTCATAGTTGATAATGAGGTGTTACTGTAATCAACCTAGATATGAAAACCTAAAATCAAAACATTTTTAAAATGAGACCCACCAAGATCATCTACTCTCAAGATGAAAGATTGACTTGCGAGAGAGGAAGCAAAGAGACGATTTGCAAGAGTCGAATTTCAGACGTCAAAAGTATGAAAAGAAAGAAAAACAAGGAAAATGGGGCCCGCAAGGAAAAATAAGGAGAAAAAAAATAAAAAGAATTAGACCAAATAAAAAAATGGATCACTTTTGATTTGTAGCAAAAGTAATGGGCCACACAAGGGATG